>JARQOD010000002.1:235167461-235270905 GCA_033576555.1 Oophaga sylvatica
CAAGGGTTTCCCCCCTTGTTGAAGGGGTTTGTTGAGCCAGTGGTTCCTGCTGCTGTCCCTCCTGACCTGTTTTGGTTGAGGGCAATCTGGAGTATGTGTTGAGAAAATATTAGATTCTCGTTTTTCTAGACGGAAACTCCGTATTTGGTTAAATGAGAGGTTTGGTCAGGAAGACAATTCTTGGGTGTTTGCTTCGGACACCCATGCTAGGAGATTATCCGTGCGTATCATAGAACTCATCCTGATGACCTGGTTGCTCAAATGGGGGTTCGGTGACCCCTCCTCAAGGGGGGGTACTGTTGTGAATGGGTTTGAGATGAGTTCTGAGCAGAGGTCCCTCTGGTGGTTACAAGCGGTGCTAGTCTGTCCAGTGAAGATTGTGAGGACTGGGAATCAGGTGTTACTGATTGGTCTTATAAAAGGGGAGTCACCTTCCCATCAGGGTTGCCGGTGATCAATTGTTCTGGTCTGGATCCTTTATTCCTGTTTCCCTTGTAGCCTGCTGTGTCGTGTCTGCATTCCTGCAAAGAAAGACATTTTCGTCTTTTGTGTTTGTGCTATATTTGCATTTGGCCGCACTTTGGTGGGGGCCTTCGGGTCCCTCGGGGGCTTCTGCCCCCCAGTTTTGTTCAGCCACTGATGTTTGTACTTTGCTTTTTCCAGTTTTTTCAGTGGCTGCTGTTTTGTTTTTGTTACACCAGAGAACTAATTTAGGTGGTAGAGGCCCGTGTGATCTCGGTGTTTTGAATTAGTAGGTTGGTTTGCCTTTCAGGGTTTTCTGGGATTGCAGTAAGTACCCTTCCTATCCTTTTCTATTTAGTTAGTTTGGGCCCCAGCGTTTGCTCATACTATTTTCTTTCTGTGTCAGTATTTCATCTTGTCTAACCGCCATTACATGTTTGGGGGCTTTCTATTATCTTTGGGGTTCTGCTCCGGGGCAGATAGCTTTCCTATTCTATCTTTAGGTGTAGTTAGTTTCTCAGGCTGTGACAAGGCGTCTAGGACCAACGTAGGAACGCTCCATGGCTGCCTCTAGTTGTGGTGGTTAGTCAGGGTACTGCAATCTCATAGATTCCAACTGCTCTGGTGTATGCCTTTTTTACCTGCACTCCTCAGCTACCGAAACATAACAGGAGACACTAACAAATTCTGCCAATAATAACTGCAATTATGGGAATGTATACGATTCCCTCGGCGAGGATAAAACTTAATGGCTCTCTCATGGACATATTTCAAATTTACAATGGGAACAAGGCAAGGATACCCTCTGTCCCCACTACTTTTTGTAATGGCAATGGAGTCTCTCCTACAGGCTGTCCAGCAATGTCCTGAGATAGAAGGCTTACAGATTCAAGAAACCCAGTACAAAACTGCCACTTTCGCCGATGACCTCGATTGTGCTTTCGCACCCACTGAGAGGACTACCTGCATTAATGGGAATTCAGGACAGCTTTGGCAGAATCTCTAATTTTAAAATGAATTAAACGAAATCTGAGGTGCTGAGTCTGGGTTTGTCCAAGGCCACTACAGATAGACTCAGACTCAATTACCCCTTTGCTTGGCAGTCTAGAAGTCTATCACATCTGTTTTAAAACAGGTACATCAGACAGAGATCTTTTCGCTCTCAATTTCAAGCCCCTACTAGAATCTACGAATTAAATAGGTGACAAAGGATAATTATAATTAAATTTTTTTTATTGAAAAAGTACAAAAATTGTAAAACAGACAGTGTCATGCAAGAAAATAGGAGTAAACAATGGCTCAAAGCAAAAATACCAAAGGTACACAGGACGATCAGTCCCTCACAAAAGTCCCCATATAAAATGGTCAGAATCAAAAAGACCTCATAGCAGTGTATTATGAGGGCATATATAGAATGGATAAGTGTCCAAAGGAGATCCTAGCCAGTGCAAAAGATGCCACCTATATAGTGATTCAAATGAACATGATCACGAATGACCAATGAAAATGCGCATTCTGGCGCATGCGCACGGACAGGCCGCAGGTCCTTGCAGCATGTGTAGGAAGCGTCAGGGTGTCAGTGCGCCCGCGCCAAACGGCGCGTATACACAAAACACACCCAGTGAGACGCTCCCCACATGCCAGGAGCCGCGATCGGCCAGAGCGCATGCGCACTGCACAAGATCATAATGCCATAATACATGTATAATATGGTGTCTGATATAATGATGGGATACCCAAGTCTGCAGCATAATATAAATACAAAAACAACATTGGTCACAAAATATAACAGCAAACATCTCGGATAGGCGAATGCGTAGATATGGTTTCCAAGATAGCAGTCCATCATGAGGGTAATATATTGTAAACTTGAAAATATTCGCCTATGAGTGGGGAGAGTAAAGCCAAAATTAAAGATCAAACTAAATAAAGAGAAAATATATAAAATAAGCCAAAATAAAAGCATAAAAAGACAAAAACGAAAAGAACATGATAAAGGACAACATGAAAGCAATAAAAACATACATGCCAAAAATAGGGTTTTGAGGGTGGGATATACCGAAAAATATACCAATAACATGTCACCAATAATGGAAAAGGTAACATAAATCACTATGAAATCGCTCAAGGGAAATGGAGGACTTATAGAAAGGATGCAAATGATAAGGTTTCATTAAGGCCTCGGGGAATCATTGTGTCCAAGGTAACAATCCATCTGGCTTCGACTTGAGAAAGCCTCTTTTTATAATCACCCCCCCTAATACCGAAATGTATCACGTCAATCCCTCTAACTTTAAAAGATGAGGGCTCACAATTGTGGGATGGAAAAAGTGACGAGGATGGTTTTTTTGATTTTCCGTGTCGGTCGCCGTCTTGGCCGCGCAAATGTCCCGCACATGCTCCCTAATCCTTATCCTCAGTTCCCTTGATGTAAGGCGATATATATTTTTTGAGCAGCCCACAAGTGGCGTAATAGATGACATTTGATGTATTGCAAGAAATGCGATGTCTAATTTCCAAATGTCTTCTGGCCGTCTGAGGATTGGAAAGTGGAGCAGCGCAGGACATTTGCGCAGGCAAGACAGCGACGCACGAAGTCATGCCAGGGACAGGACCACGGGATCCAAAAGGGTGACTAATGTTGGGCACATAGTGGCTTTGAACTAGAAGGTCACGTAAGTTACTAGACCTTCTCGCAGTCATAGATGGCAATTCATTGTGTGGTAAGCCCAAGCGAG
Source organism: Oophaga sylvatica (assembly GCA_033576555.1). Lineage (NCBI taxonomy): Eukaryota > Metazoa > Chordata > Amphibia > Anura > Dendrobatidae > Oophaga > Oophaga sylvatica. The sequence goes on from JARQOD010000002.1 coordinate 235,170,662, forward strand.
ACTCCGCACGAAGAACAGACCAGTGTTTGTTTAGAATAAATCTCATATCCTCCCATGCAGGGTTATAAGTAGAAATGAACCTTATTGGTCCCTTATTGCTAGAATCCGTTTCCCTTTTTTCGGAACACAATAAAGTGTCACGTGGGGTAGATCTGGCTCTCCTGTAGCCCGTTTAATACACCTGTTTGAGTATCCTCTACTCTGAAAACGTGCTGTTAAGTCGAGGCCTGTGCCTCAAACCTGGTGTCTGAAGAGCCGATTCGCCTCGCCCGTAGGAACTGTCCGACCAGGACGGCCCTAATGGTGGAAGGATTGTGAGCGGAGGACGCATGAATCAAAGCATTCACTGAAGTTGGTTTACGGTACATGTCGGTTTGAATGCGTCCACAATCATCAACCTCAAAGGTTATATCTAGAAAATTAATCCTATGAAAATCATAGGAATACGTAAGGTAAATGTTGAATGAATTTTGATTCAGCGTCCTCATGAAATCCCCGAGGTGTCCCACCGTGCCATCCCACAAAATAAAACGTCGTCAATGTACCTATGCCAGCACAGCACATGGGAGACGCCCGGCACGCCCTCGCCACCGAAAACCAACCTCTCCCAGGAACCCAGGAAGAGGTTGGCATACGAAGGCGCACAGGCCGCCCCCATGGCTGTGCCACGTCTCTGAAGGTAAAAACTGATCTTTAAAACAAAAAAACTATGTGTGAGGACAAAGTGCAGCAGCTCGAGGAATAGCTCACTCAAAGGGCCGTCCAGGTCGGAGGCCCCCAGGAAGAGGCGAACCGCGTCCAGACCCAGGGAATGTTCAATGCACGTATACAGACTTTCAACGTCTGCAGTCACTAAAAGTGTGCCAGGGTCCACAAGGATGCCATCCATCCGAGCCAGGGCGTCCGTAGTGTCACGTATATAAGATGGTAATGTCTCTACCAAAGGTTTGAGATAAAAATCGATAAATTGACACACACGATCACAAGGACCGTTGATCCCGGACACTATAGGACGCCCTGGGGGATCAGGGCATCCTTGTGGACCTTTAGCAAAAGGTAGAAAGTAGGGGTTCTAGGACACCTCACAATCAAACCATCAAGGACCTGTTTGGTAATAGTAGTATTATCAAAAGCCAGATTGAATATGGTTTGTAAATCAAGAGAGTATGTGACCAGAGGACTGGAGGTTAATTTAGTGTATGTGTTAGTATCTCGCAATTGGCGAAAGGCTTCCTTCTCATATTTAATATGGGGCCAGATGACAATGTTTCCCCCCTTGTCCGCCGGTTTAATAACCACATCGGTGAAAGATTGTAATTCATGAATGGCTTGACGTTCCTCAAAGGTGAGATTATCATAACGCCGTCGTGTAGACAGCTTCTTGAAGTCATCACTTACCAATTTAGTGAAGACCTCTATAGCCGGACTGAGGGACAAGGGGGAAACCTTGTTGATCTGGGTAGAATAGAAGAAGGGAGCCTGTTAACAATAGGATGGCTCTGTTCGCCAAGGAGATCCTCCAAGTTCTGGAGAGCCTCTCTTTCAAGTTCACTCAAAGTTTCCGAGGATGTCCGTTTGTTGTGAAGTGTCCGTAGAAGCATTTTTCGTGCAAACAGGTGTAGATCTTTCAGGGCTATAAAATAATTAAATGCATTAGTTGGAGAGAAAGAGAGACCCTTAGTAAGAACACGTAACTGTGCATTAGTGAGATCATGCGTAGACAGATTAAGCACCTGCAAGTCTCCTTGCGTATGAGAAGAGGTGGACGCTCATCGCACTCCAGATCTAGATCTACATCTATGAGATCCAATTTTGGTGATACTAATAGTTCATCTGGACCCCCATCATCTAATGTTGGTAGTGGATCAACAAATACCAATAAGCGCATGACGAGGCAAAACACGAGGAGCAGACCAGCAGCATCCACCTCTTCTCATACGCAAGGAGACTTGCAGGTGCTTAATCTGTCTACGCATGATCTCACTAATGCACAGTTACGTGTTCTTACTAAGGGTCTCTCTTTCTCTCCAACTAATGCATTTAATTATTTTATAGCCCTGAAAGATCTACACCTGTTTGCACGAAAAATGTTTCTATGAACACTTCACAACAAACGGACATCCTCGGAAACTTTGAGTGAACTTGAAAGAGAGGCTCTCCAGAACTTGGAGGATCTCCTTGGCGAACAGAGCCATCCTATTGTTAACAGGCTCCCTTCTTCTATTCTACCCAGATCAACAAGGTTTCCCCCCCTTGTCCCTCAGTCCGGCTATAGAGGTCTTCACTAAATTGGTAAGTGATGACTTCAAGAAGCTGTCTACACGACGGCGTTATGATAATCTCACCTTTGAGGAACGTCAAGCCATTCATGAATTACAATCTTTCACCGATGTGGTTATTAAACCGGCGGACAAGGGGGGAAACATTGTCATCTGGCCCCATATTAAATATGAGAAGGAAGCCTTTCGCCAATTGCGAGATACTAACACATACACTAAATTAACCTCCAGTCCTCTGGTCACATACTCTCTTGATTTACAAACCATACTCAATCTGGCTTTTGATAATACTACTATTACCAAACAGGTCCTTGATGGTTTGATTGTGAGGTGTCCTAGAACCCCTACTTTCTACCTTTTGCCAAAGGTCCACAAGGATGCCCTTGATCCCCAGGGCGTCCTATAGTGTCCGGGATCAACGGTCCTTGTGATCGTGTGTGTCAATTTATCGATTTTTATCTCAAACCTTTGGTAGAGACATTACCATCTTATATACGTGACACTACGGACGCCCTGGCTCGGATGGATGGCATCCTTGTGGACCCTGGCACACTTTTAGTGACTGCAGACGTTGAAAGTCTGTATACGTGCATTGAACATTCCCTGGGTCTGGACACGGTTCGCCTCTTCCTGGGGGCCTCCGACCTGGACGGCCTTTGAGTGAGCTAATCCGCGAGCTGCTGCACTTTGTCCTCACACATAATTTTTTTGTGTTTAAAGATCAGTTTTACCATCAGAGACGTGGCACAGCCATGGGGGCGGCCTGTGCGCCTTCGTATGCCAACCTCTTCCTGGGTTCCTGGGAGAGGTTGGTTTTCGGTGGCGAGGGCGTGCCGGGCGTCTCCCATGTGCTGTGCTGGCATAGGTACATTGACAACGTTTTATTTTTGTGGGATGGCACGGTGGGGCAGCTCGGGGATTTCATGAGGACGCTGAATCAAAATTCATTCAACATTCACCTTACGTATTCCTATGATTTTCATAGGATTAATTTTCTTGATATAACCTTTGAGGTTGATGATTGTGGACGCATTCAAACCGACATGTACCGTAAACCAACTTCAGTGAATGCTTTGATTCATGCGTCCTCCGCTCACAATCCTTCCACCATTAGGGCCGTCCCGGTCGGACAGTTCCTACAGGCGAGGCGAATCTGCTCTTCAGACACCAGGTTTGAGGCACAGGCCTCGGACTTAACGGCACGTTTTCAGATTAGAGGATACTCAAACAGGTGTATTAAACGGGGCTACAGGAGAGCCAGATCTACCCCACGTGACACTTTATTGTGTTCCAAAAAAAGGAAACGGATTCTAGCAATAAGGGACCAATAAGGTTCATTTCTACTTATAACCATGCATGGGAGGATATGAGATTTATTCTAAACAAACACTGGTCTGTTCTTCGTGCGGAGTCTCGCTTGGGCTTACCACACAATGAATTGCCATCTATGACTGCGAGAAGGTCTAGTAACTTATGTGACCTTCTAGTTCAAAGCCACTATGTGCCCAACATTAGTCACCCTTTTGGATCCCATGGTCCTGTCCCTGGCATGACTTCGTGCGGTCACTGTCTTGCCTGCGCAAATGTCCTGCGCTGCTCCACTTTCCAATCCTCAGACAGCCAGAAGACATTTGGTATTAGACATCGCATTTCTTGCAATACATCAAATGTCATCTATTACGCCACTTGTGGCTGCTCAAAAATATATATCGGCCTTACATCAAGGGAACTGAGGATAAGGATTAGGGAGCATGTGCGGGACATTTGCGCGGCCAAGACGGCGACCGACACGGAAAATCTAAAAACCATCCCTCGTCACTTTTTCCATCACCACAATTGTGAGCCCTCATCTTTTAAAGTTAGAGGGATTGACGTGATACATTTCGGTATTAGGGGGGTGATTACAAAAAGAAGCTCGCTCAAGTCGAAGCCAGATGGATTGTTACTTTGGACACAATGATTCCCCGAGGCCTTAATGAAACCTTATCATTTGCATCCTTTCTATAAGTCCTCCATTTCCCTTGAGCGATTTTCATAGTGATTTATGTTACCTTTTCCATTATTGGTGACATGTTATTGGTATATTTTCGGTATATCCCACCCTCAAAACCCTATTTTTGGCATGTATGTTTTTATTGCTTTCATGTTGTCCTTTATCATGTTCTTTTCGTTTTTGTCTTTTTATGCTTTTATTTTGTCTTATTTTATATATTTTCTCTTTATTTAGTTTGATCTTTAATTTTGGCTTGTACTCTCCCCACTTATAGGCGAATATTTTCAAGTTTACAATATATTACCTCATGATGGACTGCTATCTTGGAAACCATATCTACGCATTCGCCTATCCGGAGATGTTTATTGTTATATTTTGTGACCAATGTTGTTTTTGTATTTATATTATGCTGCAGACTTGGGTATCCCATCATTATATCAGACACCATATTATACATGTATTATGGCATTATGATCTTGTGCAGTTCGCATGCGCTCTGGCCGATCGCGGCTCCTGGCATGTGGGGAGCGTCTCACTGGGTGTTTTGTGTATACGCGCCGTTTGGCGCGGGCGCACTGACACCCTGACGCTTCCTACACATGCTGCAAGGACCTGCGGCCTGCGGTGCGCATGCGCCAGCATGCGCATTTTCATTGGTCATTCGTGATCATGTGACATGATCACATGCCTTTTTAAAGGTCCTTCTATGGACGAATGATACATTCCCCTTGAGGAAGTGTGCTTTGTAGCGCACGAAACGCGCGTCGGGGGTCCACACTGCCTACCCAGGACGCTCTTCTCCCTCCAGAGTCCAATACTTTTGGTAAGTGTCCTCTCTACTACTTATGGGCTTCATTTGAATCCCTATATAGGTGGCATCTTTTGCACTGGCTAGGATCTCCTTTGGACACTTATCCATTCTATATATGCCCTCATAATACACTGCTATGGGGTCTTTTTGATTCTGACCATTTTATATGGGGACTTTTGTGAGGGACTGATCGTCCTGTGGTACCTTTGGTGTTTTCTGCTTTGAGCCATTGTTACGCCTATTTTCTTGCATGACACTGTCTGTTTTACAATTTTTGTACTTTTTCAATAAAAAAATTTAATTATAATTATCCTTTGTCACCTATTTGCTTTGCTTTCTCCTGGTGCACATGTTGTTTTGGAGCGGGTGCATTTCGCTGCTTTTGCTGTGTGGGCTTGTGCCCCTCATTTGTGGCACTATTTGTATGCCACTATGGGATATTTTTGTACATAGAATCTACGAATGCTTGCTTTCACTCATGGAAAGACCCATTTCTATCTTGGAAGGGGAAGGAAAAATATTTTAAAAAGCCTAATCTTACCAAAATGTATTTACATTTTCAACATGCTCCCCATCCTAATTCCTTCCTCGTTCCTAGCAAAATTACACTCTCTTTTCTTTAAATATATTTGGCAAAAATGCAGGCCCTGTATAAAATCTAAAACACTTACCTTACCGAAAGATAGGGGAAGAATGGGAGCACCAGACATTACTAAATATTACCAAGCGGCTCATCTCACCAGGACAGTAGACTGGATCAGGGGCACAGCAGATAAACAATGGCTTAAAATTGAAGAATCTATGTCTCCACTCCCCCTGCTTTCCATATTACTAGGTCATACTAAAGTTCCAACTTCAGCTAACTATAACAATATACACACACATATCACAATTAAGATCTGGGAAAAGACATGTAAAGCTCTAGCTTCCCTTTTTTGCCATTAACAAAAATCACTGATTTATTGGAAATTACCTCCCACCAAACAAATAGAATTTTAATTGAGCAACTCTTTGAAGATGGAACTCTACTTCCGTTACAAGACATGCGTAAACTACCTGGACTCTCAAGTCTCACATTCTTACAACATGGGAAACTCTCCTTTCTTTTTCATCAACAAAATCGCTTATTAGACCTACATAGACCTCTAACGTCTTATGAATCCTTATGTGCCAGAATGAAACCGCCTACTAAAACTATCTCAGTAATTATCAATCTCTTCTTAAGACCAATGTACCATTGAAACGGGCTTATTTAACTCGCTGGGAAAAGGACTTAGACACTTCCTGTATGGTAACGCAGATTAAACATATTTATAGAGGTTCACAATGCCCCTCACATTGCGTGCAAATTCAAGAGAACTCTTTTCAAAATAATTACTAAATGGTACATTACTCCCAACCTGATCTGACAGCTGAACTCCCAGTTTAGAACAAAAGGTCCTCCAAAATCTGGAAACAAATTGGACTCCTCTGTCAGACACAATGCCGTGCAACCGAACCACCTGCTGAAAAAAGAAGGGCACCAACTCGGAAGAGGATAGCAACTTCGGCAGTGGCACAAGACAGATCATCTTGGAAAATTATCACAGATCACCCAGATAACGGTCATTCTCTGTGAGACAGAGAGGTCGGAAATAAAATCCACAGGGATATGGGTCCATTAACAATCCACTAGAGCGAGAGCAGGGTTTGGACCAAGAACAAGTCCACAGGACTGCACAAAATTCCTGACATCACGAGATAAAGTAGACCACCAAAAGGACCGACTCACCAAATCTCTAGTACCAAAAATACCGGGATGACCAGACAACGCAGAGCAATTAACTTCAGACATAACTTTCTTCCTCCATTGGTCTGGGACATACAATTGCCCCGCCAGGCAACGTACAGGTTTATCCCCCTGAAATTTCTCCAGGGCCAGTCTCAAATCGGGTGAGATAGCGGAAAGAACCACACCCTCCTTCAGAATGGCCGTAGGCTCAGTCACTTCAAGAGAATCCGCAAGAAAACTCCTAGAGAGGGCATTTGCCCTAACATTCTTAGTACCCGGGAGAAAGGAGACCACAAAGTTAAAATGCGTGAAAAAACAAGGCCCACCAGGCCTGACTAGGATTCAATCGCTTGGCTGATTCGAGATAGATCAAGTTTTTGTGGTCAGTGAGGACCAAAACTTGATGTTTGGCTCCCTCTAACCAATGTCTCCACTCTTCGAACGCCCACTTCATAGCCAATCATTACCGATTCCGATTTCCGCTGGGGAAAACTTTTGGGAGAAGAAGGCACAAGGGTTAATCTTAGAGGTTACAGGATCCCTTTGGGACAAAACGGCTCCTGCCCCAATCTCAGAAGCATCTATTTCCACCTGAAATGGGAGAGAAACATCAGGTTGCCTCAGAACCGGAGCAGTGAAACTCCACTTAAGCTCCTGAAAAGCCGAAACTGCCTCTGGAGACCAATTTACCACATCAGATCCCTTTTTGGTCAAATCAGTCACTGGTTTCACAATACCAGAAAAATTACTTATAAATTTACGGTAAAAATTAGCAAAACCTAAAAATCTCTGAAGAGCCTTCAATGAAGTGGGCTGAACCTATCAGAAATGGCCTGAACCTTGACTGGGTCCATTTCAATAGCAGACGGAGATAGAATGAATCCCAAAAATGAAAATTTCTGTATGCCAAAGAGACATTTGGATCCCTTGACATACAAAGCATTTTCTCTCAAAATACGGAACAGCATCCGAACATGCTCCACATGAGAATCCCAGTCATTAGAAAAAATCAAAATATCGTCCAAATAGACGATCAGAAACTTGTCCACAAAATATCGTTCATGAAAGATTGGAAGACGGAAGGAGCATTAGTGAGCCCAAAAGGCATCACTAGGTACTCAAAATGCCCCTCAGGGGTAATAAATGCCGTCTTCCATGCTTAATGCGAATAAGATTATACGCCCCCCTAAGGTCAAGCTTGGTAAACCAACTAGCACCTTTCACTTGGGAAAATAAATTGGAAATCAGGGGTAACGGATACTGATATTTAACAGTGATCTTATTAAGGAGACGATAGTCAATACATGGTCTCAATGAACCATCCTTTTTGGCCACAAAGAAAAAGCCGGCACCAAGGGTGAAGAGGACGGTCTAATATGACCCTTCTTCAATGATTCTTTGATATAAGATCGCATAGCATCATGCTCAGGTACAGACAAATTGAAGAGCCGACCCTTGGGAAATTTACAACCGGGCACCAACTCAATCGCGCAATCATTACTCCTATGAGGAGGCAAGGATGCAAACTTACTTTCATTAAACACATCAGAATAATCAGCCAAATAGCCGGGGATCTCCTGAGGCTGAGGAGAGGTACAAAACACTGGAGTGTCACCATGAACACACTTACAACCCAACTGGCCAAAGACACAGACTTCCAATCCAAAACAGGATTACGGGTCTGCAACCAAGGAAAACCCAGCACAATAATGTCATGCAAATTATGCAACACCAAAAATTTACAATTCTCTTGGTGGATCGGGGTTACCCGCATTATCACCTGGGTCCAAAACTGGGGTTTATTCTCAGCCAAAGTGGTTTAATCAATGCCCAGCAAAGGAATAGGTGTCCGCAGGGGTACCATGTGAAAACCACAACGTTTGGCAAAGTCAAAATCCATCAGGTTCAGAGCTGCTCCTGAATCCACAAAAGCCTGAGCAGAAAATGTGGACAAGGAGCAGATCAAGGTAACAGTCAAGAGAAATTTAGACTGTACATTGCCCAAAACAAATGAGCGTGAAAAACATCTTCCCCGCATAGTGCATACGGAAATAGTATGAGAAGCATCTCCACAATAAAAACACAACTTATTACACTTTTGAAATTCTCGACGCTGAGGCCCAGAAACAACCCCATCACACTGCATGGGCTCAGGAGCCCGTTCGAAAGGCAACATCACCTCTCGCATAGTTTTACGCTCATGCAAGCGTCAGTCAATTTGAATAGCTAATGACATAGAATCGTTGAGCCAGAGGGGACAGGTCTCTGCCAGCCCTTTCCGAAAAAGAGCCGCGAGTGCATCATCGTTCCATTTAGTAAGGACTGCCCATTTTTGGAATTTCTGACAATATAACTCTGCTGTTTGCTGACCCTGGTTCAATGCCAATAAGGTTTTCTCAGCTTGATAAATCACATTAGGTTCATCATACAATAAGCCCAGAGCCTCAAAAAACGCATCTACATTAGCCAAAACAGGAGAGATGACAATTTTAACCTGCTGTACCGAGTTCCCTGAGGATTTAGGTTTCAAGGCAAAAAACAATTTACAATTATTCTTAAAGTTCAAGAATTTAGATCGATCCCCAAAAAATACATCAGGAATAGGGATCTTAGGCTCCACAGCAGACAACCGAGTGAGATAGGCAGAAATATTCCGAACTTTAGCAGCAAGCAGCTCAACACGGTCGGACAAATGCTTAATTTCCATTGAAGAAAAAGTCCTCCTACGGCCCAAGAGAAAAAGAGGAAAAAAATATAAAAAATTCTGACAACCTCCAGAGAGTTAGCTAAGCCTAAAGATAGAAAGGGGAACGCTAACTGCCCCGGAGTAGCGCCCCAAAGGAATAGGTAGCCCCACACATATATTGGTGGTGAGACAAGATGAAATACAAATGCAGGCAGAAAATAGAGTAAGCAAACGCTGGGGCCCAAAACTGTCTAGATAGGACAGGACAGAAAAGCACACTTTCTGTAATCCAGCAAAACCCTAGGAAGAATTCCAATACTTCTGATTCCAAAAAATACTGAAACCACACAATCTCTCCCCACTATATCAGAACCCTGGTGTGAACAGGTAGCTACCCAGCAGCCACTGAATTAACAGGGACTGAACAAAAGAACCGAGATAACTGAGAAACAGAAACCAGCATAGGCCCAGCAGGGGGAACCGACTGACCTCACTCAGAAGGCAGAAAAACAAAAGAAAACAAATCCACAGAAACAAACAAGAAATAGCTTATCTGAAAGTTGCAGGAGACCGCAGCAAGCTGACTTCCAAACTGGACCAAGAAGAGACAACTAATGACCGGCGAGGATCATGGGAAAGTTACTGTTAAGGCTGGCAGAACGCACAAAATAATATAAATAATAAGTGCGTTCGCAGCCCGGGGTCCACCGTGCAGGCGAAGCCCGCTGCTGGCAAAAAGGCGCAAGAAGCAAACTCTGTTATCCCGCAGAGCTGCCAACATAAACGCCGTAATGCGCTGTGGCAATGAGTGCGAACTCTGTTACTCCACAGAGCAGCTAGAAGAGGAGCCGCAACGCTATATGGCGATGTGTGCGCACTCACTGGACACAACTGAGTGGCAAAGAAAACACGCTAGGGCGCTGACTAGCGTTGAAAGCGAACCCTGTTACGTCACAGGGCCGCTGAGAAAAGGCACTGTGTCCTGTAAGGCTCTCAGATACACAGTTAAGTGCTAAGCGTACATAAAGCGTGATCATGTGCTAATGTCCTCGCGGGAGTCACCCGCAATCTATGGCGTCTAAACGCCAGACCCTGAATACGGCAATCAAAACTCCTCACAGGTTATGCCGGTAATCTAGGGCATCTAGGACACCGACCCTGACCAGCTACCATACCAAACTCCTCACCAATTAAGTCGGTATTCTAGTGGCTTATTTCAGCCGGGTCCCTACCCACACATACACATGACCACACTGGCGCATAGCATACAATGATTGATATTAGCGCATGGCGACCCAGCCATGCTACCCTTTTATAGCAACAGCTACAGGACCTTCCAGGAACAAGGACCAATGAGAAGCTGTTACAAACACACGTAGCTACATGACCTTCCTGGCGGACCAATAGGAGCCGCTGCAGCACCTGAACATGTAACCCCTGATCTCCAATGAGAGATCTCACTCTGGGCATGCTCAGATGGGAAAACGCAGGGCTTTGTCCCAAAGACGAATGCTCCAGCACTGGCTATAATAGCAGATCCAGGAAAGGCAGCAGCAAGTCACTGCACAGTAGAGGAGTGGGCAAGACGCCTGGACCGACGTCTCTGCTGAGCAGGCTCCACTGCGGCCGGAGATGAATGGGAGACCACAGTGGGACGGGTTCGAGACTCCCCTTGTGCAGCAGCGGGAAATCGAACCCTAACATTACCCCCCTCCTAGGGCCCCCCTTCTTTGGGCCTCGCTGCGCTCAAAGGCAGCGATGAGCTGCGGAGCGTGAACATGATCGGCAGGCTCCCAGGATCTATCCTCAGGACCATAACCCCTCCAATCCACCAAATAAAAATTTTTTCCTCGTACCACCTTGCACCCAACAATGGCGTTCACCTCATGATCGTCGGTAGATGAACCCGACGTCCCGGCAGATGACTCGGAAAACCGGGAAATGGCCACGGGTTTCAAGAGGGACACGTGAAAGGTGTCAGTGATACCAAGGCGAGGCGGAAGGGCTAGGCGGTATACCACAGGGTTAACCTGCTCGAGGACCTTGAAAGGACCCAGGTAGCGGGATGCCAACTTAGTGGACTCAACTCGCAGCCTGATGTTACGGGCGGAGAGCCACACCATGTCCCAGGAGCAAATGTTGGAGCGGGGCGCCGATGTGCGTCGGCGGAGGACCTCATCCTCTCCTTGGATGCCTGAATGGCATCCTGGGTACGGTCCCAAATGTCCCGTGCCTCCACAGCCCAGTCTGCCACCCTGGAGTCGGCAGAAGACACAGGCATGGGCACCGGAACCCGCGGATGCTGACCGTAGTTTAGGAGGAATGGAGTCTGTCCGGTGGAATCAGCCACAGCATTGTTTAATGCAAACTCAGCCCATGGTAGCAAGGATGCCCAGTCATCCTGCCTGACCGAGACAAAATGTCGTAGATAGGTGACCAAGGTCTGGTTGGCCCTCTCTACCAACCCATTCGTCTCAGGATGGTACGCTGAAGAGAGATTTAACTCAATACTGAGTAGACGACAAAGCTCTCTCCAGAACCGAGACGCAAATGGGGACCTCGGTCACTGACAATTTTGTCCGGCATGCCGTGTAGACGACAGATATGCCTAACGAACAACGCTGCCAGAGCCCGTGCAGAAGGTAACCGTGGAAGCGGCACCAAATGCACCATTTTGGAAAAATGGTCGGTGATTACCCAAATGATGGTGCAACCTCGAGACTTGGGCAAGCCCACCACAAAGTCCATCCCAACCATCTCCCAGGGCCTGTCTGCCACCGGCAAAGGGTGAAGTAACCCAGCTGGCCGTTGTCGTGGAGACTTATTCTTGGCGCAGGAGACACACGCCCGAACATAGTCCCCAACGTCACGGACCATATGCGGCCACCAGTATGTCCTTGCCAACAATTCAGATGTCCTCTTTGCCCAAAGTGTCCACCCACCCTGGACGAATGTGCCCAAGAGAGTACCTCCGGTCGCAAATTAGTAGGCACGAAAGTCTTGCCGGGGGCACAGACTCTAGCGAAACCGGGGCCACTGTTCTCAGGCTCTCTGTGGGGACGATTAGCCGAGGCTCCTCCACCTCCTCCTCCGAGGACACCACAGAGCGAGAGAGAGCGTCGGCACGAATGTTCTTCTCTCCCAAGAGGAAATGCAGTGTGAAATGAAACGGGAGAAGAACAAGGACCATCTGCTTGGCGAGAATTAAGCCGCTGGGCTGTCTGAAGATATACCAGGTTTTTGTGATCCGTGAAGACTTGGAAGGGAAAGCAAGCTCCCTCCAACAGATGTCTCCACTCCGAGAAGGCCAACTTTATTGCTAGCAACTCCCTGTCCCCGATGGAATAATTCCTCTCCGCTGGTGTGAAGGTCTTGGAGAAAAAGAAGCATGGATGCTTCCGACCTTGAGCATCCTTTTGGAAGAGGACTGCTCCAGCTCCAACGGACGAGGCATCCACCTCCAATATATATGGCTTATCAACATCGGGGCGATGTAGGATGGGAGCTCTAGCGAAATGGGACTTAATAGACGTGAAGGCCTTGGAGACCTCTTCAGACCACAATTTGGGATTAGCTCCCTTTTTGGTGAGGGCAACCACGGGAGCTACCAAAGTTGAGAAGTGAGGGATAAACTGGCGGTAGTAATTAATGAACCCCATAAAGCGCTGCACCGCCTTTAGAGAATGGGGTTCTTGCCAGTCCATCACCGCCTGTAGTTTGGCAGGATCCATAGCCAATCCTGGGCGGAGATGATATAGCCCAGGAAAGGTAAGGACTCCTGCTCAAACACACATTTCTCCAACTTTGCGTAGAGGGAATTTGCCCGTAGGAGGTCGATGACTCTGCAAACATCTCTCCGGTGGGAGTCAATATCTGGGGAAAAGATGAGAATATCATCCAGATAGACTACGACTGAGGTGGAGAGCATATCCTGGAAGATGTCATTAACAAAGTCTTGGAAGACGGCTGGGGCGTTACAGAGCCCGAAGGGCATCACCAGATATTCATAGTGCCCGTCCCTGGTATTAAAAGCTGTCTTCCATTCGTCCCCTCACGGATGCGAATCAGGTTAATAGCACCCGCAGATCTAATTTCGTAAATATCCTTGCCCCTCGTAGCCTATCAAATAGCTCAGAAATCAGTGGCAACGGGTATTTATTCTTAACAGTGATGGCATTAAGACCCCTGTAATCGATGCATGGACGTAATTCTCCGTTCTTCTTCTGCACGAAGAAGAACTCCGCCCCTGCAGGTGACATTGACTTCCTAATGAATCCTCTCGCCAGGTTCTCCTGGATATATTGGGACATAGCCTCCGTTTCCGGGAGAGAAAGGGGATAGACCCGTCCCCGAGGAGGTTCTGCTCCAGGCAAGAGGTCAATAGGACAGTCATAGGGACGGTGAGGTGGAAGGACTTCTGCAGCCTTTTTGGAGAATACGTCTGCATATGACCAATAGTAATTAGGAAGAGAAGTAAGATCTGCGGGCATCTCTGTAGTGGCCACCTGAATGCATTCCCTCATACATCTGCCTTTACATGACTCACCCCAACCCAATATCCTCCCAGAGTTCCACTCAATGTGTGGGGAATGGAAATGGAGCTAGGGCATCCCTAACAAGATCTCGTCTATTCCCTCGGGAATGACTAAAAGTGAGATAATCTCTTGATGGGAAGGTGACATTGACAACGTGAAAGGGATGGTCTGATGTGTGATTGGTGAAGGCAGTGTCGACCCATTCACTACTCGAACAGTCACGGGTTTGGCGAGCATCACCAGAGGTATAGAGTGGCGGAGAGCGAAGGTAGAAGACATGAAATTTCCTTCGGCTCCAGAATCCAGACAAAGCGTGACTGTTAAAGTGGATGAGCCAAAATTGATTGTCCCCTAAAGGACAACTTGGAGGCGTGTACTGCTGTGTCTAGTGAACCCCCTCCAATGGTTACTAGACGCGGTCGTTTCCCGACCACCGTGGACATTTGTTAGCATAATGCCCTATTTGTTGGCAGGCATTACAGGTCACAGATACTCGAGCAGCCCGAGACTTAGGTCTCACTCGAGAAATCTCCATGGCCTCAGGGGAATCGGACGCCTGAATGGAAGATTCCAGAGGTCTGGCGAAGGTGGGTGCCAGCCGGAACCTCTGCCTACACTGGACCCGCTCCAACCTCCGCTCGTTAAAATGAAGGTCGATGCGGGTAGATATGGTAATGAGCTCCTCCAGTGTGGCAGGAATCTCCCTGGTGGACAAGGCGTCCTTCACATGGTCTGCCAGTCCCCTCCAGTACACGGGTATAAGGACTTTATCTGGCCAATCCAGCTCAGAGACCAGAGTCCGAAATTGGACGGCAAACTGGCTGACCATGGATGAACCTGGGTGATAGCCAACAATTGAAGAGCCGTATCGTGGGTGACACGAGGTCCTAAAAAGACCTGTTTAAGAGTGTCCAAGAAGAGAGGAGCACTCTGCACCACACGATCATCGCGCTC
Source organism: Oophaga sylvatica (assembly GCA_033576555.1). Lineage (NCBI taxonomy): Eukaryota > Metazoa > Chordata > Amphibia > Anura > Dendrobatidae > Oophaga > Oophaga sylvatica. Next base: position 235,185,691 of record JARQOD010000002.1, read on the forward strand.
CCATAACGGCGTTGCCCACTCCAATGCCCTGCTCGACAAAAGGGATATGATAAAACCCACTTTCGCCCGCTCCGTGGGATAACGTGCAGCCAGAAGCTCTAGATGTATGAAGCACTGACTGACGAAACCCCGACATTGTTTACTGTCACCGGTAAACTTGTCTGGAAGTGGGAGGCGGGAAATAGTCGGAGCAGGGGTAGCAGAGGACAAACTGGCGGCGGCCACACTAGCAGCCTGAACCGCGACTGCGGTAACATCCACCGCTGAGGTTGTGCGCTCTAGAGTCGCCAACCTACCCTCCAGCTGCTGGATATACCGCTGCAGACGCTGGTCGTCCGCCATTTTACCAGCCAGACCCTGGCGCTAATATTATGTTAAGGCTGGCGGAACGCACAAAATAATATAAATAATAAGTGCATTCGCAGCCCGGGGTCCACCGTGCAGGCGAAGCCCGCTGCTGGCAAAAAGGCGCAAGAAGCAAACTCTGTTATCTCACAGAGCTGCCAACAAAAACGCCATAATGCGCTGTGGCAATGAGTGCGAACTCTGTTACTCCACAGAGCCGCTAGAAGAGGAGCCACAACGCTATATGGCGATGTGTGCGCACTCACTAGACACAACTGAGTGGCAAAGAAAACACGCTAGGGCCGCTGACTAGCGTTGAAAGCGAACCCTGTTACGTCACAGGGCCGCTGAGAAAAGGCACTGTGTCCTGTAAGGCTCTCAGATACACAGTTAAGTGCTAAGCGTACATAAAGCGTGATCATGTGCTAATGTCCTCGCGGGAGTCACCCGCAATCTATGGCGTCTGAACGCCAGACCCTGAAAACGGCAATCAAAACTCCTCACCGGTTATGCCGGTAATCTAGGGCATCTAGGACACCGACCCTGACCAGCTACCATACCAAACTCCTCACTGATTAAGTCAGTATTCTAGTGGCTTATTTCAGCCGGGTCCCTATCCACACATACACATGACCACACTGGCGCATAGCATACAATGATTGATATTAGCGCATGGCGGCCCAGTCATGCTACCCTTTTATAGCAACAGCTACAGGACCTTCCAGGAACAAGGACCAATGAGAAGCTGTTACAAACACACGTAGCTACATGACCTTCCTGGCGGACCAGTAGGAGCCGCTGCAGCACCTGAACATGTAACCCCTGATCTCCAATGAGAGATCTCACTCTGGGCATGCTCAGATGGGAAAACGCAGGACTTTGTCCCAAAGACGACTGCTCCAGCACTGGCTATAATAGCAGATCCAGGAAAGGCAGCAGCAAGTCACTGCACAGTAGAGGAGTGGGCAAGACGCCTGGACCGACGTCTCTGCTGAGTAGGCTCCACTGCGGCCGGAGATGAATGGGAGACCGCAGCGGGACGGGTTCGAGACTCCCCTTGTGCAGCAGCGGGAAATCGAACCCTAACAGTTACTTCCTTAAATCTCCCCAGTCATCACTCCCAGATTGCCAATCATCCGAAGCTGAATCCTCAGCTTAAGGGCCTCTGTCCATCAAGGCAACTTCATTAATATCAACAGCCACCAGAGGGGGCCCTAACTCAGAATCCAGAACACTCACAACACAGATCCATAGATGGCACCGTATCACGCCAGATGTTTGTTGGAGGTGTGGAAAACTGGATGGCAGTTATGTTCACATTTGGTGGTCCTGTCAGTCCCTATGATCTCTAATGGAGAATATAAAAAGAGGTATTAGGCAAACGTGTCATTCTAAGACCAGAAAATGTACTATTAAAGTTCCCACTATGGCAGGACAACAAAAGTTACACTAAACTATCCCAATATATTCTTGCAGCTGGGAAATCCCTAATTCCAACTTCTTGGAACTCTACTACACTCCATACTATCAGCAACTCTATATCAAAATCGACAGATATGCACATAAATGAACTAGCGGCTAAGTTAAATCACAGCACTATTAAACTTCCAAGAAAATCTGGAGACATTGGATTCATTTTACAACTTAAACGGCCTTTCTCTCAACAATTGTGTCATAACTGAATACTAAAAGCATTTCACAAAGTGCTACTCTCTTTAATCCCCTCCCCCTCCCCTACCATGCCACACCTCCCATAACTCTTCCCATTCTACTATATATCAATTTTTATTTCCATTATGCTCCCCACACATTACCCCTCTCATTTATCTTATGACCCCCCTTTCCAGTCGCATATATTACTTACTGCTAATCCTTTCTACCCTGACTAAGAACTCTGAATAATCACTAGACCGTTTCGTTCTTTTTTTTTCCTTTTCTTCACTTTTTGCAATATGCACTGAATTATATTTGTTGACCTAGTTCTATAGCATTAGAGTCTTGTGAATGAGTCTGTACCCATTCTTTCTTTACGAGTCACACTCACTTACTGTCTTTGTTGTGTTACTGTTAGATTGCATTTTATTGTTATATGTCATTTAAATCTTTTCAATAAAAAGAACATTGAAAGGAAGATAAATCAGGTGAAAATTAATTGAAAAGTAAAAAACCAGGCCAACAGTGGGGAGCAAAAAATAACCAAACACTTATAAAATAGAATTTATAAAAGAGCAAATTAAAAGAAAAAGGCAGACATGAAAAAACAAGGAAAAAACACCAAAATTTAGATTAAAAAGGTTGTAATAGTCAATAATATTTTTGCTGAATTTGATACACTTAGTCATCATTAAACTATTTTTTCAACAAGTATTTTACAAAGTTTGTAAAGATGTAGCATATTATACGTAAAGCCATATTGACCAATTTCTCAAATCTGCCTTTCTCTTCCATTCAAGGCCTTAATATATGAAACAAGCTACTCTATATTTTCTTCAATGATTTCTATTTCATTTATGTCTTATAAGAAATTCCTGAAATCTAAAATTGAAAGCAAGACCTTGATAGATAATTCACATTACAGAATTGGCCTAAAACTCTAGCATAGGTCAGAAAAGCACCACTAGGCCTCTTTGGCAATGATCCAATAATGTTTTACATGGCATTTTCCCAGTACAGAGTTCCTAAAACCAATACATTAGTATTTGACACTTGCGTTGGGGATATGGCAGGAAGGCATTTATTTCTAAGTACAGTGGTCTTGCTCTTCTGCTCATTTATTTTGGCAAGACATTTTTGACATTGTCAAGAAAAGATGGTGTTTTCAAGAAATTGAAAATTTCCAAACTCTTCTTCACTAATTGGAATAATTGAATCAGGATAGTACACGTTCATACTGGAATAAATATATAAATTTTGCAATCACAAATCATCCATTATTTAGAAGAATGCCCTTCTTAAACTTTTTGCTCTGCAATTTTCTCACTCTAAAATATTTATTATTACAAAGAGTCATGATTACTTTTCAAAATCTATTCAATAAAGTTCGCAATACATTTTTCTATCTTTTCTAACATAGACGATAGGACAATCAATATATTTTTTGGTTGTGAGACTTTCATCAGATGTCTCAAAATAACATTGACATAGGTACATAGGTATGTTGATGTCTGTATTAGGAAACAAAATATTTTTTTTTGCTATATATTCAAGTAACAATTTATTATAATTACCATATTTCCGATCAGATCTTAGAATATGTTCATACTGCAACTTTTTCAGTTATCAAAAACATTTATTTTCAAGCAGAAAATGTTTCAGGAATTGATCCATTTAATGAAATTTTTGTAAATCTGAGTATCTTTTTTAGCATTTTTAGTTGCTTCCTGTGTGATTTTTCAATGTTTTTTATATACTTATATTTACAGAATTTTTTTATTTTGTCTATCATTACATTTCTGCATAACATTTTCTGCATACAAACAGTATGTTAAAGAAAAAAAACAGTATATTGTAATTATAGCAGTACTTCATTTGGCTCATTATTTTATGCACTTCATCTTAGCACATTATTGCACTTTATCTTGAGAGGCATTGCAATAAACTGCTATCAAGCTTTTATTTTGCATGAATCCAATATGGAAAAAGAAAAAAAGGATAATGAGTAACTAAAATGTAACTTTTATTCCATGTGTATTAAAATATTGTCTTTCAAATCACTGTACATAAATCAAGCATAGATGTATCTTGGGTCACAATAATAATTTGTGAGGTGATCCACTAATTCCTATTGATAAAATGATGTGGGAGATGTATGAATAACAAAGCTGATTAGGACTGTTTTCCCCATGAAGTGATAGTCAAGCTGACCTCCTATAATTGATCAATATCATAAAGGGCAGAACAAAATATATATATGATAATTTTCAGAGCGGTATACATCACTGCCTGTCGCAGGACTGTATTATGGGGGTGGGGCTTTAAATAATTATTTTAATACATATGGAATAAAAATTAAATTTTAGTTACACAGTATCCTTTTTTTCTTTTTCTATAGTGGATTCATAATCTTCTGACGGTGTATGTCTATGTGTAACCTTCTCATTGAGGATGGATTAATTATTAATTGATTTGTTCTGCATGGCATCATCTCTGTGCCAATCAGTCCGGCGTTGGCAGTCAGAGTTTGATCTGTCATGCTTGTACGTGCTCTACTGCCCTCTGTCTCCACTTGGCTCTTGGCATTCATTATAGTACATATCCGGGACTTTTTTGGTAATGCTTTCCTTTCCTGACATTTTGATTCCTGGAGGCTGGTTGGTTGACAGGTACAGCGGTTTGTACCCATATGCTATTGTAAACGATGGGTCCGGCCTCTTTCTGGTCAAATTATGGGTTATTATGTATTTAAGGGACTACAAGGAGTACTGTCCATTGCACCCCAGGAAGCAATTGGGAACGCTTTAAATGCACATTACGAGCATGGTTACTGGTACTTTGTACGACACACTTATTATAAGTCAGATTATTATTGCTGTATATAAAGTATTTTAAGGCGTACACGGTCTGTATGTATATACAGTGCCTTGCGAAAGTATTTGACCCCTGGAACATTTTTAAACTTTTTCCCACATATCATGCTTCAAACATAAAGTACAAAAATGTTAATTTTTGGTGAAGAATCAACAAGTGAGACACATTGAAAGAAATGTATTGATTTTTTAAACATTTTTGTGGAAATACAAAAACTGAAAAGTGCGGCGTGCAAAATTATTCAGCCCTTTAACTTAATACTTTGTTGCGCCACCTTTTGTTGCGATTACGGCTGCAAGTCGCTTGGGGTATGTCTCTATCAGTTTTGTACATCGAGAGACTGAAATTTTGCCATTCTTCCTTGGCAAACAGCTCGAGCTCAGTGAGGTTGGATGGAGATATTTGTGAACGTATATTTTCAGTCTTTCCACAGATTCTCGATTGGATTCAGGTCTGGACTTTGACTTGGTGATTCTAAACCTGGATACTTTTATTTGTGAACCCATTCCATTGTAGATTTTGCTTTATTTTTGGGATCATTGTCTTGTTGGAAGACAATTCTCTGTCCCATGTCTCAGGTCTTTTGCAGACTCCAACAGGTTTTCTCAAGAATGGTCCTGTATTTGGCTTCATTCATCTTCCCATCAATTTGAACCAGCTGCCTTGTCCTGCTGAAGAAAAGCAAGCCCAAAACTATGATGCTGCCACCACCATGTTTGACAGTGGGGATGATGTGTTCAGGGTGATGACCTGTGTTGCTTTATGCCAAACATATCATTTGGCATTTGTTGCCAAAAAGTTTGATTTTGGTTTCATCTGACCAGAGCACCTTCTTCCACATGTTGGTGTGTTCTCCCAGGTGGCTTGTTGCACATTTAAACAACACTTTTTATGGATATCTTTGAGAAATGGTTTTCTTCATGCCACTCTTCCATAAATGCCAGATTTGTGCAGTGTTACGACTGATTGTTGTCCTATGGACAGACTGTCCCACCTCTGCTGTAGATCTCTGTAGTTCATCCAGAGTGATCATGGGCCTCTTGGCTGCATCTCTGATCAGTCTTCTTGTCTAAGATGAAAGTTTAGAGGGACGGCCGGGTCTTGGTAGATTTGCAATGGTATGATACTCCTTTCATTTCAAATATGATCACTTGCACAGTGCTCCTTGGATGTTTACGTTTTGGAAATCATTTTGTATCCAAATCCGGCTTTAAACTTCTCCACAAATAGTATCACGGACCTGCCTGTTGTGTTCCTTGGTCTTCATGATGGTGGATTATATTTATCATCACTAGTCATTTAGAACAAATTGGATCATTCAGAGATCCACAATGAACTTCTGGAGTGAGTTTGCTGCATTGAAAGTAAAGGGGCAGAATATATATTGGACGTCCCACTTTTTCATTTTTTGTATTTCCACAAAAATTTAAAATAACCAATAAATTTCGTTCAACTTCACAATTGTGTCCACTTGTTGTTGTTCTTCACCAAAAATTTACATTTGGTATCTTTATGTTTGAAGCATGATATGTGGGAAAAGGTTGAAAAGTTTCCAGGGGGCCGAAAACTTTTGCAAGGCACTGTCACATATATATATATATTTTATATATTATATATATACAGTATATCTTCACAATATTAAATATAATCAATAAGTGGCCACATTGGTGTGTGCGGCTGCAAACCAGAGCCCTCTGAACCTCCTACTACCTTCTACACCATGGTTGTTGCATAATACTTGCATGATGTTATACTGGGTCTACTACTTAGAATAGGTAATGGGATGCCAAAAGAAATAGGAAGTTTACAATAATTATTTTACAGCGGAGGGAAAAATGTCAGGTTTTTTTCATTAAGGGCAATAACAAAAAGTATAGCAAAGCTTTTAATTTATCTGCAGGAATATTCCACTACCAACCTTTTAGCAAATATTTTAAGAGCCTTCCCAAGGAGAAATGGCCTGTTGGTATTCTCCTTTCTCTGGAGCTGACAGATATTTGCTATATATAGTATATATAGAATGACCCCAACAGTTTGGTCATCACCGTTCTATTAACATTTTTCTAACATGTTATATAAATTCTTACATATCATACATTTAGAATTGACAAAATATCCATTGCCGATCATTGAAAAAACCTGTGATATCACCCACTTCATACCCACTAAAGAACAACCTTCACACGTCAAGAAAACAATTTATGACCAGTGTGTCTGCTAATAATGACAAATAAATCCGCACATACCAAAATCATTTAGTTTACAGTTAAAATATTATTGGCATTAGAAAGCAATTTATAAAATAGACATTAAGTATCCAAAATAATACAATATAACAATTGAGTTCATCATTCTAAATAGATTTTTAATATACATTTATTTGTAAACAATATCTTACCATGTTTATTGAAGACACTGGTCCAATGCTGTTGACATATATGTCCACATCAATAACTGTAGGCTAAAACTTGGAAAATAAGACATGCAAATAATTACACATGGTTGTAACTATACAGTGCATTTTGAATATTTTATCATTCAAAAGTAGAAAAATATACTGCTGGGACTATTACTGCATCTAAAGTAATAGTAATTTAAAAAATTGAAGTGCTTACTGTAGAAATTAATAATGAGTTGACTTTATATTATATTCTTGACTTTCTTGTATACTACAGGAATATGATCTTTCCTTGTTTTTTTCCTTGTAATATACAATATTTAATTGGACTTTTTAAATGTTAATAATTAAATTGCAGATGATACCATTAACACCTTAAAGGGAACTTGTAAGGTGATACATACTGCCCAAACATGGACAGCATGCATCATTTCCTGGCTGTGTGATTTTACTCTGAAGCGCTGCAGCATTTCAGAGAAAAACATACTTTTAGGGACCAAGCTGTGCAGCTGTGCAGGTGACTAGACGAACAGGCAGGTCCTGGAGGCTTTTCATTGCCAGCTGACAGCTCACTAGGCAGAGGCTTGTCATTCATTGTCAGCGAGTGGGAAGAAGACACCGGGGCCCAACTGTACTGCTAGTCGCTTGAGCAGCTTGGTCCCCGGTTGTGATTAAAATTTATGATTAGGATTGCCGCAGAATTTCAGAGTTAATACATACATGACTGTGATCGCTGTGATGCAATCCTGAGTGACAATTGCTCCAGAAGTTAATAATTAGTAAATGGTTCCACCTGGCATAATTTATTCTCAGTATAACTATAGCTGTCATGTGAAGTCCTCAGAGGTTTATTTGAGAACATTAGGGAACAAACAGCATTTAAAAAATTTAAGGAACACTTCAGAGAGGTCAGGGTTAATGTTGTGGAAAATATTAAAGCAGGGTTAAGTTATAAAAAAATAGCCATTTTTTCAGTTAGCATTAAAAGGTATCAACCACTGAGGACTCTCAACTCTAAATTATTTTTCTAAAAAAATCGCCAAGTGCTGAACTTCTCATGAAACACTGTTCAATCCTCATCTTAGAATGGAATGTGTATGGCACAACTAAACTACCAAGACATGGCCATCACCTACACTGATATTCAAGCAAGGAGAAACACAAATTAGCTAATTAGAGAAGCAGCCAAGAGGTTTCCCTTTGGGCATCTGGAAGAGCTCAGAGATCAACAGCTAAGGTGGGAGATTCTGTCCACAAGACAAATTATAGTTGTATAATCCACAAATCTAAAACTTTATGAAAGATGGAAAAGAAGCAGATTTGAAAAAGCCATAAGAAGTACAATTTTCAATTTGCAAAAATGCCATGTAGGGGGCACATTTTCATATGTAAGAAGCTGCTCTGTTCAGATAAGACCAAAGTAACATTTTTTGGGCTGATGCAGAATGCTGTTTGTGCGGAAAAACTAAACCTGAAAGATCATCCCCACTATCAAACGTGGGTGGCAGCAATTACATAGCATGAGTTCTTGGGAAGAGGGATGGCGCTACAATACCGGACAATCCCAGAGGAAAAACCTGTTACAGGCTGCAACAGAATTGAGACTTGAGTGTAGGGGTCGTTGCCAACAGGACCATGACCCCAATATACTGCCACAGCTACATGGAATGGTTTGATCAAAACATATACAGTTGAAACTAGAATTTTACATAAACTATATAAAAAAGCAATATGCATGTTTTTCAATTTTCTGACATTAAATCAGAATAAACCTTTCGGTTTAAGGTCTTTTAGGATTACCATAATTATTAATATTTGCAAATGCATTAGTAATGAGAGAGAGAATGTTTTAAGGCACTTTAATTACTTACTGCAAAAACAAAAGTTTACATACATTTCAAAGTTTTTGGTACCATTGTCCTTAAAATAAAAAAAAAACCAGCGAGAAGGTTGCAGTTAAAAGATAACCATTAATCCATTAGGTTAAAACTAAGTGGCACAGGATTGTCGGGCATAGGAAAAAACATTCAAAAAAAAGATGACGCGTTTCGACTTAGCAGTCTTCATCAAGATGAAGACTGCTAAGTCGAAAGCTGTCATCTGTTTTTGAAGTGTTTTTTCCTTGCCGACAATCCTGTGCACTTATGTTTTAACTAATGGATTAAAGGTTATCTTTTAGACTGCAACCTTCTCGCTGGTTTTTTTTTTTTTTTCTCTTCCCAAGTACGTTTGCTTCATGGAACCGTGCTGAGCACAGCTGTCTAATGAAGATTTCACAGAAGGGTGAGCTGACTATATATTTTTTGTTTCATTGTCCTTAAAATGAATGACTTGGGTCAAACGTTTGGGATTATCCTTCCACAAGCTTTTCATAATAGTTGGTTGGAATTTTGGGCCATTCCTCCTGACAAAAATGGTTGTAACTGATTTCCGGGTTTGTAGGTCGCCTTGCTCGTAACTGCCTTTTCAGCTTGCCCACAAATTTTCAATAGATTGAGATCAGGGCTTTGTGATGACCACTCAAGACATTGACTTTGCTATCCTTAAGCCACTTTGCTACCATTTCAGCAGTATGCTTCAGGTCATTGTCGGTTTTGGAAAAGACCCATTTCCTCCCAGCTTTAACTTCCTTGCTGATGTCTTGAGATGTTGATTCAGTATTGCGAAATAATCTTCTTTCTCATGATGTCATCTATTTTGTGAAGTGCACCAGTCCCTTCTACAGCAAAACAACCCCACAACATGATGCTGCCACCCCCATGTTTCACAGTTGGGATAGTGTTCTTAGGCATCCAAGCTGCTCCTTTTTCCTCCAAATGTAACAATGGTCATCATGCCCAAAAAGTTAAATTTTAGTTTCATCAACACAGGACATATCTCCAAAAATTAAGGTCTTTGTTCCTGTGTGCATTTGTAAACACTAATCTGGCGTTTTATGCTTCTTTGGAGTAATGACTTCTTCCTGGCAGAGTGACCTTTCAGCCCATGTTGATACCGCACTCATTTCACTGTGGAATCTTGCAGCTTCCGATATCATCTTCTGAAGGTCTTTTGCTTTTATCATTGGATTGATATGCACATATCGGACCAAAGCACATTCATTTCGGGGACACAGAACCCGCCTGCTTCATGAGCAGGATGATGGCTGGACATTCCCATCTTGTTTGTACCTGCATATAATTGTTTGTACAGATTAACGAGGCACGTTCAGTTATCTTGAAATTGTACCAAAGAATGAGCCGAACTTGTACAAGTCCACAATTCTCTTCCTGATATCTTGGCTGATTTCTTTAGACTTTCCCATGATGCTACAAAAAGAAGCAGTGTGTTTCAGGTGCGCATTAAAATATATCCACAGGTGTGTCTCTAATTAACTCAGATGTTGACAAAAAACCTATTAGAAGCTTCCAAACACATGACATCATCATATGAGCAGTCTAGATTATTTAAAGGCATAGTAATCTTAGTGTATGTAAACTCTTAACTTTGCAGCAAGTAATAAAAATGCCTTAAAACATTCTGTCTCTTTCATTATTCTAGCATTTGGCAAATATTATTTATTTTAGTATTCATAATTGCGATTTAAAACGGTAAAGGTTTATTGTGATTTAATTTCAGATATTGATAAAAACATGCATATGTGTCTTTTTAAATTTTGAATGTAAACTTCTGGTTTCAACTGTATGTTTGAAGGGTCGAGTCAGAGTACAGACCTAAATCCCATTGAGAATCCAAGAAAAGACTTGAAAATTGACGCTCACAGACACTCTCCGTCCAATCTCACTGAGATAGAAGTAGTTTGCAAAGAATGGAGAAATATTTCAGCCTCTAGATCTGAAAAGCTGCTACAGACATACAGTATAGACCAAATGTTTGGACACACCTTCTCATTCAAACATTTTTCTGTATTTTCATGACTATGAAAATTGTACATTCACAACTGAAGGCATCAAAACTATGAAATAACACATGTGGAATTATATACTTAACAAAAAAGTGTGAAACAACTGAAAATATGTCTTATATTCTAGGTTCTTCAAAGTAGAAACCTTTTGCTTTGATTACTGCTTTGCACTCTCTTGGCATTCTCTTGATGAGCTTCAAGAGGTAGTCACGGAAATGGTTTTCACTTCACAGGTGTGCCCTGTCAGGTTTAATAAGTGTGATTTCTTGCCATATAAATGGGGTTGGGACCATCAGTTGTGCTGTGCAGAAGTCTGGTGGATACACAGCTGATAGTCCTATTGAATAGACTGTTAGAATTTGTATTATGGAAAGAAAAAAGCAGCTAAGCAAAGAAAAACGAGTGGCCATCATTACTTTAAGAATTGAAGGTCAGTCAGTCCGAAAAATTGTGAAAACTTTGAAAGTGTCCCCAAGTGCAGTTGCAAAAACCATCAAGCGCTACAAAGAAACTGGGTCACGTGAGGACCGCCCAGGAAAGGAAGACTAAGAGTCACCTTGCTTCTGAGGATAAGTTTTTCTGAGTCACAGTCTCAGAAATCGCAGATTAACAGCAGCTCAGATTAGAGACCAGGTCAATGCCACACAGAGTTCTAGCACCAGACACATTCTACAACTGTTAAGAGGAGACTTTGTGCAGCAGGCCTTCATGGGAAAATAGCTGCTAGGAAACCCCTGTAAGGACAGGCAACAAGCAGAAGAGACTTGTTTGGGCTAAAGAACACAAGGAATGGACATTAGACCAGTGAAATCTGTGCTTTGGTCTGATGAGTTCAAATTTGAGATCTTTGGTTCCAACCACCGTTGTCTTTGTGCGACGCAGAAAAGGTGAATGGACAATGACCCGAAATACACCTCCAGGCTGTGTAAGGGCTATTTGACCAAGAAGGAGAGTGATGGGGTGCTACGCCAGATGACCTGGCCTCCACAGTCACCATACTGTATCCAATCGAGATGGTTTGGGGTGAGCTGGACCGCAGAGTGAAGGTAAAAGGGCCAACAAGTGCTAAGCATCTCGTGGGAACTCCTTCAAGACTGTTGGAAGACCATTTCCGGTGACTACTCTTGAAGCTCATCAAAAGAATGCCAAGAGTGTGCAAAACAGTAATCAAAGCAAAAGGTGGTACTTTAAAGAACCTAGAATATAAGTTTCAGTTGTTTCACACTTTTTTGTTAAGTATATAATTCCACATGTGTTAATTCATAGTTTTGATGCCTTCAGTGTGAATGTACAATTTTCATAATCATGAAAAAATACAGAAAAATCTTTGAATGAGAAGGTGTGTCTAAACTTTTGGTCTATACTGTACGCCAAAAGACTTGCAGCAGTAATGGCAGTGAAAGTTGGTCCAAGAAATTATTTACACAGGGGGGCTGAAAACAAATGTATGTCACAGTTTTCAGATCGATTTTTTTTAAATATTTAGAAAACCATGTATCGTTTCCTGTACATTTTACAAATTAATTGCCACTTTGTGTTAGTAAATCATATAAAATTTAAATGAAAACATTTGTTTGTTGGTGTTATGTGAAATAATGTTGAAAAGTAAACAGGGTATGAGTACTTTTTCAAGGCACTGTAATTTATGAAATTTTCTTAAATTTGGAAAATTTTGCAATTTTCAAACTGTAATTTTTATGCCTTCATGTCAAACAGTCAATACCATACAAAATTGGTTCATAAATAGTATTTCAATATGTTTATTTTATAGCAGAATAGTTTTACAGCATTATTTTAATTTGTTAATATGTCTGAAGGGTTTAACGCTTAGCATGCAAATTTACATTTCTTAAAGAAAACTTAGAAATCCTGTTAGTGTCCAATTCAGGTTGAAATGACTTTGAGGTGCCTCTTTAATGAAAAAAACAAAAGTAATACTATTTAAGTTGTACTGCCTACTGTTCAAAACTGTTGTCAGAAAGTTTCTTATAGGGTTTTCCAAATATTATAAAATAACACTAAATTATTAAACATTTTTCTAAGTACTGTATCTTTATTTCGCAAAAAAGGTATGCTTTATCTACTGCACTTAGTGTCAATGTCACATCTCCACCTGGACCTTCTCCTGTGACAACTGCTTCTGTCAAGAGATATCGCCCTCTTCATTTGGGAGTGGTGATGGTAATTGAAAAAACATTGGAATCCGAAGTTCAGGATGACACAGGCTCTCTCTAGCTTCTTAGATTTGGGTTGCTGGGACCTATACAGTCTGGCATTATGGGTCTGTGCTGTACAGCTGGAGCTATAAGCTCTCTGCTCCAGCCAACCAGACAGCATCACACCCTACTTTAGCTTTAAGCTTTTCACTATTAGCCTCCATAGTACATATATAGTTGTGCTCAAAAGTTGACATACCACGGCAGAATTTTAGCTTTCTTGGCCTTTTTCAGAGAATATGAATAACACCAAAACTTTTTCTCCACTCATGATTAGTGGTTGGGTGAAGCCTTTTTTTTGTCAAACTACTGTGTTTTCTCTTTTTAAATCATAGTGACAACTAGTGTTGAGCATTCCGATACTGCAAATATTTGGGTATCGGCCGATATTTGCTGTTATTGGAATTCCGATTCCGAGTTCCCATATTTTTGTCATATCAGATACCGGAATCGGAATGTTCCTGTCACTGTCAGTGTCCGTCGGTCGGGTCTGTCAGGAGTCAGCGGCACTTACCTGGCAGAAGATCCCGGTGGTCACGTCCTGGACTGCTTGATTGGCCGCTGTTATCTTCTCCTGGAGGTCAGGTGCAGTTTCTCGCGATAACTGCACGTGCTTCCGGGTAATCGCGGCCCTTTAAACAGTCCGATGACGTCACCGTCGGGGAAGCTGGTAAGAGCTGTGCTGCGTCGGGATGTCAGGCTCAGCCTGGCATCCAGATGTAGCAGAGCTGGACTCGTCGTGGGACATCTTTACTATGGACTGCGTCGGACAGGTGGTATACTGTTGGTTTTTTTTTTTTTTCTTTTTTTCCAGGAAATCGATGGCGTCGCAGGATGAAACGTGTAATAAAATTAATGAAAACTGTGTTGTCTCTTTTATTTCAATATGTGATGAACGGGCACACAGTCCGCCACACGGTAGCCCGGGGGTCACGGCTTGTGATCCCACCGCTGCCACCAATATGTGTGATAACGGGCACACAGTCCGCCACACGGTAGCCCGGGGGTCACGGCTTGTGATCCCACCGCTGCCACCACATGTGATGGAACGTGCACACACACGACGGCTGCTGCCGTCCGACCCAGTAAACTGCAGGGATTTATAACTATCCCACTTCCACTTAGGAACTTGCAGCTCTCTGGCGCCCCCCTTACCTCAGGTCAGTCAGGGAACTGCACCTAGGATAATTGGTCGCCAGATGGGTCACTTGGATGTGTGCTGGCTATTGGGCACGCTGCAGTGAGGGAATTATAATTACTCCTGGCTGCAGCCAGGCAGTACCCTTATAAACCTGCTGCGTCACCCAATAGATTAACACTTTACACCCCTTTCTTTTAGCTGCCACCAGCTACGGCTTTTGATGAACAATTTATCAAGAGGGTCCGTAGCAACCCCAAAACAGTAGCGTAGTTACCTCAGGCACGTGCAGATTCGTTTATAGAGCAGGAGAAACAAAAATAATAAATTTATAGGTTATTCCTTAAATCAGGCAGTGCTTATATAATATAAAAAGATGTAACAACTGAGACAATATCGTTATATACTATGCAGTTATAAATAAAATGGGATTAAGAATGAAAGATAACTCACATGGTTGTTAGATTTATTACAGCAAGCCAGGCTGGGGGAAGGAGCCACACGTCATAGTTCATTGGTAGATCTCTTACTCAGCAGAAAGAACTCTGGTAAGGAACTTCACTGTAAGACTTATGCATGTCAGCTTCTGACCTCACAAAAAGGGCTGGTCCTCTAGCCACCTCCCCTGGCTGCAAGCTATGGTTTGAGCTCTGCGATATCATAAGGTTCATAACTCGTTCTGTGAACCTAGCAGAATAATGGCAGACCTATCAATGGTCTTGCTTTGAAATGACGGTTCCAATGAGCCCACACTTGGGTGGGCTAGTTCATGGGGCACCCGAGAATTCCATTTCTCGGTTCTGTTGGAGTTACGGGTTTACCAGTACCACGGGAACGATGCCCATCGGCGCATGGTTCAACACAGTAACTTTCGTGTTTCTAGCGAATGCTCCCACCGTGTTATTAACCAAAAGAGAATGAATACTCCAACATGGCTGCTATAGGAAGAAAGCACGTGTTCGGACAATGCAGGACCCCTGCGGTGAAGCGGGAAAACTTCCAGCACTGGCAGCTCACATTACACTGCCTGAGTGCAGGCTGACAGGGGGGGGGAAGGGGTTGTAGTTCTAGCAACAGCACAAGACATGACGCTTGCAATATCATCACACAATAAAATACTTTTTTCTTGCTGTGTCTTTTTTAAAACATTTAAAAACTTTGGGATTAATAATGGATCGGTGTCTTATTGACGCCTCTCCATTATTAACCGGGCTTATTGTCACCGTGCAATAACGGTGACATTAACCCCTTATTACCCCGCTTGCCACCGCTACAGGGCAAGTGGGAAGAGCCGGTAAAGTACCACAATTGGCACATCTTTTGATGCGCCAAATGTGGGGCTGCTGTAGCCTGGTATTATCAGGCTGTTGAGGGCCAAAATCCATGGGCCTTGACAGTCTTTTAATACCAGCCGCAGCAGTCTGCATTTACTTGGCTGGTTAACAAAAATAGGGGGGACCCCACGCCATTTTTTTTTCGAGGGGATCCCCTATTTTTGTTAACCAGCCAAGCTAAGCAGACTGCTGTGGCCTGGTATTATCATGCTTGCAAGGTCCATGGATATTGGATCCTTACCAGCCTGAAAAACCAGGCTTCAGTAGTCTGCTTCATCTGGCTGGTTAACAAAAATAGGGGGGACCCCACGCCATTTTTTTCGAGGAGATCCCCTATTTTTGTTAACCAGCCAAGATATGCAGACTGCTGTGGCCTGGTATTATCAGGCTCGCAAGGTCCATGGATCTTGGCTCCTTAACAGCCTGAAAATCCAGGCTTCAGCAGTCTGCTTCATTAGGCTGGTTAACAAAAATAGGGAGGACCCCACGCCATTTTTTTTCGAGAGGATCCCCTATTTTTGTTAATCAGTTCCCTCTGACGTCACTGATGGTGTCCCTGGCTGACCTGAAGTTAAAGTGGGGAGCAATCAATTAAGCTTTCCACTTCCTCTCCTGTCAGCCAGGAGAGGAGAAGATTCATTTGGGGGCTTACTGTGAGGCTGCAGCATTAGCTTCAGTCCCTGCAGTAAACATTAACCCTTTCTGATGGATTACACCGTGGGACCTGACTGTGCATCAGATAGGTAAGAATAATTTTGCTTTTTTATTTTATTTTTATTACAGGAAATGGTTTTTGCAGTAAAATAAAAGATAGTCAAAAACATGTGTCTTTATTTCATTAAAATGATTTTTAATTAAAGTGTGTGTGTTTTATTTTTATTTCATGCAATAGGATTAATAATTGATAGTTGTCTAATTGACAGCTCTCAATTATTAACCTGGCTTAAGGTCACCTTTCAATAGCAAGGTGGCTTTAACCCCTTATTAACCCATTCGCCACCGCTACAGGGCAATGGGAATAGACGGGCAAAGTACCAGAAAGGGCGAATATAATTATAGATTTGCCTTTTCTGGGGTGTCTGGGGGCAGATGTTAGTAGCCAGGGGGGGGCCAAAAATAATGGTCCCTCTCTGGGCTATTATTACCTGCCCCCACTCGCTGGCTTTGTCTGTCTGGTTGAGAAAATAGGGCGGGAGCCCACGCATTTTTTTTCAACAATTTTAACACCTCATATATATATATATATATACATGTCATTGAATTTGTGACACATATATATATATATATATATATATATATATATTTATAGTTCATACACTTCTACATAGTATAATAGCCGCTAATTCAATTGCCGGCTTTTGTGAAAATACAGAAGCACCCGACATGAAATGACACATGGTTTACATACAGTTAACCATGTCATTTTAAGTTGTTTGATATATTGTTTTCACTAACAATTACATGAGTGTATGTGTGCAAAATTTGACACATGTAGGGGTTAATTAAAGGTGTAAATTCGTAGCAAAAAAGTCAGTTTTTTTTACAACGAATTTACACCTTTAATTAACCCCTACAGGTGTGAAATTTTGCACACATACACTCATGTAATTGTTTGTGAAAACCAGATATCAAACTACATAAAAGACATGGTTAACTCTATGTAAACCATGTGTCATTTCATGTCGGGTGCTTCTGTATTTTCACAAGGCGGCATTACCCGCAATTGAATCAGAGGCTATTTTACTATGTAGAAGTGTATGAACTATAAATATATGTATATATATATATGTCACAATGACATGTATATATATACAGTATATATATATGTATTCTATGTGTGTATATTTAGTGTTTACAAGGAAAGAAAGGGTTTTTTTTAGTTCCGATATTTCTGTCCTATAGACTTGCATTGGATTTCCGGTATCGGAATCGGGTATCGCCGATACTTTTTGGGTATCCATACCGATTCCGATCCGATACTTCTGATATTGGGAAAGTATCGCTCAACTCTAGTGACAACCCATAACATACAAATGACCCTGATCAAAGTTGCACATACCCTGGTGATTTTGGCCTGATAACATGCACAGAAGTTGACACAAATGGGTTTGAATGGCTACTAAAGGTAACAGCCTCACCTGTGACCTGTTTGCTTGTAATCAGTGTGTGTGCATAACAGTTGAGTGAGTTTCTGGGATCCAGACAGACTCTTGCATTTTTCATACAGCCACTGATGTTTCTGAATTGTGAGTCATGGGGAAAGCAAAATAATTGTCAACTGATCTAGAGGAAAATGTAGTTGAACTGTAAAAACAGGAAAGGGATACAAAAATATACCCAAAGGGAAATTTGGTAATGCCAGTCAGCAGCATTCAAGCTATGGTTTACAAATGGAAAATCAGGGGCTCTGTAAAAACAAAAACCATGGTCAGGTAGACCAACAAAAATTTCGTCCACAGCTGCCAAGAAAATTATTCAGGATGCAAAGAAAAACCCAAAAATAATTTCAGCTGAATTACTGGACTCTCTGAAAACTAGCAGTGTGACTATTTCAAGATACACAATAAGGAGGCATGGGCTGCATGGTCAAGTTGCCAGAAGAAAGCCATTTCTGCACAAATGTCACAAAGTATCTTGCCTACAATATGCAAAACAGCACAGAGACAAGACTGAAAACTTCTGGAACAAGGTAATTTGGAGTGAGGAGATCAAAATGGAACTTTTTGACCACACCATAAAAGTTACATTTGGAGAGAAGTCAACAAGGCCTATGATGAAAGGAATACCATTGCTACTCTAAAGCAAGGAGGTGGATCACTGATGTTTTGGGGATGTATGAGCTACAAAGGCACAGGAAACTTGGTCAAAGTTAAAGAAAAGATGAATGCAGCACGTTATCAGCAAATACTGGAGGCACATTTGCAATCATCAGCCCGGAAGCTGCACATGGGATGTACTCGGACGTTCCAACATGACAACGATCCAAAACACAAGGCCAAGTCAACCTGTCATTGGCTATAGCAGAACAAAGAGAAGGTTCTGGAGTGGCTATCTCAGTCTCCTGACCTCAATATCATTGAGCCACTCTGGGGAGATCTCAAGTGCACAGTTCATGCTAGACAGCACAGGAATTTACAGGTACTGAAGGCTTTTTGCCAAGAAGAGTGGGCAGCTTCACCATCTGAAAAAATAAAGAACCTCATCCACAACTACCACAAAATACTTCAAGCTGTCATTGATGTTAGATGGGGCAATACACGGTATTAAGAAAAGGGGTATGTAAGCTTTTGATCAGTATCATTTGGATATTTTGGGTTGTCATTATGATATAAAAAGAGAAAACACAGTAGTTTGATAATAAATGGCTCCACCCACCCACTAACCATGAGTGGAGAAAAAGTTTTGGTGTTATCATTCAAATTCTCTGAAAAAAGGCCAAGAAAGTAAAAATTCTGCTGAGGTATGTAAACTTTTGAGCACAACTGTAGACTTGTGCTTTTCTGGTTCAGTCCTGTCTGTTACCTCCTTGTTCTTTTCCTTGCTTCGTACTTTGACCTCGGCTCATGTTTTCTGTCTATTCTTTTGATCCTGATTTTGTCCTTTTCGTGACTTCTCAGCTTTCACCCTGCTTGGTGACAATTACTGCCTCTATTTTGCACTTTCAAATGGCAGCCCTTCTGTAGGTAACAATCAAACATACCCCTCTGTAAGTGTAGATTATTTTATATAGGTTAAAAATTATCAGTGTTTCTCTGGAATCAGCCAGTTCGAATGGCTTGTATCAAGTCTGTCCAAAGTTTTGTACCAAGCCTTTCTGAACGTGTGGCCTCAGACACATTTTACAATCAGGATTTTAAATATGGCAACGGCCAGGGCATGCAGTAGGATGGACTGTGTGAAGAACAAGCAAAACGCACTAAAACTGCCAGGCTGACTGAAATGAATGTTCATTCACAGTCAGCTAAAGAAAGGTGTTTAGATTCTCCTTTAGTCCACCGCCACTCAGTGTCCAGTCAGGTTGACTGAACAGAGGAATGTGCATTGATAATGCTTGACTAAATGCTACTTTAATGGGACCTCAGTCTTGTGCTTCATGCAGGCCGTCCTACTCGTACAGCATGTTCTCTGAGATCTAAGATGGGTTGTTATTGATGGTTGCTGCTATCTTGGAATCCTGACAGATTGCAGTAAATAAAGCATACCTTTTTGCTATGTAAGGGTATTTATAAAAATGTTTCAAATTTAAATGTGTATTATTTATTTTATTCACTTATTTCATACATTTCTTGGAGAACCTCCTTAACTGCAGATGTTTCATATGAATTAATGCAATGTAAAATAAAAGAATACAAATTATATATTTTTTAGTAAAATATTCTTTCAGCTACAGTATAACTTTTCATTTTCACAAGGAGTAATAGGAAAAAATGAACCCCCAAATTTATTATGCAATTTCTCCCAAATGCCATAATACCTTATGTGTGATCAAAAATAACAGTTTTGTCACACAGCAGGTCTTAGAAGAGAAACAGCACCATTTGATTTTTGGAGAAAACTGTAGAAAAATATTTAGAATTAAGAGTCCTCAGAGGTTGATACCTTTTAATGGCTAACTGAAAAGATGGTAACAAGTAGAAAGCTTTCGAGACTAATCAGGTCTCTTCATCAGGTAAAGACTAATACAAAATCTGTAGAGTCACATATTTATGCACAAATATGTGACTCTTCAGATTTTGTATTAGTCTTTGCCCTTTGAAGAGACCTGAGTAGTCTCGAAAGCTTGCAACTTGTTACCATCTTTTCAGTTAGCCATTAAAAGGTATCAACCACTGAGGACTCTTAATTCTAAATATTTTTCTAACATTGGGGTAAAAAATTAAAAATACAATTTTTCTGCAAAAATGTTGTTTTAGACTAAATTTTATTCACAAGCGATAATAGATGAAAAAGGACCACACAATTTGTTTGCTATACAGGATAAATAAGTGCCTGTTTTATAGTTCATGTCATTCCTTATGTGGCGATCCCAAATATGTTTACTTTTTTTTATTTATTTTTACATAAAACCTGCACTATTGGTTGTGTAACGTTGACATGATTTTTTTGTGGCTTCGTTTTTTATATTTTCACATTTTAGAACTTTTTTACATACTTAAAATATTTTGCTGGAGTCATGCACTACAGCATGCTGCACTGCATAAGAGATGTTGGTGTTATTTTCAATTTTAGAAAATAATAAAAAAAACTATTTGATTTTAAAAAGTTGATTGACAAATTATCACATTTTAATACTTAATGTTCACTAGGATGATTTTTGTATGTAAAACTTATGTTAAAACTTTAATAATAATAATTTTGCTATGAAATATTTTTTTCATGCATCTGTAATTTTTTGACTCGATAAAGAATTTAACAATAGTTTTATAGCATTTATTACATGCATTGCTCATGCACCCTTGTTTGTAAAGCATGTTTATTTTTTACTGATGTTTGTAATCTGTTACAAACAAAACTTTGAAAGCATGTGCTTCATTTCACAGTTAAGAGCAGATTAAGTAAACAATTTTCTAAACAGCAATTTGATATATTGTATATTTTTGCTATATGCATTCATTCGACTGTTAGTCAAGTGACAGCACTAAATGGAAATATATGAAGCAATAGTCATTGTACTGTGTTTTGTAGATACAGTATTCCCTTTTCAAGACCATACGATATCAAGTGGAAAAAACATATGAAAAGAATGAGAAATGGAGGTTAAGCATGGCATATAGACTCAGGTATGAGGCATTATAATGCATTATTGTGACACATAAGATAACATTTGTTGTTTATAACAATGAGGTTAGAGCTAACCTTGTTCACCCAGTATACAAAGAAGGACTGTGTCATCAGAAAGTAACCTGAATAAATTAGCTGTTTTTTACAGTTTTATCTTCAGATCACAATCAATAGAAAAAAAATAATTCAGAAAACTTCCTTAATCCATAGACATGTTAAGTTCTATCAAAAGAACGTGGACTTTAACAAAAGAAATCTAAGGTCCATGGACAGTTTAATCCTAGAAAATGATATTATTTTTCATGTCTTAATTTTTGTATAATTAAAAAAATTAATATTTTTTATATTGTTATTACAATATAAGGCTATCTAAAAATAAATGCTCTGTTACCTGCAAATTCTGCAAATACAGTATGAGCGGCATAATATTTATTTATTTAAATCAAAATGCAAAAAAACTAATTAATAGGAGTAGATGAGTTGCAAATGGAGATTTAGGCTGTCTTGTAAGTAAAGATAACAAAAGAGAGGATTTGAAGTCTGTCTTGCCAATAAAGATAAAGCCACTTTATGCATATAAAGTAGGTTTTTTATTTAGCTAAAAAAGACTAATAGATTATTTCCTCCTGACCAGACACACGAAACTTGGCTATAACACATAAAATTGTGTAAAAAATAATTTTTAAAACTGATTCATGGCTGAATAATAAGTGCTGAAGCTTTTATGTGAAAAGTCATATATTGTTTTCATAAGCAGATTACTAATGAGAGAATAGTTAAATCCACTGACTAGTAGTAAATGTGTACCGCAATATTTTTGGTTTAACGTGCAAACAAATCAAAGTCTGGCCAATCAGTATTCATATCAGGTTGCTTTTGATGCAGGTAAATTAACGTACTACCTGTGAAACATTTATGTCCGCAATTGCTATGAGAGTGAAAAAAGATATGTAAAACAATTGAAACAAAACCCACAAAATCTTAATAAACACAACAAAATAAATTATAGCATCTAAATTGTTGACTGTTAGGGTCTGTGGAACGCACCAAATATAAGATGTGAGAGGTGCGTTCGCAGCCCGGGGTTCCACCGTGCAGGCGGAGCCTGCTGCTAGTAAAATGGCGTAAGAAGCAAACTCTGTTATCCCGCAGAGTCGCCAACATAAACGCCGTAAGCGCTGTGGCAATAAGTGCGAACTATGTTACTCCACAGAGCCGCTAGAAGGAGAGCCGCAGCGCTATATGGCGATGTGTGCAAACTCACTAAACACAACTGAGTCGCAAAGAAAACACGCTAGGGCGCTGTCTAGCGTTGAAAGCGAACCCTCTTACGTCACAGGGCCGCTGAGAAAAAGTGCTGTGTCCTGTCAGGCTCTCAGGTACACAGTTAAGTGTTAAGCGTACATAAAGCGTGATCATGTGCTAATGTCCTCCGGGAGTCACCCGCAATCTATGGCGTCTGAACGCCAGACCCTGAATACGGCAATCAAAACTCCTCACCGGTTATGCCGGTAATCTAGGGCATCTAGGACGCCGACCCTGACCAGCTAGCACACCAAACTCCTCACCGAATTAAGTCGGTATTCTAGTGGCTTATTTCAGCCGGGTCCCTAACCACACACACACATGACCACACTGGCGCATAGCATACAATGGTTGATATTAGCGCATGGCGCCCAGCCATGCTACCCTTTTATAGTAACAGCTACAGGACCTGCCAGAAACAAGGACCAATGAAGCTTGTTCCAGAACAACAGTAGTCACAGGACCTTCCTGGCAGACCAATAGGAGCTGCTGCAGTACCTGAGCATGTGACCCCTGATCTCCAATGAGAGATCTCACTCTGGGCATGCTCAGAAGGGAAAACGCAGGACTTTGTACCAAAGACGTCTGCTCCAGCGCTGGCTATAATAGCAGATCCAGGAAAGGCAGCAGCAAGTCACTGCACAGTACTGGAGTGGGCAAGACGCTTGGACCGACGTCTCTGCAGAGCAGGCTCCACTGCGGCCGGAGATGAATGGGAGACCGCAGCGGGGCTGGTTCGAGACTCCCCTTGTGCAGCAGCGGGAACTCGAACCCTAACATTACCCCCCTCCTAGGGCCCCCCCTTCTTTGGGCCTCGCTGCGCTCAAAGGCAGCGATGAGCTGCGGAGCGTGAACATGCTCGGCAGGCTCCCAGGACCTATCCTCAGGCCCATAACCCCTCCAATCAACCAAATAAAATTTTTTTCCTCGTACCACCTTGTACCCAACAATGGCGTTCACCTCATGATCGTTGGTAGATGAACTCGACGTCCCGGCAGATGACTCGGAAAACCGGGAAATGGCCACGGGTTTCAGGAGGGACACGTGAAAGGTGTCAGTGATACCAAGGCGAGGCGGAAGGGCCAGGCGGTAAACCACTGGGTTCACCTGCTCAAGAACTTTAAAGGGGCCCAAAAAGCGAGGTGCCAACTTGGTGGACTCTACACGTAGCCTGATGTTTCGGGCAGAAAGCCACACTAGGTCACCCGGAGCAAATGTAGGAGCGGGGCGCCGATGGGCATCGGCCGAAGACCTCATCCTCTCTTTGGAGGCCTGAATGGCATCCTGTGTGCGGTCCCAAATGTCCCGTGCCTCCACAGCCCAGTCTGCCACCCTGGAGTCGGCAGAAGACACAGGCATGGGCACCGGAACCCGCGGATTCTGACCGTAGTTTAGGAGGAATGGAGTCTGTCCGGTGGAATCAGCCACAGCATTATTTAGAGCGAACTCAGCCCACGGTAGCAAGGATGCCCAGTCATCCTGCCTGGCAGAGACAAAATGTCGCAAGTATGTGACCAAGGTCTGGTTGGCCCTCTCTACCAACCCATTCGTCTCGGGATGGTATGCAGAGGAGAGATTCAACTCAATGCTGAGTAAACGACACAGCTCTCTCCAGAACCGAGACGCAAACTGGGGACCTCGATCACTGACAATTTTGTCTGGCATACCGTGAAGGCGGAAAATATGCCTAATGAATAATGCTGCCAAGGCCCGTGCAGACGGTAACCGTGGTAATGGCACTAAGTGCACCATTTTGGAGAAGTGGTCGGTTATCACCCAGATGATGGTGCAGCCCCGAGACTTGGGTAAGCCAACCACAAAATCCATCCCGACCATCTCCCAAGGCCTGTCTGCCACCGGTAAAGGCAAAAGTAACCCAGCTGGCCGTTGTCGAGGGGACTTATTCTTGGCGCAGGAGACGCACGCCTGAACGTATTCCCTGACGTCACGGGCCATCTGCGGCCACCAGTATGTTCTCGCCAGCAACTCAGAAGTCCTTTTTGTCCCAAAATGTCCACCCACCCTGGACGAATGTGCCCAAGAGAGTACTTCCGGTCGCAAATTGATGGGCACAAAAGTCTTGCCCGGAGGCACAGACTCAAGCGAAACCGGAGCCACCGTTCTTAGGTTTTCTGTGGGGACAATAAGCCGAGGCTCCTCCTCCACCTCCTCAGAGGACACCACGGAGCGGGATAGAGCGTCTGCGCAAATGTTCTTCTCACCGGAGAGGAAATGGAGGGTGAAATGGAACCGGGAGAAAAACAAGGAACATCTGGCCTGACGGGAATTTAGCCGCTGGGCTGTCTGCAAATACACCAAGTTCTTGTGGTCCGTGAATACTTGGAAGGGGAAGCGAGCCCCCTCCAGAAGATGTCTCCACTCGGAGAAGGCCAACTTCAAAAGCCAGTAACTCCCTGTCCCCGATGGAATAATTCCTCTCTGCTGGTGTAAAGGTCTTGGAAAAGAAGAAGCAGGGATGCTTCCGACCCTGGGCATCCTTTTGAAAGAGGACTGCTCCAGCACCAACAGAAGAGGCATCCACCTCTAAGATAAACGGTTTATCGACATCGGGGCGATGTAAGATGGGAGCACTGGTGAAATGCGACTTGATGGAGGAGAACGCCTTTGTGACCTCCTCTGACCACAACTTGGGATTAGCTCCCTTCTTGGTGAGGGCTACCAAGGGAGCTACCAAAGTAGAGAAGTGGGGAATGAATTGGCGATAGTAGTTAATGAACCCCATAAAGTGCTGCACCGCCTTAAGGGAGTGGGGTTCTTGCCAATCCATCACAGCCTGTAGTTTGGTAGGATCCATAGCCAATCCCTGGGTGGAGATGATATAGCCCAGGAAAGGTAGAGACTCCTGCTCAAACATGCACTTCTCCAACTTCGCATATAGGGAATTTGCTCGCAAGAGGTCGAAGACCTTGCAGACATCTCTCCGGTGGGAGGCCATATCTGGAGAAAAGATGAGAATGTCATCCAGATAGACTACCACCGAGGTGGTCAACATATCCCGGAAGATGTCATTCACAAAGTCTTGGAAGACAGCTGGGGCGTTACAGAGCCCAAAGGGCATTACCAGATATTCATAATGCCCATCCCTGGTGTTAAATGCCGTCTTCCATTCGTCCCCCTCACGGATGCGAATCAGGTTATATGCACCCCGCAGGTCTAACTTAGTAAATACCCTTGCTCCCCGAAGCCTGTCAAAGAGCTCAGAGATTAGCGGCAAAGGATATTTATTTTTCACGGTGATAGCGTTGAGACCCCTATAATCAATGCACGGACATAATTCTCCGTTCTTCTTCTGCACAAAGAAGAACCCCGCTCCCGCTGGTGACACCGACTTCCTAATGAATCCCCTTGCCAAGTTCTCCTGAATATATTGGGACATGGCCTCTGTCTCAGGAAGAGAGAGGGGATAAACCCTTCCTCTAGGAGGCTCAGCTCCAGGCAAGAGGTCAATAGGACAGTCATAGGGGCGATGAGGCGGAAGAGTCTCCGCAGCCTTCTTCGAGAAAACATCGGCATAAGACCAATAGACCTTGGGAAGAGGAGAGAGGTCTATGGGTATCTCAGTGGTGTTGACGTGCACGCTGTCCCTAATGCATCTGCCTTTACATAAATTACCCCAACCCAGAATTCTCCCTGAAGACCACTCAATATGGGGAGAGTGGTGGCGGAGCCAGGGTAATCCCAACAAAACCTCATCTATACCCTCAGGGAGGATAAAAAATGATATATTCTCCTGATGGGAAGGAGACATAGACAAGGTGAGTGGGACAGACTGATGGGTGATTTGTGAGGACAGAATTGCTCCGTTCAACACCCGTACCGATACTGGTTCAGCCAGCAACAACAAAGGCATGGTGTGGCGAGAAGCAAAGGAGATGACATAAAATTCCCCTCTGCCCCAGAATCCACACACAGCTTGACGGGTAGGGTGGTAGAACCGTGGGTAATTATCCCCTTGAGGAGCACTTTAGGGGCAAAACTCATGGCGTCCAGTGACCCTGTTCCTACGGTTACTGGGCGCGACCGTTTATTCAACCGCTGTGGACATCGGTTGGCAAAATGGCCCTGCTGCTGGCAAATATAACAAATCGGGGATGGACGAGTGACCCGAGATTTAGATCCTGCAGGAGCAACCTCCTGAAGGTCGGGCGCCTGAACGGGCGACTCCAGAGGGGTGGTGAAGGTTGGAGCCAACCAAACCCTCTGCCTACACTGGGCACGTTCCAGCCTCCGCTCGTGGAAACGGAGGTCGACGCGGGTGGAAATAGCAATAAACTTCTCCAGTGTGGCAGGAATCTCTCTGGTAGCCAAGGCGTCTTTCACATGACCCGCCAGTCCTTTCCAGAACACGGGAATGAGGACTTTATCTGGCCACTCTAATTCCGAGGCCAGAGTCCGAAATTGGACAGCAAACTGGCTGACCAAAGCCGAACCCTGGGTACTTGCCAGCAGTTTGAGCGCCGTATCGTGGGTGATCTGAGGTCCTAGAAAAACCTTTTTCAGAGCCTCCAGAAAACGAGAAGCACTCCGCACCACACGGTCGTCGCGCTCCCACAGCGACGTTGCCCACTCCAACGCTCTGCCCGACAGAAGAGCTATCACAAAGCCCACTTGTGCCCGATCCGTGGGGAAACGTGCAGCCAGAAGCTCGAGGTGTATGGAGCACTGACTCACGAATCCCCGACATTGCTTGCTGTCACCAGCAAACTTGTCTGGAAGCGGGAGGTGGGACAATGTAGGGACAGAGGTGGCAGAGGACAAACTGGCTGCAGCTACGCTAGCAGCCTGAACAGCGACTGCGGTTACATCCACAGCTGAGGTTGTGCGCTCAAGAGCCGCCAACCTACCCTCCAGCTGCTGGATGTACAGCTGTAAACGCTGTTCATCCGCCATTTTACTAGCCAGACCCTGGCGCTAATATTATGTTAGGGTCTGCGGAACGCACCAAATATAAGATGTGGAGAGTAGAGTTGAGCGATACTTTCCGATATCCAAAAGTATCGGAATCGGAATGGTATCGCCGATACCCAAAAAATATCGGCGATACCCGATACCGATACCGGAAATCCAATGTAAGTCTATGGGAACAAAATATCGAAATTAAAAAAAAAAACATTCTTGCCTTGTTGGTTAATTGTACATGAAGGAAAACAACAAAGAGCAATGTAGAATATATTGGGGAAGGTTGAGGAGACATTAAAGGCATAGATGTTTAACCCAATCAAATGGAATAGCATAAATATTTTTTTTTAAAGATGTTCGGATTGACGAAGAAATTGACAATGTTGTTAACGTTTTTTCTATTTTGGCAAATATGTATATTTCACAACTTCCATGCTCTTCAACTTTTTAACTTTTGACACACTTTCTCCTTCATAATCTTCAGCAGCATCATCTTTTTCATCAAATTATTCTTCATCTTCACCTTCTTTATCTTCTTCTTAAACTTCTTGCTATTCATCTTTTTGTTAACATTACTCATATTCTTCTTATTAAACTATTATTCTTATTCATATTGTACTTCATCTTCTTCATCATATTCTTATTTGTGACAGAGATTCCTGTACTTGTAATCTGTCAAAGTATGAATTTTTCATCCTTCCGTTCTTGCTGTCACAAAAGATTTAAATTACAACAGTATTTGTCCGTGTTCAGTTTAGCCTGCAGCAGCAGGCATTTTCCAGGGGCACCACGAGGAGGAACGGACTCACCCCCATACACTGCTTAGTCTTCTTTTGCTTATAATTTAGAGCATATATTTTGCTCTTCATTTTGGTCTTATACTTCATGTTCTTCTGCTTTTTGATCTTCTGCTTATTGTTCTTAAGTCTCTTGTTCTGTACCTTGTAGTTTGTCTTAACCTTCTTAGTCCTGTTTGGTAATCTTTTATTTCTTCTTTGTGATGGTGTTTAGGCTGGTTGGCTTGATGCTCGTCGTCCTTGTGGTCGTCATCTTCTTCGGGGTGGTCATCAGGGTCGTCATCTTCATTGTTGGAGATCCAGAGTGATTACCCAAAAAAGCATTGAAAAAATCTTCAATTTGTAAATGTAGCAGAAGGTACAAGAGCCAATGCAAGTAACGAGGACCAGCTGACTGTGCTGGAACCCGGAGGGGCAGCAGAAGGAAAAGAGCCAATGGCACAACGAGGACCAGCTGACGTTACTGGGACACGGTTACTAAGCAGGAGGTACCTGTGCTCCAAAGCACTACCAAGGACCAGCAGACGTTGCTGGGACTCGGATACCGAGATGGAGGCACCTAGGCCAAAGGCACTGGGGGAGAACCAGCTGACGGTACTGGAACCCGGACGGGTAGCAGAAGGTACAAGAGCCAATGCAAGTAACGAGGACCAGCTGACTGTGCTGGAACCCAGAGGGGCAGCAGAAGGAAAAGAGCCAATGGCACAACCGAGGACCAGCTGACGTTACTGGGACACGGTTACTAAGCAGGAGGTACCTGTGCTCCAAAGCACTACCAAGGACCAGCAGACGTTGCTGGAACTCGGATACCGAGATGGAGGCACCTAGGCCAAAGGCACTGCGGAGAACCAGCTGACGGTACTGGAACCCGGACGGGTAGCAGAAGGTACAAGAGCCAATGCAAGTAACGAGGACCAGCTGACTGTGCTGGAACCCGGAGGGGCAGCAGAAGGAAAAGAGCCAATGGCACAACCGAGGACCAGCTGATGTTACTGGGACACGGTTACTAAGCAGGAGGTACCTGGGCTCCAAAGCACTACCAAGGACCAGCAGACGTTGCTGGAACTCGGATACCGAGATGGAGGCACCTAGGCCAAAGGCACTGCGGAGAACCAGCTGACGGTACTGGAACCCGGACGGGTAGCAGAAGGTACCCATGGAAATTTAACTTGACAGGCCGCGAGCCGGCCGCAGTTACCGAATCCCACAGTACTACAGTGGGTGATTGTCCTATTGTCACAACGGAAACAGCCTTTTTTGCATATCCCGCAGCACACATAGGAAGCACATAAACTCCAGGCACCATAGAGTCGGCTAACCCGACCGCAACACGACAGGACAACTTATTGGAGGCTAAGTGACGTTTACACTGACAGGAAAGAGATGGCGTGCTGTAACCAGTCTGGGCAGGAGTGAGTACCCGTGCCAATGACACTTCCGAGCAACAACTGGCGGTGTTGAAGCCCAGGGAT
The DNA here is from genome assembly GCA_033576555.1 of Oophaga sylvatica. Classification (NCBI taxonomy): domain Eukaryota; kingdom Metazoa; phylum Chordata; class Amphibia; order Anura; family Dendrobatidae; genus Oophaga; species Oophaga sylvatica. Next base: position 235,215,828 of record JARQOD010000002.1, read on the forward strand.
GAGAAGACAACAGGGTGGAGGCAGCAGGACTTTTTGCCGTACACACAGCAGGGGAACAGCTGACATTACTGAACCCCAGTAACACAGGAGCAAGTGTTGACTGTGCTAACAGCACTTCCGAGCAACAACTGGCGGTGTTGTAGCCCAGGGATGAGAAGAGATCATGGTGGAGGCAGCAGGACTTTTTGCCGTTCACACAGCAGGGGAACAGCTGACATTACTGAACCCCAGTAACACAGGAGCAAGTGTTGACTGTGCTAACAGCACTTCCGAGCAACAACTGGCGGTGTTGTAGCCCAGGGATGAGAAGACAACAGGGTGGAGGCAGCAGGACTTTTTGCCGTACACACAGCAGGGGAACAGCTGACATTACTGAACCCCAGTAACACAGGAGCAAGTGTTGACTGTGCTAACAGCACTTCCAAGCAACAACTGGCGGTATAATCCAAATAAGCATTGGAAGCATTATGCCAAAAATTTACAAAATTTATTGGAAAATTACATTCATAACAATACACAGTTAAAAGATCCATTTAAAAAGGGATGTATATACAGTATGCTCCCACAGGTGTAGATACCATGACTTGTAAATGAATTTTAATCTAGAGTCAAAGGCTAGATATTGCTACTAAGTGTGATGTGTCAATAGATAGTGCTATCAAACAGTGTTAGGTGTTTTAAATTGATTAGTATGCAGGCACTATATAATTAGCCAGTAATTTGCCAATATACTTTCTGCGGCCACAGCTGCCAAGTGTATTGATAGAATGGTATTTCACTTAATGCAGTCGTAATTTCAATACACACTGTGATTATAAATGTACCACATATGCGGACTGATATATTATCCAGTGATGAATTTCTCATAGAAAAATGTCCACTATGATGTATTTGTAGACTGTGCTAGACAGCAGTGCCAGATGCTAGATGTAAATGACTAAACTTCAGGCATCTATGTATAGTTAGATTCACGATTTGTCACCTTAAATAAAGCAGTCATGAATGCCAAGTATATGTACTATTAGGGGGTGTGTCACTAACACAATGACAAAAATAATATAGTGTGGTTATAAAGGTGCCTTGTATGCGGACTGACATATTATCCGGTAATACATCCAAAATCAGATAGAGTCCGCTATGGCCCCATTACCACATTCATATAACTAAGTGACACAATATAACAGTATTAGTCATGAGAGGTATACAACCTTGTGGGGGTCCAATGTTCCCCGACGCGCGTTTCGCGTTAGCTTCGTCTATGGGGGTTAGTAGATGTAAAATGTGCTCAGGGATGCCTTTATATATATTTCATTAGGAAGATGGCATTTACCTGCTATATCCTCCACCTGTGCCCGGAGCCTCGCCGCTCCCGGCGTGTGACGCGCCTAGGCAGCGCCCGTCGGCCGTGCAGCCACCTCCCATCCGACACGTCAGGACGGGGAGGGAACTGCTGCGGTTCGACTGGGCGCATCACCTAGGCAACAACTGGCGGTGTTGTAGCCCAGGGATGAGAAGACAACAGGGTGGAGGCAGCAGGACTTTTTGCCGTACACACAGCAGGGGAACAGCTGATATTACTGAACCCAGTAACACAGGAGCAAGTGTTGACTGTGCTAACAGCACTTCCGAGCAACAACTGGCGGTGTTGTAGCCCAGGGATGAGAAGACAACAGGGTGGAGGCAGCAGGACTTTTTGCCGTACACACAGCAGGGGAACAGCTGACATTACTGAACCCCAGTAACACAGGAGCAAGTGTTGACTGTGCTAACAGCACTTCCGAGCAACAACTGGCGGTGTTGTAGCCCAGGGATGAGAAGAGAACATGGTGGAGGCAGCAGGACTTTTTGCCGTTCACACAGCAGGGGAACAGCTGACATTACTGAACCCAGTAACACAGGAGCAAGTGTTGACTGTGCTAACAGCACTTCCGAGCAACAACTGGCGGTGTTGGAGCTCAGGGATGAGAAGACAACAGGGTGGAGGCAGCAGGACTTTCTGCCGTACACACAGCAGGGGAACAGCTGACATTACTGAACCCAGTAACACAGGAGCAAGTGTTGACTGTGCTAACAGCACTTCCGAGCAACAACTGGCGGTGTTGTAGCCCAGGGATGAGAAGACAACAGGGTGGAGGCAGCAGGACTTTTTGCCGTACACACAGCAGGGGAACAGCTGACATTACTGAACCCCAGTAACACAGGAGCAAGTGTTGACTGTGCTAACAGCACTTCCGAGCAACAACTGGCGGTGTTGTAGCCCAGGGATGAGAAGAGAACATGGTGGAGGCAGCAGGACTTTTTGCCGTTCACACAGCAGGGGAACAGCTGACATTACTGAACCCCAGTAACACAGGAGCAAGTGTTGACTGTGCTAACAGCACTTCCGAGCAACAACTGGCGGTGTTGGAGCCCAGGAATGAGAAGACAACAGGGTGGAGGCAGCAGGACTTTTTGCCGTACACACAGCAGGGGAAAAGCTGACATTACTGAACCCCAGTAACACAGGAGCAAGTGTTGACTGTGCTAACAGCACTTCCGAGCAACAACTGGCGGTGTTGTAGCCCAGGGATGAGAAGACAACAGGGTGGATGCAGCAGGACTTTTTGCCGTACACACAGCAGGGGAACAGCTGACATTACTGAACCCCAGTAACACAGGAGCAAGTGTTGACTGTGCTAACAGCACTTCCGAGCAACAACTGGCGGTGTTGTAGCCCAGAGATGAGAAGAGAACATGGTGGAGGCAGCAGGACTTTTTGCCGTTCACACAGCAGGGGAACAGCTGACATTACTGAACCCCAGTAACACAGGAGCAAGTGTTGACTGTGCTAACAGCACTTCCGAGCAACAACTGGCGGTGTTGAAGCCCAGGGATGAGAAGACAACAGGAGGAGGCAGCAGGACTTTTTGCCGTTACACACAGCAGGGGAACAGCTGACATTACTGAACCCCAGTAACACAGGAGCAAGTGTTGACTGTGCTAACAGCACTTCCGAGCAACAACTGGCGGTGTTGTAGCCCAGGGATGAGAAGACAACAGGTGGAGGCAGCAGGACTTTTTGCCGTACACACAGCAGGGGAACAGCTGACATTACTGAACCCCAGTAACACAGGAGCAAGTGTTGACTGTGCTAACAGCACTTCCGAGCAACAACTGGCGGTGTTGTAGCCCAGGGATGAGAAGAGAACATGGTGGAGGCAGCAGGACTTTTTGCCATTCACACAGCAGGGGAACAGCTGACATTACTGAACCCCAGTAACACAGGAGCAAGTGTTGACTGTGCTAACAGCACTTCCGAGCAACAACTGGCGGTTTTGAAGCCCAGGGATGAGAAGACAACAGGGTGGAGGCAGCAGGACTTTTTGCCGTACACACAGCAGGGGAACAGCTGACATTACTGAACCCCAGTAACACAGGAGCAAGTGTTGACTGTGCTAACAGCACTTCCGAGCAACAACTGGCAGTGTTGTAGCCCAGGGATGAGAAGAGAACATGGTGGAGGCAGCAGGACTTTTTGCAGTTCACACAGCAGGGGAACAGCTGACATTACTGAACCCCAGTAACACAGGAGCAAGTGTTGACTGTGCTAACAGCACTTCCGAGCAACAACTGGCGGTGTTGGAGCCCAGGGTCAAGGAGGATGTTTAAATACTATATCAAGTATTTTCCTTGTTACGTGTCAATTAAAAATGTCTATACTCCAAACAAGAGAAATGTAACCTTTAGTACCATAAGATGATGATTTTACTTAAAAAATATATAAAAATAAATTTTTATTAACATATAACATACAATAAAAAATCTAAAACCTAACAAAATGCCCAGTGAGAGGTATAAGACGCCTAATCACATCAATAATTAGATGTAACTGTGGTCTAATGACAAATATATAGTATATGGGAACAAACTCCCTAAAAAGATCCTGACCACAAAACGCCCCCCGGAAGAAGCTTGAGCAAAACGCGCGTTGGGGTGGAGGAGGTAACGCCACGCACTCTATCACTGTCCAGTTCTTAGGTAAAGACCGGTTCATTTGTGATATATTGCCTACTCTTGTTATTTTGTCTTTCACTGCTATCGATCTGTGCTCAGGACAGCTGGGTCCAGTCTGATTATACACAAGTGTTAGTCACATGTTAACCACCTGTGGAGCTCTATTTTGAGTCCATTTATTCTTTACCTACAGAGTGGGGATTTATCTCATTGTATAGTCTCATTATTTTGATGCAGCATATGATTACCTTTACCTATACACTAGGGCGTTTTGTGGTCAGGATCTTTTTAGGGAGTTTGTTCCCATATACTATATATTTGTCATTAGACCACAGTTACATCTAATTATTGATGTGATTAGGCGTCTTATACCTCTCACTGGGCATTTTGTTAGGTTTTAGATTTTTTATTGTATGTTATATGTTAATAAAAATTTATTTTTATATTCACTTTGCTGGAACACTTTTTGTGGTTATGTTTATCCGCAATTTGTTGAAGTTGTAGTTTATGATGAGTGCCAGCTCCAATAAGATTAGATATAGCTTTGGACTATTTTGTGGAGATAATTAAAAAAATATATGTAAATTAATAATTTACAAACATAAACGCATACATTAACATGTTGAAAAGCAATGCAAACCACAATTAAAATAGGTTAAATAATCTGCTATACGGTTTAAAATAAAAGCATACAAGTACATATCAGAATCCATTAATGATGGCTAAGTAACAGTATGTACACCATTTTTATTGTGTAGACAATGAATGGCTGACTTAAAAACATAATCAGCATTACAAGTTATCTTTGACATTCATAAAACTTTACATTTGGTGAATAATATCACTAAATTTTTTTAAAAAATATCTAAAATTTCCATCATGTAATACTGATAATATGTGCCAATCATTTATATTAACAAACAAAAAATTTAAAAAGTGCATAGTGCATAGTGAAAACAGATATTTATGCATGACTGTGGACTTGCAAGCATGACAACGGATAGATAAGGTATATATAGATGAGACTGCATAGCCACAGATGGTGAATGACGATGTAATACTGTACCTCAATAAAGTGTGCGTTACTACTACATCCTTTTTTTTATATAGCTTTATAAAAGGTTACGTGCATGTATGGTTGCGCCTTTGTTTGGACGCACAGACTGGCTTCCTGCTGTGACGCGTTGGATATTGGAGCGTCTGTACGTCTTATGACGCAGACTAACATTCACGGTGCGCATCGTTCATCATCGCAAGCGAACCGACAACACAAAGGCGTTGTCATGACTGCTTTACTCAGTAAACATGCACCTATGATGAAACATACACGCATGTGCCCTATTACATAACAAGCTACAAGAAAAACGAGTGTGAGGTGTGACACAGCTGTTTTGTTAAGGTACAGTATTATATCGACATTGTACAGGTGTCGCTATTCAGTCTGATAAATAGATATCATTCACCTATTCTATCAGTTGTCGTTCTTTCAGCACCACTTACAGGTATATATTTTGCTATTGTGACTATGCACTATTGACTTTAACAAGGTAATGCATGATTTTTGTTAGCGATTATCATGTTTACATGAAGGACCTTTATGATATGGGCTGTTAACTTTCTAATTAAATATGTATTTTTTAAAATGACACAAATATAAGTAATGTTGAAGAGGACTATTCCTACATGCATTGTTTGCTCAATATTACAGGTGTACATCACGTCCCTTAATCAACATTGGATTATTATATTTACTTGTATGCTTTTATTTAAAAGGCAAGAACACTGAAGTATAACCTTCGCACTGCAGCAGTTGTCAAAGTTCAACCCACATTATGCACTTCCAACATTGCAGCATTTGAGTCATGATGTGAGTTGGATTTGTCTAAGCTATGGAGTGACAAGGTTGACCATCAGTATCCTATAGCATAAGTAGGCTTTTGTGTTTGCATTTGTTTTCGACATGTGCATATCTGTAATAATATGTCACAATTATTTTGTTACAGATTTGTGACAAAGACTAATCATTTTATGGTTTTAAAGCTGACGTTTCAAATGTTTACAGCTTAGAAATCAGGGTGTAGCCTCATATCTATGTGTAGCACTAGACACTTTGACATGTCATGTTTTTTTCACCATGATTAGGTAGCTAGCAGTAATTTTTGCCGGACACACAGCAGGGGAACAGCAGGCGTTACTGAACCCCACAAACACATCAGCGATTGTTTTCATCTGTGCATCTAACACTTCTGAGCAGCAACTGGCGGTGTTGAAGCCCAGGGTCAAGGAGGGTGTAGGCAGAGGCCTAGTATGAGATGTTTGAAGTTGAAGTTGTAGTTAGCAGCAGTAATTTTTGCCAGACACACAGCAGGGGAACAGCAGGCGTTACTGAACCCCACAAACACATCAGCGATTGTTTTCATCTGTGCATCTAACACTTCTGAGCAGCAACTGGCGGTGTTGAAGCCCAGGGTCAAGGAGGGTGTAGGCATAAAATATTGAGTTATTGCCTTGTTACGTGGCCATTGCAAATGTATGTACTTAAAACAAGAATAAATGAAGTTTTACTAGGACAATAAAATGATGAATTTCAATTCCAAGAATAGAAAAATATTTATACTTGAGAGTCCTCTGTGGTTGATACCGTTTAATGGCTAACTGAAAATATGGTAACAAATTCCAAGCTTTCGAGACTACTCAGGTCTCTTCATCAGGCTAAGACTAAAACAAAAAATGAAGAATCACATATTTCTACACACAACAGGACACAGGAATAGGTAAGACAAGTGAGGGAGGGACAAGTGAGGGGAGACCGGCCAAAAAATGAGAACAAGGATGAATTATCAGCGCCACACAATAAGAGAAAAAATAATGGATTTACCTGTGGCAAAACACTTTTGTATGCCCGGTCATAGCATGATGGATATGGAATTACTGGTATTAAAATATAACTTCAAATATGAGAAAGATACAAAGGTTTCAGAATATAAGCTCATCATGACCTTTGACACTGTTAGTGATGGAATGAATAGATCACACGGATTTATGTCATTCTATATCAATTAAGGAATCTGCGTCTCTGCCCTTCCAGGGGCATGAAAACACAAAACCAGACCCCAATCAGAGGGCAATAAAACTTTCTATCCTTATCTAAATATTTAGACTTGAGAGTCCTCAGTGGTTGATACCTTTTAATGGCTAACTGAAAAGATGGTAACAAATTGCAAGCTTTCGAGACTACTCAGGTCTCTTCATCAGGCATAGACTAATACAAAATCTGAAGAATCACATATTTATACACAAGAGGACACAGGAATAATGCAATAGGTAAGACAAGTGACGTGAAGCATTACTGTCATTATGGCAGAGGGATGAACATAAATATTGGAACAGTTCATAGATAAATATGTGATTCTTCAGATTTTGTATTAGTCTATGCCTGATGAAGAGACCTGAGTAGTCTCGAAAGCTTGCAATTTGTTACCATCTTTTCAGATAGCCATTAAAAGGTATCAACCACTGAGGACTCTCAAGTCTAAATATTTTTCTATCTACTGGCTAACACGGTACAAAGATACACATCTTTCCTATATCCTTATCTAGGAATTGTTCCAATATTTATGTTCATCCCTCTGTCATAATGACAGCTCTGCTACACGTCACTTACTTGTCTTACCTATTGCACTATTCCTGTGTCCTGTTGTGTATAGAAATATGTGATGCTTCATTTTTTGTTTTAGTCTTTGCCTGATGAAGAGACGTGAGTAGCCTCGAAAGCTTGCAATTTGTTACCATCTTTTCAGTTATCCATTAAAAGGTATCAACCACTGCGGACTCTCAAGTCTAAATATTTTTCTATCTACTGGCAAACACGGTACGAAGATACACATGTTTCCTAACTTCAAGAATAAAAATAAAGACACTGCAAATATAAACGCATATATGCACATGCCAACAAGAAATGGAACAACACACCACCCAAAAAATTGGTTACAAAATATAGTGTTGTAAATTTAAGAATAAAAGTCCATTTTTGTATTTATGAATAATGCTTAAGGAACGCTATGTTAAACCATAACATAGTGAAGACAATGGATTTTGTAATAGTCACTCATCATCATCATCATTGCAATTTAGATGTGACAGTCACAGACATTTCAATTATTTAAGTTAATAAAATCGTTACTTTGTACAGCATGTATGACATGTCCAGCATGGACTCATCAATGTGATGACACAATAATGTACGATAAAAAATAACCATTTAAAAAAACATAATGCATTGTCACAATTTAAGTGTGTGCCTGCAAGTGTAGGTGAAACAAAGGCTACGGATAGCAAAGGTATATTCTATGTCTGTATCAGACAGTGGACAGCCTCTTATGGGTAATGGCGATGTTATACTGTACGTCAATAAAGTCTGCGGCTGCAATCATGCATTTTTTGCTTGTACAGTGTTGAAGAGGGTAAAAGCATGTCTGGTTGCGCAAGGCTTTATCCGTCAACACTACCTTCCTACTGTCACGCGTAGGGTAGGGTAGCGTGTGTCAATTAGATGACTCTATAAAATGTGACATTATGCAGCGTTATTGCGCCCTAGGGACGCCAAAAATACGACAGCAGTAATCATTTACTGTCTAATACTCCACCTATGACCAACAAAAAAAGACCGTTCCCTCTTTAACAATCTACAAGACTAACAAGCATAATGGTTGACGCTGACTTTATTGAGGTACAGTATTACATCGACATTGTCCATGAGTAACTATGCACTGTGATACCTATATACCATTATTAATTTATATCTGTTGTGGTTGTTTCAACAGCACTTGCAGGTATAACTACCTATTGTCAGTATGCATGATGCACTTTCTAGATGTAATAATTTATTATTGCACATTATTACCAGGTTTAGATGCTGGCCATTTCATATATGGTGTGTGAAGTTACAGTTGGCATCAGTATGTGTATTTTATAATGTCTGTCATAAATAAAACTCGTGATGATGATGATGAGGATTTTATGATTCGTACATCAATTGACTGCATTATCTTACAGGTACAGATAAAGTTCCTTAAAAAGCATTAATTGATAAGTATGAAATGTACTTTTATGCATTAATTTCAAAAAGTGAAGACTATGTTTCAGTTTTTGTTACCATTTCTAATAGACATGTGCAGATATGCGCTGTGATAACAAATTATTATTTGTCCATATTTGTCATAAAAATTTATCATTCTAGGCCTGGAAAACTTCACAATTTCCTGTTTTAAGCATAACAATCAGCGTGACGGCTCTTCCCTATTTGGAGCATGTTCGACATGGGTTTTTCTGTGCATGTGTAGGGAACAGGAGACTTCTTGCCGGACACACAGCAGGGGAACATCTGGCGTTACTGAACCCCACTAACACTATAGCTTGTGTATTGGTCTGTGGACATGACACTTCTGAGCAGCAACTGGCAGTGTTGTAGCCCAGGGAGTAGAGTTCAGGTGGTAGAAAGATGAACATAACAGGAGACATGGATAACGTTGCGAACCAGTTATTTAATCTGAAAACGGACAGACAAATTCTGGCGAGATCCATGCCTTGTTCATTTTCAGAAAAGTAAGCCGGTCTACATTATCGGAGGATAGTCGCATGCGACGGTCTGTTAGTACACCACCTGCAGCACTAAAGACGCGCTCCGATAATACACTGGCAGCAGGGCAAGCCAGCACCTCCAATGCATACTGGCTAAGCTCTGGCCATGTATCCAGCTTAGAGACCCAAAACTTGAATGGGGAAGAGCCATCTGGGAGTACACTGAGAGGGAAAGACATGTAGTCTGTCACCATCTTACGGAAACGTTGCCTCCTGCTGACTGGAGCCGTCTCGGATGGTGTAGACATTTGTGGCACTGCCACAAAACTTCGCCACATTTGGAACATACTGGTCTTGCCCTGTGCAGAGGCGCTGCTTGTGCTCCCTCTTGTTGCAGAGCTGACTCCACTGCCTCGACGCACAGAGCTGCTTTGTAAAGCAGTAGCAGCAGCAGTGCTCTCGGCTGGAATGGAGAACATTATGGATTGCACCAGTGTGTCTTGGTACTCCCGCATTTTACGCTCCCGGTTCAACGGTGTGATGAGGCTTTGCAAGTTGTCCCGGTAGCGAGGGTCTAGGAGGGTGTACACCCAATAATCAGACGTGGTGAGAATGTGGGAGATGCGGCGGTCGTTTCTCAGGCACTGCAGCATGAAATCAACCATGTGCTGCAGACTCCCAACTGGCCAAGAAACGCTGTCCCCTGCAAGAGGCGTCATCTCTGCCTGCTCTGCATCACCCCACCCTCGCTCTACATACTGTCTAGAGCGTTGTGTACCTCCCTCTGGAGCGATGTCTTCCTCCTCCATTGACTCCTCCTCATCCTCCTCACAAAGTGAGCCCTGCCCAGCCCTTTGTGAGGAACCACGTTGCGCTGACTGTCCAGAAGGTGATGGAATTTGTGACTCCTCATCCTCCACCTCTTCCAAAACCTCATCCCTTAGTGCCTGCAGTGTTTTTTGAAGCAGGCAGATAAGGGGGACAGTCAGGCTGACTAGTGCATCATCTGCACTCGCCATCCGCGTTGACTCATCAAACGCACGCAAAACGTGGCAGATGTCCTTCATAGAGGCCCACTCAGTAGTGGTGAAGTGTGAACAGCGCAAATTGCGAGTTGATTGCGCCTGATGCAGCTGATACTCCATTACTGCTGGCTGCTGCTCACACAACCGCTCCAACATATGTAACGTGGAATTCCACCTGGTGGGTACGTCACATATGATGCGATGTTCAGGAAGGCGAAATCTGCGTTGCAGAGCTGCAATGCGCGATCTGGCCATGCTGGAACGTCGCAAGTGAGCGCACTCTAGGCGGACCTTGTGCAGCAGTGCATCAAGATCCGGATAGTCCCTCAAAAAACTCTGCACGACCAAGTTGAGCACATGTGCCAGACATGGTATGTGAGTGAGGTTGCCAAGGCCCAGAGCTGCCACCAGATTTCGGCCATTGTCACACACTACCAAGCATGGCTGGAGATTCGCTGGCAAAAACCACACGTCGCTCTCCTGCTTGATGGCATTCCAGAGCTCCTGCGCTGTGTGGCTTCGATTCCCTAAGGAAATTAATTTCAGGACGGCCTGTTGACGTTTGGCCACGGCTGTGCTCATATCGGTCGCATCAGGTAAGCGTTCACGGGTCCATGTGGAGGTAGACCGTGACGGCTCCTGCAGCGATGATTCTGAGGAACTGGAGTAGGAGGAGGAGTCAATGTGGACAGACTTGATTCCTGCAATCCTTGGAGTTGGCAGAACATGTACAGCGCCACTCGCAAGATCTGTACCCGGCTCCACAACATTGACCCAATGGGCAGTGAGGGAAAGGTATCGTCCCTGGCCATGGGTACTGGTCCACGCATCGGTGGTCAGGTGGACCTTGCTACTGACGGCGTTTAGTAGCGCATGTTTAATTTTTCCCTCAAAATGCTTTTGCAGACCAGGGACGGCTTGCCTGCTGAAATAAAATCGGCTGGGCACATTGTATTGTGGGACTGCCAATGCCATTAAGTTACGGAAACTGTCAGTCTCCACCAGCCTGAATGACAGCATTTCAAGGGACAGGAGTTTTGCAATGCCAGCATTCAGAGCCTGTGCTCGTGGATGGTTTGCCGAGTATGGCCGTCTTTTATCCCATGCCTGTGCTACCGATGGCTGTTTTGTGGCCTGGGAGTGTGAGGATGACAGGGAACTTGCAGCTGTGGGTGGAATAACACTGGGTCTCTGGACAACAGTGACAGAGGTTCTTCCATGGCGATCCTGTGAGGAAGCCGAACCAGCTGTGTGTGAGCTGGAGGAAGAGGCTCCAACACGAGCTGAAGATGTAGGTGCTGCTGTAAGTTGGCCTACATCTCCAGTGTGTCTTTGTAACTCAACCACGTGCTTTTTACCGCACATGTTTCCACATATTTGTGGTATTAAGGTTACTGACACTTTTACCTCTTTTTACTTTTTGATTACACAGCTTGCATTTGACATAGCAAATATCATCTGCAAGTGTGTCAAAAAAGGACCACGCAGTGCAAGTCCTGGGAGCGCCCGTTTTGGCTGTTGGAAGAGAACTGCTACGAACGGGTGCCAAACAGGAGGCTACAGGCAATCGAGTCTGCAGCCTACCTCTCCCTACTGTTTGGACCGTTGGGGCAATCTCTTCCTCAGAGCTGCTATCACCACCTTCCTGTTCCTCACGCCATGTTGGGTCTTGGACCTCATCATCTCCACTACCCTTTCCAACACCTGCTGCTGTTGGGTGGTCTGGCCAGCACCATGCTCAACAGAAACTGGCACCTGAGTCTCATCATCATCAGATGCGTTCTGCGGTGTGCTGACCATCGGCACTGGCTCACCCGCCTCTTCAGATTCAGAGAGACACAGCTGTTGCGCATCACTGCATACTGCCTCTTCTTCACATTCCAGAATGCTGCTTGGCTGGGCCCCTGTTTGCAAGCCAACAGATTCTGAGAACAGAAGCAGAGACTCAGCTGGCTCCAGTTCAGAACTCTCTGACTGCCTGGGCAATTTGGCAGGTGGTGAAGCGACAGATGGTTGTTCAACAGTGCTGTGGTCCTGAGAGGAGGTGGAAGCAATTGAAGTCGATGCATTGGCTGCCATCCAACCAACAACGGCTTCAATTTGTTCTTCCCGCAGCAGGGGGGTACGCTGAGCTCCTACAAAAGTGCGCATAAAGGAACGCTCACGGGGAAAACTGGTGGATGCTGTGTCACTGGGTGCGGCAGCAGCCACAGAATCCCCACGTCCTCTCCCTGCTGAAACTCCACGGCCACGACCACGTGCCTTACTCCCTGCCTTCTTCATCTTGGTAGATTGATAAAGAAAGTCAGAAAAGTTATAAGGCCTAAGTGTGGTTATTCCTCAGAGACTACAGTGAACACTGCAGACAACTGTTCAGTAGCTGTGAAAGGCCCCTTTGTGTACTTCTATAGTGTTTGCAACCAATGTATTGTATACGGATGGAAGCGCGTCACACTAATAGATTAGATTTTTTTCAAATATAATGGAGCAGCACCAATTAGAGAAAAATGTGAAGGATGAGGCAGTGACACACGCTCAGCAGACTACAACCAGCAGTGGTTGAAGAACTAACTGGAGCGTAATCTGCACTCAAAAAATGAAAAGCTCACAGACTACAGTGAACACTGCAGACAACTGTTCAGTAGCTGTGAAAGGCCCCTTTGTGTACTTCTATAGTGTTTGCAACCAATGTATTGTATACGGATGGAAGCGCGTCACACTAATAGATTAGATTTTTTTCAAATATAATGGAGCAGCACCAATTAGAGAAAAATGTGAAGGATGAGGCAGTGACACACGCTCAGCAGACTACAACCAGCAGTGGTTGAAGAACTAACTGGAGCGTAATCTGCACTCAAAAAATGAAAAGCTCACAGACTACAGTGAACACTGCAGACAACTGTTCAGTAGCTGTGAAAGGCCCCTTTGTGTACTTCTATAGTGTTTGCAACCAATGTATTGTATACGGATGGAAGCGCGTCACACTAATAGATTAGATTTTTTTCAAATATAATGGAGCAGCACCAATTAGAGAAAAATGTGAAGGATGAGGCAGTGACACACGCTCAGCAGACTACAACCAGCAGTGGTTGAAGAACTAACTGGAGCGTGATCTGCACTCAAAAAATCAAAACCTCACAGACTGCAGTGAACACTGAAACACAACTGTTCACTATCTGTGAAAGGCTCCTTTCTGTACTTCTATAGTGTTTGCAACCAATGTATTGTATACGGATGGAAGCGCGTCACACTAATAGATTAGATTTTTTTCAAATATAATGGAGCTGCACCAATTCCACAAAATAAAATAAAAAAAAAGAGTCAGTGAGTGACACGTGCAGATGCCTACAAACAGCGGTGGATGCAGAGCAAACTGCAGCGTCACCTGCACTCTCACACACACACCTTGCACAGAGCTGTTAAAACAACACTGGCAAAAGGAAGCTTTACACAGCGGTTGGTAAACTAGCCTGCCTAAAGCACAGTACACAAAATCGCAATGTCTAACTGTCCCTCAAAGTCAGCAGAACAGCGTTCTGTCCCTAACTGAGTTCACAGCACAGTGACGCTAAAATGGCGGCGGCGCCTTTTATAGTGCATTCTGACATCATTTCAGCAGCCACTCACAGCCATGCCATTAGTTAAGATGACCGCAGCATTACAGGATGTGCCCACACTTCATAAGATTCCTCATTGGCTGACTAAAATCACATTGCCTCTCAAAGAATTATGGGAACTTCCGATTCCGGTATACGATATTGGAAAAATATCGGAACTAAGTATCGGAATTCCGATACAGCGAATATCGGCCGATACCCGATACTTGCGGTATCGGAATGCTCAACACTAGTGGGGAGGTGCGTTCGCAGCCCGGGGTCCACCGTGCAGGCGGAGCCTGCTGCTAGTAAAATGGCGTAAGAAGCAAACTCTATTATCCCGCAGAGTCGCCAACATAAACGCCGTAACGCGCTGTGGCAATAAGTGCGAACTCTGTTACTCCACAGAGCCGCTAGAAGGAGAGCTGCAGCGCTATATGGCGATGTGTGCGAATTCACTAAACACAACTGAGTCGCAAAGAAAACACGCTAGGGCGCTGTCTAGCGTTGAAAGCGAACCCTCTTACGTCACAGGGCCGCTGAGAAAAAGTGCTGTGTCCTGTCAGGCTCTCAGGTACACAGTTAAGTGCTAAGCGTACATAAAGCGTGATCATGTGCTAATGTCCTCGCGGGAGTCACCCGCAATCTATGGTGTCTGAATGCCAGACCCTGAATACGGCAATCAAAACTCCTCACCGGTTATGCCGGTAATCTAGGGCATCTAGGACGCCGACCCTGACCAGCTAGCACACCAAACTCCTCACCGATTAAGTCGGTATTCTGGTGGCTTATTTCAGCCGGGTCCCTAACCACACACACACATGACCTTTTTTTTTTTTTTTTTTTTCCCTCAGATGGGAAGTTCCACAGTCAGATAACCAAAACTATAAGGAACTCGACTCCCAAACAGCGTGTACACTTACATAATGCAGCAGCTGTTCCCATCATCATCGGAAAACCAACTTTATTTACAAGCACAAAAAAACACAAAACTAAGACACATTAACAAGATGTTTTCACTTTTTAACTTTCCAAATTCCCTCTGCGTCCTCCTCCCCCCTCTTTCTCTTATCACACACAAAACAAAAATACAATTTTCCCAAAACAATTTTTAAACAATTTTTAACCTCAGTCTCCTTCCTCTTAAACACATACACGTTCCTCACATCCCACAACACCTCTTTTATACATGCAAACATCAACCACAACACTCTCTCCTTTTCTCCACACATACCCAACCCAAACATAAATAACTCAAACGTCAAAAAATTCACATCACACAACTCCTTACTAGAGTTGAGCGATACTTTCCGATATCCTAAAGTATCGGAATCGAATGGTATCGCCGATATCACTAAAAAATCGGCGATACCGATACCGATACCGGAAGTCCCATGTAAGTCTATGGGAACAAAATATCGCAACTAAAAAAACCCCATTCTTTCCTTGTAAACACTAAATATACACACATAGAATACATATATATATATATATACATGTCATTGACATATATATATACATATATGTATAGTTTATACACTTCTACATAGTAAAATATCCTTTGATTCAATTGCCGGGTAAAGCCGGCTTCAGTGAAAAGACAGAAGCACCCGACATGAAATGACACTTGGTGTACATAGGGTTAACCATGTCTTTTCATGTCGTTTGCTATCTGATTTGCACAAACAATTAAATCAGACTATGTGTGCAAAATTCACACCTGTAGGGTTAATTAAAGGTGTAAATTCGTTGTAAAAAAAACGGACTTTTTTGCTACGAATTTACACCTTTAATTAACCCTACAGGTGTGAAATTTTGCACACATAGTCTGATTTAATTGTTTGTGCAAATTAGATAGCAAAGGACATGAAAAGACATGGTTAACCCTATGTACACCAAGTGTCATTTCATGTCGGTCGCCCGACATGAAATGACACTTGGTGTACATAGGGTTAACCATGTCTTTTCATGTCGTTTGCTATCTAATTTGCACAAACAATTAAATCAGACTATGTGTGCAAAATTTCACACCTGTAGGGGTTAATTAAAGGTGTAAATTCGTTGTAAAAAAAACGGACTTTTTTGCTACGAATTTACACCTTTAATTAACCCCTACAGGTGTGAAATTTTGCACACATAGTCTGATTTAATTGTTTGTGCAAATTAGATAGCAAAGGACATGAAAAGACATGGTTAACCCTATGTACACCAAGTGTCATTTCATGTCGGGTTCTGCATTTTCACAAAAGCCGGCAATTGAATTAGCGGCTATTATACTATGTAGAAGTGTATGAACTACAAATATAAATATATATATATATGTGTCACAAATTCAATGACATGTATATATATATATAAGAGGTGTAAAATTGCTGAAAAAAAATGCGTGGGCTCCCGCCCTATTTTCGCAACCAGACAGACAAAGCCAGTGAGTGGGGGCAGATAATAATAGCCCAGAGAGGGACCATTATTTTTGGCCCCCCCCGGCTACTTAACATCTGCCCCCAGACACCCCAGAAAGGGCAAATCTCTAATTAGATTTGCCCTTTCTGGCACTTTGCCCGTCTATTCCCATTGCCCTGTAGCGGTGGCGAATGGGTTAATAAGGGGTTAAAATGACCTTGCAATTGAAAGGTCACTTTAAGCCAGGTTAATAATTGAGAGCTGTCAATTAGACAACTATCAATTATTAATCCTATTGTATGAAAGAAAAATCAAACACACACACTTTAATAAAAAAGAAGTTTAATGAAATAATCACACAGTTTTTGACCATATTTTATTTACCTGCTAAAACCATTTCCTGTAATAAAAATAAAATAAAAAAGCAAAATTATTCTTACCTATCCCATGCACAGTCAGGTCCCACGGTGAAATCCTTCAGAAAGGGTTAATGTTTACTGCAGGGACCGCAGCTAATGCTGCAGCCTCACAGTAAACCCCAAATGAATGAGTTCCTCTCCTGCCTGACAGGAGAGTAAAGGCTGGGTGTCACATAACGATACACCAGCGATCCCGACAACGATATGCACTTGTCAGGATCGCTGGTGTATCGCTACATGATCGCTGCTGAGCTGCCAAACAGGCAGCTCAGGCAGCGATCTGGGACAGCGACACTGCGGGTAACATCGCTTAAGGGCCCGTCTCACATAGCGATATCGCTATCGAGATCGCTGCTGAGTCACTAGTTTTGTGACGCAGCAGCGAGCTCACCAGCGATATCGCTGTGTGTGACATTCAGCGACGATCAGCCCCCCTGCCGGGTATCGCTGATCGTCGCAGAAATGTCAGGACCTTTTTTTGATCGCTGGTTTCCCTCTGACAGGCACGCATCGCTGCGTGTGACAGGCGGGAGACCAGCGATCCGCTGGTAACCAAGGTACACAGCGGGTTTCCAGGCACCGCGCAGCGCTTGGAAACCCGCTGTGTACCTTGGATACCAGCTCCCTGCATCAGGGCGCTGGTATCCAAGGTACACAGCGGGTTTCTAGGCACAGCCCCGCGCCTGGAAACCCGCTGTGTACCTTGGTTACCAGCGGATCGCTGGTCTCCCGCCTGTCACACGCAGCGATGTGTGCCTGTCAGCGGGAAACCAGCGATCAAAAAAAGGTCCTGACATTTCAGCGACGATCAGCGATACCCGGCAGGGGGGCTGATCGTCGCTGAATGTCACACACAGCGATATCGCTGGTGAGCTCGCTGCTGCGTCACAAAACTAGTGACTCAGCAGCGATCTCGGTAGCGATATCGCTATGTGAGACGGGCCCTTAAGTGGAAAGCTTAATTGATTGCTTTCCACTTTCACTTCAGGTCAGCCAGGGACACAATCAGTGACGTCAGAGGGAACTGATTAACAAAAATAGGGGTTCCCTTCGAAAAAAAAATGGCGTGGGGTCCCCCCTATTTTTGTTAACCAGCCAGATGAAGCAGACCGCTGAGGCCTGGATTTTCAGGCTGTTAAGGAGCCAAGATCCATGGACCTTGCCAGCCTGATAATACCAGGCCACAGCAGTCTGCATATCTTGGCTGATTAACAAAAATAGGGGATCCCCTCGAAAAAAATTGGCGTGGGGTCCCCCCTATTTTTGTTAACCAGCCAGATGAAGCAGACCGCTGAGGCCTGGATTTTCAGGCTGTTAAGGAGCCAAGATCCATGGACCTTGCCAGCCTGATAATACCAGGCCACAGCAGTCTGCATATCTTGGCTGATTAACAAAAATAGGGGATCCCCTCGAAAAAAATTGGCGTGGGGTCCCCCCTATTTTTGTTAACCAGCCAGATGAAGCAGACCGCTGAGGCCTGGATTTTCAGGCTGTTAAGGAGCCAAGATCCATGGACCTTGCCAGCCTGATAATACCAGGCCACAGCAGTCTGCATATCTTGGCTGATTAACAAAAATAGGGGATCCCCTCGAAAAAAATTGGCGTGGGTCCCCCCTATTTTTGTTAACCAGCCAGATGAAGCAGACCGCTGAGGCCTGGATTTTCAGGCTGTTAAGGAGCCAAGATCCATGGACCTTGCCAGCCTGATAATACCAGGCCACAGCAGTCTGCATATCTTGGCTGATTAACAAAAATAGGGGATCCCCTCGAAAAAAATTGGCGTGGGGTCCCCCCTATTTTTGTTAACCAGCCAGATGAAGCAGACCGCTGAGGCCTGGTTTTTCAGGCTGGTAAGGATCCAATATCCATGGACCTTGCAAGCCTGATAATACCAGGCCACAGCAGTCTGCTTAGCTTGGCTGGTTAACAAAAATAGGGGATCCCCTCGAAAAAAAAACGGCGTGGGGATCCCCCTATTTTTGTTAACCAGCCAAGTAAAATGCAGACTGCTGCGGCCTGGTATTAAAAGACTGTCAAGGCCCATGGATTTTGGCCCTCAACAGCCTGATAATACCAGGCTACAGCAGCCCCACATTTGGCGCATCAAAAGATGTGCCAATTGTGGCACTTTACCCGGCTCTTCCCACTTGCCCTGTAGCGGTGGCAAGCGGGGTAATAAGGGGTTAATGTCACCGTTGATTGCACGGTGACAATAAGCCCGGTTAATAATGGAGAGGCGTCAATAAGACACCGATCCATTATTAATCCCAAAGTTATTAAATGTATAAAAAAAAGACAAAGCAAGAAAAAAGTATTTTAATGAAATAAAAGAGACAACACAGTTTTCATTAATTTTATTACTCTCTCATTCCTGCGACGCCATCGATCTCCTGTAAAAAAAGAAAAAAAAAAAACCAACAGTATACCACCTGTCCGACGCAGTCCATAGTAACGACAGTCCCACGACGATCCAGCTGTGCTACATCGCAATGACAGGCAGAGCCTGACATCCCGACGCAGCACAGCTGATTACCTGCTTCCCCGGCGGTGACGTCATCGGACTGACTGCTTTACGGCCGGGATTACCCAGCAGTCACTGCAGTTATCGCGAGAAACTGCATGTGACCGCCGGGGAAAGAAGATGGCGGCCATGAAGCAGTCCGGGATGTGACCGCCGGAGATCTTCTGCCAGGTAAGTGCCGCTGACTCCTGACAGACCCGACCGACGGACACTGACAGTGACAGTGACATTCCGATTCCGGTATCCGATAAGACGAAAATATCGGAACTCGGAATCGGAATTCCGATACAGCTAATATCGGCCGATACCCGATATTTGCAGTATCGGAATGCTCAACACTACTCCTTACACAACGGGCCCAAACCTGAAATCACATTTCTAGCATACTGACAATTCCAAAACAAATGCACCACACTCTCTCTCCCACCACATCCCCTCCTCGGACACATCTCACTCCTCACTAAACCCCGGTTTCTCTGGAAGTCTCTCACCGGTAACACCTCATGCAATGACTGCCACACAATCTCGCTCTGTCTATTTGTCATACCATCCATACGTACCTTCTTCCATACCTTCTGCACATCACTTCCTCTCACCATATAGATACCACATTCCATCTCTCTATACTCAATCATCCTATATACCGCTTTCTTCTTCTCTAACAACCTCACATCCACATCACACAGTTCATACTTCACCAAAAATTTGTAAACCCACACATACCACACAGGCACCTCAAAAGCCACTGGGCACCTTAGATCCCTTTCCCGTCACTTCAAACGGAACAGAAAACTTCCAAACAAATACCTGCACATACATGCACACTTCCCATCCATCCTAATCACACCCAATACAAACACCATAATATTCACGCCAAAAAATACATTCAAATTTGGGAATCCCAGCCCCCCCTTATCCATTCTCTTCATCACAACCTCTCTCCTTGCACGCTCCATACTTGAACGCCAAAAAAATACAAACAAAACCCTATTTAATCTTCTAACACACATATAACCTGGTAGAAAAACCACCGCAACATGCAAAAAAATTGGTAACACCACACTCTTAATAACTAAAATTTTACCAAAAAACGTCAAATCTCTCATCTTCCAAAAATTTAACTTGCGCTCCACTCTCTCTCTCACATCCACCCAACTTTCCTCTCCATCCAACTTCTCTGAAAAAAATCACACCCAGCACCTTTATCGGTCCACTCACCACATTCACCCCAATATCATTGCTCAGAGTCCTCCCACCAAAAATCTTACATTCAGTCTTCTCCCAATTCACTTTAAATGCAGACGCTCCACAAAAAACGGATACCAACAACTTCACACGACGCACCGAACACTCTGAATCACACAAAACGCACACATCATCCATGTAACCATTCACCTTCCACTCCCTCCCCCCCCGCCCCCGGCACTTGCACACCCCGAATCACCTTATCTTTCCTCAACATACACAACAACGGCTCAATCGCGCAAATGAACACAACAGGGGAC
This sequence comes from Oophaga sylvatica, assembly GCA_033576555.1. Classification (NCBI taxonomy): domain Eukaryota; kingdom Metazoa; phylum Chordata; class Amphibia; order Anura; family Dendrobatidae; genus Oophaga; species Oophaga sylvatica. Next base: position 235,236,870 of record JARQOD010000002.1, read on the forward strand.
AATGGGCACCCCCTGCCGTACACCGGAAAACACATTCACCCTCCTCCCTACATTCCCATTCAACAAAACACAACTATAAATATTTTTATACAAACTTCTCACTCTCTCAACAAACTCAGCCGGAAAACCCATCTTCACCAACACTCTAAACAGAAAACCATGCGCCAACCTATCATACGCCTTCTCAAAATCCAAACTCAACACATACACCCCCTTCTTACGGTTCAAACAGTCCCACAAACAATCTCTCAGCATACACACACCCTCATGTAACCGCCTTCCAGGCACCGAACAACACTGCTCCTCACCCACCACACTCCCAACCACAGCACGCATCCTATTTGCCAAAAGCTTCGCATAGATTTTATAATCACAATTAAGCAACGTGATCGGCCTCCAGTTTTTTAGATTTTTCAAATCACCTTTTTTTGGCAACAGCACAACCACTCCTGCACGCATACCATTCGCCACCTCTGCATTCGCCCACATATACTTACATACATCAACAAAATCCTTCCCAATCACATCCCACATCACACAATAAAATTCCACCGGGAGACCATCATCCCCCGGCGTTTTATTCAGCGCCATGCTACACACCACCTTCCATATTTCTTCACTCGTCACCTCCCCCATCAAACTCTCCCTTTCTGTCCCATTCAATCTATTTTCCAAAACACTCAGCACATCACTCTCCAAACCTTCATCCCTCCATTTCACTGCATACAAATCATTATAAAACTTTGCCACTTCCTCACATAAGTCCGCACCACTCACTTAATTTCCATCCACTCATTCAAAACACTCAAGCTCTGTCTTTTTCCAAAAATTTTCTTGAAAAAAAACCGCGAACACTTCTCATTCTTTTCCAAGTTCTCTATTTTAGCCCTATACACAATACTCCTCCCTCTCTCTCTCAAAAACTCGTTCACTTCTTTTTTCACTCTCAACAAATCTTCACTCACATCCATCCCTCCCTCTCTTAGCTTATATAACACACTCAATCTTGCATTCAACCCAGCAAACCTTTCTCTCTTAGTAGCTGCACACTTGTAACCAAGTTTTTTAAAAAAAACCTTGGTTTTCCATTTAACCCAATCCACCATTCACACACATTACTGAATTCACTTCTGCTCTCACACCACTCCTTATAATGTCTCTCATACTCCTCTCTCACCTCCACCCCATCCAGTAAACTCACATTCAGCTTCCATATACCTTTCCCAGTTACCTCCTCAGTATGCACATCCACTTCAAACTTCATACACACGTGATCTGAAAACGGCACACTCTCCTGTGCATAACTAACAGCAATCAGGTTTTTTGAAACAAAACAATAGTCCAGTCTAGACGCCACCCTCCCACTCTCAGAAAAAAATGTATTTAACAATGGAGTTACTTTACACTCCCTCTGCATATCCCTCAAACCAAAATCACTTACCATGTCCATTAACTCTTTCCTTGACACATCCACATTCACCTTTCCCACATCAACATTCATATCACCCACAATCACAACAGGCACTCTACCTGGAATAAAAAACTTAATTTTTTCAAATAAAACTTTACGCTCCTGTTTTTTCACAGGAGCATACACATTAATAACACTAAAACGAATATTTCTAAACTCAAAATTTGCTAACACGCATCTCCCAACCTCAATCACCATATAGTCACACAAACTCACATTACGCCCCTTCACCAAAAAACCAACACCATCATTTCTATTACATGCACTCCCTGACCACACAGATGCACCATGAGGCCATTTACTCCCCTTCACACCATCCACAATCCCACACTCCTGTAAACAAAAAATTTCCGCATTTTGCGTTGCAAAAAACTCAAAAATGGCCGCACGCCGCAACTTATTTTTAAAAACCCTCACATTTTGAGATATAATTCTAACACCCATACTAAACACAAACCAAAAGGCTTAAAAAAAACACTTTTCCAAAAAAGCCAAAAAAGGAAAAAAAAATACAAAAACAACCTACAGATATAACTTGACACACATTACATAAAACACACAAAAAAAACAGATAGCCATTGCTTAAAGAGCAAAGCTATGTACACAAAAAAACCCTACCTGGCTACTGGAAAAGTAAAACGTACTTAACCAGTACCGCCAGTGTCCTCCTCCACCATTTGTGCCGAGCAGCCTTCCGAGCCACTGGCCTCCATATACTCCTCCACCCGTGCCTTTTTATGCCCAGTCTTCCTCTGGGCCATTCCTTCTTCCACCACCTCAATGTCTCTGTTTTCCCCACCACCCTCCCTGTGACACTTTAACCCTCCTGAGTCCTCTTCCGAGGAGAAGGCACCAATATTTCTCGGATCAGACTCATGAACTAAAACCTCAGCCTCCTCCTCTGCCACAGATATATCGAAATCCATCAGGCATTCTGACCATGATTCAGCAACTGGGACTTCTTTTTTTACTTCTTTTTTAGGCCATGAACGCTCCTCTCGCCTTATGGCCTTCCAAAATTCCTTGTCCTCCTTTTCCTCCTGTTGCTTCTCCTTCCTTCTCTCAGCCTCCTTGTCCTCCTGCCGCTTCTCCCTCCGTCTCTCGGCAGGAGTGGGTGGCGCCCTCACAACGCTTTGCAGCGCGGCGACTTCGCCTTCCCTCCGCTTCTTCTCCTCCTCCCGCCTCTTAACCTCCTCCTCTCTCTTCCTTTCTTCCTCCCGCCTCCGCTCCTCCTCACGTCTCTTTCTTTCCTCCTCCTCTCTAGTTGACCTCCTCGGCACACCAAACGGGCAGTCTCTATACAGGTGCTCTGAACTGCCACACCTGTCACATTCACGAGGCATCGGACACCTAGCCGCCACATTACCCTCTTGCTTGCAATTACGGCAAACCAACTCCTTGCTACACATGTTTAGCAGGTGCCCGAACTGAAAGCACCTCCTGCAGTATAGTGGCTGACCTGGGTATGACAGGAAGCCCCTATGACCCGCCACTGAAAAGTTCGCTGGTGGGTGGGTGAAACCTCCCAAACAACCTGGGTCCTTCTTCAATTTCACCCGAAACACATACTTGCAGTTGAAAATGCCCAAGACATTTTTCTGCTTCTCCCTCCCTTCACGTATTCACAGTACTGCTCCAGGAACTGCTCCAGTAGTGCTACTTCTGTATAGGGGTTGTACACAGTCACAGTCACCACTTTTTCCATGAGCCCAAACAGGGGCTCCATCCGCACTCCCTCCAGGCATGGATCACCTTCATTACTTCTGAGCCATTCAAAGACGGTCAAACAGCATCCCTCATTCACAAAGGTTACATCATATGTACCTTGACTCCGGAATTCATTGACGCTGTAGATATCCTGACGATGGGCTCCAGCCTTTCCCTCCAACAGGTCACGAACGACGTACACCAGGTTGTTTTTCTCACCACCTTCCACCACCACACGGATCGTATTCTTAATGAACATCCTCAGTCCAGACTGCCGGTACGGATACCGCAGTAGAAAATCAGCAGCACGCTGCCAGCAAAGCCCCTGGATCACTCCAGGAAAACTCGCACCCTCTGACCGCGACACACGATCGCAGCCAAAAGGCCGAGATCACACTGGCGCATAGCATACAATGGTTGATATTAGCGCATGGCGGCCCAGCCATGCTACCCTTTTATAGTAACAGCTACAGGACCTGCCAGAAACAAGGACCAATGAAGCTTGTTCCAGAACAACAGTAGTCACAGGACCTTCCTGGCAGACCAATAGGAGCTGCTGCAGTACCTGAGCATGTGACCCCTGATCTCCAATGAGAGATCTCACTCTGGGCATGCTCAGAAGGGAAAACGCAGGACTTTGTCCCAGAGACGTCTGCTCCAGCACTGGCTATAATAGCAGATCCAGGAGAGGCAGCAGCAAAGTCACTGCACAGTACTGGAGTGGGCAAGACGCTTGGACCGACGTCTTTGCAGATCAGGCTCCACTGCGGCCGGAGATGCATGGGAGACCGCAGCGGGGCTGGTTCGAGACTCCCCTTGTGCAGCAGCGGGAACTCGAACCCTAACAGTTGACATTTTTATAAAATAGTAATCATGCAAAATAAATAAATTAAACTGAATTCAGGTTTGTTTGCCATTATTGATTTGATATAATTGGTTACTATTATTTGTATTTACAAAAAAATCTCAGATGAATTTCCATAGCTTTCCTTCTTAACCCCTTCACCACCTTGGGTTTTAAAATTTTTTGAGTTTCTATTTTTTGCTCCCCTTCTTCCCAGAGCCATAACTTTTTTATTTTTCCATCAATATGGCCATATGAAGGCTTGTTTTATGAGGGACAAGTTGTACTTTTGAACAACACCATTGGCTTTGCCACATAGCATATGGAAAAAGCGAAAAGAATTCAAAGTGCGGTGAAATTACAAAAAAGTGCAATTCCGCAATTGTTTTTTTTTGTTACCATGTTCACTACATGCTAAATCTGACATACCATTATGATTCTCCAGGTCATTACACATTTGTAGATGCCAAACATGTATGGGTTCTTATTTATTTAAGTGGTGAAAAAAAATTCCAAAATTTCTCACAAAAAAAAGTCACCATTTTCCGAGACCTGTAACAGCTCTATTTTTGTTATCTAGGATTGGGTGAGGACTTAATTTTTGCGTACAGAGCTTATATTTTTATTGATACCATTTTGGTGTAGATACCATCATTTGATCACCTGTTATTGCATTTTAATGCAATGTTGCGGAAACCAAATTGTGTAATTGTGGCATTTTTTAGTTTACCGATCGGATTAATTCTTTTATATATTCATAGATCAGGCAATTATGATTGTAGCAATACCAAATATGTGTTTTTGTTCTTGTTTTATTTTTAATGGGGCAAATTCAGTATGATTTAAACTTTTAGAAATTTAAAAAATATATATTTTTTTAGTTTTCTTTTATTTTACACTTGCTTCAATAGTCTCCATGGGAGATGTAGGGATTCGCTCTGGTAGGCCGAGGCCGGGCACGCAGTAATGAGGCAACACACAGGCATTAAGTCCAAAAACAACGGTTTACTGTCTCTTTAAGACCAGGTAACAAAACATGACAAAAACATAAATGTATTCCATCTTTGCAAACTACTGGTCCCAGACTCACCCTTGCATGGGATGGGCTTGACTAAGCGGCTGCAAGCCAGCATGGACCGCCAGGTGCCTTCCCGGGTGATCTGGACTCGCTTCCGGTGCTCACTGACACACAGTAACAAAAAGTCACTTCCAGGCTAACTCCAGCCAAACTCCTCAATAGAACCGCCTGGTTCTCAGTGTGGGACCATCACAGGCTCCGCACACCCATGTGTCCTGTCCGGGTGCTATTCAGGACCCCCGTCCAACACCCTGGCCACCAAGTTCCAAGTCTCACCACGTGCTTCCAGGAATCCGATCCAACACCGACAGACCTTCCAGGAACCTCTCCAGGCAGCCCTGTGCAGGACACACTTTCCACAGTCTCAGCCAGACTTCTAGAGACTAATCCGTCTCCAACACAATCTCCTCTCCATGTGCCCAGCACTGCCTTTCATACCTGTAGCCACTCCCCAAGCCAAGGTATGAAGCACATGGTCTGGTCACCTGTTCATGACCTCATCACAGGTCCTTCACCACATACAATCACCAGTATGTAACATTCATTCTCCCACCACCAGTGGGCAGTGTATGTGTGGTTAGCATGTCCCACCCAGCTCACAAGCTAACCCTGTAGGTTCACCCTTAACAACAATCAGAACTCTTATGGGACTACAAGTCCCAGAACAACATTACTGACCTACAGCACAGAATAGCTCTGTGACACATACTTTCCATTTATCACCCTACCAGGGACTGGTTTCCCATCCATCTCATGCCTCCAGGCATAATTTGAGCAACTTATACAGCGCCCCCTAGGTGCCACATTAGTCATTATACCACATACCTTCCCCCTCTGTTCAAACTTGTTAGGTTGAACACCTGTTTCAACCCGAGGACCCCGAGACAGGTCACCCATGTCACCTTGCCCTACAAGTCGAGGGGACCGTCTCAGTCGATTTTGGGCATCCTGCAACTTTACCTCTTGGTTAAGCCTCCCCCGCCCCCAGCGGTCAGAATGTCGGCCTTGTTTTTCCGTCGGTGTCACCAGACCTCTCCAGTACCGTCTCCTACGGTTATTGCGGTCCTGAGTCCATCATCCAGTCAAGCTCACTGGTTGATCTGAGTCGGACTCTCTATACCTTTGTTCGTCACCGGGTCTCACACTTAGGTCACTCAGCCCTGAGCTAACCGAATCGTCATCTCTACCCCTCAGTGTTTCAGCTCGTCTACTGCCAGTCCCCAGAGAAGCCTCTTGTCTCTCTATATCTTGGGCTGGAAGCTGTCGCCGTCTTTGTTTCAACTTCTGTAGCTGTTCCTTCATCTGCTTTCTTCTCCAGATCAGCTGTTCTACTTCTCGTAGGTACATCACTCGATACTCCAGGAGCGTTCGGATGTTCTTCAGGCTCTCCACTGAGCCCACACCAATAAATGGAACCATGTCTTCTTCTTCTTCTCCAGCCACCTTGATCTCGCCATCAGCTGGAATCCTCACTCTCCTTACACCGGATCTATCCACCATCTCCTGCATCACTTTTCCAAGTCTTCCAACAACTCTCCCCACCAGATTTCTGGGTACCGGAATTACCTCTTCTGCCAAGCCCAGCCGATTTTGATCTTCCTTGGCCTGCTCCAGACGTCGAGCGGCTTTCATATTACTCAACATAATCATCTGTTTCGCTTGGAGACACTGCAGATGCATATCCTTCAGGACAGCCACCAGCTTCTCTGTGTCTTCCCCATCTGCCAGGATCACCAACTGGTTCGTCTCGGGTGCCCAGTTCACACTATCGGCTTTTACCGCCTTTTTAAAGGCCTCATGCACCCCCTCACTGGCACAGGCTTCTCGCATGTCTGCAGGTACCTTTATCACACACTTAAAGAGCGAAGTCTCCTTCTCTTCCTGGTTTACCTCGGACCCTTCCTCCAAGACCTCTGCCACGACCAGATGAGCGTCTTGTTCAGCTCTTAGTTCAAGATCCTCCTGATATTTACCTTCTTCAAGGCTCCTTGCCAAGATAGGCACTGGCACTTCCGCCTGGTCATCACTCGGGCATGGCCGCTGTACGTCTTCAACCCGCAACTTCTCCTTCTGCAGAAGACCTCTAACTGCTTCTCTGAGCACTTCCACATCTTCCCTTAGGTCTTATTCACACTTTGCCACTTTGCCAAGTGATCTCTGAGCTCAGAGACTTCATTCTCCAGCTCATCCACTCTTTGCTCAGCAGTTTGTCTCAGGGCCTTTTCTTGTTCGACCCGCTCTTTAATGATCTTTAGTTCAGCCTGTAACTCAGCAGATTTTTCCTTCTCACCAGACAATTTTTTAGCAATGTGCTGCTTTATGGCCACAACCTCGGTCTCCAGGTGGCGCACCTGCTCCAACTGTACAGCGTTGGCGCCTTCCGTATCTGACCTCGTCAATCTTTCTTGAGGCCCCACCCTCTCCGGCTCTTCAGGGTCTGGACGAGTACTCACTTCTTGCACAATCGCCTCAGTTATAGGTTTTTCTTTATTACCATCCTCAGTACATACACTGTGTTCCGGCGCCTTGCGCCCTTTATGTCTCCGACGACGGGAGGATTTTTTCTCCTGGTGGGGCCCTTCCTTACTGTACTCCCTTTCTCTATTAGAGTCACAGTCACCCTCGGAGTCAGAGTCACATCCAACCTGGCACCCGTCACGAGACTTCAGGTCTGTCAGTTGGGTAGCCACACCCTTTCCACTGGTGTCACCGTCTGCTACGTCACCGACTTGGTCAGACCCGTCCACTTTGGGAGGAGTTACTGTGCTAATACACCTCGCCCCAACCGTACAGATCCCTCTATTCAGTGGCTGTAGAGGAACTCCCCCTTCCCACAATTCTGAGAACAGCCCAGAGTCCCGTCCTATAACTACAGGACAAGCTAAGTTTGGAACTAAAGCTGCCTTAGGGTTATCACTGTTCCTAACCGTCTCTAGAATCACACAGACCTCTACATAGTCTCTAGTGAACCCATGGATGCAGGTGACCTTGATCTTTCTTGTGGTTATCAAGTTATCGAGTGCAGCCCTCACTAGGGTCACCGAGCTCCCCGAATCGACCAGTCTGTGTACCTCTTCCTCACCATTCATTAACAGGTCACACACAAAGCCTCTCACCTGGAGGGTAATTCAAATGACAGACTGGACATACATAACACGATTGCCCCTGGCAACCATCTGATGTCGCCTTCCCTTTTCCGTTGGGATACTCCACCCCCTTTTTACCTCCCATCCCTGCTGGTGGGTTACTGCCCCTTTTTGGCCACCACCCCACTCTGGGATACACCCTGTGGACTCCCCCACAGTTTTCTTAGTCACAACCCCCACAGTACACTTTTATTTCTTTTGTGCTGTTACTGGCCTTTTCAGAGTCTGTGACCTGGTTCACACTGTCCTTTTTACCACACCAGCTCCTGCTGGTACTGCCGCCGCTTCCGTTGCAGCCACAAACCACCAGCACCTCCAGATGTTGCTCATAAGCTGCTGTGGCTGTTACTGCAGCTCCTGCAGAACCTCTTGCTGCAACAGTCACTGTAGCTCCTGCTACCACAAGACTCTGCTTGCTTCCGCTGCATCGTCTTGCCGCTTGTCACCTTCGTAACCCCACGAGTCACAGCCAGCCGCTTGTCACCTTCGTAACCCCACCGGGTTACAGCCAGACGTCTTCACCTGGTCATTTGTTATGCAGAGAAAAAAACATCCACAAAAAGCAGCCTGACCTCACTGCGTATGCCCGCATTAACTCCACCAATTGTAGGGATTCGCTCTGGTAGGCCGAGGCCGGGCACCCAGTAATGAGGCAACACACAGGCATTAAGTCCAAAAACAACGGTTTACTGTCTCTTTAAGACCAGGTAACAAAACATGACAAAAACATAAATGTATTCCATCTTTGCAAACTACTGGTCCCAGACTCACCCTTGCATGGGATGGGCTTGACTAAGCGGCTGCAAGCCAGCATGGACCGCCAGGTGCCTTCCCGGGTGATCTGGACTCGCTTCCGGTGCTCACTGACACACAGTAACAAAAAGTCACTTCCAGGCTAACTCCAGCCAAACTCCTCAATAGAACCGCCTGGTTCTCAGTGTGGGACCGTCACAGGCTCCGCACACCCATGTGTCCTGTCCGGGTGCTATTCAGGACCCCCGTCCAACACCCTGGCCACCAAGTTCCAAGTCTCACCATGTGCTTCCAGGAATCCGATCCAACACCGACAGACCTTCCAGGAACCTCTCCAGACAGCCCTGTGCAGGACACACTTTCCACAGTCTCAGCCAGACTTCTAGAGACTAATCCGTCTCCAACACAATCTCCTCTCCATGTGCCCAGCACTGCCTTTCATACCTGTAGCCACTCCCCAAGCCAAGGTATGAAGCACATGGTCTGGTCACCTGTTCATGAACTCATCACAGGTCCTTCACCACATACAATCACCAGTATGTAACATTCATTCTCCCACCACCAGTGGGCAGTGTATGTGTGGTTAGCATGTCCCACCCAGCTCACAAGCTAACCCTGTAGGTTCACCTTAACAACAATCAGAACTCTTATGGGACTACAAGTCCCAGAACAACATTACTGACCTACAGCACAGAATAGCTCTGTGACACATACTTTCCATTTATCACCCTACCAGGGACTGGTTTCCCATCCATCTCATGCCTCCAGGCATAATTTGAGCAACTTATACAGCGCCCCCTAGGTGCCACATTAGTCATTATACCACAGAGACTAGAAGCTGCAATCATCTGATCGCTTGTGCGATATAGAGTACAGATGAGAAATGCTCACTTGCTATGAGCGATCATAGCTATACGGCAATGACAACCACAGGGGCCTCCTGCAGACCCCGGGTTGTCATGCCAACCTATCGTTGACCTGCGATCATGTGACACGGGTGCCGAAGGGCGGGATTTAGTGAGGCGCTTCCGGCGCATGCATGTTAAATGCCACTGTCAGAGATTGACAGCGGCATTTAACATGTTAATAGCTGCAAGTGGATCGCGATTCCATGTGAAGCTGTTAGGGGCATATCAGCTCATATTGCCGGAGCCCACAGCAACCAAGGGAGGCAACCTTAGATGTACCTATTCGTAAAAGGTTGGAAAGAGGTTAAAGTAAAAAAGGGAAAAAATAGCTTATCTACAATGATTTATAGTACTGTTATGTATTGCATTAATGCTAGTTTTACTAAATAGTGATATTAAAAAATATTTTCAAATGTCTGATTTAATTACATAATTTATCTTTATTGCTCAATAGTTAAAAGGAGCTATTAAATTGTGTATTTGCTATATGAAATCAAAGAAGTGGTCATTTGCCATGTTTAAGTGTCATATTTTTCACAGACATTTTTCACCCATGCACATGGTATGTTATATGCCTTATTTCTGGAGTTACCAAATGGCAGCAGTACATCAAGGCATTTTTGAACCACAGGATAGTCAGCTAGATCTGACCAGGAATGAAAAATGAGAGAGAAATATCCTCCTCTAGGGGAGGGCTGGATGTCGCTCTGCTTACATTTAGGTATATCGCTACTATAGCCACTATGGCACTTGTAACCCATTCCTGTGGCACCATATGTGACATGCTATTATATCTAAGATTGATCACGTATATATGTATGTAATGCGTTATACTTTGCACATTTCTATACGGCCGTTGTAGCCTATTATGGCACGTGTATGTATCCATCTGGCATCTAATGTTGCATGTTGCTTGCTATATAAACTGCATATATATATAGATATATATATTGAGCCTTGCGCTTTACATACTTAGCCACAGTTATCATATGGTGCCAAACTAACATTTCACCCTCTTTTACATTGTTTGGACATTGATTTACTTGCCCATATCTGTATATTTACACTCTATGCTTCTGGTGTTAATTTAGCACCACAAGTTTCATTCTATTTGTATATTGGGTTGATTTGTGTACCAGTACCATTTCTTATGTGCCATGTTTATCTATCTTTACTATTTTTATGATGGATTGCTAACATCTTAGATTTATTTAATCTGTGAGCAGCTTTGCGTATCCCTGCCCATGGTTTTTTCCCACTTGGTGTTTTTGACTACCGCCATATTGCATTACTTCCCTCTTGCCATCCCTGTTTCTATTTTTCCCCTTTTTGTGTTTTTATTGTTTTTTCAATAAAGTTTTCTATATTTGAGACTACATGGCTGTTTTCCTTGTGATATTTCTGTATTAAGTACAGTTTGTCTCTTTATTATGTCCAATACGCACATGTGTATTTAGCACAGTTCGGTTTATTGATTACTCTTACATGTGTTATGTGGGTCATTACTAATTTCTGCAGGAATGAAAAATGTAGGGATCATAATAGGGGAGGAAACATCAGTCTAAATCAAAGTATAAACTAGAGAGGCAGATAGAAAGCAGCAAATTAATTGTACAAAATAAGAAGTAAAGTCTGAAGGTCTGTTTACAAGAACCGACTGGCATCACTAAATAACTGCTGATCGATAAACATTTATTGATCAGTGGTCATTTAGCTTGTTAACATAAGCAGACCACAGTAAATGATGTGCGCTGAATGATTTATGATAGATCATTCAATTCACATAGGACCCATTGTTCTTGACAGTGTGAATCCTCTGTGATGACCTTTAGTGAAAAACAAAAAGATCATTGTACATGATGAATGAAAGAATTAGTTGTTCCTTAGGTCATCGACATCCTGATTACACTAAAAGATTATGAAATGAACATTTTTTTTAGAATGATCCTTCATGATAATATTTAAAGATAAACGTAGCTTACGCAGAACCATTTCAAAGCTATAGAATAAACACAAGCTAGATTTTTTGTACATAATTTTAAACTGAAACATAAAAGTAAAGTGCCCCTTACAATTTAAGGAAACAACAAAAATTGGAGTGTGACCAGTTAACATGGTGAAATGACGCCCAGTATGTTAACTCCAAGCTTCCAGTTGACATGCTGCTGGAGGTATAATAATATTTAACAGCATGACCTCTTCTTGGGCTCTCAATAGATCCATTGTTTCTCATAAAGTAGTCCTTAATCAGGCAAGGATCATTGGTACCTCATATTTAAGACTAAAAATGGGAGAATTGATTCATAGGACTCCAGTACATCAATCAGGTCAATTATCTGTGACCACTGGACAGAAGGATTGTGAATATCTATACCTAACGGCATTTCAAGCTCTTTTTTTGATTAGTTAGGCAGGCATAATGTCATCATTGCGGCATGATGCCCACATGATGTCACACCAGCCCAAGAAATCAAAATAAGTACATGGTATGTCTGGAGGTAAGTATATTTGTTGGTCTCCTGTTCAGCGGTTAAAGATTAAAAACCTATGGGCTGGAGTTCTGCAAATTGATTCTCCCATCTCTACTTGGGACCATATCCTTTATAAGGGCTTGTGCACACAACCGATTGCATCAAACGAGTGCTTTGTGGTTTTCACAGATAACTCTCATAACCTTGGTATTTCATTGGGCTGTGCACACTATATATTCCTCTGACAGAGTGGTCTAAGGAAAGAATTGGAGACAATTCTAATTTTGATACTAAGGCTGGATCAATATCAGCAATGTAAGTCTATAAATCTGTGAAAAACATTGGATAAGTTTTGGACAACATCCGAGTGTGGGTGATTTTAAAGAAGTATCAGAATGAAGAAGGCGAAGAAAATTTTTTTTTCTCTCTCTTTATCTGAGAAACACTAATGTAACTTTGATCAAACTCTGATCAAAGTCTTATCAGAATTATCGGACCGTTTTTCCTTGGATGTAGAGAACATTGTTGTGTGTACCCACCCTGCTTAATAATGTAGTAGACTTTGTCAAGTTGGATGTGATTACAACATATATATCAAGGCTTCCGTTTGGAAAGCCAAATAAATGGGCATGACGCAAAGTAAACTTGATTGACATATGTCTATTTTCAATCGTACTAATGAACTAATTATATAACTAACATGAAAAAAATATTATTTATGTTATATATTTTATGTGATCAATGCATAGGTGAATTTATTTATTAAAAAATACCCAAAACATGTACAAGGAGTTTAATCAGGCTGTAATATTAATCTATCTTGGCCGGTGTATTTAGGCTATTATCTTCTCATAGTGGTAGCCTATGATTATTAACAGTAGCTAAGGCTACTTTCACACTTGCGTTTTTTTGCGCAGCGCATCTTGCGCTATCGGACGCATGCGCAATGTTCCCCTATCTTTAACATGGTGGGCGCAGGGTCTAGCGCTTGCACGCGTTCATGTGCGTTTGTCGTGCGCTGCGCATTTTCCCGGTGTGCGCCCATACGCGCCAGACGCTACATGTTGCATTTTTTTTTTCCGCCCAACCGCTTTAAAAAATCGCGTGCGCACGTGTGCGCATGCTATGCGCAAAAAATAACATTGCAGTCTATGGGGGCGCTGGTGTGCGCATGGCTTTGCGCTCGTCAGCGCTTTTGCACGCACGCGATTTTTCTGTAAATAATGGAGCCAGAGATGATAGAGCCAGAGATGATGGAGGCAGAGATGATGGAGACAGCTGATGGAGGCAGAGATGATGGAGCCAGAGATGATAGAGCCAGAGATGATGGAGGCAGAGATAATGGAGACAGCTGATGGAGACAGATGATGGAGCCAGAGATGATAGAGCCAGAGATGATGGAGACAGAGATGATGGAGACAGCTGATGGAGGCAGAGATGATGGAGACAGAGATGATAGAGCCAGAGATGATGGAGGCAGAGATGATGGAGACAGAGATGATAGAGCCAGAGATGATGGAGGCAGAGATGATGGAGACAGCTGATGGAGGCAGAGATGATGGAGCCAGAGATGATAGAGCCAGAGATGATGGAGGCAGAGATGATGGAGACAGCTGATGGAGGCAGAGATGATGGAGACAGAGATGATGGAGCCAGAGATGATAGAGCCAGAGATGATGGAGGCAGAGATGATGGAGACAGCTGATGGAAGCAGAGATGATGGAGCCAGAGATGATAGAGCCAGAGATGATGGAGGCAGAGATGAAGGAGACAGATGATGAAGCCAGAGATGATGGAGCCAGAGATGATAGAGCCAGAGATGATGGAGGCAGAGATGATGGAGACAGCTGATGGAGACAGAGATGATGGAGCCAGAGATGATAGAGCCAGAGATGATGGAGACAGAGATGATGGAGACAGCTGATGGAGGCAGAGATGATGGAGGCAGAGCTGATGGAGGCAGAGATGATAGAGCCAGAGATGATGGAGGCAGAGATGATGGAGACAGCTGATGGAGACAGATGATGGAGCCAGAGATGATAGAGCCAGAGATGATGGAGACAGAGATGATGGAGACAGCTGATGGAGGCAGAGATGATGGAGACAGAGATGATAGAGCCAGAGATGATGGAGGCAGAGATGATGGAGACAGAGATGATGGAGCCAGAGATGATAGAGCCAGAGATGATGGAGGCAGAGATGATGGAGGCAGAGATGATGGAGACAGTGATGGAGCAGAGATGATAGACCCAGAGATGATGGAGGAGAGATGGAGACAGCTGATGGAGGCAGAGATGATGGAGGCAGAGATGATGGAGACAGCTGATGGAGGCAAAGATGATAATGTGACAAATAGAAAACGCATGCGCCAAAAAAAAACGCAAACGCATGCAAAAATGCATGAAATCGCAGACAAACGCTGCGTTTTTTTATCGAAATGCGCATGCTGATGCAACTAAATATTGCAGCGTTTACAAGCGTTTGCATGCGTTTTTTTAATGCGCTTCATGTGCGCTCGAAACGCAGCGCAAAAAAACGCAAGTGTGAAAGTAGCCTAATAGAGCAAATTCGTCAAATTCACCAAATTTTCAAATAAAAATTGATTTGCTGCAAAAAAAAATTATGATAATCTTTTGCTTACTGAAAAGCTTCCAATTGCCTAGTAAATTCTGAGGGCTTCTAGGACTGTATTGAACACCTATAGAGCTCTTTATTTCTAACATAGCCTTAGTGATGTTCAAGTGACCTCAACCTGTCTTGCTAGGAGAGATGGATAATAACCAGTGTCAATCAACAATATGTTTAACAACACACTGAAGTATCACACATTTTAGGTTATTAAAATTGTAAAAACATTTAAAAAATCCTTTTTTGTAGTAAATGCCTGTCTTGATGGTTACTCACAAGCAGAAGCAGTGAAAATGGAAGAAGCTGAGCCTTTTTAACATGGAGTGGTGCAAAAATTATCCTTGTTTAACCCCTTCACCCCCAAGGGTGGTTTGCACGTTAATGACCGGGCCAATTTTTACAATTCTGACCACTGTCTCTTTATGAGGTTATTACTCTGGAACGCTTCAACTGATCTTCGCGATTCTGAGAATGTTTTCTCGTGACATATTGTAATTCACGTTAGAAGTAAAATTTCTTCGATATAACTTGCGTTTATTTTTTAAAAAAACGCAAATATGGCGAAAATTTTTTAAATTTTGCAATTTTCAAACTTTGAATTTTTATTCCCTTAAAACAGAGAAATATGTCACATAAAATAGTTAAGAAATAACATTTCCCACATGTCTATTTTACATCAGCACAATTTTGGAACCAAATTTTTTTTTGTTAGGAAGTTATAAGGGTTAAAAGTTGACCAGCGATTTCTCATTTTTACAACAAAATTTACAAAGTCATTTTTTTTAGGGACCACCTCTCATTTGAAGTCACTTTGAGGGGTCTATATGGCAGAAAATACCCAAAAGTGACACCATTCTAAAAACTGCACCCCTCAAGGTACTCAAAACCACATTCAAGAAGATTATTAACCCTTCAGGTGCTTCACAGGAACTAAAGCAATGTGGAAGGAAAAAATGAATATTTAACTTTTTAGCCACAAAAAATAATCTTTTACAAACTTTTTTTTTATTTTCACAAGGGTAAAAGGAGAAAATGGACAGATAAGGTTGTTACGCAATTTCTCCTGAGTACGCCAATACCCAATATGTGGGGGAAAACCACTGTTTGGGCACACGGCAGAGCTCGTAAGGGAAGGAGCGCCGTTTGACTTTTTCAAACTAAAATTGGCTGGAATTGAGATTGGACGCCATGTCGTGTTTGGAGAGCCCCTGATGCGCCTAAACAGTGGAGAACCCCCACAAGTGACACCATTTTGGAAACTAGACCCCTAAGGTACTTATCTAGATCTGTTGTGAGCACTTTAAACCCCCAAGTGTTTCACAAAAGCTTATAATGCCTGGGTGTGAAAAAAAAAAAACAGTTTTCCACAAAAATGATTTTTTAGTCCCAAATTTTTGAATTTTCCCAAGGAAATTGGACCCCAAAAGTTGTTGTCCAATTTGTCCTGAGTACGCTGATACCCCATATGTGGGGGGGAAAACTGTTTGGGTGCACGGCAGGGCTTGGAAAGGAAGTAGTAACGTTTTGGAATGCAGACATTGATGGGGGTCATGTTCCGTTTGCAGTGCCCCAGATGAGCCTAAATAGTGGAAACCCCCACAAGTGACCCCATTTTGGAAACTAGACGCCCTAAGGAACTTATCTAGATCTTTGGTGAGCACTTTGAACCCCCAAGTGCTTCACACAAGTTTATAATGCCCGGGCATGAAAATAAAAAATCCTATTTTTTTCCCACAAAAATTATCTTTTAGTCACTAATTTTTTATTTTCCCAAGGGTAACAGGAGAAATTGGACCACATAAGTTGTTGTCCAATTTGTCCTGAGTACGCTGATACCCATATGTGGGGGGGAACTACTGTTTGGGCTCACGGCAGAGCTCGGAATGGAAGGAGCACCATTTGACTTTTTCCAACCAAAATTGGCTGGAATTGAGATTGGATGCCATGTTGCATTTGGAGAGCCCCTGATGTGCCTAAACAGTGGAAACCCCCCACAAATGACCCCATTTGGGAAACTAGACCCCCTAAGGAACTTTTCTATATCTTTGGTGAGCAATTTGAACCCCCAAGTGCTTCACACAAGTTTATAATGTAGAGCCGTAAAATTTAAAAATCATATTTTTTCCACAAAAATGATCTTTTCACCCCAATTTTTATTTTTCCAAGGGTAACAAGACTCCAAAAGTTATTGTGCAATTTTCCTGAGTGCGCTGATACCCCATATGTGGGGGTAAACCACTGTTTGGGTGCATGGCAGAGTTTGGAAGGGAAGGAGCGCCGTCTGACTTTTTCAACGCAGAATTGGCTGGACGCCATGTCGTGTTTGGAGAGCTCCTGATCTGCCTAAACAGTGGAAACCCCAATAAATGACACCATTTTGGAAACTAGACCCCTCAAGGAACTTATCTAGATGTGTGGTGAGAACTTTTAACCCCCAGGTGTTTCACTAAAGTTTATAACGTACAGCCGTAAAATAAAAAATCCTTTTTTTCGCCCCCAATATTTTATTTTCACAAGGGTAACAGGAGAAATTGGACCCCAAAAGTTGTTGTCCAATTTGTCCTGAGTACGCTGATACCCAATATGTGGGAGAAAACTACTGTATGGGCGCACGTCAGGGCTCGGAAGGGAAGTAGTGACGTTTTGGATTGCAGACTTTGATGGAATGGTCTGGGGGCGTCATGTCACATTTGGAGAGCCCCTGATGCACCTATACAGTGGAAACCCCCCACAAGTGACCCCATTTTGGCAAATAGACCCCACAAGGAACTTATCTAGATGTGTGGTGAGCACTTTGAACCCCGAAGTGCTTCAGAGAAGTTTATAACGTACAGCCGTAAAAATAAAAAATCCTTTTTTTTTTACAAAAATGATTTTTTCGCCCCCAATATTTTATTTTCACAAGGGTAACAGGAGAAATTGGACCCCAAAAGTTGTTGTCCAATTTGTCCTGAGTACGCTGATACCCAATATGTGGGAGAAAACTACTGTATGGGCGCACGTCAGGGCTCGGAAGGGAAGTAGTGACGTTTTGGATTGCAGACTTTGATGGAATGGTCTGGGGGCGTCATGTCGCATTTGGAGAGCCCCTGATGCGCCTAAACAGTGGAAACCCCCCACAAGTGACCCCATTTTGGAAAATAGACCCCACAAGGAACTTATCTAGATGTGTGGTGAGCGCTATGAAGCCCCAAGTGCTTCACAGAAGTTTATAATGTACAGCCGTAAAAACAAAAAAATAATTTTTTTTGTACAAAAATTATATTTTCGCCCCCAGTTTTTTATTTTCCCAAGGGTAACAGAAGAAATAGGACAAATTGCACAATAACTCTTGGGGTCCAGAGTACGCTGATACCCCATATGTGGGGATAAACTACTGTTTGGACGCATGGCAGAGCTGAGAAGTGAAGGAGCACCGTTTGACTTTTTCAACGCAGAATTGGCTGGAATTGAGATCAGACGCCATGTCACATTTGGAGAGCCCCTGATGTGCCTAAACAGCGGAAACCCCCAATTCTAACTCCAACCCTAACCCCAACACACCCCTAACCCTAGTCCCAACCCTAACCACAAACCTAACCCTAACACACCCCTAATCCCAACCCTAACCCTAATCCTAACTTTAGCGCCAACCCTAACCCTAACTTTAGCCGCAACCCTAACCCTAATGGGAAAATGGAAATAAATACTTTTTTTTTATTTTATTATTTTTCCCTTACTAAGGGGGTGATAAAGGGGGGTTTGATTTACTATTTATAGCGGGTTTTTATGATTGGCAGCTGTCACGCTAAAAGACGCTTTTTATTGCAAAAATAGTTTTTGCATCATCACATTTTGAGAGCTTTAATTTTTGCATATTTTGGCCCACAGAGTCATGTGAGGTCTTATTTTTTGCGGGACGAGTTGACGTTTTTATTGGTACCATTTTTGAGCACGTGACATTTTTTGATCGCTTTTTATTTCGATTTTTGGGAGGTTAGAATGAACAAAAATCAGCAATTCATGAATTTCTTTGGGGGAGGCGTTTATACCGTTCCGCGTGTGGTAAAATTGATAAAGCAGTTTTATTCTTCGGGTCAGTACGATTATGGCGATACCTCATTTATATCATTTTTTTATGTTTTGGCGCTTTTATAGAATAAAAACAATTTTATATAAAAAATAATTATTTTTGCATCGCTTTATTCTGCGAGCTATAACTTTTTTATTTTTTCGCTGATGATGCTGTATGATGGCTCGTTTTTTGCGGGACAAGATGACGTTTTCAGCGGTACCATGTTTTTTTATATCCGTCTTTTTGATCGCGTGTTATTCCACTTTTTGTTCGGGGTATGATGATAAAGCATTGATTTTTTGCTTCGTTTTTTTTTTTTAAGGGGTTCACTAAAGGGGTTAACTAGTGGGACAATTTTATAGGGGGGGTCGTTACGGACGCGGCGATACCAAATATGTGTACTTTTATTGCTTTGTTTTTTTTATTTACAGGAAGAAGTGAATTTATTGGGGAATATTTTTTTTTTTTTATTTATTTTGGATTTTTTTTTAAAACATGTTTATTTTTATTTTTTTAACTTTTTTACTTTGTCCCAGGGTGGGATATCACTGTATTTTGTCAGATCGCTGGTGTGACAGTGTGCACAGCACTCTGTCACACCAGCGATCGCTCAGGCAGTGCAGCAGGCTTCTCAGTGCCTGCTCTCAGCAGGCACTGAGGAAGCCGCCTCCCTCCAGGACCCCGGCGCCATCTTGGATCCGGGTCCTGGGAGGGAGGAAGCCCTCAGAACAGCGCGATCACATCGCACTGCTCTGAGGGTCTCAGGGGGGCGCGCAGGGAGCCCCCACCCTGCGCGATCCTCCCCTGTGCCCCCAGTACACCACGATCATGTTTGATCGCGGTGTGCAAGGGGTTAATGTGCCGGGAGCGGTCCGTGACCGCTCCTGACACACAGTCATGGGTGTCAGCTGTGATAATCAGCTGACACCCGGCCGCGATCGGCTGCGCTCCCCCCGGGAGCGCGTCCGATCGCACGAGTCGTACTATCCCGTCCATGGTCATACGGACCCAGGTACCATGGACGGGATAGTACGTCCGATGGCAGTAAGGGGTTAAAGACTGTGTCAAGAGGTTTTTCTTTGCTAAACAAAAAAGTGACTTTTTTTTCACAAATCACACAAAAAGTGTCACTTTATTTTGGGAGCAGGAACAGGTTAGCTATTTTGAAAATAAAGAAGCGATAGCTTCACAACTAGGAGTGAAAAAAATTATCCATATTTTAGGAACTGTTTTTGTATACTGAAGAAAGTACACTTCCCAGCTGCAATATTAGGTGTTTGTTTTTGTGGGTCGAGCTGTACTTTTGAATGATACCATTCATTTTACCCACATGTTCAAAGATTGTGAAAACAATGAAACTCTGAAATAGTTTTTTGCAATTGTTTTTACACCATACATATTGTGTTAAAAATGACCATGCAGAATGATTGTCCACTTCAGTGTGATTAGGTAAATACATACACCCACTTCCAACTTGTGCCATACATGTGTGGCAGATGTCTTGGAGGGGTTAAGAGGGGTTATCAATAGGATTTTATACATCAAGCAAATGGCCTAAATGTAAAGGTGATTTAATGCTGAGTAAATCCTCATCTATTTTATTCAAATTCATTTTAGTGTTTTAAAGCAATCTGTATTTGAAATTGTATTCTAATGCGTTGTTTTCGAATGCGTTTTAAGAGCAGTCAGTGGGTAATGACCTTACAGCTCTACTGCTTATCTGCCTATTTACCACATTCTCACTGATCCTGTCTCTAATGGACAGGTTACTGAAAAATAAGGCTGGCAGCAAGTGGGGAATACAGAGAGAGGCTGGAGAGATAAAAGTGCAGTGCCTGCCACTAGTACTTGTAAATCATTAGCAAACAATTTTAACTATGGATTTCTCTTAAACAGAAAAATGGATTTGTACAAGAAAACACCTTTATATACATGTCATTACATGCTATTCCTCAGTATCAGGAGGAAAAACTTGCTCTTTAGAGCAGACTGGGTCAGGCATTTTGGATATATCAATACCTCTTCTATTTGTCCTTCCCATCCTCAGTTGAGCTCAATGAACATGAGTCTTTTTGAACTATTTTAAATATTTAATAAACATAAAAGGAAGGTACCGCGCTCCAGATATCCTATAAAACAAGGACCCAGTAATACTAGTGGTGGAATGACTACAGACTGGTGATGTACATAAAAAGCTGAAAGCCTGCAATAGGGAGAAAACAAACACTCGTGTATGGCGAATTGCAAGGGAAAAACAGAATGTGGACGCTTACCCTGCTTCTGGCTGAGTAGCAAATTCCGGTGGGAATAGGTGAAGATTGATGAGTGCAGGACAAGCAGCTAGGTTAATGAAGCGTGCTCCGATGTCCGAGATAGAGATGATGCAGCGTGCTAAGCAGAGCCAGCAACGCTCCGGCCGGATGCGTCCTGGGTGCTCAGCAGTAAAAAAAGCCGACACTTTGCTGGCAGCGTGTGACGTCACTAAGCTGGGCTACGGGGCCTGGCTGAGGCCAAAAAACCAACGCGTTTCGAAGGCAAACGACCTTCTTCGTCAGGGTTACTGCCCACCTTGTCCAGCTGTTATTTATAGTGTGTACGGTCATGCATCATATTAACCCCTGATTGGACATACTTCCCCTGTGGACTTAGTGAATAAAAGAGAAGTGGGAGTGCTAATTAATACTGAAACATGAGCGCAGGAAACAAATACCAAACATTTGTATGTTGCCCGGTGGAAAGTGGTAAATAAATATGTATATAAAAAATAAATAATCATGGAAAAGGATAAAACCGCTAAAATATGAGGATCTTTATTAGATATGCGTTAAAATTAGGTAAATGTATGTGTTAAATAAAGGGGAAAGTTAAAATTAAAAAATAAAACTAGATAGAACCTGTTTATTCAGGATGCTATACTGAATAAAATAGATTAGTGTTGATCCCGCTGTGAACCTATCACAAACTGGATCAGGCTAGCACATAATGTAAAGATGCAAACATCAATACCACAGTGCCCATTATAGTGAAATTCAGTGCAATCGATAGATAAACTCCAAAAATAGAAAATGCACACAAGGAATTTTATAAAAAAATACAAATCACTTTATTACAAACACAATACAAATATGAAGAATAGTAAAAAAGAGACTTAACAGTGGTATCCCATAAGGGTGGAACCACGAAAACCAGGTGTAGATGTAAGCAGTTACATATCATACACGTATACAATCGTACATGCAATATAGCGACAAAGTGCCCATAAATATATTATAGCCCAGACTACAATGAATCACCTTAACAATGGGGCTACAAGTATGGGACAATATAAGGAAAGCTGTATGCCAATCCAATATACCAAACAATATATACATGCAGAGGATAATCAGTAATACAGACCTGGGACTCAGTGGTGCCACCCTCCCCAATGCGCGTTTCGGTGCCGTGCCTTCTTCCGGGGGAGTGGCATCAATGGTTAGCCCACATTATTTTGTATCAGAGAACCAATGTAAAAGGCCGATATACAGAAATGTCTCACTGCCTGTGACTGGCGCATCGAGCACCGGACCAGCCCAGACGTCGGCGTCACCCAAGGCGTCATCAGCCACGCCCCCACACGTCCTGCCGGAACGCCCATGTATCACATGAGCGGGCCGACAGGCGAAGGAGGCAGGACAGAATAGAGACGCCACGAGCGGCGCCCGGCAACGGGGCCCCAGCGCTCATGCGCACCAGCAGGAGGTCAGATGGCCAGAGTGTACGGCGCAATACAAAAATAATAAGTCATAATAAATCAATATAACAGATAAGTGAATATGTGCAGATACTGTGACAATTAGGTACTAAAAAGTATTGATCATATATTATAAATCAATAATTAAATATAACAGTGTATATAATAACCATGATAATAATATCAATTATACATATTACTCAATGAAGAAATATACAAAGAATATTAATAATGATATACATACTACATAAACACCCATGCTGACAATCAAATGTGATATAGTGTATAAATATAAAAGAGAAAAAAAAATAAAAAATAAAGATAACATTAATAATAAAAAATAATACAGCACATTCATACACAATATTTATTGATTATAACCCATCCGCAATATTAAAATTACATGCAGAACATGTAAATAGCGGCGCATCCATGGTCCAAAATATAGATGTGGTGCATGACCGGATCAAATTCCACACAAATGACGACACTTAACAAATCTAAAAAGATAAAAACAAATGTAAGAAAACAATAACAAAGATGATGCCTTAAAAAGTACAGGGTCGAGCGATCAGAGAAAAGGTGCAAAGCTGAGGGACTCGTTTAACCCATTCGGGTGTAGTGATTGAAGTTTCCAAATCCAGAAAGCCTCCCTCTGTGCCAGTAATTTACTCATTTTACTTCCACGGAGGTTAGGAACTATCCGATCAATCCCCTAAATTTGAGGCCAGTTGCATCACATCCATGATGCAATTTAAAATGCCTAGGAATGTTTTTTAGCAAATCAAGATTGTCTTCATTACTGGCCGCCTGAATGTCACGGATGTGTTCCCGCACTCTGGTTTTGAATGCCCTTGTAGTTAATCCCACATAGATTTTGTTACATGGGCAGGACGCGTGATACACAATGAAAGTTGTAGAGCATGTAATCGTCTGGGTGATGGTAAACACTTTACCATTTGATCCCGAAAATTCCCCAGTCTGCATAACATTTGGACATGCTACACATCCGCCACAAGTTTACATCCCCATGGAGGACCTTTTGACATGGGGTTAATTGAAAAAATAGTTGGTTGTGGTCGTGGTACAAAGTAACTTCTCACTAAATGATCTTTCAAGTTACGTGATCTCCTAGCAGTCATACATGGTTTGTGTGATAAGTATTGTTTAAGGACTGGATCACTGAGTAGAATCGGCCAATATTTGGACAAAATCTGTCTCATATTACCCCATTGCGAATTGTATTGGGTAACCAGTCTTACCTGTGAATTGTCCTTTCTTTTAGGTGATGAATATAGAAGATCATGCCTTCTTGTGTTTCGGGCTCTATTATAAGCCTTCTTTAAACATCTCCTGCTATAGCCTCTATCAACAAAACGTTCGGTCAACTCCTTAGCCCGTGTCTCAAAGTTTTCACTAGATGAGCAAATCCTCTTAATGCGCAAAAATTGGCCCGTAGGTACTGATTTAATCACATGGGATGGGTGGGAAGACGAAGCGTCAGCAACGAATTCTTTGCATGTATATATTGTTTGGTATATTGGATTGGCATACAGCTTTCCTTATATTGTCCCATACTTGTAGCCCCATTGTTAAGGTGATTCATTGTAGTCTGGGCTATAATCATTTATGGGCACTTTGTCGCTATATTGCATGTACGATTGTATACGTGTATGATATGTAACTGCTTACATCTACACCTGGTTTTCGTGGTTCCACCCTTATGGGATACCACTGTTAAGTCTCTTTTTTACTATTCTTCATATTTGTATTGTGTTTGTAATAAAGTGATTTGTATTTTTTTATAAAATTCCTTGTGTGCATTCTCTATTTTTGGAGTTTATCTATCACAAACTGGGTATTTATACAACTGATTAAAAATCATAAATAGGAATGATCATATACTAGTACCTCTTGTGAGCACTTAGACACGAATTTAAATATAAATATCCTACATAAAAAACATGTACAATTAGTTGAAGGTGCTTTTTAAAAAAGTAGAGTCCTATTGGATATTCTCTCTAGACAGTTTATCCCCTAAGGGCCTTAATCACGACCTGGAACTATACGCCTAAAATAGATTAGTGTTGATCCCGCTGTGAACCTATCACAAACTGGGTATTTATACAACTGATTAAAAATCATAAATAGGAATAATCATATACTAGTACCCCTTGTGAGCACTTAGACACAAATTTAAATATAAACATCCTACATAAAAAAACATGTACAATTAGTTGAAGGTGCTTTTTAAAAAAATAGAAAAAAAAAAAGTGAAGCCCAAATACTGCCTGTATATCCGTTGTAGTTAGTTTCTGGATATGGAAACCACCTGACGTATAGTACAGTTTAGAAGGCGTATAGTTCCAGGTCGTGATTAAGGCCCTTAGGGGAAAAACTGTCTAGAGAGAATATCCAATAGGACTCTACTCTAGACATTTGTTTGAGGAAGTCGCCCCCTCTCTGGCTCTGGTGGACAATTTGGATACCACAAAAATGGACGCCCTTCAAGGACTGGTTGTGTTTGTCCTTGAAGTGGCGTGAAAGGGGGTGTCCTATAAAGCCTTTATGAATATTCGAAAAGTGCTCCTTGATACTGTCCATCAGACGTCGTTTGGTATGGCCCACGTAAAGTTTTTTGCATGGGCACCTAATACAATAGATGACCCCCCTGGAAAAACATGTGATATTTTGTGTAATGTTAAATTCAGTGGTACCACTAGAATTAAAAAGGTTAGCTGTCGTGTTTTTTTGAAAGAAGTATGGGTACAACCAAAACAGCCTCCACACGGAAGAAAACCTATATGACACTGATTCAGGTTTTTCAGAGGACCTTTAGCTGCTGAAAAGGCCATCTTAGTGGTAGGGGCTACAAGGTTCCCCAACGTTTGTGACTTCCTATATACAAACTTAGGAATGCTAGGGAGAAAATCACCTATCAATTTGTCCTTTTGCAAAACCGGCCAATGTTTGCGAATAATATGGGCGAACTTACTGTAACCTGTATGGAACTGAGTGATAAACGGAAGTTTTAAAATCTGTTCATGGGTACTAGAGTGTGTAGAATTACTCAATTGTACCTTATTTACCAGAGATTCTCTGGGAATAGAGGCTATATTCTGGCGAGCCTGTTCCAATAGGGCCCCAGGGTACCCCTTATCCAAAAACTGTTGGGTTAGGTAATCTGCTTCGCTGTTAAAATCTTCCATTTTAGAACAATTGCGCCTAATCCTCATGTATTGGCTTTTAGGTATGTTAGTGAGCCATACTGGAAGGTGGCAACTGGTAATGTGGATGAAGCTGTTTGAGTCAACCTCTTTACGATGGCATCTCGTGTTTAGTCGGTTGTCCTCCACAAAAATTTTCAGATCCAAAAAGGTTACATTGCTGGTGCTGATGTTTGGGGTAAATTCAAGACCATACAGGTTATCATTTAAGCTAGCAATAAATGTGTCTAGCTCGCGCTGGGAGCCCTCCCATACAACAAACAGGATGTCGTCAATGTAACGACGCCACATAATCAGGCCCGAGCGCAACTGTCCAGCAGACTGAATGAAGGACTCCTCCCACTTAGCAACATATAAATTGGCATAGCTAGGGCAAAACGTGTCCCCATAGCTGTACCCCAAGTTTGGAGGTAAAATTGGCCCTCATAAATAAAATAGTTGTGCTCCAAAATAAACTTAATGCATTCCACAATAAACTGCATCTGTGTGTCTTCATATATGCCTAATAAATGAAGAAAATAATCAGCTGCCTGGCAACCTTTCTCATGATTAATAACTGTATATAATGACTTAATGGATGTCTAGAGTGCCAAGTATGTAGTTGTTATTCCATTTGATTGTCTCCAGAATTTGTATAGTGTGGCCCGTATCCTTAAGATAAGCTGGTATTAGGGGCATGCATTTTTGTAAATGCACATCTACATAATGGGACAAATTGGCTGTCAAACTATTTATCCCCGAGATGATGGGTCTCCCTGGTGGGCAGATTAAGTTTTTATGAATTTTAGGGATGTGGTAAAACACCGCCAGGCTGGGATTTTTATTCATGATATATTGCAACTCCTTTTTGTTCAAAATGCCCAAAGTTGTACCTCTTAAGGCCAAGCAGTTTAGTTTGCTAATGAATTGTGTGGTTGGATTACTATCCAATTTCCTATAGGTGATGTTGTCCCCAAGAAGGCGATGTGACTCCTCCTAGTACATATTGTGACTGAGGATGACTATGCCCCCTCCCTTATCAGCAGGGCGAACTACAATATCATGATTGTTCTGTAAATTCTTAATGGCTTTAATTTCTTGAGGATTTAAGTTGTTCGGTGCATATCTAGGGTTTCTTTTGTTAAGACGCCTAATGTCCCCTGTCACCAGCATATCAAAGGTGTGAAATGCACTTGAATATTCCTGAATTGGATTAAAAGAGGAGGGGTTCGCTAAATCAGTATGTGGAAAACCTGATATAGGTTGTGGCAAGTGGGTGGTACCCGTACGTTCCTTTTTGAAAAAATATTTTTTCAGTGCTAAGTTGCGAAGGTACTTTTTCATACTGATATATAAATGAAATGGTTTCGCTTCTTTGGCTGGCGCAAATTTTAGTCCTTTCTGTAATAGTGAAATTTCATTGTTCGATAGTTGGTGGGAGCTGAGATTGTAGATTTTTTGGGGGGCATTTGGGGTTTCCCTAGTTACCTTTTTGGTAAGTTTTCCCCTCTTTTCCCTTTTTGTTTTTGTGTTCTTACCCGAAAAAATCCCTGTTGATTAATGAACTGGCCCCCTGTTCCTCGCAAGGTTTGGCCAGTTTGTTAGAGCTTTTGTGGCCGGTATTCTTATTGCTAGTAACTTGAGAAGAACTATATGGCCTACCAGAATGGGACTGGGATGGTTTAGAGTGAGGTTTTGAGGGAACCTGCTTTTTAGTAATAGAGTTTTTGTTTATAAATGGTCCCTGGTTGCGGTCAAAGTCCCGTATTACATTGTAGGTAGGAGTTTCTGGAGTGGTAGTGGTAGGTTCCTCAATGAGAGATACCAAGGGCATGTATCTATTGGTGGAAAAAATGGGAGTAGCCGGTGTATCGTTAGTCTTAGCTGGAGAGTTAGGAACCTGGTTGATATAAGAGTGAATAGATGTCTCCCCAACCTCAGTAGGTGTTTGGGTTAGGGGTTTATTTCGAGTTTCATTGTCTCTAGTACGAATGGTAACTGGTGTATATTGTGTAGAATTAGAGGTCGCGTATATGGAAAATTCCATTGAGATGTCCTGATTAGTTTCTTGGGAAATTAGATTGTATTCATCCAAAGTAACGAAATGGTTGACTGGGGAGGGGGCACTAGTGGTAAACGTGTCTATCATCTTTGTAGGGCTAGAGGGACCTAAATAAAGTTCACAAGGTAAATTGTCCCTCTGGAATTTTTTGATCTTTTTGTTAATGATGTCCTTTTCCTTCTCCCTAAGTCTTTGTAAAATACTATCCACAAGTTCTAAATTTTCCTTTGTAAGGTGACACAAATTTAACTGTTGAAAAATATGCTTAATTTGAAGTCCAATTCTATCTAAATTGAGAGTCCGTTTATCAATGATAAATTGTAAAGCTTTAAGAGAAAAATTATTAAACATATTATCCCATTCCTCTTGAATGGTTGAATCAGCAAAATCTCCTGCCAGATTTTTATATATTTGCAGACCTTTAGGGACTATGCGGGCTTGTGCGTATTTTTCTAATGAAGCTACTTCCCACATATCTCTCATTTCAGTGAATAGAAGTTTTTCCAAAGACTTTAGCAAATTTCTTGCTTTGTTAAAATCAATTGAGTCGGGGTGATTAAAGGTAAATCGTTCTTTAATGAAAACAAAACGGTGATCCCTGTCTTGCCACAAGACATCCAGGGCCATAATGGAGCTGCCTAAGTGTATAAGCACAGAAAGCATTGGATAAATTAAAAAAGGGAAAAATACACTGGCGCTACCAGTAGGTAATGTGGGCAGCTGGTACCTAGACAGAGACTGTGCTTGCACTGTCAAACTAAATAGAAAATAAACATAAAAGGAAGGTACCGCGCTCCAGATATCCTATAAAACAAGGACCCAGTAATACTAGTGGTGGAATGACTATAGACTGGTGATGTACATAAATAGCTGAAAGTCTGCAATAGGGAGAAAACAAACACTCGTGTATGGCGAATTGCAAGGGAAAAACAGAATGTGGACGCTTACCCTGCTTCTGGCTGAGTAGCAAATTCCTGTGGGAATAGGTGAAGATTGATGAGTGCAGGGCAAGCAGCTAGGTTAATGAAGCGTGCTCCGATGTCCGAGATAGAGATGATGCAGCGTGCTAAGCAGAGCCAGCAACGCTCCGGCCGGAAGCGTCCTGGGTGCTCAGCAGCAAAAAAAAGCCACACTTTGCTGGCAGCGTGTGACGTTACTGAGCTGGGCTACGGGGCCTGACTGAGGCCAAAAAACCAACGCGTTTCGAAGGCAAACGACCTTCTTCGTCAGGGTTACTGCCGACCTTGTCCAGCTGTTATTTATAGTGTGTACGGTCATGCATCATATTAACCCCTGATTGGACATACTTCCCCTGTGGACTTAGTGAATAAAAGAGAAGTGGGAGTGCTAATTAATACTGAAACATGAGCGCAGAAACCAAATACCAGACATTTGTATGTTGCCCGGTGGAAATTGGTAAATAAATATGTATATAAAAAATAAATAATCATGGAAAAGGATAAAACCGCTAAAATATGAGGATCTTTATTAGATATGCGTTAAAATTAGGTAATTGTATGTGTTAAATAAAGGGGAAAGTTAAAATTAAAAAATAAAACTAGATAGAACCTGTTTATTCAGGATGCTATACTGAATAAAATAGATTAGTGTTGATCCCGCTGTGAACCTATCACAAACTGGGTATTTATACAACTGATTAAAAATCATAAATAGGAATGATCATATAGTAGTACCCCTTGTGAGCACTTAGACACGAATTTAAATATAAACATCCTACATAAAAAACATGTGCAATTAGTTGAAGGTGCTTTTTAAAAAAGTAGAGTCCTATTGGATATTCTCTCTAGACAGTTTATCCCCTAAGGGCCTTAATCACGACCTGGAACTATACGCCTTCTAAACTGTACTATACGTCAGGTGGTTTCCATACCCAGAAACTAACTACAACGGATATACTGGCAGTATTTGGGCTTCACTTTTTTTTTTTTTTTCTAATTTTTTAAAAAGCACCTTCAACTAATTGTACATGTTTTTTTATGTAGGATGTTTATATTTAAATTTGTGTCTAAGTGCTCACAAGGGATACTAGTATATGATTATTCCTATTTATGATTTTTAATCAGTTGTATAAATACCCAGTTTGTGATAGGTTCACAGCGGGATCAACACTAATCTATTTTATTCAGTATAGCATCCTGAATAAACAGGTTCTATCTAGTTTTATTTTTTAATTTTAACTTTCCCCTTTATTTAACACATACAATTACCTAATTTTAACGCATATCTAATAAAGATCCTCATATTTTAGCGGTTTTATCCTTTTCCATGATTATTTATTTTTTATATACATATTTATTTACCACTTTCCACCGGGTAACATACAAATGTCTGGTATTTGGTTTCTGCGCTCATGTTTCAGTATTAATTAGCACTCCCACTTCTCTTTTATTCACTAAGTCCACAGGGGAAGTATGTCCAATCAGGGGTTAATATGATGCATGACCGTACACACTATAAATAACAGCTGGACAAGGTGGGCAGTAACCCTGACGAAGAAGGTCGTTTGCCTTCGAAACGCGTTGGTTTTTTGGCCTCAGCCAGGCCCCGTAGCCCAGCTTAGTGACGTCACACGCTGCCAGCAAAGTGTCGGCTTTTTTTACTGCTGAGCACCCAGGACGCATCCGGCCGGAGCGTTGCTGGCTCTGCTTAGCACGCTGCATCATCTCTATCTCGGACATCGGAGCACGCTTCATTAACCTAGCTGCTTGTCCTGCACTCATCAATCTTCACCTATTCCCACAGGAATTTGCTACTCAGCCAGAAGCAGGGTAAGCG
The DNA here is from genome assembly GCA_033576555.1 of Oophaga sylvatica. Taxonomy (NCBI): domain Eukaryota; kingdom Metazoa; phylum Chordata; class Amphibia; order Anura; family Dendrobatidae; genus Oophaga; species Oophaga sylvatica. The sequence continues at coordinate 235,267,724 of JARQOD010000002.1, forward strand.
TCCACATTCTGTTTTTCCCTTGCAATTCGCCATACACGAGTGTTTGTTTTCTCCCTTTTGCAGGCTTTCAGCTTTTTATGTACATCACCAGTCTATAGTCATTCCACCACTAGTATTACTGGGTCCTTGTTTTATAGGATATCTGGAGCGCGGTACCTTCCTTTTATGTTTATTTTCTATTTAGTTTGACAGTGCAAGCACAGTCTCTGTCTAGGTACCAGCTGCCCACATTACCTACTGGTAGCGCCAGTGTATTTTTCCCTTTTTTATTTTAAATATTTAACTCTATACAGTAATAAAACAAGATTTGATTTTTTTTTACCTAAAACATTTCTCATTCTTTTCTTTATTTAAGTGGTTCCCGACCTTTGACTTATAGGTAATTCATGTAAGTCATGTAGGGCACAGGAGCCATGCCCATGAAATCACCGCCGGGAGCTCAGCTTAAGTTACAGCCAAGCTACAGCTGTCATGGATAGAAGCCAGGGTGGACATATTATTGGTGCAACCTAACCAGCCACACAGGGGCCCAAGAAATGAGGGGGCCCATTTATACCTCCAAAGCAGGTACAATTTTGCATTTTTAGGAGATCTTGGGCTGCAAAGAGCCCATGTATTGTTCTTGCACAGGGGCCCTTTTCTGTCTGTGTCTGCCAGTGATAGAAGCAGTGTCCACATGTCCCAGGACTTTTTAATTACTTAAATGTCATGAATGGTATTGAAGGCAGCATCTTCAAGGCTGAGAGAGGGCTACGTTCTGATCGGTGCCACAGTGACGTAATCGCGAGGGCAGAATTGTTGCCATGGCAACCCTAGATAATCCTTACAACCTTTGGGTCTGCTAGATATGGAGGCCTCAATGAGAACAAGACACGGCACTTGTACGGTCAGAAAAGTTGGTGGTGCTCAAGTAGGGTAACCAGTCCGTAGTACAAATTATAAAAAAAACTTGGCACTCAAAGAGAAATGTGATGAAGCAAATATTTCCAAGGTTGGATCAATCAGTGGATGTGTTTCTGAACTTGGTCCACACCCCAAATCAAGTTTCCGAGACTAGGATAAAAGGTTGGCTGCTATATATAAGTGTAATTGAATTTTATACTAATAGCATTCGTACTGTGTTTTTATTATCCCTGAAGAAGGATATATACTGTATCCGAAACACATTGTAGCTTCTCTATTTTATCTTATCAAATAAAAAAATCTGAAATATCATCTTTGAATGTGAGTCCTGGGAAGCGCTGCCATTCATGGGCTGGATGTGCTTTTCTTGATTAACTCATCCTGTGTAAGCCTGAATCGGGCTCTTTCACTTGGATCCCCCGAGGTAAGCTGCAAGCCCTGTCTATTGAAAAGTATCCCAGAAGTATTAAGGATATACAATCTAAAGCCATATTAGTCTTCTATCAGGTGAGTGCATAAAATTGTGCACCCTTTCAAAGACTATAATATTGTTTTTATGCACTTAGGGCGCCATGACTTGTCTATTCTTCTCTCCCAAACAGGGTTATTTTGTATATTGAACAAAAAGTGGAACAAAATGTTATCACTGAACACCACAATGTGCCTAAACTACATTTAGCATACACATGTTTGGCATTTCTGTAGCGATGAGAGCATGCCTAATTTACAGGGTCCATGTTTCCAGGGGCATGAGCTGGTTACAATGTATAGGCAGTACAATGTATGGGTACTACAATGCACGTACACTGTAATGGCAGATTTGCAATTTTCACTCAACAACATTGACTAATGTTTGTTTCTGGATACCACACATAGGGTTAAAAATCTTCACTACACCTATAAATTGCCAGAGCTTTGTAATTTCCAAAATGGAGTTACTTTAAGGCGAAATTCCGCTCTTCTGGCATTTAGGGGCTCTGTATATGGAGTTTGCAAACTAATCTATGATAATTTATTCTCCAAGAATCAAATAGCGCTCTTCCCTCGCAAGTCTCGCTGTGTGGCTAATCAGTACTATACAGCCACAAATTGTGCGACAAATGTTGCCAGTTTTACCCACTTCCCCATGTGAAAATGTAAAATCTGAGGCTGAAACAAATTTTCCATTCAGAGAGTTCAACAGAGTAGTTTTTTAACACATATAGGATATTGGCGTATTTTGGACAAATTGCATAACAAATTGTATTATCCCTTTAGAAAATTTAAAAGTTGGGGTCAAAGTCACATTTTAGTGTAAAAATGTGTAATTTTCCATTGACTCACCCCGATATTATGCAATTCAATAAATCTCCTGAGAGTTAAAAATGCTCACTACACCCCAAGATTAATAACTCAAGAGTTAATGTTTCCAATCTGGGGCAATTCGTGGGGATTCTGATGTTTTTGCATGTCAGAGGCTCTTCAAATGTGACATGGCATCCACAATCTTTTCAAGTCAAAATTGTGCTCCAGAATTCATTGGCTGTCCTTCCCTTCTGAGCACTGCTGTGTGCCCAAACAGTAATTTTCCACCACATATTGGGTATCAGTGTACTCAGGAGAAATCACACAGCATACCTTGGGATCAATTTTCTTCAGTTGCCCTCGAGAAAATGGAAAATTTGGGACTGAAGCAACATTTTTATGTTAAAAATGTGATTTTTATTTTCACGGCTCTATGTTAAAAACTTCTGAGAAGCACCTGGGGGTTCAAAGTGCTCAGCACATATCTACATTACTTCCCTTATGGAACTAGTTTCCAAAATGGTGTCACTTTTGGGGCTGTGCAAAATGCGATATGGCATCCGCTATCTATTCCAGCCAATATTGTGCTCCAAAAGATAAAGGGTGCTCCTTCCCTTCTGAGAAGTGCCATGTACCCAAACAGTATTTTTCCAGCAAATATGGGGTATCCCTGTTCTCAGGAGAAACTTCAAAACAAATTATATGATCCATTTTTTCTTGTTACCTTATGAAAATGCAAAATTGAGGGTAAATCAATATTTTGGTTGAAAAAAGTAACATTTTCATTTTTTCCTTGCATATTGCTTTAATTCTGTTGAAGCCCCTAAAGGGTTAATAAACTTCTTGAATGTAGTTTGAGGAATCTGAGAGGTGTAGTTTTTAAAAATGCTATCACTTTTGGGTATTTTATTTCACATAGGCCTCTCAAAATCACCTTATATAGGATGCGTCCACTAAGAAAATTGGATTTGTAAATTTTGTTGGAAAAGGAGAAA
>JARQOD010000002.1:235271005-235327767 GCA_033576555.1 Oophaga sylvatica
GATTGCTTCCCACTTTCACTTCTGGTCAGCCTGGGACACCCACAACATCAGTAACGTCAGAGGGAATCCCGGCTGACCTGAAGTGAACTGATAAACAAAAATAGGGGATCCCCTCGAAAAAAAAATGGCGTGGGGCCCCCCCTATTTTTGTTAACCAGCCTGATAAAGCAGACTACTGAGGCCTGGTTTTTCAGGCTGTTAAGGAGCCAATATCCATGGACCTTGCAAGCCTGATAATACCAGGCCACAGCAGTCTGCTTAGCTTGGCTGGTTAACAAAAATAGGGGATCCAATCGAAAAAAAAATGGCGTGGGGATCCCCCTATATTTGTTAACCAGCCAAGTAAAATGCAGACTGCTGCGGCCTAGTATTTAAAGACTGTCAAGGCCCATGGATTTTGGCCCTCAACAGCCTAAAAATACCAGGCTGCAGCAGCCCTACAAATGGTGCATCCAAAGATGCGCCAATTGTGGCACTTTACCCAGCTCTTCCCACTTGCCCTGTAGTGGTGGCAAGTGGGGTAATAAGGGGTTAATGTCACCATTGATTGATCGGTGACAATAAGCCCGGTTAATAATGGAGAGGCGTCAATAAGACACCCATCCATTATTAATCATAGTTTGAAAATTTTTAAAAAAAATACACAGCCAGAAAAAAGTCTTTTAATGAAATGAAACACCACACAGTTTTCATTATTTTTATTACACTCTCATTCCTGCGACGCCATCGATCTCCTGTAAAAAAACAAAAATAACAAACCAACACAAATTCTCCATGTCCGACGCAGTCCAAAATCACGAGTGTCCCATGACGAGTCCAGCTCTGCTACATCTGGATGACAGGCTGAGCCTGACATCCACATAGAGCAGAGCAGCTTAGCAGCTGTTTCCCCGGATGTGACGTAATCCGGACTGGTTTACGGCCAGCTGTCACGAGAGTACAGCTGGCCGAGATTACCCAGTACCCGGCAGTCACTGCAGTTATCGCGAGATGCTGAACATGACCGCCAGGGACAGGGTAAAGGCGGCCATCCAGGAGGACATGACCACCGGGGAAGGGGATCTTCTGCCAGGTAAGTCCTGACACCTGACAGACCCGACCGATACTGACAGTGACAGTTTCGGTAAGTTCCTGTGTCACGTACTTCGTTCTGTGACACAGGAACTCCCCATAGACTTACAGGAAAACTCCGATTCCGGTATCCGATATGACAAAAATATCGGGACTCAGAATCGGAATTCTGATACAGCAAATATCGGCCGATACCCGATATTTGCAGTATTGGAATGCTCAACACTAATGAACACCCATAAACATTGGTCTGCAAACAAAGTATTTAGTTTGGCTTCTTAAACTAATTCATGTTGCAAAGATCTAAAAAGTCATAATAATGATTTTTAGGATGGCTGAATCCAATAGGTGGCACTAGATTTGAAATCTTCTTACTCTGAGAATTTGCATACATACAGCTCTGGCAAAAATTAAGAGACCACTGCACAGTTTTATAAAAATCAGCTTCTCTACATGTCTGACAGCCATTCCATTCCAGTGTCAGTTGAATTCCAACCAGAGTACACCTCATTTTACTTAATGTGCTTCTGATTAGGTGATCACCTGAACCAAAACTTTTTTTAACGAAGGAAAGTATGAAAAACACTGCTGTGGTGTTCACAAGCCTCTTGCAATAGGACAAGCTGGATGGCAAAACAAGTGCTAGTAATATCCCAAAAGTAATAGGATTGGAAAAATATCTTTAAACCATGCCAAAGGAGTTGAAAAGAAAAGTCTTGAGTGAGGAAAAGAAGGGCTTAATTCTAGATTTACTAGCAGAGGGAAGCAGTGAGCATCATGTTGCTTCCATCCTTAAAATTTCTAAAATGGCAGTGCATTGCAACAAGGTCAAACAGCAGACATTGGGGACAACAAAGCTACAGACAAGCAGTGGGTGAAAACAACTCTCCACTGCCCGGGATGACTGTCATCTTATTCGAATGTAAGCAACCACAGGATGACAGGGTGACCTACAAAAGGAAACAGACTCACATCATTTAAAGCTAGAAAAAAAAACCTTTCGTCAATGAAAAGCAAAGGAGAGACAGGCTGAAGTTTGCCAAAGACCATAAAGATTATGTACTATGTACTGGTATAACAGCATTTAACATATACTATTTGGATACTGTGGGATACCTTCAATATTGGCATATTTACAAGCAGTGACGCTAATGTCTCTGTCTATTCCTGAAAGCGCCTTCTGTACCACATCTTTATATTTTATGAAGTAGATGAATAAAAATCATATTTTTTATGCACCTATATACTCTGTGTTCTCCTATATATTGTATTATACATATATACATGTATTATCTCCATGTAGTATAATGTGTTATGAATGTGCTAAAAATGGTTTCTGAGCAGAGGCTCCCTCTGGTGGTTACTGACAGTACTGAACCTTTCAGCGAGGAGTGGCAATCTGGGATCACGGACTGGTCTGATATAAGGAGGTTCCCTCCCATGATGGTTGCCGGTGATCAATTGTTCTTGTCTCAATTGTGGTTCCTGGTTCATTTGGAAGCTTGCTGAGTCTTGCCTGCATCTTCTGCTATCAGATAAGATATTTTCTGCTTTTATTTTTGTGCTTGCTTTTTGCATTGTTCCCTGCACTTCTGTGGAGGTCAGCCAGGTCCCCTCTGGGGGGCTTGTGCTCCTCTCAGTTTATCTGGAGCCACTGTTGTTTGTTCATTTGCTTTTTCCTGTTTTTTCAGTGGCTGCGGCTTAGTTTTGTTACACCAGAGAACTGATTTAGGTGGTAGAGGTCGTGTGATCTCAGGTGTTTTTGCAATCAGTAGAGTTGGTATTTTTTAGGGTTTTTTTTGGATTGCAGTGAGTATCCTTTCCTGTACTTTTCTGTCTAGACAGATTGGGCCCCAGCGTTTGCTCATTCTATTTTCTGTCTGTGTCCGAGCTTTCTTCTTGTCTAACCGCCATTACATGTTTGGGGGCTTCCTATTTTCTTTGGGGATCTGCTCCGGGGCAGATAGCTTTCATCTTTCTGCCTTTAGGTGTAGTTATCTCTCAGGCTGTGACGAGGCGTCTAGGATCAACGTAGGAACGCTCCACGGCTACCTCTAGTTGTGTGGTTAGTTCAGGTTACTGCAATCCAATAGGTTCCAGCCTCTCTGGTGTATTGCCGTTTTTGCTTACTCTCCTCAGCTACCAAAACATAACAATAATGTACTTTCCATAGGCCCCTATATAGTACAGTGCACTTCTCAATGGTCTCCATATAGTATAATGCATTCACCATAGGCCTGTATACAGTATAATGCACTTCCCATAGCAGCTATCTAGCATAATGCATTCTCCATAGGCCTCCATGTAGTATAATGAACTCCCCTTTGGCCTCCATATAGTATAATGCACTCTCCATAGGCCTTTATAAAGTATAATGCATTCCCCAAAAGCCTGTATACAGTATAATGCACTCACCATAGGCCTCTATACACTATAATGTACTCCCCATAGGTCTCAATATAGTATGATGCATTCCCCATAGGCCTCTATATAGTATAAAGCATTGCCTACAGGCCTCCATATAGTATAATGCACTTCTCATTGGCCTCTATCGTATAATGCACTCCACAAATGCCTCTTTTTTAGTATAATGCATTATCCATCTGCTTCTATATACAGTGGGTACGGAAATTATTCAGACCCCTTTAAATTTTTCACTCTTTGTATCATTGCAGCCATTTGGTAACTTAAAGTTAATTTTTTTCTCATTAATGTACACTCTACAGCCCATCTTGACTGAAAAGAAACAGAAAAGTAGACATTTTTGCAAATGTATTAAAAAAGAAAAACTGAAATATCACATGGTCAAACGTATTCAGACCCTTTGCTCAGACACTCATATTAAAGTTGCATGCTTCCATTTCCTTGTGACCCTCCTTGAGATGGTTCTACTCTTTCACTGGAGCCCAGCTGTGTTTAATTAAACTGATAGGACTTGATTTGTAAAGTCACACACCTGTCTATATAAGACCTCACAGCTCACAGTGTATGTCAGACCAAATGAGAATCATGAGATCAAAGGAATGGGCCAAGGAGCTTAGGGACAAACTTGTGGTAAGGCACAGATCTGGCCAAAGTTACAAAATAATTTCTGCAGTACTCAAAGTTCTTAAGCGCACAGTGGCCTCCATAATCCTTAAATGGAAGAAGTTTGGGACCACCAGAAGTCTTCCTAGACCTAGCCTTCCAGTCAAACTAAGCAATCATGGCGGAAGAGCCCTGGTGAGAGAGGTAAAGAAGAACCCAAAGATCACTGTGGCTGAGCTCCACAGATGCAGTAGTGAGATGGAAGAAAGTTCCACAAAGTCAACTATCACTGCAGCCCTCCACTAGTTGGGCCTTTATGGCAGAGTGACCCAACGGAAGCTTCTCCTCAGTTCCAGACATATGAAAGCCCGCATAGAGTTTACTAAAAATCACATGAAGGACTCCCAGACTAAGACTAGCAAGATCCTCTGGTCTGATGAGACAAAGATAGAACTTTTTGGTGATAATTCAAAGCGGTATGTGTGGAGAAAACAAGGCATTGCTCATCACCTGCCCAATACAATACCAACAGTGAAACATGGTGGTGGCAGCATCATGCTTTGGTTTTTTTTTTCAGCTGCAGGGATAGGATGACTGGTTGCAATTGAAGGAAACGTGAATGCGGCCAAGTACAGAGATATCCTGGATGAAAACCTCTTCCAGAGTGCTCTGGGCCTCAGAGTTGGCCAAAGGTTCACCTTCCAGCAAGACAATGACCCTAAGCACACTGCTAAAATTACAAAGGAGTGGCTTCAGAAAAACTCTGTGACCATTCTTGACTGGCCCAGTCAGAGCCCAGACCTAAACATAATTGAGCATGTCTGGAGAGACCTAAACTTGTTGCATCATTCCCAAGAAGACTCATTGCTGTACTAGCTCAAGAGGGTGCTTCTACTCAATACTGAGGATAGGGTCTGAATACTTATGACAATTTGATTTTTCAGTTTTTCTTATTTAACAAATTTGCAAAAATTTTTACATTTCTGTTTTTTTTCAGTCAAGATGGTGTGCAGAGTGTACATTAATGAGAAAACATTAACTTTTTAAATTTACCAAATGGCTGCAATGAAACAAAGAGTGAAAAATTTAACCCCTTTCTGACATGAGATGTACTATCCCATCCATGTGCCCTGGGCCCCTATGACCATGGACGGGATAGTATGTCTCAGCGATCGGCTATGCACACAGGGGTGTGTGGCCGATGGCGGCCGGTGTCTGCTGATTCTCACAGCTGACACCAGACGCTAAGTGCCAGGACCACTATCGGCACTTTAACCCCCAATATGCTGCGATCGAACACGATTGCAGCGTTCCTGGAGCAATCAGAGGGCTGACAGCCCCTCTGCCTGTGGATTGGAGATCTCGTGCCGTGATGCAGGGTCGCGAACGCTGCCATGGAGACCCGATGTCTTCATGACGACATCCGGGTCTCCAGAGCTGAGAAACTACCTGTCATACGCAGTGCATGTCAGAAAGTCACTCAGGTCAGTGTGTACAGAGTGCAGCGCTGACAGCTTCTGTAGCATGCTGATGTTGCTTCATATGCATGCTATAGAAGAGATCAGCATACTCAAAATGAGTGTCCAATAGTGGGACTAAGTGTAAAAATTAGAATTAAGTAAAAACAATTTTTTAAATAATTGTAAAAATATTTTAAAAAATAAATAATAATAAAAAAATAAATATTTATTCTATCAATAAATCAATATTTGAATAAAAAAATATAAACAATAAAAGTGCAAATATTTGGTATTGCCGTCGTAACCTTAATTACCCGACCTATAAAATGGTGCCACTAGTTAACCCCTTTAGTGAACACCATAAAAAAGGCAAAAAGCAATGCTTTATCAGCATACCGCTGAACAAAAAGTGGAATAACACGTGATCAAGAAGACGGATATAAATAAACATTGTACGGCTGAAAACATCATCTTGTCAGCAAAAAAGCGCCATCATACAGCGTCATCAGCGAAAAGATAAAAAAGTTATAGCTGTCAGAATAAAGTGATGCAAAAACAATTATTTTTTCTATAAAATAGTTTTTATTATATAAAAGCGCCAAAATATAAAAAAATATATGAGGTATCGCTGTAATCGTGCTGACCCAAAGAATAAAACTGCCTTATCAATTTTACCACATGCGAATGGTGTAAACGCCCCCCAAAAGAAATTCACGAATTGCTGATTTTTTATCATTCTGTCTCCCGAAAATTGGAATAGATAGCGATCAAAAAATGTCATGTGCCCGAAAATTATACCAATAAAAACGTCAGCTCGTCCCGCAAAAAACAAGAGCTGACATGACTCTGTGGGCCAAAATATGGAAAAATTATAGCTCTTAAAATGTGGTGATGCAAAAACTATTATTTGCAATAAAAAGAGTCTTTTAGCGCGACAGCTGGCAAACATAAAAACCCGCTATAACGTCTCTTTCACACGTCCTGATATTTACAGTACCTGAGAAGTCAGTGTCTGTGTGTTATACTTGCGGCACATGTGTGGCATGTGTGCCGCATCATTATCACACGGACGGGTGCCAGGGAAGAAACTTTGCAGTAAGCGCTGTTCAACCAGCAACAATAGGAGATTTTTTCCTATTGGTGCATTTAAACCCTATCACAGTGATCAATATAAAAAAAAGTTTTTCCTCTTCTATTTTCCATTGTGAACCACGCCTCTGATCAAGGCTCCTCCGTGCGTGTTCAATCAGAGAAACCTGCAGAAGACTGGTGAGCTGACTATTTTCCTTTTCCTTCCCACTGTTTAGGCACATCAGGGGCTCTCCAAACGTGACATGACGTCCAATCTCAATTTCAACTAGTTTTGTATTGAAAAGTCAAACGGCGCTCCTTCCCTTCAGATCTCTGCCATGCGCCCAGTGGTTTGCCTGCATATATGGGGTATCAGAGTACTCAGGACAAATTGTACAACAACTTTAGGGTTCCAATTTCTCCTGTTACTCTTGGTTAAATATGAAAAACTTGGATCTGAAGTAAATTTTTTGTGAAAAAAAGTTAAATGTTCATTTTTTGTACAGGAAACATGTATATCTTTTTACCGTATTAGACAGTAGATAGAACAATATTTAGAATTGAGAGTCCTCAGTGGTTGATATCTTTTAATGGCTAACTAAAATGATGGTAACAAGTTGCAAATTCCAAGCTTTCGAGACTACTCAGGTCTCTTCATCAGGCAAAGACTAATACTGTTACGGGTTTGCAATTCAGGAATAGTGCGGGGGGGAAGCTGACTCTGCACTAGGACTAGACTCAATCCCTACGATAGAGCGGGCAAACTATTCCTTGCGAATGGACCCACTGACTATCCTAGTCTAGACTCAAGTGAAGACTTAAGATGGGGGGCAGGGAATCCCTGAAAGACCTAGGGACTGGGAACAAAAACAGGTGACCTCCTAGCAGGGAAATAGAGGAAGCTGCAGAAACAAAAGGATTAAACAAACAGACTAAGCAAGCAAAACTAGAGTTTCCAGAACTGCACAAAGAAAAACACAAAGCTATCAAAGCTCCAAGTCAGAACTCAAGTGGATTAACACTGATGTCCAGCAAGAACTGTGAGTCAGGTGCAAGGTAATAAAAGGTGATACAATCACCTGACCAACGACCAGCCCAGCACCAGGGGAAAAAGACCAGCAGCCAGAAATCACAACAAGATGGTGGATGGTCAAACTAAATAGATTGTACCTTTTACGAGGATCCTCCGGATCCTCTTGGCTGAGCCTTATTCGGAAATCTCCTGTGAAAATCCTTAATCAGCCTTGAGGCCGAGACATCCTCAGCTTTCACCCAGGAATTATCCTCGGGACCGAAACCCTTCCAGGACACGAGATACTGCAACCTTCCTCTGTGCCACCTGGAATCCATTATGCGAGAGATCTCAAACTCGCCATCCTCATCAGTGGAGGAACAGTCGGCATTGCTTCCTTATGTCATGTATAGTGTACAGTTCCTATAGCGTCTTGTGCTTGGGTGCGAGGAAAACACAGGAGACATAGGTTGAAATGAAATGACTTGCATTACTTCATACAAGCATGCTGAAAAGTTCACACAGTTTGCAGGAACAGCAACAGGAGACACAGCAGGCCAGAGTAACTTCAAGCTCTACAATAACTCTCCAAAGCAGGTTCAGGATCTCTTCTCTGTACCGTAATTCCTCTGCAAACATGGATTCACCAAACAGCAGGTTTCCAGAGTTCAAAAGTGTTCCAAGGGTCCTCAGTAGGGAATAGCTGGAGTACAAATCCAAGGCTTCCAGGAGTCAGGTCACAGACTGACTGAGGCTTGATTCAGGAGCACTGATTGTTCAGCTGAGGCTGCTTAAGAAGCAAGAGGGAAGAATCAGGGCGGGAACATGAAAACTGGAAACTCCATATTAACTGAGAGCAAGAGCTGCAGAAAGACAGAAAGCAAAATGGCTGACGGAAAACTGAGTTTCAAGGAACATGTCAACAGAGACAAAGAACCTTACACCTTATCTGGCGTGTCAACTTTCTTCAGTAAAGATACATGAAAAACGGAATTAATTCTCCAGGACGAGGGTATGTCTAATCTCACAGCTGCAGAGTTGACAACCTGAACCACTTTGAAGGGTCCTACAAATTTAGGCCCCAGTTTTTTAGAAGGGATCTTAAAACTCAAATTTCTAGAGGACAACCAGACCATGTCCCCAACTGCGAACAATACCTCCCTTCTTTTCCTGTCAAGATATTTCTTAGACCTCCTACTTGCCTCTTTCAGATTATGGCGTACATTGGTCCAAACCCTTTCCCAACTTCCAGAAAAACTCTCCTCCTCAAGCATAGCCGCCCCAATCTTTGAAAATGGACTGAAAGATGGATGTCTCTCTGTACAGCAAAAAAAAGAACACCCAGCAGAGGCAGACGTATGATTATTAAGAGCAAACTCGGCTACTGGTAGATATTCCGACCACATCTCCTGATTGTTTGCTACAAAACATCTCAAAAGCTGCTCAACATCCTTGTTCTTCCTTTTGGTCTGTCCATTGGACACCGGATGATAACCTGACGAAAATGACAAATGAACCTTTAATCTGTCACAAAAAGCACGTCAGAAGCGAGCCACAAACTGTGGTCCTCTGTCGGAAACAATGTCCGTTGGAACACCATGGAGCCTGACAATCTCTTTCACAAATGCCTTAGCTAGAGTCTTGGGGCAGGGTAATTTATTGTAAGGGATCAGATGACACATCTTACTAAACTGGTCCACAATCCAGATGACAGAAAACCCCTCAGAAACCGGCAGATCGTTGATGAAATCCATAGCAAGATGCGTCCATGGCGAGCTAGGAACCTCCAAGGGGCACAGCAATCCTGCAGCCGGGGCATGAGAGGCCTTCGACCTAGCGCACACCATACACTGACGCACCCACTTGATTTCTCTATGCCACCCTGGCCACCAGAAACTTTGACAGATTGACTTTCTAGTTTCCGAAATCCCTGGATGACCCGCCAACCGAGACTTATGACATACAGCAAACAAAGCTCTCCTCAAGGCTTTCGGCACAAATAATTTGCCATGTGGAGTGTTTGTTGGTGCAGAATTCTAGGATGCTATTCTCCAACTCAGAACACAATGCTGCCACCACCACCCCTCTCTGCAAAATACATTCCTCCTTCTCAGTATTAACTGCTGGAAAGAAACTATGAGACAAAGCATCCACTTTAATATTCTTTGTGCCAGGGAAATAATTTACAGAGAAATGGAACCGGGCAAAAAACAGTGCCCATGTAGCATGATGGGCATTCAAACGTTTAGCAGCATCAAGATAAATCAGATTTTTATGATTAGTAAAAACCTGTATCAGATGTCTAGCCCCCTCCAAAAAATGTTGCTAATGCTCAAATGTGAGCTTAGCCAGTAACTCTCAGTTCCCAACATCATAGTTGAGCTCAGTCTCCAAAATTTTTTAGAAAAGAAAGCACAGGGATGCACCCCATCCTCTCCCTCCTAGGACAGAACTGCCCCCACTCCTACTGATGAGGCATCAACCTCTACCAGAAAAGGCTTGGTCTCATCTGTCTGGATCAAAACAGGAGCAGAGCTAAACCTCTCCTTGAGATGCTCAAAAGCCTCCACTGCCTCAGTGGACCATTGGACAGTATTAGAACCCTTCTTGGTGAGATCAGTTATGGGTTTAGCGATAACAGAAAATTTCATTATGAATTTTCTATAATAATTGGCAAACCCTAAAAATCTTTGGACAGACTTTATACATTCAGGCCTAGGCCAATCCAGTACTGCCTGAACCTTCACCGGGTCCATCTCAAACCCATCACTGAAGACCAAATACCCTAAAAAACTCATTTTCTGTACCACAAACTCGCATTTCTCCAATTTAGCAAAGAGGTTGTTCTCAAAATCTGTAGAACTTCACAGACTCTCTGCCAATGCGACTCCGGATCAGGCGAATAGATCAAAATATCGTCCAAATAAACAATAACACTCCTACCGATCAACGGCCTCAGAATGTCTTTAATAAAATTTTGAAAAAATGCAGGCGCTTTAGTAAGGCCAAAAGGCATCACCAGACACTCAAAATGACCCTCCGGGGTATTAAAGGCTGTCTTCCATTCATCGCCCTCCTTCACCCGCAGCAAATTATATGCCCCACAAAGGTCAATTTTAGAGAACCACTTAGCTCCGGTTAGTTGGTAAAACAAATCGGGAATTAGCAGCAACGTGTAAAGATTGCGCACAGTGATCTTATTAATCTCCCGAAAATCCAGACACGATCTAAGGCCCCCATCCTTCTTTTTGACAAAAAAAAATCCTACAGCCACAGGAGACTTAGAGGGTCTTATATGACCTGCAGCCAAACTAGTCTGTAGGTATTCCTTTAAGGCCTCCCTCTCGGGAATCGTCAGATTAAATAAACGACTCTTAGGGAGTGTAGCACCTGGGACGAAGTCAATAGCGCAATCATAATCTCTGTGGGGTAGTAGAGCTTGCGACTCAAAAATACCTTCCAGAAATCCTGAATGTCTTCAGGTAGCTCTATCTTCACAACAACAGCAATGTGAACGTTACAACATTTACCATAACACCCCTGACCCCAGGACCTTATAATACCAGACGACCAGTCCAACAAAGGATTGTGCATTTTTAACCAGGGTAAACCCAGGACGACTGGAACAGGTAATTTATCCAGTACAAACAAGTCAATACACTCCTGATGTTCCATAATGACAATAAGTAGGAACCCAGTGACCTTTCGAGACACGCACTCATGCTCCAGGGGAGTGTTATCAATCGCCACAACAGGAAAAGAAGATGACAATGGTTCAGAATCAAATTTATATTTGTATAGAAATTGTTGATCAATCAAATTCAGTGCAGAACCACAATCCACAACGACCTGAAAATCAATGGAATGATCATGATAGGTGAAATTACCAGAGAAAAAAATGCAATACGAACGGGCGTGTTGCTCCTACTGACCTTATTTTCTTTTCTTTCCTTATGCGAACCTCGCATTGCTTAATAAAATAGTCAGCCTTACCACAATACAAGCATAACCCCTAAAATAACCTCCTCTCCCTCTCCTGGGAACGAGAGGACATTGCCCCAAGTTGCATTGGCTCCCCGCTGTCGATGGGGCTATCCTGAGAGACTGGGCCCAGCATTATTAGAGACTGGGTCCAGCATTATAAGAGACTTCTCATTATTCTGCCTGTCTCTCAATCTTCTATCCACACGGATAGCTAACTGCATAACAGATCCCAAAGTAGCAGGTGCAGGATAAGCAATGAGCACATCTTTAACGCTTTCACACAAACCTGCTACAAACTGACTCTTGAGCGCTGGGTCATTCCACCTGACCTCTGCGGACCATCATCTGAACAGGGTGCAATACCTCTCAGCATCACCAGAATCCTGTTTTAGCCGTCTCAGCTCTGCCTCAGCTGTGGTGACTCGATCCGGATCATCATATAACAACCCCATAGCAGTAAAAAATGCTTCTACTGACGTGAAACAAGGATCATTAGGTGGTAACGAAAATGCCCAGATTTGGGAATCACTTCACAACAAAAACATAATAATCCCCTCACGCTGTGATTCACTCCCTGAGGATCCAAGTCTAAGCCGAAAATATAGTAAACATGCATTTTTAAACGTAAAAAATTCCTGCAGTCTAGCAGAAAAAAACTCAGGTAGTCCTACCTTAGGCTCTTCACAGCGTACTCCAGGACAATTACTCACATGCTATTGCAGGCTGGCTACCATCAAAGTTAACCCTTGCAAAGTGTTGAGTAAGTTCTTGGGCGCTGTTCATATTGAAGGACTCCGGGAGAAAAAAAAATAATCCTTGGTTTTTTTTTATATGTGCTTGCTGGACATACTGTTACAGGTCTGCAACTCAGGAATAGAGTGGGGAGAAGCTGACCCTGCACTAGGACTAGACTTAATCCATACGATGGAGTGGGCGACCTATTCCTTGCGAATAGTCCCACCGACGATCCTAGTCTAGACTCAAGCAAAGACCTAAAGATGGGGGAAGGGAATCCCTGAAAGACATGGGGACTGGGAACAAAAACAGGTGACCTCCTAGCAGGGAAATAGAGGAAGCTGCAGAAACAAAAGGAAAAAACAAAAAGACTAAGCAAGCAGAACTAGAGTTCCCAGAACTGCACAAAGTAAAACACAAAGCTATCAAAGCTCCAAGGCAGAACTCAAGCAGATTAACACTGATGTCCAGCAAGGACTGGGAGGTAGGTGCAGGGTAATAAAGGGTGATACAATCACCTGACCAACGACCAGTCCAGCACCAGGGGAAAAAGACCAGCAGCCAGAAACCACAACAAGATATCAGATGGTCAAACTAAATAGATTCTAACAAATACAAAATCTGAAGAGTCACATATTTATGCACAAAGCAGCACAGAAATAACGCAATAGATAAGACAAGTGATGTGAAGCAGAATTATGGGAGAGGGATGAACATAAATATTGTAATTGTTCATAGATAAGGAGTGTGAAAGTTTTATTGTCCTCTGATTGGGGTCTGGTGTTGTGATGCCCCCAGAAGGTCTGAAGAGCAAATTCTTTAATTGATATAAAAAGACATAAATCCATGCGACACATTCATTCCTGCTCTGAGTGTGTCATAGGTTGTCATGAGTTTATATTCCCAGACCCTTCAGTCTCTCTGAGACTTAAAGTTACCATTTAAAACAAGTTATTTTAATGTCCATCATGCTATGACCGGGCATACAAAAATGTTTTTGCCACAGGTAAATCCATTATTTTTTCTCTTATTATGTGGCAATGAGAATTTATCCTTGTTCTCAGTTTTTGTCCGGTCTCCCCCACATACAGACCCCTAGTTGAACATTTAGTACAAATAATTAGGTACACCACATTAGATGTGATGCAGCTGAAAGTACCTGGAATCTTGTGGTCCTGATATGAGTTGGAGATCTCTATCTTGTCCATGGTCATTATAAATGGACAGGTTTTACATTTTTTCAGAAAAGAATGTACATCCATATAAAGGGTATAGTGAAGAGCAAAAGGTTAACAATGTTATGAACTTTTAACTTTCTCCACATCTCACCATCCATTGCTGCTTTGATAGTGGGTTTACCATCAATTTATAAACAATCATCTTGGCTATCTGATACATAAATTTGGCTTTGAACTATTTTTCATCCAAAGGTCTATCAGGTCTGGCACGACAAACATGGAAGTAGAGGTGGCTCATAAGCTTCATAATAGTGAGATCACAGACATTGATGTAAGCACCTAGATGGAACAGGATCAAATGGAGCTGCAGAGTGCGGAGCGGGAGAGCAGAGCAGAATCGCACAGTGCGGAGTGGGAGAGCAGAGTAGAACCACAGGGTGCGGAACAGGAGCGAGTGGAGCCACTGAGGCAAAGAGAGAGCAGAACCGATAAACATAAGTACTTGCAGTGAAGTACCAAGTGAAGACCAAGGACATTATCATTGTGCAGCGACAACCAGATAGACAGGTACTGGTACGGAATCTGCGAACAAGAGAAGTAGACACAAGGATAGACACAGCAGGGTAAGGAATGCTACAGACAAGAATACAAACAGGTTCGGATATAGGACTTAGTTCAGACAAGGACAGACACGAGAACAAGTTCAGGATGAAGGATTCAGGCCTGGATATGCAGCCTGCAGGGAGGCGGAAAACAGGACAGGACCTGGCAACTCGGCAGCAAAAAGCAAACAGAGAGTTTGTTGCTCAGGCATCCCCCTATGGGTGGGGATACCTTAAGTAACTGGTAACTCTTGGCAATAGGCTGTGGACATATTTATTTTTCCTGCTGAACGGACTGCTCCTTTTTGCTTCTTATACCAGCCTGCACGCTCCTGCATATTTTCTCCCTCCACACTTTGCATCCTAAGTGAGGTTTTGAAAAAGACCACATATGGTCGAAACGTTAACCCCTTCAGTTCTGTCCGTTTTGTTTTCATACCACACAATAATTTGTGGTGCATATCTATTCTATTGATGTAATAAATGGAACTTTATTTCCTTCACATTCAATATTGAGTGCGGCTGTTTTCTCTAGTATATTGGATACTTTGTTCAGCCAGCACCAACCATTAACTATACAGTGTGCACATCATTTTCTTACATATTTAGAGAGTGGACACAGTTTCTATAAGACTCAGGAAGTGCAGGCACTGCCGCCTCAGCATACAGCCAGGAAGTATGCACACAGCAAATCAAGGACGAGGTTCACAGCATGGAGCAGGCAGAGGGCATAACTCACAGCATGGCCCGGAGGGGTAAGTAAGATGGTGTATCTGCCTGATGGGAGATGGAATACCATGCCGTGATGCCGGCAGGGACGATACAGTACCCCTTTTATGCCCCCTCTTCTTCAAGCCCTCTAGGATGATCTGCAGAGAGTATAGGATCACACACATACGAGCCCATCATGACATCATTAGGGTACAGTCATGGCCAAAAGTTTTGAGAATGACACAAATATTATATTTTCACATGATCTGCTGCCCTCTGGTTTTTATGTGTGTTTGACAGATATTTTTATCACAGACAGAAATATAATAATTGCAAACATATGAGTAACAAAAGCTTATATTGACAGTTAGAATGAGTTAATGCAGCAAGTCAATATTTGCAGTGTTGACCCTTCTTCTTCAGGACCTCTGCAATTCTCCCTGGCATGCTCTCAATCAACTTCTGGACCAAATCCTGACTGATAGCAGTCCATTCTTGCACAATCAATGCTTTCATTTTGTCAGAATTTTTAGGTTTTTGTTTGTCCACCCGTTTCTTGATGATTGACCACAAGTTCTCAATGGGATTAAGATCTGGGGAGTTTCCAGGCAATGGACCCAAAATCTCTATGTTTTGTTCCCTGAGCCATTTAGTTATCACCTTTGCTTTATGGCAAGGTGCTCCATCATGCTGGAAAAGGCATTGTTGATCGTCAAACTGCTCTTGGAGGGTTGGGAGAAGTTGCTCTTGGAGGACATTCTGGTACCATTCTTTATTCATGGCTGTGTTTTTAGGCAAGACTGTGAGAGAGCCGATTCCCTTGGCTGAGAAGTAACCCCACACATGAATGGTTTCAGGATGCTTAACAGTTGGCATGAGACAAGACTGGTGGTAGCGCTCACCTTGTCTTCTCCGAATGAGGTGTTTTACTGATGTCCCAAACAATCGAAAAGGGATTCATCAGAGAAAATAACTTTACCCCAGTCCTCAGCAGTCCACTGCCTGTACCTTTTGCAGAATATCAGTCTGTCTATTATGTTTTTTCTGGAGAGAAGTGGCTTCTTTGCTGCCCTCCTTGAGACCAGGCCTTGCTCCAAGAGTCTCCGCCTCACAGTGCGTGCAGATGCACTCACACCTGCCTGCTGCCATTCCTGAGCAAGCTCTGCACTGCTGGTAGCCCGATCCTGCAGCTGAAACACTTTTAAGAGACGGTCCTGGCGTTTGCTGGTCTTTCTTGGGCGCCCTGGAGCCTTTTTGGCAACAATGGAACCTCTCTCCTTGAAGTTCTTGATGATGCGATAGATTGTTGACTGAGGTGCAATCTTTCTAGCTGCGATACTCTTCCCTGTTAGGCCATTTTTCTGCATTGCAATGATGACTGCACGTGTTTCTTTAGAGATAACCATGGTTAACAGAAGAGAAACAATGATGCCAAGCACCAGCCTCCTTTTAAAGTGTCCAGTGGTGTCATTCTTACTTAATCATGACAGATTGATCTCCAGCCATGTCCTCATCAACACCCACACCTGTGTTAATGGAGCAATCACTGAAAAGAGGTTAGCTGGTCCTTTTAAGGCAGGGCTGCAATGATGTTGAAATGTGTTTTGGGGGATAAAGTTCATTTTCTAGCCAAATATTGACTTTGCAAGTAATTGCTGTTAAGCTGATCACTCTTTATAACATTCTGGAGTATATGCAAATGGCCATTAGAAAAAGTGAAGCAGTATACTTTGTAAAAATTAATATTTGTGTCATTCTCAAAACTTTTGGCCATGACTGTAGAATGAGGCAGGCATGATATCAGGAATCCCAGAATGCTAAGTCTCTCTCTTCCCAATGAAGTCAGCTCCCACCATGGAAGATACAACAATCTGAAACTCTTCCTCCTGGTCAGTGGAAAGCAGAGACGAGAAAACTTCCGTTTTGAAATCTTCATCAACCGGCCACATGGAAGCTGAAGATACCCTCACAGGATCCATCTTCTGCCGTTATCCAGAGAAAAATTTCCTAGAAGAAGGGAATTTCCTGGGAACTGGTCAGTGGTATAGTCGTTGGAGATGTGTGGAGAAAACGCCACTGTTTCCCCTTCTTTGGAGACGTCAGCACACCTTGACTCGACGACTAGCAGACCAGAGGAAGAAGACAACACTGCTGACTGAATTTGATGCATGGGAACCAGACACCACTAGCGACTTGGTTGTTCTAAATCAAGCACCTTGCTGAGTCTCCAGACCAGAACGGGTAGTAGCGTTCTTGGCTCTGAATGACCCATGGGTGTTGTGAATATGCTAGAGGCGGCTTCTGAGCTGGGGCTCCCTCCAGTGGTTGCTGAGGGTAATGAACTGATTAATGAATGGCCTTCAGCTGGCGCTGAATGGTATGATATAAGTTGCCTGATTTCCCAGCAGCCTTGCCGGTTATCAATTGTTCTTCTGGTCTTGCTTGAAACACTGCTAGTTTCCTGCTCTCTTCAGATAAGTATTTGCTGGGTTTTTTTTTCTCTGTTTGATTTTCTCTGCTGGTTTGCTGCCTGCAGTGGACTGCAGCCTGTCCCCTTTAGGGGGTCTGGCGCTGCAATTGTGCTCCGTTTGTGTCTGCACTTTTGCTTTGCTCTTTTGTTACTTTTAATTTGCTGAATAGCGTTTTGTTACACCAGAGATCTGATTTAGGTGGAAGAGGTCGAGTGATCTCAGGTTTTTTGCAATCAGACTTGTTGGTATTTTTGTTAGGGTTTTTGTTGGATTGCAGTCAGAATTCTTTCCTGTACTTTTCTGTCTAGACAGATTGGGCCCCAGCGTTTGCTCATTCTATTTTCTGTCTGTGTCCGAGCTTTCTTCTTGTCTAACCGCCATTACATGTTTGGGGGCTTCCTATTTTCTTTGGGGATCTGCTCCGGGGCAGATAGCTTTCATCTTTCTGCCTTTAGGTGTAGTTATCTCTCAGGCTGTGACGAGGCGTCTAGGATCAACGTAGGAACGCTCCACGGCTACCTCTAGTTTTGTGGTTAGTTCAGGTTACTGCAATCCAATAGGTTCCAGCCTCTCTGGTGTATTACTGCTTTTGCTATTTTTTGCCATTTCTCCTCAGTTACCGTAACATAACACATGGGCATACCAGACAGCATGTGGAACACGTACTTCTTTATGTATAATGCTCCGACTTGGAGCTGTAGTTGTCCTTGCAAGAATAGACTGCTCTTAAATAGGGCTCGGCCATCACCAGACAACACCCTCACCGGATTCTGGAGCTGTAGAACAGAGATCACACACCGACTCCATATGGCTGGCGGCTTAAATACACCAAAGCTCCCAGAAGGTAAAGAAATAGTCATTGACTTTAATGGAGAGGAAGTACTCTAGCCAAGGGCAGCCTCTCCTACTCGTCCAAGGTTCTGGAGTATAGGCTTCTCAGGGCAGAGACCGTCAGGATCTTCCACACAACTACAGCAATACCACATTCTCTTCTCATGACTGGATTAAGGCTGCTGCTCTGCTAGCCCACTTTTATCAGCCTTCTTGGATTTTGCTTGGGCAGCGGCTTTTGCAGGTTGAGGAACAGGTGAGTTTTGGGCAGTGGTGGATGGACGTGATGGTTTACCCACAGGTTTCTTTCGTCTGGTCCGCCTCTGGAAGCTTGGAGGTGAAGACTTTGTAGAAGACGCTAAACTAGGCTTATCGAGGACCTTACATAAGGCCACCAGGAAGGCTGGAAGGTTCGAGGTGATGGGATCCCCTGCTTCCCAGAGGTGGTTAAGCCACACCAAGGCATCCCCTGTTAAGTAGGACATTAAAAATCCCACCTTGACCCGATCAGAGAAAAAATGGGGATAATACCATTTAAAGTAGCGCAAGCACTACTCCAAGAACATACTACACTGCTTTGGATCCCATAATACTTTGGCAGATCTGCTGGGACGGATTCAACTCTTGGAGTGCAAGACACAAGCTGATTAATACTTCTGTAGAGACTGTGATTCGGGCTAGAGTAGGGAAAGTCTGAACGTCGGATCAGGTAAAAAATGTATTCGATTGCTCATGCTGGCAGGGAAAATGCTAGCAGGGATAAAGTCCATCTCGCTCCGAGAGCGAAAGGTCATGGGGCTCAGCAGGGACCATGGCCTGAGCAAACTGTAATGCTCGTGCCCAGACTGGATGGTGTGAGCGAAGATTGTGGCCCCACTGTACCACAAACTAGACTACCCTGGAGGGGTGTGACTAAGCAGGTACCTTGGTGTTCACTGGAGCCTCTAGTGGTGATGTCAGGCTTGTGCAGCAGATAGCGGCCAGGTACCACTCCAAGGAGGTGTCTAGCTGCAGCAGCTGACCCCACTGGGGGACAGAAAGCTAATGATAGGTGCGGGCAAGTACAGATGGGCACGACTGGTACACTGGTGGGCATGGCTGGCACTGTCAGGCAGGCGGGCACAGCTGGCACTCTGTCAGGCAGGCGGGCACAACTGGTACTCTGGCAGGCAGACGGGCATGGCTGGCACTCTGACAGGCAGGCGGGCATGGCTGGCAGGCAGGTGGGCACAGATAGAACTGAAGCATCCGTAACCTGAACAGGTAGGGCAGGAACACAGGCAAGTACGAGTAAGACAAGGGAGCAGGTAGGAACCAGTTCAGACATGAGGGACAGGAACTGTTAGGAACCAATTCAGACTGGAGGGACAGGAACTGTTAGGAACCATTTCAGACAGAAGGGACAGGAACTGTTAGGAACCAGTTCAGGCTAGAAAATAAAGACCCGCAGAATGCGGAGTGAGAGTGAGCGGAGCCGCAGGATGCGGAACAGGAATAGAGCAGAATCGCAGGACATGGAACAGGAGCGAACGGAGCTGCAGAGTACGGAGCGGGAGAGCAGAGCGGACCGCAGGGTGCAGAGCGGGAGAGCAGAGTGGAACCACAGGGTGCTGAGCGGGAGAGCAGAGCAGAACCACAGGGTGTGGAACAAGATTGAGCGGAACCAGCTGAGGTAAAGAGAGAGCAGAGCAGAACCGATAAACACCAGTACTTTCAGTGAAGTACCAAGTGAATACCAAGGACACTATCGTTGCGCAGCGACAACCAGATAGAGACAGGTACTGGTATGGAATCTGCAAGCAAGAAGAGTAGACACAAGGATAGACACAGCAGGGTAACAAAGGCTATAGACAAGAATACAAACAGGTTTGGATATAGGAATTAGTTTAGACAAGGACAGACATGAGAACAAGTTCAGGACTAAGGATTCAGTACCTGGTAACTCTCGGCAATAGGCTGGGGACATATTAGGAGAATGCACACAGTCTCTATAAAACTCAGGAAGTGCAGGCGCTGCCTCCTTAAGCATACAGCCAGGAAGTACACACACAGCAAGCCAATGACTTGAGGTTCACAGCATGGAGCAGGCAGAGGGCAGAATTCACAGGATGGCCTGGGGGGTAAATAAGATGGTGTATCTGCATGATGGGAGATGGAACACCATGCTGTGATGCCGGCAGGGATGTTACACCTGTGTTACGTCATTCCCACTCTGCTGTCCAGGAAGGAGGCACTGAGGCCTCCTATCCACAGCCAACAGATTTACAGACACAACAGTCAGCAACCACATCCAGTTCGTTATCCTAGCACAGCGTTCAGTTGTCTCTTGTCAGCATATATGTCTGTTCACAAATTGTTATTTAGATAGGGCATACATATTGGTTAGCAATTTACATTTTCCGGTGCTGGACAAAGAATATTGCTGACTTTTCCAGGCTCCTAATTGAGACTTGTGTCTCTTTATTAAACTGTTGTTTCCCTTACATTTTCTAAATTTAGGTCCTTACAAAAAAATGGTGGTGGGTATTTCCCAGTTTCTGTACATTTTAAGCACGTCTAAGAGACTGAATTAATAAGCTCCACAGACCTATTCAGGCTGCAGCCTTACACATATTGAAACATGGTCATTGCCAGGCTAAGGCCTTTACCTGAGCTCTGTAGCACTGCCACTCACCTGAGTAATGCACTCCACAGATCTCACCACTCTCTGGAACAATTCCTGTAATTACTCCATTGTTGTGCAAAACCATGCAAAAAATATATTTTGCCTGAATGGGTAATTGGGTAGCTTCCAGAAGAAGTGCATAGACTTGTGCAGATTGGTCTGTGTCACTCCTGTCTCTTTCCCTTGAGGAGGATGCTTCCAACTACAATGTGGCTTGTACATGCTCCTGACATGGGTTTCAGGCCTGACAGACTGACCACAATACAGGCCCTCGCTTACATACACAGTATTCTGAATTTATTTCTGATGCCTTTGGTGTCTGGTAGAATCCAATTTACTGGCATTGATCATACAGCTCACCCAACTCCTGTACTGTATTATATTCACCTTACAGAAGCTTCACCCGCTATGACAGTGGTTCCATTGGAATCCAGCGGCAAAAAATGAACTGTGGACCTAACAAAATGCAGGTTTCACAGCACCTGGTGGCCCTTTGAAAATTAAAAGCGAGGGCCACATAATGACATGGCGGTGGACATGGTGGTGGTGGCGAGCAAAGCCCAACATTCAAATGGGCATGTTTGAAATGGCATTGTAAAATGATGGGGAAAATGTATTCCACTATCTTGCTAACTATTTGGCATGAGGGAGGGACCTCCCAAATGTATAAGTGAGAGCTCTCCCAAATGTACAGTCATGGACAAAAGTTTTGAGAATGACACAAATATTAATTTTTACAAAGTCTACTGCTTCACTTTTTCTAATGGCAATTTGCATATACTCCAGAATGTTATAAAGAGTGATCAGCTTAACAGCAATTACTTGCAAAGTCAATATTTGGCTAGAAAATGAACTTTATCCCCAAAACACATTTCAACATCATTGCAGCCCTGCCTTAAAAGGACCAGCTAACCTCTTTTCAGTGATTGCTCCATTAACACAGGTGTGGGTGTTGATGAGGACATGGCTGGAGATCAATCTGTCATGATTAAGTAAGAATGACACCACTGGACATTTTAAAAGGAGGCTGGTGCTTGGCATCATTGTTTCTCTTCTGTTAACCATGGTTATCTCTAAAGAAACACGTGCAGTCATCATTGCAATGCACAAAAATGGCCTAACAGGGAAGAGTATCGCAGCTAGAAAGATTGCACCTCAGTCAATAATCTATCGCATCATCAAGAACTTCAAGGAGAGAGGTTCCATTGTTGCCAAAAAGGCTCCAGGGCGCCCAAGAAAGACCAGCAAGCGCCAGGACCGTCTCTTAAAAGTGTTTCAGCTGTGGGATCGGGCTACCAGCAGTGCAGAGATTGCTCAGGAATGGCAGCAAGCAGGTGTGAGTGCATCTGCACGCACTGTGAGGCGGAGACTCTTAGAGCAAGGCCTGGTCTCAAGGAGGGCAGCAAAGAAGCCACTTCTCTCCAGAAAAAACATCATGGACAGACTGATATTCTGCAAAAGGTACAGGCAGTGGACTGCTGAGGACTGGGGTAAAGTTATTTTCTCTGATGAATCCCCTTTTCGATTGTTTGGGACATCAGGAAAATGCCTCATTCTGAGAAGACAAGGTGAGCGCTACCACCAGTCTTGTCTCATGCCAACTGTTAAGCATCCTGAAACCATTCATGTGTGGGGTTGCTTCTCAGCCAAGGGAATCAGCTCTCTCACAGTCTTGCCTAAAAACACAGCCATGAATAAAGAATGGTACCAGAATGTCCTCCAAGAGCAACTTCTCCCAACCCTCCAAGAGCAGTTTGACGATCAACAATGCATTTTCCAGCATGATGGAGCACCTTGCCATAAAGCAAAGGTGATAACCAAATGGCTCAGGGAACAAAACATAGAGATTTTGGGTCCATTGCCTGGAAACTCCCCAGATCTTAATCCCATTGAGAACTTGTGGTCAATCATCAAGAGACGGGTGGACAAACAAAAACCTAAAAATTCTGATAAAATGAAAGCATTGATTGTGCAAGAATGGACTGCTATCAGTCAGGATTTGGTCCAGAAGTTGATTGAGAGCATGCCAGGGAGAATTGCAGAGGTCCTGAAGAAGAAGGGTCAACACTGCAAATATTGACTTGCTGCATTAACTCATTCTAACTGTCAATATAAGCTTTTGTTACTCATATGTTTGCAATTATATTTCTGTCTGTGATAAAAACATCTGTCAAACACACATAAAAACCAGAGGGCAGCAGATCATGTGAAAATATAATATTTGTGTCATTCTCAAAACTTTTGGCCATGACTGTATTGTACAGAGCCACCTGAGGGCCCTTGCCAAACTCCCCCAGAGCTGTTGGTTGAGTCCAGCAGAAAAATATTCGGCTTTCCCTTTGACTTGCATTGGATTTGTTTTTTCGGTGCGAATACACGGATATTAGAAATTATTTATGACGACTTTCCCGAATCTGAATATTTCACTATTCGATCATCACTAGTAATCTTATGTTTTTCAAGAAAGACATAGAGTCGCTCCTTGAACTATTGTAGTCAATCAACCATCACCACATCATGTGGCAGAGAGTTCCATAGCCTCACATCACTTTCAGTAAAGAATCTGCATGTGATTATGATTACATTTTCTTTCCTGTAGGCGTAGATGATGACCCCTTGTCACCGTCACAAATGTATAAAGATCATTAGAAATATTTCTGTACTATCACCTTACATATTTGTATGTTGTAATAAGATCATCCCTAAGACTTCATTTTTCCAAACTGAATAGACCCAAGTTTAATAACCTGTCTTGGTACTACAGTCCACCTTAATAAACTTGCTCGCTCTTCTTTACACTCACTCAAGTTCAGTGATGTTCTTCTTATACACTAGAAACCAAAACTGTACACAGTATTTTAAGTGTGGCCACACTGTTGACTTTTGTAGACAAAACTATGTTCTTGTCATGAGTGTCTATGTCTTTTTTAATGCATTTGATTATTTTATTTGACCTGCAATCATCTGGCTTGCACTGGTCAGTAAAGAAAATTGAGCTTGCTATCCACCTAGATGCCCAAGTCTTTTTCAGTGAGTTTTACCCAGTGCTTTACATTTCAGTAGTTAATTATGCATTTAATTTATGACCTCTGTAATATTAAATTATTCTCCTCTGTGTTGATTACCTTGCATAGTTTAGTATCATCTGTAGATATTGAAATTCAAATTTATATGACTTCTACAAGGTCATTAATAAACATGTTAAAAAGAAAAGGACCCAATACAGACCCCTGTGGGTCAGGATTAAATAATTTTAATTGAGACTGTATTTCATTCCAATTTACAATTTGGTTGTAGGTTGTGGTAACCAATATAAAAAGTGTATTAAAAATAAATAACAGAAGGATGATCAAATTGTACATAAGCAAGACTGTGCAATATAACGAGCATGTTATCTATTAGTTATTAAAATTAGTTAAGAGTGGTATAAATGTTAGAGAATGAAAAGATTTTTTCTAAGGAAATTGTGATTTTGGAAAGAAAAGTGCATATTAGGGATAAAATCTTTGCTGAGATTTGATGCATTGGGGAACAAATGAAGAGAACAGAAGAATCTTAAGTCCTTGATAGCAATCCTTCAATTTGGCCATCTTATCTACTGGTAAACAAAGTAACTAAAGACATATTATTATGTCAGAAAGACTCTGGCAATAAAGAATTTCTAATATATAGGATTGTCAAGAACTTGATCTGAACAGTACAAAGGATTGCGTGGGTGTATTGTTTCTTACTATTGGTTACTATAATGACAGTCCCTAATGTTCATGGCCAACTGATATTCATTGCAATATCTACAGTTAAGTTTAGTACAGAATTTTCCAATTTATGGTAATATACTTCAGAAAGTAATTTTAAATGTTAATTTAATTTTCAATATACCCGAATTTAATATAGAGCCATTATTTTTCCTGATGGTAAGTAGCAGTGCATTGTTGGAAGTAATTTCATGGTTTACTTGTATATGAATGATCAATCCTAAGAACAATTGTAAAATTTATGCTGTTATTTAACCCCTTAACGACCAAGCATTTTGTAGGTTAATGACCAGGCCAATTTTTACATTTCTGACCACTGTCATTTTATGTGCTTATAACTCTGGAACGCTTCAATGGATCTTGGCGATTCTTAGAATGTTTTCTCGTGACATATTGTACTTCATGAGAGTGGTAAAATTTCTTCAATATAACTTGCGTTTATTTATGAAAAAAATGGAAATATGGCGAAAATTTTGAAAATTTTGCAATTTTCTAAATTTTAATTTCTATGCCCTTAAATCAGAGAGATATGTCACAAAAAATAGTTAACAAATAACATTTCCTACATGCCTACTTTATATCAGCACAATTTTGGAACCAATTTTTTCTTTTGTTAGGAAGTTATCAGTGTTAAAAGTTGACCAGCGATTTCTAATTTTTCCAACAAAATTTACAAAACCATTTTTTTAGGGACCACCTCACATTTGAAGTGAATTTGAGGGGTCAATATGAAAGAAAATACCCAAAAGCGACACCATTCTAAAAACTGCACCCCTCAAGGTGTAAAAAGCCACATTCAAAAAGTTTATTAACCCTTTCGGTACTTCACAAGAATTGAAGCAATGTGTAAGGAAAAAATGAACATTTAACTTTTTCTCCCCCAAATTTTTCTTTCGACACAATTTTTTAAATTTTGTCAAGGGTATCAGGAGAAAATGAACCACAATATTTGTTGTACAATTTCTCCTGAGTACACCGATACCCCATGTGTGGGGGAATACCAATCTTTAGGCGCACGGCAGTGCTCAGAAGGGAAACAGCATCATTTGAGATTTTGAATGTCAAATTGGCTGGAATCGAGAGCGGACACCATGTCGCGTTTGGAGAGCCCTTGATGTACCTAAACAGTGGAAACCACCCATAAGTGACCCCATTTTGGAAACTAGACCCCCCAAGGAACTAACGTAAATGTGTGGTGACAGCTTTGAACCCCCAAGGGCTTCACAGAAGGTTATAACGTAGAGCCGTAAAATTAAAAAATCATATTTTTTCCACAAAAATGATCTTTTCATCCCAATTTTTATATTCCAAAGGATAAAGGGACCCCAAAAGTTATTCTGCAATTTGTCCTGAGTACGCTGATATCCAATATGTGGGGGTAAATCACTATTTTGGCGCATGGCAGAGCTCGGAAGGGAAGCAGAGCCATTTGACTTTTTTGGCTGGAATTGAGATTGGACGCCAAGTCGCATTTGGAGAGTCCCTGATGTGCCTAAACAGTGGAAACCCCCCACAGGTGATCCAATTTTGGAAACTAGACCCCCCAAGGAACTTATGTAGATGTGTGGTGAGAGCTTTGAACCCCCAAGGGCTTCACAAAAGGTTATAACGTAGAGTCGTAAAATTAAAAAATCATATCTTTTCCACAAAAATGATCTTTTCAACCCCAATTTTTATTTTCCAAAGGGCAACAGGACCCATAAAGTTATTGTGCAATTTGTCCTGAGTACGTTGATACCCCATATTTGGGGGAAAACCACTATTTTGATGCATGGCAGAGCTCGGAAGGGAAGGAGCGCCGTTTTCAAATGCAGACTTTGATGGAATGGTCTGCAGGTGTCTTGTCACGTTTGGAGGGCACCTGATGTGCCTAAACAGTAGAAACCCCCACAAGTGATCCCATTTTGGAAACTAGACCCCCAAGGAACTTATCTAGATGTGTGGTGAGCACTTTGAACTCCCAAGTGCTTCACAGAAGTTTATAACGTGGAGCCGTGAAAATAAAAAAATCATATTTTTTCCACAAAAATAATCTGTTTGCCCCCAAATTTTTTTTTTAAGGCCGGGATTACACATGCGACGAAGTCGTCCGACACTCGCATGTGAAAACCCATCTCTGGCGCTGGCACTCGGGAGTGGAGTGCGCGGCTGCATGTATTTCTATGCAGCCGCTCACTCCACTCTCGAGTGCCGGCGCCAGAGCTGGGATTTCAAATGCGAGTGTCGGACGACTTTGTCGCATGTGTGATCCCAGCCTTATAAGGGTAACTGGAGAAATAGGACATAAAAGCTATTGTGCAATTTGTCCTGAGTATGCTGATACCCCATATGTGGGGGGAAACCACTATTTTGACGCATGGCAGAGCTCGGAAGGGAAGGAGCACCGTTTTCGAATGCAGACTTTGATGGAATGGTCTGCGGGTGTCATGTCGCGCTTGGAGAGCCCCTGATGTGCCTAAACAGTAGAAAAACCCCACAAGTGACCGCATTTTGCAAACTAGACCCCCCAAGGAACTTATCTAGATGTGTGGTGAGCACTTTGAACCCCCAAGGGCTTCACAGAGTCGTGAAAATAAAAAAATCATATTTTTTTCCACAAAAATGATCTTTTTGCCCCCAAATTTTTGTTTTTATAAGTGTAACAGGAGAAATAGGACCCCAAAAGTTGATGTGCAATTTGTCCAGAGTACGCTGATGCCTCATATGAGTGAGGGAACCACTGTGAACGCCTTACTGCAATCTTTGGGAGGCAGAATGAACAAATCCACAAAATGTGAAGAATTGGTTTTATTTTTTACGTCATTCATCGTGCGGTATTAGTGATTAGGCGACTTTATTTTTCGGGTCGGTGCGATTACAGCGATACCAGATTAACATCCTTTTTTCATGTTTAGCTTCTGTCACACACTAAAGACGCTTTTTTTTGGAAGAATTTTTTGCAAGAAATTTTTGCATCGCCGTATTTTGAGAGCTATAATTCTTCCATATTTCGGCCGACAGTTATCTGTGGGCTTATTTTTTGCGGGACTAGCTGACATTTTTATTGGTACCATATTCGGGCACATAACTTTTTTGATCGCTTCCTATTCCGATTTTTGTGGAAGCAGAATGAACAAAAACCAGCAATTCAGGATTTTTTTTTTTTTCCCCATTCCGCGTGTGGTAAAATTGATAAAGCAGCTTTATTCTTCGGGTCACTACGATTACAGCGATACCACATTTATATATTTTTTTATGTTTTGACATTTTTTACACAATAAATAATAATAATAATAAATATAATAATCTTTATTTATATAGCGCCATCATATTCCGCAGCGCTTTACAGTTTAACAGTTTCAGAACACAAGTCATAAGTAACAACGTTAATACAATAATTAAAGCAAAATAAGACGGCCCTGCTCGTGAGA
Source organism: Oophaga sylvatica (assembly GCA_033576555.1). Taxonomy (NCBI): domain Eukaryota; kingdom Metazoa; phylum Chordata; class Amphibia; order Anura; family Dendrobatidae; genus Oophaga; species Oophaga sylvatica. The sequence continues at coordinate 235,298,989 of JARQOD010000002.1, forward strand.
GCTTACAATCTACAATGAGGTGGGGGTGTACAAAGTACAGGTGTGTATATACAATGGTGCATTTACAATGATGGTCCTGCCATCTTGAGGGAGTGAGGGATGGATGGAGATAGTGAATGGGCTACACATACACACTTACACATAGAATGACTTTGATTAGTGAATGTGATAGGCCACTCTGAACAAATGTGTTTTGAGGGAGCGCCTGAAACCATGCAAATTGTGGATAGTCCTAATTTCAATAAAATAAACAATAAACAATAAAAAATTTTGTAGAAAAAAATAATTATTTTTGCATCAGTGTATTCCGCGAGCTATAACTTTTTTATTTTTTCACTGATGATGCTGTCTGGTGGCTTGTTTTTTGCGGGACAAGATGACGTTTTCAGCGGTACCATGTTTATTTATATCCATCTTTTTGATTGTGTGTTATTGCACTTTTTCCAAGGGGTATGATGATACCGCTTGGAAAAAGTATAATTTACTACTTTTTGTGTTTTTTTTACAGCTTTCACTGAAGGGGTTAACTAGGGTTACGCTTTTATAGAAGGGATTTTTACGGATGCAGCGATACCAAACATGTGCATTTTTTGTTTTTTGTTTTTTTTTATTACATAAAAATGTGTATTTTTTAGGGGAACTTTTTTATTATTATTTAATATTTTTTTTACAAATTTAAAAAAAAAAAGCTTTTTTTACCTTGTCCCTTTATGGGACTTTCAGTTTTTTACTTTTGATTGCAGTTACAATGCATTGCAATGCTCCAGCATTGCAATGCATTGTACCTATGGTGAAAGCTGATGCGACCATGGTCACAGCGGCTTTCCGTAGCTAGATGACCTGTAGGTTATCATGACAACCCCCGGGTCATCAAGGCAGAGATCGGGACATGCAAATACATTACGGGGTGCCGATCTGAGGAAAAGGGAGATCCCGACCCTCTGCCTCTCCCCCTGAGCGCTGCGATCGCGCGCGATCGCAGCAGTTAGGGGGTTAACAGCCAGGGGCGGCGGGGGCGCCGCTCCCTGCTGTTAGTGCAGGAAGCTCGGCCACTGCAGCGCCGAGCTCCTGCACTGATCGGGCAGAAGAGGCTGAAATTTCAGCCTCTTCTGCCTGATCGCTGCTGTGTTTGATCAGTCACATTGGGTTCAGGTCTGGTGACTGTGGAGGCCAGGTCATTTGGCATAGCACCCCAACACTCTCCTTCTTGGTCGAATAGCCCTTACACAGCCTGGGGGTGTGTTTGGGGTCATTGCCCTGTTGAAAAATAAATGATGGTCCAACTAAATGCAAACCGGATGGAATAGCATGCTGCTGCAAGATGCTGTGGTAGCCATGCTGGTTCACTATGCCTTCAATTTTGAATAAATCCCCAACAGTATCACCAGCAAAGCACCCCCACACCATCACACCTCCTCCTCCATGCTTCACGGTGGGAACCAGGCATGTAGAGTCCATTCGTTCACCTTTTCTGCATGCAAAGCAGTAATCAAAGCAAAAGGTGGCTACTTTGAAGAACCTAGAATATAAGACATATTTTCAGTTGTTTCACACTTTTTTGTAAAGTGTAATGTATAATTCCACATGTGTTAATTCATAGTTTTGATGCCTTCAGTGTGATTCTACAATTTTCATAGTCATTGAACCAAATCACGAAAAACGATGATCACAAAGCTATATAAAAGATATATCATTTTTATTGAAAACATACTAAAAAACATACACCAAATAATGGAGGAAAATGGGAGAAAAGAATACAGTGGTACCAGGTGTTGTATTCTTTATTATATGTTGGTATCATTAAATCCCTAAACCTTTGTGGGCGCGTTGCTTTACGATTTTGCACTGTGCAGACCTATTTTTCCCTTTCTCCCATTTTCCTCCATTATTTGGTGTATGTTTTTCAGTATGTTTTCAATAAAAATGATATATCTTTTATATAGCTTTGTGATCATCGTTTTTCGTGATTTGGTTCATTTTGGATTGGATGATAAGCTGCAATATCCATATTGACACAAGGAAAATTTTGGTTGTCTACTAAAATCATGTGTCCTGGTCATACTGTGTATATTTATATAATTTTCATAGTCATGAAAATACAGAAAAATCGCTGAATGAGAAGGTGTGTCCAAGCTTTTGGTCTGTACTGTATCTGTGTGTGACTCCGGAAATATATACGGAGATTTACAATTTTTTCACTATACTATATATACCTGGTATCTGGTGATACAGTACCCTTTTTCTGCTTTTTATATTCTGGTCTAATCCATACTGAGCCTGTGAACGTCTGTGTGTTACTCCGGAAATATATATGGAGATTTACAAATTTTTCACTATACTATATAGACCTGGTATCTGGTGACAGTACCCTTGTTCTGCTTTTTATATTCTAATTTCTGGTCTAATCCATACTGAGCCTGAGAGCTTCTGTGTGTTACTCCAGAAATACAGTACAGACCAAAAGTTTGGACACACCTTCTCATTTAAAGATTTTTCTGTATTTTCATGACTATGAAAATTGTACATTCACACTGAAGGCATCAAAACTATGAATTAACACATGTGGAATTATATACTTAACAAAAAAGTGTAAAACAACTGAAATTATGTCTTATATTGTAGGTTCTTCAAAGTAGCCACCATTTGCTTTGAAGACTGCTTTGCACACTCTTGGCATTCTCTTGATGAGCTTCAAGAGGTAGTCACCGGAAATGGTCTTCCAACAATCTTGAAGGAGTTCCCAGAGATGCTTAGCACTTGTTGGCCCTTTTGCCTTAACTCTGCGGTCCAGCTCACCCCAAACTGTTGTGAATGGGTTTGAGATGAGTTCTGAGCAGAGGCTCCCTCTGGTGGTTACAAGCGGTGCTAGTCTGTCCAGTGAAGATTGTGAGGACTGGGAATCAGGTGTTACTGACTGGTCTTATATAAGGGAGTCACCTTCCCATCAGGGTTGCCGGTGATCAATTGTTCTGGTCTGAATCCTTTATTCCAGTTTCCCTTGTAGCCTGCTGTGTCGTGTCTGCATCTCCTGCTAACAGATAAGACATTTTCTTCTTTTGTGTTTGTGCTATATTTTTGCATTTTGTCCTGCACTTCTGTGGGGGCCTTCAGGGTCCCCTCTGGGGGCTTCTGCCCTCTCAGTTTTGTTCAGCCACTGATGTTTGCACTTTTGCTTTTTCCAGTTTTTTCAGTGGCTGCTGTTTTGATTTTGTTACACCAGAGAACTAATTTAGGTGGAAGAGGTCGTGTGATCTCAGGTATTTTTGAAATTAGTAGAGTTGGTGCTTTTCAGGGTTTTCTGGGATTGCAGTAAGTACCCTTCCTATCCTTTTCTATTTAGTTAGTTTGGGCCCCAGCGTTTGCTCATACTATTTTCTTTCTGTGTCAGTATTTCATCTTGTCTAACCGCCATTACATGTTTGGGGGCTTTCTATTATCTTTGGGGTTCTGCTCCGGGGCAGATAGCTTTCCTATATCTATCTTTAGGTGTAGTTAGTTTCTCAGGCTGTGACGAGGCGTCTAGGACCAACGTAGGAACGCTCCACGGCTGCCTCTAGTTGTGGTGGTTAGTCAGGGTACTGCAATCTCATAGATTCCAACTGCTCTGGTGTATTGCCTTTTTTACCTGCACTCCTCAGCTACCGAAACATAACAGTATCACCGGCCTAAAAATTGAAAATTGTATGGTACTCACAGAAGGGAAAAAATATTGTCAGAGTTGTCAGAGATATTTTTCTGTTGGTTGCATTTTTTTTTTTTCCCTCTATATCTCTGGGTGCTGGGGAGGATCTTTTCTCTCAATGGAGTTTGCACAGTTGTCTGGCCGTGTGGATCAGCTTGCCACTGAGGTTCGGAGTATTGCTATCTATCTTGCTGGGTTGCCTGTTGTGGAACCTAGGATTCCCATGCCAGATTTGTTTTTAGGGGATCGAGCTAAGTTTCAGAATTTCAAAAATAATTGTAAATTGTTTTTTGCCTTAAAATCTAAGTCCTCAGGGAACGCAGCGCAGCAGGTTCAAATTATCATCTCTCTCCTGCGCGGCGATCCTCAGGATTGGGCTTTTTCCCTGATACCTGGGGATCCTGTTTTGAGTGATGTTGATGCATTTTTTCAGGCCTTGGGGTTATTGTACGATGAGCCTAATGTCACTGATCAAGCTGAGAAAGCCTTGTTGGCATTAAATCAGGGGCTTGATGATGCTGAGTTATACTGTCAGAGATTCCGTAGGTGGGCAGTCCTGACCAAATGGAATGACGACGCTTTGGCAGCCTTTTCCGGAAGGGTCTGTCAGATAATGTAAAGGATGTTATGGTGGGATTCCCTGTCCCCTCTGGTCTCAATGATTCTATGTCATTAGCGATTCAAATTGACAGACGTTTGCGTGAGCGGAGAAGTATGCGTGGAATGGTGTTGCCTTGTGAACCAGGTTCTGAACCCATGCAGTGTGATAGAGTGGTGTCTGGGGCACAGCGTCATGAGTTTCGAAAGTGCAATGGGTTATGTTTCTACTGTGGTGATGCCTCTCATGCTATTTCAGTCTGCCCTAAGCGGGGAAGACGTTTTGCACGCTCAGTTGTCTTGGGTAGTGTTCAGACTAAGTTTTTATTAACTGTCACTCTGATATGCTCTCTGTCCTCATTTTCTGCACAGGCTATCGTTGATTCTGGAGCAGCTATTAACCTGATGGATTATGATTTTGCTAAACGTTGTGGATTTCCCTTGATACCCCTACAGAAGTCTATTCCCCTACTGGGGATCGATTCTACCCCTTTGGCTGAGAATAAACCCCAGTTTTCTACTCAGGTATTAATGAGGGTTGAACCTGATCACCAGGAGTGCTGCAAATTTTTGGTTCTGTATAATATGCATGACATTATCGTGCTGGGTTTTCCTTGGTTACAGTCTCATAATCCTGTTTTGGATTGGAAATCTGTGTCTGTAACCAGTTGGGGCTGCCAATGTGTTAATACCAACACTCCTGTTTTTTCTGCCTCCCCCCAGGCTCAGGATGTTCCTGACTTTTTGATTGATTTTTCTGATGTGTTTAGCGAAAGTAAATCTGCATCCTTGCCTCCCCATAGGAGCTATGACTGCGCTATTGAATTAGTGCCGGGTAGTAAATTCCCTAAAGGTCGCCTTTTTAACTTGTCTGTACCTGAACATGACGCTATGCGGTCTTATATCAAGGAATCATTGGAGAAGGGTCATATCAGACCATCCTCTTCACCCTTAGGTGCCGGTTTTTTATTTGTGGCCAAAAAGGATGGTTCATTAAGGCCGTGTATTGATTATCGTCTCTTGAACAATATTACTGTGAAATATCAATACCCGTTACCCTTGATTTCTGACCTGTTTTCCAGGGTGAAAAACGCTACTTGGTTTACCAAGCTTGACCTCAGGGGGGCGTATAACCTTATTCGCATTAAGCACGGGGATGAATGGAAGACGGCATTCAATACCCCTGAAGGGCATTTTGAGTACCTGGTGATGCCCTTTGTGCTCACTAATGCTCCTTCCGTCTTCCAGTCCTTCATGAATGACATTTTCAGGGATTTTGTGGACAAATTTCTGATTGTTTATTTGGATGATATCTTGATTTTTTCTAATGACTGGGACTCTCATGTGAAACATGTTCGAACTGTATTCCAGATTTTGAGAGAGAATGCTCTGTATGTGAAGGGATCAAAGTGTCTTTTTGGCGTACAGAGTATCTCATTTCTGGGATTCATTTTGTCCCCATCTGTTATTGAAATGGACCCGGTCAAGGTTCAGGCCATCTGTGATTGGGTCCAACCTACTTCATTAAAGGCTCTTCAGAGATTTTTGGGTTTTGCCAATTTTTATCGTACATTTATTGTAATTTCTCGGTTATTGTTAAACCATTAACTGATTTGACCAGAAAGGGTTCTGATGTGGTGAATTGGCCTCCTGAGGCAGTCTCTGCATTTCAGGAACTTAAGCAGAGATTCACTTCTGCTCCTGTTCTACGGCAGCCTGATGTTTCTCTGCCATTTCAGGTGGAGGTTGATGCCTCTGAAATTGGGGCAGGTGCCGTTTTGTCCCAAAAAGATCCAGAGACCTCTAAAAGTAACCCTTGTGCCTTTTTCTCTCGAAAATTTTCTCCTACTGAACGTAATTATGACGTGGGTAATCGGGAGTTATTGGCCATGAAGTGGGCTTTTGAAGAGTGGAGACATTGGCTGGAGGGAGCCAAACATCAGGTGGTGGTCCTTACGGACCATAAGAATCTGGTCTATCTGGAATCTGCCAAGCGACTCAATCCTAGACAGGCCAGGTGGGCCTTGTTTTTCACACGTTTTAATTTTGTGGTTTCCTTTCTTCCTGGCACTAAGAATGTTAAGGCGGATGCCCTCTCGAGGAGTTTCCTTGCGGACTCTCCTGAGTTATCTGATCCTTCTGTTATTTGAAAGAGGGTGTAGTTCTTTCCGCCATCTCGCCCAATTTGAGACTTGCTCTGGAGGGGTGTCAGGAGGATAGGCCCGAGTGCTGCCCTGTTGGAAAATTGTTTGTCCCGGACCAGTGGAAAAAGAGTGTGATGTCTGAGATTCATTGTTCCGCGTTGGCTCTGCATCCCGGAATTTTTGGTACCAGAGACTTGGTTAGTCGGTCCTGTTGGTGGCCTACCTTGTCTCGTGATGTCAGGGAATTTGTGCAGTCCTGTGGGACTTGCTCTCGCTCCAAGCCTTGCTCTCGCTCTAGTGGTTTGTTGATGCCATTGCCTGTGCCCAAGAGACCATGGACCCATATCTCTATGGATTTAATTTCCGACCTTCCTGTTTCTCAGAGAATGACCACCATCTGGGTAATTTGTGATAGGTTTTCCAAGATGATACATCTTGTGCCATTACCTAAGTTGCCTTCCTCCTCTGAATTGGTGCCGTTGTTCCTTCAGCACGTGGTTCGTTTACACGGCATTCCTGAGAACATTGTGTCTGACAGAGGAGTCCAGTTTGTTTCCAGATTTTGGAGGACTTTTTGTTCTAAACTGGGTGTTCAATTGTCTTTCTCCTCGGCATTTCATCCTCAGACCAATGGTCAAACTGAGAAAACAAACCAGACATTGGAGACTTATCTAAGATGCTTTGTGTCTGCTGATCAGGATGACTGGGTCTCTTTTTTGCCTTTGGCTGAGTTTGCTCTTAATAATAGGGCTAGCTCTGCTACTTTGATGTCTCCGTTTTTCTGTAATTCTGGGTTTCACCCTCGATTTTCTTCAGGACAGACGGAGGCTTCTGTCTGTCCAGGTGTTGACTCTGTTGTGGAGCGTATGCAACTGATTTGGGACCAGGTAGTGGAGAGGTTGTCCCTCTCTCAGGAGAGGGCCCAGCGGTTTGCTAACCGGCATAGGACTGATGGTCTTCGGTTTAAAGTGGGGGACTTGGTCTGGTTGTCCTCAAAGAATATTCCTATGAGAGTAGCATCTCCTAAATTTAAGCCTATGTTCATTGGACCTTATAAGATCATGGAGATTATTAATCCTGTTTCTTTTCGTTTGCTTCTTCCAGGGACATTTAAGATCCATAACGTGTTCCACAAGTCCTTGTTGAAGAGGTTTGTTGAGCCAGTGGTTCCTGCTGCTGTGCCTCCTGACCCTGTTTTGGTTGAGGGCAATCTGGAGTATGTGGTTGAGAAAATATTAGATTCTCGTTTTTCTAGACGGAAACTCCAGTATTTGGTTAAATGGAGAGGTTATGGTCAGGAAGACAATTCTTGGGTGTTTGCTTCGGACATCCATGCTAGGAGACTTATCCGTGCGTATCATAGAACTCATCCTGACCGACCTGGTTGCTCAAATGAGGGTTCGGTGACCCCTCCTCAAGGGGGGGTACTGTTGTGAATGGGTTTGAGATGAGTTCTGAGCAGAGGCTCCCTCTAGTGGTTACAAGCGGTGCTAGTCTGTCCAGTGAAGATTGTGAGGACTGGGAATCAGGTGTTACTGACTGGTCTTATATAAGGGAGTCACCTTCCCATCAGGGTTGCCGGTGATCAATTGTTCTGGTCTGAATCCTTTATTCCAGTTTCCCTTGTAGCCTGCTGTGTCGTGTCTGCATCTCCTGCTAACAGATAAGACATTTTCTTCTTTTGTGTTTGTGCTATATTTTTGCATTTTGTCCTGCACTTCTGTGGGGGCCTTCAGGGTCCCCTCCGGGGGCTTCTGCCCTCTCAGTTTTGTTCAGCCACTGATGTTTGTACTTTTGCTTTTTCCAGTTTTTTCAGTGGCTGCTGTTTTGATTTTGTTACACCAGAGAACTAATTTAGGTGGAAGAGGTCGTGTGATCTCAGGTATTTTTGAAATTAGTAGAGTTGGTGCTTTTCAGGGTTTTCTGGGATTGCAGTAAGTACCCTTCCTATCCTTTTCTATTTAGTTAGTTTGGGCCCCAGCGTTTGCTCATACTATTTTCTTTCTGTGTCAGTATTTCATCTTGTCTAACCGCCATTACATGTTTGGGGGCTTTCTATTATTTTTGGGGTTCTGCTCCGGGGCAGATAGCTTTCCTATATCTATCTTTAGGTGTAGTTAGTTTCTCAGTCTGTGAAGAGGCGTCTAGGACCAACGTAGGAACGCTCCACGGCTGCCTCTAGTTGTGGTGGTTAGTCAGGGTACTGCAATCTCATAGATTCCAACTGCTCTGGTGTATTGCCTTTTTTACCTGCACTCCTCAGCTACCGAAACATAACACCAAACCATCTCGATTAGGTTCAGGTCTGGTGACTGTGGAGGTCAGGTCATCTAGCGCAGCACCCCATCACTTTCCTTCTTGGTCAAATAGCCCTTACACAGCCTGGAGGTGTGTTTGGGGTCATTGTCCTGTTGAAAAAATAATGATGGTCCAACTAAACGCAAACCGGATGGAATAGCATGCCACTGCAAGATGCTGTGGTAGCCATGCTGGTTCTGTATGCCTTCAATTTTGAATAAATCCCCAACAGTGTCACCAGCAAAGCATCCCCACACCATCACACCTCCTCCTCCATGCTTCATTGTGGGAACCAGGCATGTAGAGTCCATCCGTTCACCTTTTCTGCGAAGACTCGGTGGTTGGAACCAAAGATCTCAAATTTGGACTCATCAGACCAAAGCACAGATTTCCACTGGTCTAATGTCCATTCCTTGTGTTCTTTAGCCCAAACAAGTCTCTTCTGCTTGTTGCCTGTCCTTAGCAGTGGCTTCCTAGCAGCTATTTTACCATGAAAGCCTGCTGCACAAAGTCTCCTCTTAACAGTTGTTGTAGAGATGTGTCTGCTGGTAGAACTCTGTGTGGCATTGACCTGGTCTCTAATCTGAGCTGCTGTAAACCTGCAATTTCTGAGGCTGGTGACTCGGATAAACTTATCCTCAGAAGCAGAGTTGACTCTTGGACTTCTTTTCCTGGGGCGGTCCTCATGTGAGCCAGTTTCTTTGTAGCGCTTGATGGTTTTTGCAGTTGCACTTGGGGACACTTTCAAAGTTTTCCCAATTTTTTGGACTGACTGACCTCCATTTCTTAAAGTAATGATGGCCACTCTTTTTTCTTTACTTAGCTACTTTTTTCTTGCCATAATACAAATTCTAAGAGTCTATTCAGTAGGACTTTCAGCTGTGTATCCACCAGACTTCTGCACAGCACAACTGATGGTCGCAACCCCATTTATAAGGCCAGAAATCCCACTTATTAAACCTGACAAGGCACACCTGTGAAGTGAAAACCATTTCCGGTGACTACCTCTTGAAGCTCATCAAGAGAATGCCAAGAGTGTGCAAAGCAGTAATCAAAGCAAATGGTGGCTTCTTTGAAGAACCTAGAATATAAGACATATTTTCAGTTGCTTCACATGTTTTTGTTAAGTATATAATTCCCCATGTGTTAATTCATAGTTTTGATGCCTTCAGTGTGAATGTACAATTTTCGTAGTCATGAAAATACAGAAAAATCTTTGAATGAGACTGTGTGTCCAAGCTTTTGGTCTGCACTGTATATACTGAGATTTACAATTATCCCTAGACTGTATACTGCTGTACGCTTCTGATACATTACCCTTTTTCTGCTTTTTATATTCTGGTGTAATCCATACTGAGCCTGTGAGAGTCTGTGTCTGACTCTGGAAATATATACAGAGATTTATAATTATCCCTAGACTGTATACAGCTGTACGCTTCTGATACATTACCTTTTGTCTGCTTTTTATATTCTGGTCTAATCCATACTGAGCCTGTGAGTGTCTGTGTGTTACTCTGGAAATATATACGGAGATTTACAATTACCCCTACAGCTGTACGCTTGTGATACAGAACCCTTTTTCTGCTTTTTATATTCTGGTGTAATCCATACTGAGCCTGTGATAGTCTGTGTCTGACTCTGGAAATATATACTGAGATTTACAATCATCCCTAGACTGTATACAGCTGTACGCTTCTGATACATTACCTTTTGTCTGCTTTTTATATTCTGGTCTAATCCATACTGAGCCTGTGAGCGTTTGCGTGTTATTCTCGAAATATAGACGGAGATTTAGAATTTTCCCCTTCACCGTATACAGCTGTACGCTTCTGATACAGTACCATATATCTGCTGGTATTCTGAGTACATTTTCCCAAACATGAGGAAGTATGGTGGAAGAGGCCGCGGACGTGGGCGTGGGGGGCCAGCTGGTACTGATGGTGGTGGTGGTTCATCTGCTGGAAATGCCAAAAGCACAATAGCACCTAAGGCAGGAGGTGTTGAGCCTGCGTCATCATCTGGCTCAAGAAGGCCTGGAAGGCTCCCTTTTATGGGAGTAGGTAAACAGCTTTTAAAGCCGGAGCATCAGGAACAGGTTTTGTCTTACATTGCCGAAACAGCCTCCAGCTCTATCGCCTCCTCTTCTGAAGTTTCAAAAAATGCAAGCACTAAGGCGTCAGTGCAGGCTCCTGGTCAGGACCAGCACCTTTCCTTGTGTCCTTCACCCTCAACAAAATTGAAGTATGCGGCAGGCCACACTGCAGATTACTCAATGGAGCTCTTTTCACATACCATGCCTGGGTTATAAAGTCAAATCCTGAATTCCCCAGTCCAACATGAATCTGACATGGAGTGCACTGATGCATAGCCACTGCTAGATGATTCTGCTGGTACATTCACCCAGAGCACTACATTGCCTTCGCAGTCTACTGAGACAGAATCTGATCCTGATGAATCTCAGGTGCCTCTTCCCGCATACTATACCACCTTACACGGTGACACAGAGGAAGGTGCACATGAAATTGAAGAGGAGGTGATGGATGACCCAGTTGTTGACCTGGATTGGCATCCATTGGAGGAAGATGGTGCCACTGACAATAGCTCAGAAGAGGAGAAGGATCCGCAGCAGGCATCGACATCGCAGCAGCGGTTATCTGCAGGCCCGTAGCAGTCCAAAAACGTGTTAAAAAACAAAAAGAGTTGCAGGACAGCTTGGCCAGATGGTCAAATTAGCACAGCGTGCAAGCCCTTGAAAATTTATACCATAGTAGGAAGAGTGCAGTGTGGCACTTTTTTGACCAAAATCCTATTGATGAGGCAAAGGTTATCTGTAAGAAGTGCGGAAGAACCTTTAGCCGAGGGAAAAATCTCCAAAATTTGATTACCAGTTGCATGCTTAGCCATTTAATCAACATGCACTTGCAAGCGTGGATGTACTACAAAACCTCAGGTAGCACATGTGCACCTGCTCTGACTGAAGGTAGCCACCAATGCTCCATAGCTTCCCCCACTGTAAGCCCACCGGTTAGCACACCACCAGAAAGAAATATTGAGGTGTCGTCGCAAGGTCAAAGCAGTCAGGGAATCACAATGTTTTTGCAACGAAAGACTGAATCTAGGCCATCACCACCACCATCACCAACCCCCCTCTCAGTCCGTCATGTCCACCGCTAGTTCACCCATATGCAGCTTTCAAGTCCAGCTCACCCTAGCAGACACTCTGAGTAGGACAAGAAAGTACTCATCCTCTCATCTGCGTACACTGGCTTTGAGCACCTACATTGCCAGACTGATCTCATTACAGATGATGCGCTTCCTTTTGTTTGAAAGCGCAGCGTTCCGAGAACTCATGGCCTACGCTGTCCCACGCTATGACCTACCCAGTCAGCACTTCTTTTCTAGAAAAGCCATCCCTGCCCTCCACCTGCATGTGAAAGACCGCATTGTCCATGCACTCAAACAATCAGTGAGTGGAAAGGTGCACCTCACAACAGATGCATGGGCCAGTAGGCATGGCCAGGGCCGTTACGTGTCCATCACTGCGCTCTGGGTGAATGTGGTGGATGCAGGGTCCACAGGGGACAGCGGCGGTGGAAAAGTGCTTCCTAGCCCACTGTATAGGCAACAGTTGGCTGTAGGCGTTCAACCCTCCTCCTCCTCCAGAAGCGAAAGCTCGTCGACAGAGCGCAGTCGCACGAGCACTCCAACCGCAGCTGCCAGTGTTGCACACAAGGTGTCCCTCTATCGAACAGCTAGTGGTAAGCATCAGCAGGCTGTTTTAAAGATGATATCTTTGGGCGACAACAGACACACCGCGGAGGTACTGGCCAACTACTTGCAGCGAGAAACTGAGTCATGGCTGGGCAGTCTACATCTTGCGCCAGGCAAAGTAGTCAGTGATAATGGCTGTAATTTTGTGGCGGCCATAGTCCTGGCAAAATTCAGACACATTCCTTGCCTGGCTCACACCTTGAACCTGGTGGTGCAGTGCTTCCTAAATAATTATCCGGAGTTAACAGCAGTTGCTCCATAAGGTGCGAAGACTGTGCTCGCACATCTGGCGCTCGCCCGTAGACTCCAGTCGTATGCAGAGGTTGCTGCGATCGCTCCACCTACCCAAGCACTGCTTAATCATAGACGTTGCAACAAGGTGGAACTCCACATTGCACATGGTTGAGAGGCTGTGCGAACTGAGGCAGGCTGTAATGCATTTGTGGGAGGATACACGGGCAGGCTGTTTGAGGGCAGACATGGAGTTGTCGGGTGTGCAGTGGTCAAAGCAGAAAGACCTCTGTAAAGTCCTTCAGTGTTTTGAGGAATGCACACGGCTGGCAAGCGCAGACGACGCCATCATAAGCATGAGCATCCCACTTATGCGTCTGCTCATGCAAACTTTGACGCACATTAAGGATCAGGCGTCTGCAGCGGAGGAGGAGGGAAGCCTTGATGACAGTCAGGCATTGTCTGCTCAGAGAACTGTCCTGGACGAGGTGGAGGAAGAAGAGGAGGAGGAGGAGGAGGATGAGGGGGATCATTATTTTGGGGAGGATGCTTCTCAGGGGGCAAGAGAAAATGTTGGCTTGCCAAGGTCAGGTACAGGGTTTGTGCGTGACTAATGGGATGTGGATTTGGCAGTAAGTGCTCCTCCACCCACCACTGTCAGTGCATCATTGACTCCTGGAACATTAGCCCACATGTGTGATTATGTCTGGCGGATCCTAAAAAGGGACCCCCGCATTGCCAAAATTATGAAGGATGACAACTATTAGTTGGCCAGCATCCTTGATCCATGCTACAAAGTCAAATTACAGAACATCATGCGTCAAGAGAACCTAGAGCTAATATTGGAGAACAAACAAGCAACTCTGGTAAATCGTTTGTTAGAGGCATTCCCAGCACACAGCAGCAGTGCAGGTTCTACCACAAGCCTTACTGGGCCAAACGGAAGAGGTGTTCGTGGTGCACACAGCCAAAGTGGCGTTGGAGACAGGGGTTTCATGACCATGTTGTGGACTGATTTCTTGAGTAACGCTCACACGTCTGGTAATACTGAATCGATTGCAACAGACAGGAGACAGCAGTTGTCAACTGTGGTTCAAAATTACCTCTCCTCCTCATCGATGTTCTCCCTCACAGTTCATTCTCCTTTGACTACTGGGCCTGTAAACTGGACACCTGGCCTGAATTGGCACAATATACCTTACAGGAGCTCGCTTGCCCTGCTGGTAGCTATCAGAAAGAGTCTTCAGTGCAGCTGGATCAATCCTGACAGAAAGAAAGACCCGGCTGTCAACCCAAAATGTTGGTGATCTCACCTTCATTAAAATGAATCATGCCTGGGTTTCTAAGGATTTTGTATCATTTTCCCCTGTTGACTCATAGGTTGCTAGCAAAATGGCTTGCTTTGTCCTCCTCTTCCTCTGACTTCTTCAATTTCTCCATTTGCAGCTGCTGAACATCCAGCCTAAACCTCAATATAAGCCAGTTTTTCCACCTCCCTATCTGGGCTGTACCCCATCCGGGCCAGAGTTAGCACCTGGTGCACCCGGGCAAGTGCCGGTGCCCTGAGCAAGTGGGGGGCCCACTCGTGGGCGACGGCACTGGCACAGGGTCCCTTATAGTATGTCGGTGTCTCTGACGGTGGGGGACCCACTCGCTGTCAGACACACCGGCGTACTATGAGGGGCCCTGTGCCAGTGCCGTCGCCCACAAGTGGGCCCCCAGCATACACTTTAGCATCATAGATAGAGCCCATCATACACTGGAGCATTATAAATGTGGCCCATCATATACTGGAGCATCATATAGGGCCTATTATATATGGAGCATTATATAGGTCCATCATACACTGGAGCATCATCCATGGGGCCCATCATACACTGGAGCATTATAAATGGGGCCCATCAGCCACTGGAGCAGAATATACAGGGCCCATTATACACTGGAGCATTATAAATGGGGCCCATTATATATGGAGCATTATATTGGCCCATCATACAATGGAGCATCATCCATGGGGCCCATCATACACTGGAGCATTATAAATGGGGCCCATCAGACACTGGAGCAGCATATACGGGGCCCAATATACACTGGAGCATTATAAATGGGGCACATTATATATGGAGCATTATAATGGCCCATCATACACTGGAGTATGATCCATGGGGCCCATCATATACTGGAGCATCATATGGGGCCCATTACATATGGAGCATTATATTGGCCCATCATACACTGGAGCATCATCCATGGGGCCCATCATACACTGGAGCATTATAAATGGTGCCCACCAGACATTGGAGCAGCATATACGGGGCCCATTATACACTGGAGCATTATAAATGGGGCCCATTAGATATGGAGCATTATATTGGCCCATCATACACTGTAGCATCATTCATGGGGCTCATCATACACTGGAGCATTATAAATAGGGCCCATCAGACACTGGAACAGCATATACGGGGCCCATTATACACTGGAGCATTATAAATGGGGCCCATTATATATGGAGCATTATATTGGCCCATCATACACTGGAGCATCATCCATGGTGCCCATCATATACTGGAGCATCATATGAAGTTCATTATTTATGGGGCATCATATAGTGTATGGAGCATCATATGGAGCACATATGGGGCCTATTCTATATGGAGCATTATATGGAGCCCATTCTGTATGGAGCAATATATGGGGCCCATCATATACTGTATGGAGCTTTATATGCGACTCATTATACTATATGGAGCAATATGTGGGGCTCATTATACTCTATGGGGACCGTCCTATACTGTATGGCACATAATATGGGGACCATCATACACTGTAGCAATATGTGGAGCTTATCATATACTGTATGGAATATTATATGGGACCAATTATTCTGTATGGAGCAATATATGGGACTCATTATTCTGTATGGCGCACTATGTGGTGGCCATAATACTGTATGGAGGAATATACTGTCCGATTTTTGAGCTATTGTAGAATTTAAAATAGATATCAGTCATGTAATGTAAGAAGGGAAGTATTTGTCATTGTACTATACCTATATTTCTGTGCCGTATCGAGCATCATGAATTGTGGTATGTGTTAAAGGGGCCCACTGACACTCTTTCGCCTGGGGCCCAAGAAAACAGGGAGCCAGCCCTACCCCCTACAACTTTAGCCAAATAACCCCCAGTTTTCAATGCGTAACTATTATTATAAAGTAAATTAAGGTTGCCAAGCTTAAGTAATAAGAATTGATGTCATTGGCATTGAAATGGGCACTATAGGTGTGTTTACTGTCCTCCACTCCCTGCCGACTTCGCTTCCCCATTGACTTGCATTGGGTTTCATGTTTCAGTCGGACCTCCGACTTTTCCCGATAGTCAGCCAATTTTGTTCGACTCGACTTTTGAGAAAGTCAGAGTAATGGAGTCTGCTGTGCTGTAGTACCTCTTACATTACCACCCCATGTTTCAGGAGGTCCACTCTGCTTTTCCTGTATTCTGAACGAAGGACGCTGGCTCGAAAGGCTTTGTTACATGGGAACATATAAAAGATCAATGCTTCTCCACGTATTTCCAGTGTGACAACCTTTTACTCACAGGTCTCAATATATACACATACAGAGGACAGGACAATCATTGTGAGGCAGGCCA
The DNA here is from genome assembly GCA_033576555.1 of Oophaga sylvatica. Taxonomy (NCBI): domain Eukaryota; kingdom Metazoa; phylum Chordata; class Amphibia; order Anura; family Dendrobatidae; genus Oophaga; species Oophaga sylvatica. Next base: position 235,315,362 of record JARQOD010000002.1, read on the forward strand.
GTAGATAACAGGCTCCAATTAAGACGCCAGACGTACATTACAATAGCTGCAGGTAGCCGGTGGCCCCCGATCATTTACAGTGGGATTTACAAATGCGGGGAAGGTCAAATGTGGGATATCTCGTTTACCTCTGCCCAGGGGTCGCAGCCGGTTGGCTGATGCATTAGGGACATGCATCTCACATTGCACCTATCATACATGCATATCATATTCTGGGTGCTGGGGGGTTCTGTAACACGGCTTCCCTTTTCAGCGATGTGATTAACGGATCGGCTTGGGGATGACCGAAGTTTATGGGGTTGTACAAGTTCCCTTTGTCGACTTAGTCCATCGGCGTTACCATTTTGTTTGCCGGGTCTGTAGTGGATGGTGAAGTCTAGAGGTTGAAGGGCCAAACTCCACCACAGTAATCTGGCGTTGTCTCCAGAAACCCGATTAAGCCACACGAGGGGATTATGGTCCGTTAGGAGGGAAAACTGTCGTCCATACAAATATGGTTGTAACTTTTTGAGTGCCCATACTACTGCCAGGCACTCTTTCTCGATGGTCGCATAGCTTACTTCGCGGGACAATAGTAGGTAATAGGTAAGCTACCGGGTGGTCTTGGCCGTCTGGCCCGACTTGGCTCAGTACTGCCCCCAATCCAAACATAGAAGCATTTGTGAGAACAAGGAAGCGTTTAGTTGAATTGGGTGCGACCAATACCGGGGTATTTGTGAGGGCGTCCTTTAGCTGGCGGAAGGCTTCCTCACACTCGGAGTCCATGTTACCTGGCGGGGGAGGTTCTGACGGGTCAGATCAGTGATGGGCTTGGCTACGCTGCTGTAATTGGGGACAAATTTCCTATAATATCCTGCTGTCCCTAGAAACGCCATGACTTGGGTTTTAGTGCATGGGGTGGGCCATTTGGCTACTGCCTCAATCTTGGCTTGTTCTGGTCGCTGTTTCCCACTTCCCACCCAATGTCCTAAATACTGAACCTCTGCTTTGCCCATGTGACACTTGGGGTTCAGGGTGATTCCGGCCTTGTGGATCCTGTCCAATACTGTATCTAGGTGATTTAGATGCTCATCCCATGTCGCGCTGTAGATGGCAATGTCATCCAGGTAGGCACAAGCATAGTCCTGGAGACCATCCAGAAGCCGATCAGCCAGCCTCTAGAAGGTCGCAGGGGCATTCTTCATCCCGAATGGCATAACTTGAAACTGGAATAAGCCGAATGGGGTGACAAATGCTGACTTGGGAATAGCGTCAGGACTTAGGGGGATCTGCCAATAGCCTTTGCATGGATCGATGGTGGTCAAATACTTCGCCCCCGCCAGCCGGTCTAACAACTCATCCACACGCAGCATGGGATACTCATCCGTCACCGTTTTCTCATTTAGCTTGCGATAGTCTACACAAAACCGGGTTGTCCCATTTTTCTTGGCACTAACACTACGGGGGATGTCCAGTGACTTTCTGACTCTTCAATGACCCCTAAACGCAACATCTCTTGTATCTCTTGTCGCATCCCTTCACGTATAGACTCAGGGACGCGGAAGAGGGTTGTCTCAGGGGGGTCTGATCCTGGGTCTCAACCTTGTGTTGTGCCAGGCGGGTGTACCCCGGTCTCTCTGAAAACATCCTCTGTCGCCGCCTCAACAACACCTCTGCCTGCTGTCTTTCCCGGGGCCCTAGGTTTTCTCCCAAGTGTACCTGGTCCCATGTTTTACACTGAGTCCTCTCCCTAATATATCAGGCAAGGGAAGTCTGGGTAAATCCTCTGCTTTGGGTGCACAGATGGCCACTACCTCTTCAGGGCACTCCCGGTAGGGCTTCAGCATATTCACGCTGAACATGCAGATAACCCTGAGGTCGTCACAATCGGCAACATTGTAGGTGGTGTCGGCTATTTTCCCCACTACCTGGTAGGGCTCCTGCCATGAAGCTTTGAACTTGTTCTGCCTAGTTGGTTCTAACACCAGGACCTTCTGTCCTATCTCAAAGGTGCGTTCTCTGGCCCTCCGATCATACCATACGCGCTGGCGCCGTTGGGCAGCCTGCATGTTCCCACGTACAGCCTGAGTCAGCTCCTGTAGGCGGTCCCGGAATTCCAGCACATAGGGCACAATAGGTATCCCTTCTATGGTTCCCTCCCCTTCCCAGTGTTCTCGCACTAAGTCTAGGGGTCCCCTTACCCGCCTCCCATATAACAGTTCAAATGAGAACTCCGTGGATTCTTGCGGCACCTCCCAATAGGCAAACAGGAGGCGTGGCAAGAATTTCTCCCAGTCCCTGTAGGTCCTGGTAAAAGTCCTAAAGAGTTGTTTTAATGTTCCATTAAAGCGTTCACACAACACATTGGTTTGGGGGTGGTACGGGGCGCTTCTAATGGACTTTACGCCGCACAGCTTCCACAGTTGGTTGGTCGCCTCTGCTGTAAACTGGGTACCCTGGTCCGAGATAACCTCCCGGGGAAATCCAACCCGTGAGAAAACCTGGAGCAGGGCAGCCGCCACCGTCTCTGCCAGTATGTTAGGTAATGCAACCGCCTCCGGATACCGTGTGGCATAATCTACCACTGTCAATATATACTTTTTCCCTGACGGACAGGGTTTGGCTAACGGCCCTATCAGATCGACCGCTACTCAGCTAAATGGCTCCTCCACAATGGGGAGGGTGTGTAATTTGGCCTTGCAGCGATCTCCCCTCTTGCCAATGCGCTGGCAACTGTCACAGGTCTGGCAGTACTGACGAACATCATAGGTTACCCCCGCCCAAAAGAAGTTTTGTGTCAGACGATGCCTGGTGCAACTAATGCCGAGGTGCCCGGCCAAGGGTATGTCATGAGAGATTCGCAGTAGCTCCTGCCTATACTTTTTGGGAACTACCAGCTGTCATTTTATAGTAGGGCTCGTCCCTGTGTGGCGCTGCTCTGTAACCCGATAGAGGAGTCCCTGATGCCATACAAACTGTTCCCCTTCCAGTACTCCTCTCCCCTCCTGTGCCTTCTCACGATACCCCTGTAATGAGGGATCCTCAAGTCCTCCCTTTAAAACTCAGCTGGGTGGCCCAAGAAATGTGTCTGGCTATGGGAATACGTGTAGTGCTGGGGTGTCTTACCTGGGCCTCCTCTGAGTGTGATTCTGCCTCAGCAGCTTGAGCTTGTCTCCAGGTGGTCACAGGATATGTCTCAGCCAGAGGGGTGACCGAGAATGCAGACATGGGCCCCAAGTCATTTCCCAGCAAGACGTCTGCAGGTAAATCCTCCATCAGGCCGACCTCAACAAGGCCATCCCAGACTCCCCAGTTCAGGTGAATTCTGGCAGTGGGCAGTTGATGTATGGCTCCCCTGCTACACGGACTGACACTGTCCGGTCCGTCTTCTCTTGGTCCCGGACGAGATGAGGCTTCACAAGGGTCAAAGTTGCTCCGGAATCTCTTAGTCCCTGCATATGTTTCCCATTAACCCACACCACCTGTCGATGCTGTTGTCGATTATCTGCCCAGGCTGCCTGCTCAGGGTCTACTTCAAGCAGCACTTCCTCCATCTCTTCCATCCACGGATTAGTCATAGCCCCGAATGCCTGGTCAGCTTCGCTTTGGTAGCAGTGTACAGCGGCCCGGTTGAAGGTAGCCGTTCCCGCCTTTGGCCACTGGGTATGCTGAGTCCGGTTGGGACATTGTCTTTGCAGGTGGCCCAGCTGATGGCAGGTGTGGCATCGCGCCCCAGGGGGACTCTGGTAGGCCAGGTTTTAGCTGGTCCCCAACAATCTTCTGTGGTTTAGGGGCCTCCAGACCCATGGGAGGGCCCCTAGTGACAGTCTTTGATTCTGACAACTGAGACTTCCTGTGTCACGGGTGTGTCGCGGCGGAGATCGTCGCGATTGCACACCCTGACTTCGCACAGCTGAGTTTCTGGTGCTGGGTGTTTTTCGGCACTGAGGGAGTTAATTCTTTCTCTCTCGGTGCTGGGCTGACCAGCCTCGCCCAGCTGCGATTGATGTTTTGTTAATTAGCTTCCTTCATATACCTGCTGGTCTGCTGGGGAAGTTGCCGGTGAAAGCATTCATTCAGACCAGCAGAGCGGATCGTTTCTGAGAAGACTTAAGCTAAGAGTGCCTGTTGTGGTTTTTCCTCTCCTCGCTTATTGTTTATCTCCTTAACCTTTTGTGTTCCTCTGTAGTGGAAGTGTTGTATGCAAGGCTGTGTTTCCTTTACCCCTTGTCTGTCTCGTGTGTCTTAGACTGTGTGTAAGCTGTGACCTGCCCATTCCCTGTGGTGGTAATCAGGGTCCTTCTCAGGACTAGATTACAGTGGTCAGGGATCTACAGGAGACAGGGTTACGCTGGCGGCCTGGACCTCTGTACCATTAACAGTAGGTAGAGGGACTAGTCAGGACCCCAGTTCAGGGTCAGCATAGACCCCGGTCCACCTCTATCCAGAGACAGCGTGACACGTACACAGTATTGACCCACAATACATAGGATATTATGTCAGGTAAGACATTGCTGGCAGATACTATGTATACATGTTGATTTTCTCTATTATATGAAATTTAGAATGATGTCACATTAGATGTAGGTTGCTATCTTTGAATATATCTGTTATACGTCGTGACATTTTCACCGGCCACTCTAAAGATTCTCCCCAGCCACCATGGATCCAGTAGCCCATTTAGCTCAGCAGTTGCAGAGTTTGTCCATGGAGCTGACGGACGTTAAATCCAAGGTTTTGTACCCCCGGGAGCAAACCAGATTTGAACCTAAAGTAGCTCTCCCGGACAGGTTCACTGGTGGGCGGGACAAGTTTTTCACTTTCCGGGAAGCATGTAAATTGTATTTTCGGCTGCGGCTGCAGTCGTCGGGGAGTGAGGATCAGAGGGTGGGAATTGTCATCTCGCTCTTACAAGGGGACCCTCAATCCTGGGCATTCTCTCTTCCCACGGGCTCCCTGGCTCTCCAGTCAGTGGACCGATTTTTTACAGCCCTGGGTCTGGTATATGATGACCCGGATCGGGTCTCCCTTGATGAGATGAAGTTACGTAGGATACAGCAGGGAGATCGTCCGGCGGAGGAATTTTCTTCAGAGTTCCGTAGGTGGGCCACGGATACTCAGTGGAATGACCCGGCTCTTAAGAGCCAGTTTTGTCAAGGTTTATCTGACAAATTAAAAGATGTGTTGGCTCAGTATGATTCTCCCCCGTCACTGGAGGCCGCTATGGCTCTTGCTATTCGCATTGATAGACGGCTTCGGGAGAGGTGTGGGGTAACTCCGCCCCCTGTGATGACTCCACCTCCTTCTAAAGTCCCTAATATTGAGGTTCCCCTGGTTTGTTCCGAGGAACCTATGCAGTTGGGAGGGACATCATTCCGAGGGAGGGGATCGGCGATGCGCCGCAAAACAAGAAGGTGTTTCTTCTGCGGGAGAGAGGGACATTTTATTGAGGGGTGTCCATCCCGTACTGTACTGAGCAAGAACTCGCCGGAAAACTATTAATCCCAGGTTGTGTGGTGGACGACAATCTGGGAGTATGTATTTCGTCCCCAAGTCCGTCTCAGTTTCTCGTACCAGCGGAGGTGGTGGTAGGTACGAGAACTGAGAGGATTTCTGTTCTTCTGGATAGTGGGGCCGCGGCTAATCTGGTGGACGCTCGGTTTGCCCAGGTGCAAGGTATGCAACTGAGTGTATTGGCCAAACCTATCCCTATATTCTCTATTGACGCCAGGCCTCTCGGTCAAGGTAGCTGTGCAAGCAGTGCATAACATAGACCTTCGAGTGGGGCAATACATAAAGAACTATTGTCTTGTTATGTGTTGGAGGGCCTTCCCACTCCTATTGTGTTGGGACTTCCTTGGTTAACTAAACATAACCCAGTTATTAATTGGCAATCCAGAGAGATAAGCCAGTGGGGTGAATTTTGCAATAGTAACTGCATGAACACGGTCATCGGTACGGTCGTGCCTAGAACCTTACCTCCTTTTCTGGAGGACTTTGAGGATGTGTTTTCAGAGGAAGGGTGTCAAGAATTACCTCCTCATCGTGCATATGACTGTGCTATAAAATTGCTTCCTGATGCTAAGTTACCAAAATCTAGGTTATATAACCTTTCTGGTCCTGAGAGGCAAGCTATGAAGGATTACATTTCGGAAAGTCTGGCCAAGGGGCATATTAGACCTTCATCTTCCCCAGTGGCCGCGGGGTTCTTCTTTGTGAAGAAAAAAGATGGAGGCCTACGCCCTTGCCTGGATTTCCGTGAGCTTAATCGGATTACGGTCCGAGATCCGTATCCGCTCCCACTTATTCCTGATCTCTTCAATCAGATTGTGGGCGCCAAATGGTTCTCTAAGTTGGATCTCAGGGGGGCGTATAATCTGATTAGGATAAAGGAGGGGATAAGTGGAAGACGGCGTTTAACACTCCAGAGGGACATTATGAGAACCTTGTCATGCCTTTCGGTCTGACTACTGCCCCGGCGGTGTTTCAACATTTTGTTAATGACATCTTTCACCACCTAGTGGGACAATTTGTTGTCATTTATCTAGATGACATCTTAATTTACTCGCCGTATCTTGTGTCTCATCAGGAGCATGTGAGACAAGTGTTGCAGATCTTGCGAGATAATAAACTGTACGCCAAATGGGAGAAGTGTGTATTCGCTGTACAAGAACTTCAGTTTTTAGGATTCTTGGTGTCAGCCTCCGGTTTCCGTATGGACCTTGGGAAAGTGAAGGCTGTGCTTGAATGGGATCGGCCAGAGGATCTTAAAGCACTGCAGCGTTTCCTGGGGTTTGCTAACTACTACCGGAAATTTATTCGTAATTTCTCATCTGTTGTCAAACCTCTCACTGACATGACAAAAAAAGGGACGGATTTTTCTAGGTGGTCTTACAAAGCTTGTCAAGCATTTTCCTCCTTGAAAAATGTTTTGCTTCAGCACCCATACTCATCCAACCTGATGCATCACAACCGTTCATTGTGGAGGTAGACGCATCTGACGTAGGAGTGGGTGCGGTATTATCTCAAGGTCCGTCCCCTGGTAAATGGCATCCATGCGCTTTCTTCTCTAAAAAATTGTCGTCCGCCGAGAGGAATTATGATGTCGGCAATAGGGAACTCTTGGCCATTAAGTTGGCTTTTGAAGAGTGGCGTCACTTTTTGGAGGGGGCAGTCCACCCGGTCACCGTCATTACTGATTACAAGAACCTGCTGTATTTAGAGTCTGCAAAACGTCTGAATTCCAGACAAGCTAGATGGTCGTTGTTTTTTACCAGGTTTAATTTTGTCGTCACATATCGTCCTGGGTCAAAAAATGTAAAGGCTGATGCCTTATCTCGTAGTTTCCCGGGGGCCGGGAAGACGGATGACCCGGTTCCTATTCTTCAGGAGGGAGTTGTGGTGTCGGCTGTATGCTCTGAGCTTGAGGAGGAGGTATTGGAGGCTCAGGGGACGCCCCTGTAGGACCTCCAGGGAAACTGTTTGTTCCAGATCAGTTAAGACAAAAGGTTATCGAGGCACATCATAATTCTGCTTTGGCAGGACACCCAGGGAGTAAAGCAACTGTAGATCTCGTTTCTCGCCGGTTTTGGTGGCCTAACTTAAATAAAGAGGTGGTAACTTTTGTCGCGTCCTGTGGGGTATGTGCGCGCTCTAAGACCCCACATACCCGTCCGTCTGGGGCCCTTTTACCGTTGAAAATCCCGGAGCGTCCATGGACCCATCTGTCTATGGACTTCATTACGGACCTTCCTCCGTCTTCAGGTAAAACTGTCATACTAGTTGTAGTTGACAGGTTCAGCAAAATGGCACATTTTATTGCTCTTCCTGCTCTTCCTAATGCTAAAACTCTGGCGCAGGTGTTCATTGGGGAGATTGTGAGACTTCACGGGTTGCCTTCCGATGTGGTGTCGGATCGGGGGTCTCAGTTTGTGTCCAAATTCTGGAAGGCATTTTGTTCTCGTCGGGGGATGCAGTTGTCATTTTCTTCGGCTTTTCATCCGCAGACCAATGGTCAGACAGAGCGTCTGAATCAGAGCTTAGAGACATAACTCCGGTGTTTTGTCTCAGAGAACCAAGAGGACTGGTCTTCTTTCTTGCCTCTGGCAGAGTTCGCTCTTAACAATAGGCGGAGCGAGTCCACTGGTAAGTCCCCGTTTTTTGGGGCATATGGTTTTCACCCCCAGTTTTGTACTTTCAATGGGGGGGCTCTTCTGGGGTTCCTGAGGAGGAACGATTTTCGTCGTCACTTGCTTCAGTGTGGAGAGGAGTGCTTAATAATCTGAGCACTATGGGGAACCGATACAAACGTATGGCTGATAGGAGGAGAGTGTCTGGTCCGGACCTAAGTGTGAACGATCTGGTATGGTTGTCTACCAAGAATATAAAACTTAAGGTTCCCTCCTGGAAACTCGGTCCCAGATTCATCGGGCCATACAGGATCAGTTCAATAGTTAATCCGGTGGCTTTCCGTCTTGACCTCCCTCCTACATTTAAAATCCACAATGTGTTCCACAAATCGTTGCTTAAGAGGTACGTGGCACCAGTTATACCGTCACCTCTACCTCCTCCTCCAGTGGTGGTCAATGGTAATTTGGAGTTTCAGGTATCGAAGATCATTGAATCACGTCTGAATCGCAGGTCCCTTCAGTACCTTGTTCATTGGAGGGGGTATGGTCCTGAGGAGAGGATGTGGGTTTCTGCGTCGGATATTAACGCAGACCGTTTGGTTCGGGCCTTCCACACTACTCACCCAGATAGACCAGGCCCTGAGGGTCCAGAGGCCCCTCGTAGAATGGGGGGTACTGTCACGGGTGTGTCGCGGCGGAGATCGTCGCGATTGCACACCCTGACTTCGCACAGCTGAGTTTCTGGTGCTGGGTGTTTTTCGGCACTGAGGGAGTTAATTCTTTCTCTCTCGGTGCTGGGCTGACCAGCCTCGCCCAGCTGCGATTGATGTTTTGTTAATTAGCTTCCTTCATATACCTGCTGGTCTGCTGGGGAAGTTGCCGGTGAAAGCATTCATTCAGACCAGCAGAGCGGATCGTTTCTGAGAAGACTTAAGCTAAGAGTGCCTGTTGTGGTTTTTCCTCTCCTCGCTTATTGTTTATCTCCTTAACCTTTTGTGTTCCTCTGTAGTGGAAGTGTTGTATGCAAGGCTGTGTTTCCTTTACCCCTTGTCTGTCTCGTTTGTCTTAGACTGTGTGTAAGCTGTGACCTGCCCATTCCCTGTGGTGGTAATCAGGGTCCTTCTCAGGACTAGATTACAGTGGTCAGGGATCTACAGGAGACAGGGTTACGCTGGCGGCCTGGACCTCTGTACCATTAACAGTACCTCCAGGTAGAGGGACTAGTCAGGACCCCAGTTCAGGGTCAGCATAGACCCCGGTCCACCTCTATCCAGAGACAGCGTGACACGTACACAGTATTGACCCACAATACATAGGATATTATGTCAGGTAAGACATTGCTGGCAGATACTATGTATACATGTTGATTTTCTCTATTATATGAAATTTAGAATGATGTCACATTAGATATAGGTTGCTATCTTTGAATATATCTGTTATACGTCGTGACATCCTGGCATCATGATGTTCATCGGCCAGACAAGCGGCCTCCTCAAGAGTCGTTGGCCATCTGTCCCAAAGCCATTCTTGTGTCTCGGGGGTTAGTCCAGTAAAGAATCGCTCTAACAAGAAGAGCTGGAGGACGTCCTCCTTAGTGGTTGCTTGGCTCCCTTGTACCCTGTAGTTTACAGGCCCATTCAGCGTGGGTATCTCTTACCTGTTTTATAAGTCTGCGGAACTTTTGGCAGTATGCCTCTGGTGTCAGCGCATACCAGGCCAAGATCACTTCTTTGACCCGCTCATAGTCCATACAGTTCTCATCAGGTTCCGTGCGATAGGCATCCGCTGCCCGGCCTGTCAGCTTGTTGGCCAGAACCTGAACCCAATCCTCCGGCTTCACTTAATGAAGGGCACAGTGCCGCTCAAAGTCCTGCAGAAATCCATCAATGTCTTCCTCTGCCTCCTCCAACTGTCAGAGGGCATTATACTGGATTTTTTTGTGGCTTACTGCTGACGATACCTGGGCAGAGGCCAGAGCTCCCCCTGCTCGCTGACTCTCCTCTCTCCGCTCTGCCATCTCCATCTTGGCTAGTTCTATCTTGCTTTGCTCTACTTTGGAAAAGCAGAGAACCTGAGTCAATGCTAATAATAAAAAAATAATATTTTTATTGAATTCATTATTAAAAATGATTTATCGAAAAGTCAATATGACTTGTTAGCTACATGTGGCCTGGTGGCTTCTGACCTGCCGGTTTTAACTAGGGCTTGGACTTGCATGACTTTCATTGCTCTGATCCTTTAAACTTCTTGGTGTGTGCAAGTGAAGTCTCAATGAGATCCTGCACATAAGTACTAAACTTTAGTGAACTTTTCGCTCACACCAGCATACATGCATCTCCTACTGCCTTTAGCTATACTACCTTCCTAAAAACCACCCATGTTAGCGTTAACTGTGAGACCCTCACTATTTACTCCTGATGCCATAATCTTGATACAGGATATCTATGCTTCTGCTCTTTGGATTTGAAGGTTATCTCAGGATCCTCCTATACACATATTTATACTGTGTCTGCTCACTTTATTTGTGTTTTGTTTTTTGCACAATTTTGATATTGACTTTTCAATAAATCATTTTTAATAATGAATTCAATAAAAATATTAATTTTTAATTAATAGCATTGACTCGGGTTCTCTGTTTTTCTAATCTGATGCTTATGAGTCGCAGCTGTTATGCAATATTTTTTGGTGGTATTTTTCTACCACTTCTAATTTATTTATTATGATTTGGAGGTATATTTTGTTATCTAGCTCTACTTTGGTCCGCTCTGCCATCTCCATCTTGGCTAGCTCTATTCTGGTCCACTCTGCCATCTTTTCCTTCAGATCAGTACGCACATCAGCCATCACCTCTCGTACGATCTCTATTGCAGGGTTTGGGCCATAGAACGCCAGACTGCTCTTTACCTCCTTCTGGAATTCAGTCTCTTCTACATTCACATTGGGGGACGCTGCACTGTCGTGTTCCATGATGGCTGCTATAAAATCTGCTTTTGTTTTGCTGCTGGTGATTAACCCTCGAGCTTCCACCAGGTCTTTTAATGTATTCCTCTTTAACTTCTGGTAGCTGTTTTCCATTCATTCCTTTACTCCTATAGATGGGGTATCATATCCTACTCTCCGCCACCAGTGTAATGGGGTATGCTGTACTGTAGTACCTCTTACATTACCACTCCAAGTTTCAGGAGGTCCACTCTGCTTTCCTGTATTCTGAATGAAGAACGCTGGCTCGAAAGTCTTTGTTACATGGGAACATATAAAAGATCACTGCTTCTCCACGTATTTCCAGTGTGACAACCTTTTACTCACAGGTCTCAGAATATATACACATACAGAGGACAGGACAATCAATATGAGGCAGGCCAGTAGATAACAGGCTCCTATTAAGACGCCAGACATACATTACAATAGCTGCAGGTGGCCGTCGGCCCCCGATCATTTACAGTGGGATTTACAAAGGCGGGGAAGGTCAGAAGTGGGATATCTCGTTTACCACTGCCCAGGGGTCGCAGCCGGACGGCTGATGCATTAGGGACATGCATCTTACATTGCACATATCATACATGCATATCATATTCTGGATGCTGGGGGGTTCTGTAACAGTCGGGTTTCATGAAACCCGACTCGACCCTTAAAAAGTCGCTCATCTCTAACCCCAATTGTTTCATTTTCATGAGTAACAGGAAAATTGATTAAAATCTCCTGATACACCAACCCAAACATGTATGGAAAAAACAGTTAGGCACAAGCAGGGAAATTGAAAGGAAGGAGTACCATTTTACTTTTTTTTACGGAAAATTTCTGTAATACTCGATAAAAAAGGAACCCGGATAAAACCACCCCCTAATTTTGCCCAAAAAACTGGGAAAACGTTTTTACCGTGTATAAGCCGGGGGGTATAAACTCCCCCTGCTCTGTGCTGCCCCCGCCTGCTCCTTCTCCCCCACCAGCCTGTGCCCCCCCCATTCTCTGTAAACCCCCCCCTCCGCCCCCGTCCTCCGCGCGTCCCCCATTCCTTTTCCGCCTCCTGTGCCCCCCGTCCTGCTCCGTCTCCCTGTGCCCTCCTCCTCTCCCCCCGCCTGCCCGTGCTCCTCTGGCCCTCCATCCTCCCCCCTCCCCCGTGCCCATTGTCCTCCCCATGCTTCCCCCCCCTCCATTTTCCCCCCGTCCGCTCCCGCTTCCCCCGTCCTCCCCCCCCTCCCTCCCCTGCTTCCCCCGCCACCGTTTCCCCCCCCCCCCCGTTGCTTCCCTGCTTCCCCCGTCCTCCCCCCCCCCCCCAGCTTCCGCCTCCTCCGTTCTCC
>JARQOD010000002.1:235327867-235454382 GCA_033576555.1 Oophaga sylvatica
TAACTTTTATGGTGTGGTCAAAAAGTTCCATTTTGATCTCCTCACTCCAAATTACCTTGTTCCAGAAGTTTTCAGTCTTGTCTCTGTGCTGTTTTGCATATTGTAGGCAAGATACTTTGTGACATTTGTGCAGAAATGGCTTTCTTCTGGCAACTTGACCATGCAGCCCATGCCTCCTTATTGTGTATCTTGAAATTTATTATTTTATTATTATTATACATTTATATAGCGCCATTTATTCCATGGCGCTTTACATATGAAAAGGGAAAAATATAGACAGATACAATAAACATGTGCTAGACAAGGGACACACAAGTACAGAAGGAGAGAGGAGCCTGCCCGCGAGGGCTCACAGTCTACAGGGATGGGTGAGAATACACTAGGAGAGGGTAGAGCTGGTCGTGCGATGGTTCAGTAGACTGAGGATCATTGCAGGTTGTAGGCTTGTCGGAACAGGTGGGTCTTCAGGTTTTTCTTGAAGGTCTCCGTTGTTGGTGAAAGTCTGATGTTTTGCGGCAGGGAGTTCCAGAGTATGGGGGAAGCCCGGGAGAAGTCTTGTATGCGGTTGTGGGAAGAAGAGATGAGGGGGAGTCGAGAAGGAGATCTTGGGAGGATCGAAGGTTGCGTGTAGGTAGGTAGCGGGAGACCATGTCACAGATGTATGGAGGAGAAAGGTTGTGGATGGCTTTGTATGCCATGGTTAAGGTTTTGAACTGGAGCCTCTGGGCAATAGGAAGCCAGTGAAGGGCCTGGCATAGTGGGGAGGCTGGGGAATAGCGGGAAGACAGGTGGATTAGTCGTGCAGCAGAGTGTAGGATGGACTGGAGTGGTGCCAGAGTGCTAGAGGGGAGGCCAGACAGTAGGAGGTTGCAGTAGTCGAGGCGGGAGATGATAAGGGCGTGCACTAGTGTTTTTTGTGGTTTCATGGTTGAGGAATGAGCGTATCCGGGAAATATTTTTGAGTTTGAGGCGGCAGGAGGTGGCGAGGGCTTGGATATGTGGTTTGAAAGAGAGGGCAGAGTCGATGATCACCCCAAGGCACCGAGCATGTGGGACTGGGGAAAGCGAGCAGCCATTGACATTGATGGATAGGCCTGGTGGAGGGGTAGAATGAGGTGGGGGAAAGATGATGAATTCTGTTTTGTCCATGTTCAGTTTGAGAAAGCGAGCAGAAAAGAAGGCTGAGATAGCAGACAGACACTGTGGGATTTTGGTCAGTAGGGAGGTGAGGTCAGGTCCAGATAGGTAGATCTGCGTGTCATCGGCATAGAGGTGATACTGCAAGCCATGGGATTGTATGAGCTGTCCCAGGCCGAAGGTGTAGATGGAGAAGAGTAGGGGTCCTAGGACTGAGCCTTGGGGAACACCGACAGACAGGGGGCGAGGTGAGGAGGTGGTGTGTGAGAGGGAGACACTAAAAGTTCGGTCTGTTAGGTATGATGAGATCCAGGATAGGGCCAAGTCTGTGATGCCAAGAGATGAGAGAATCTGTAGGAGGAGGGAATGGTCTACGGTGTCAAAGGCAGAAGATAGGTCCAGGAGAAGGAGGACAGAGTAGTGTCGCTTGCTCTTGGCGGTTAGTAGGTCGTTGGTGACTTTAGTTAGGGCAGTTTCAGTTGAGTGATGCGGTCGAAAGCCTGATTGTAACCGGTCAAAGAGGGAGCAGGAGGAAAGGTGGGAGGACAGTTCAAGATATACATGCTGTTCCAGTAGTTTTGAGGCGAAGGGGAGAAGAGATATCGGGCGATAGCTAGACGCTGAGGATGGGTCGAGGGAGGGCTTTTTGAGGATTGGGTGATTGAGGCATGTTTGAAGGATGAAGGAAAGACACCATTTGTAAGTGAAAGGTTGAAGAGGTGTGTGAGAGTAGGGATGAAGACTGTGGCAAGGTTAGGGATGAGGTGGGACGGGAGTGGGTCAAGCGCGCAAGTGGTGAGGTGTGATCTTGACAGGAGAGTGGGAGAGCTGATCTTCTGTCATGGTGGTGAAGCTGGTTTTGGAAGAACAGGGCTGAGTGGCTAAGAGGGGCATTGGGGGCTGCGGGCCAAAGCCTTCTCTGATAGTATCAATCTTTTGCTTAAAGAAGGAGGCAAAGTCTTCGGCAGAAATGAGAGGAGAGGGAGGAGGTGATGTGGGATGGAGTAGAGAATTGAAAGTGTTGAAGAGCTGTTTAGGGTTGTGAGACAGGGAGGATATGAGAGATGCAAAGTAAGTTTGTTTTGCGGCAGAGAGCGTGGACTTGAAGCTGGCAAGGGACTGCTTGTATGCGTTGAAGTGCTCGATGGAGTGGGTTCTCTTCCATCTCCGCTCGGTAACCCTGGAAGCCCGTCTCAGTTCTTTGGTCAGGCCGGTCAGCCATGGCTGCCTGTTGATTGTACGAGTTTTGCTCTGCATGAGGGGGGCGGCCGAATCAAGTGTGGTTTTTATTGTGGTGTTATAAAATGTGGCAGCAGCATCTGTGTCATTAAGTGAGGCTATGTCTGTGAGAGGGAGGAGGGACTCAGAGAGCGATTGTAAATTGAGGTGTTTGAGATTTCTGCGAGGGTGGGTGAGTTTGTGGAGTGGGGGATGCGTACTAACAGAGGAGAGGGAAGAGAATGTCAGTAGGTTGTGGTCAGACAGGGGGAGTGGGGAGTTAGTGAGATTAGTGAGGGAACAGAGACGGGTGAAGATAAGGTCCAGCGTGTGACCGCCTTTGTGAGTGGCCACAGAGGACCATTGAGTGAGGCCAAGGGAAGCTGTGAGCGAAAGAAGTTTAGAGGTTGCCGGGGTGGAAGTGTCAATGGGGATGTTGAAATCGCCCATAATGATGGTGGGGATGTCAGCAGAGAGGAAATGGAGTAGCCAGGTGGTGAAGTGGTCGAGAAAGGTGGAGATGGCTAGTTCCGGGGGGCGGTAAATGACAGCCAGTTGGAGGTTGGAGGGGGAATAGATGCGGACGGAGTGCACTTCGAACGAGGGAATAGCAGCAGAGGGTGGAATTTGAATAGGGGTAAAGGAGCAGGTATCAGACAGGAGTAAGCCAACTCCTCCACCACGTTTGTTGCTGGGGCGAGGGGTGTGAGAAAGATGAAGTCCGCCATAGGAGAGCGCAGCTGGAGAGGCTGTGTCAGAGGGGGTGAGCCAGGTTTCAGTGATGGCAAGGAAGGAGAGTTTGTTGGTGATAAAGAGGTCGTGGACAAATGACAGTTTATTGCAGACGGAGCGTGCGTTCCATAGTGCTCCGGGTAGGGGGACTGGGGGAGGGGGGTGTGGATGGATAGGTATGAGGTTGACAGGGTTGCAAAAACGTGTGGAAGATCGTGGCAGGGTGTTAGAAATGAGTGTGGGGATGTGATGAGGAGGGCCAGGATTTGGGGATACATCGCCAGCGATGAGGAGTAGCAGACAGAGCGTTAGAAGGTGAGAGCAGGATAAGCCATGGTGTGGCAGTGTGAAATAGTCACACTGCTAGTTTTCAGAGAGTCCAGTAATTCAGCTGAAATTATTTTTGGGTTTTTCTTTGCATCCTGAATAATTTTCTTGGCAGCTGTGGACGAAATTTTTTTGGTCTACCTGACCATGGTTTTTGTTTTTACAGAGCCCCTGATTTTCCATTTGTAAACCATAGCTTGAATGCTGCTGACTGGCATTACCAATTCCTTGGATATATTTTTGTATCCCTTTCCTGTTTTATACAGTTCAACTACATTTTCCTCTAGATCAGTTGACAATTATTTTGCTTTCCCCATGACTCACAATTCAGAAACATCAGTGGCTGTATGAAAAATGCAAGAGTCTGTCTGGATCCCAGAAACTCACTCAACTGTTATGCACACACACTGATTACAAGCAAACAGGTCACAGGTGAGGCTGTTACCTTTAGTAGCCATTCAAACCCATTTGTGTCAACTTCTGTGCATGTTATCAGGCCAAAATCACCAGGGTATGTGCAACATTGATCAGGGTCATTTGTATGTTATGGGTTGTCACTAGAGTTGAGCGATACTTCCCAATATCAAGAAGTATCGGATCGGAATCGGTATGGATACCCAAAAAGTATCGGCGATACCCGATTCCGATACCGGAAATCCAATGCAAGTCTATAGGACAGAAATATCGGAACTAAAAAAAAACCCTTTCTTTCCTTGTAAACACTAAATATACACACATAGAATACATATATATATACTGTATATATATACATGTCATTGTGACATATATATATATACATATATTTATAGTTCATACACTTCTACATAGTAAAATAGCCTCTGATTCAATTGCCGGGTAATGCCGCCTTGTGAAAATACAGAAGCACCCGACATGAAATGACACATGGTTTACATAGAGTTAACCATGTCTTTTCATGTAGTTTGATATCTGGTTTTCACAAACAATTACATGAGTGTATGTGTGCAAAATTTCACACCTGTAGGGGTTAATTAAAGGTGTAAATTCGTTGTAAAAAAACTGACTTTTTTGCTACGAATTTACACCTTTAATTAACCCCTACATGTGTCAAATTTTGCACACATACACTCATGTAATTGTTAGTGAAAACAATATATCAAACAACTTAAAATGACATGGTTAACTGTATGTAAACCATGTGTCATTTCATGTCGGGTGCTTCTCTATTTTCACAAAAGCCGGCAATTGAATTAGCGGCTATTATACTATGTAGAAGTGTATGAACTATAAATATATATATATATATATATATATATATATATATATATTATGTGTCACAAATTCAATGACATGTATATATATATATGAGGTGTAAAATTGTTGAAAAAAAATGCGTGGGCTCCCGCCCTATTTTCTCAACCAGACAGACAAAGCCAGCGAGTGGGGGCAGGTAATAATAGCCCAGAGAGGGACCATTATTTTTGGCCCCCCCCTGGCTACTAACATCTGCCCCCAGACACCCCAGAAAAGGCAAATCTATAATTATATTCGCCCTTTCTGGTACTTTGCCCGTCTATTCCCATTGCCCTGTAGCGGTGGCGAATGGGTTAATAAGGGGTTAAAGCCACCTTGCTATTGAAAGGTGACCTTAAGCCAGGTTAATAATTGAGAGCTGTCAATTAGACAACTATCAATTATTAATCCTATTGCATGAAATAAAAATAAAACACACACACTTTAATTAAAAATCATTTTAATGAAATAAAGACACATGTTTTTGACTATCTTTTATTTTACTGCAAAAACCATTTCCTGTAATAAAAATAAAATAAAAAAGCAAAATTATTCTTACCTATCTGATGCACAGTCAGGTCCCACGGTGTAATCCATCAGAAAGGGTTAATGTTTACTGCAGGGACTGAAGCTAATGCTGCAGCCTCACAGTAAGCCCCCAAATGAATCTTCTCCTCTCCTGGCTGACAGGAGAGGAAGTGGAAAGCTTAATTGATTGCTCCCCACTTTAACTTCAGGTCAGCCAGGGACACCATCAGTGACGTCAGAGGGAACTGATTAACAAAAATAGGGGATCCTCTCAAAAAAAAAATGGCGTGGGGTCCTCCCTATTTTTGTTAACCAGCCTAATGAAGCAGACTGCTGAAGCCTGGATTTTCAGGCTGTTAAGGAGCCAAGATCCATGGACCTTGCGAGCCTGATAATACCAGGCCACAGCAGTCTGCTTATCTTGGCTGGTTAACAAAAATAGGGGATCTCCTCGAAAAAAATGGCGTGGGGTCCCCCCTATTTTTGTTAACCAGCCAGATGAAGCAGACTACTGAAGCCTGGTTTTTCAGGCTGGTAAGGATCCAATATCCATGGACCTTGCAAGCATGATAATACCAGGCCACAGCAGTTTGCTTAGCTTGGCTGGTTAACAAAAATAGGGGATCCCCTCGAAAAAAAAATGGCGTGGGGTCCCCCCTATTTTTGTTAACCAGCCAAGTAAAATGCAGACTGCTGCGGCCTGGTATTAAAAGACTGTCAAGGCCCATGGATTTTGGCCCTCAACAGCCTGATAATACCAGGCTACAGCAGCCCCACATTTGGCGCATCAAAATATGTGCCAATTGTGGTACTTTACCCGGCTCTTCCCACTTGCCCTGTAGCGGTGGCAAGCGGGGTAATAAGGGGTTAATGTCACCGTTATTGCACGGTGACAATAAGCCCGGTTAATAATGGAGAGGCGTCAATAAGACACCGATCCATTATTAATCCCAAAGTTTTTAAATGTTTTAAAAAAGACACAGCAAGAAAAAAGTATTTTATTGTGTGATGATATTGCAAGCGTCATGTCTTGTGCTGTTGCTAGAACTACAACCCCCTTCCCCCCCCTGTCAGCCTGCACTCAGGCAGTGTAATGTGAGCTGCCAGTGCTGGAAGTTTTCCCGCTTCACCGCAGGGGTCCTGCATTGTCCGAACACGTGCTTTCTTCCTATAGCAGCCATGTTGGAGTATTCATTCTCTTTTGGTTAATAACACGGTGGGAGCATTCGCTAGAAACACGAAAGTTACTGTGTTGAACCATGCGCCGATGGGCATCGTTCCCGTGGTACTGGTAAACCCGTAACTCCAACAGAACCCGAGAAATGGAATTCTCGGGTGCCCCATGAACTAGCCCACCCAAGTGTGGGCTCATTGGAACCGTCATTTCAAAGCAAGACCATTGATAGGTCTGCCATTATTCTGCTAGGTTCACAGAACGAGTTATGAACCTTATGATATCGCAGAGCTCAAACCATAGCTTGCAGCCAGGGGAGGTGGCTAGAGGACCAGCCCTTTTTGTGAGGTCAGAAGCTGACATGCATAAGTCTTACAGTGAAGTTCCTTACCAGAGTTCTTTCTGCTGAGTAAGAGATCTACCAATGAACTATGACGTGTGGCTCCTTCCCCCAGCCTGGCTTGCCTGTAATGATCTAACAACCATGTGAGTTATCTTTCATTCTTAATCCCATTTTATTTTATAACTGCATATGTATATAACGATATTGTCTCAGTTTGTTACATCTTTTTATATTATATAAGCACTGCCTGATTTTAAGGAATAAACCTATAAATTTATTAGTTTGTTTCTCCTGCTCTATAAACGAATCTGCACGTGCCTGAGGTAACTACGCTACTGTTTTGGGGTTGCTACGGACCCTCTTGATAAATTGTTCATCAAAAGCCGTAGCTGGTGGCAGCTAAAAGAAAGGGGTGTAAAGTGTTAATCTATTGGGTGACGCAGCAGGGTTTATAAGGGTACTGCCTGGCTGCAGCCAGGAGTAATTATAATTCCCTCACTGCAGCGTGCCCAATAGCCAGCACACATCCAAGTGACCCATCTGGCGACCAATTATCCTAGGTGCAGTTCCCTGACTGACCTGAGGGTAAGGGGGGCGCCAGAGAGCTGCAAGTTCCTAAGTGGAAGTGGGATAGTTATAAATCCCTGCAGTTTACTGGGTCGGACGGCAGCAGCCGTTGTGTGTGTGCACGTTCCATCACATGTGGTGGCAGCGGTGGGATCACAAGCCGTGACCCCCGGGCTACCGTGTGGCGGACTGTGTGCCCGTTCATCACATATTGGTGGCAGCGGTGGGATCACAAGCCGTGACCCCCGGGCTACCGTGTGGCGGACTGTGTGCCCGTTCATCACATATTGAAATAAAAGAGACAACACAGTTTTCATTAATTTTATTACACGCTCATCCTGCGACGCCATCGATTTCCTGGAAAAAAAGAAAAAAAAAAAAAACCAACAGTATACCACCTGTCCGACGCAGTCCATAGTAACGAGTGTCCCACGACGAGTCCAGCTCTGCTACATCTGGATGCCAGGCTGAGCCTGACATCCCGACGCAGCACAGCTGCTTACCAGCTTCCCCGACGGTGACGTCATCGGACTGTTTTACGGCCGCGATTACCCGGAAGCACGTGCAGTTATCGCGAGAAACTGCACCTGACCTCCAGGGAGAAGATAACAGCGGCCATCAAGCAGTCCAGGACGTGACCACCGGGGATCTTCTGCCAGGTAAGTGCCGCTGACTCCTGACAGACCCGACCGACGGACACTGACAGTGACAGGAACATTCCGATTCCGGTATCTGATATGACAAAAATATCGGAACTCGGAATCGGAATTCCAATACAGCAAATATCGGCCGATACCCGATATTTGCAGTATCGGAATGCTCAACACTAGTTGTCACTATGATTTAAAAAGAGAAAACACAGTAGTTTGACAAAAAATGGCTTCACCCAACCACTAATCATGAGTGAGAAAAAGTTTTGGTGTTATTCATATTCTCTGAAAAAGGCCAAGAAAGCTAAAATTCTGCCGTGGTATGTCAACTTTTGAGCACAACTATATATGTACTATGGAGGCTAATAGTGAAAAGCTTAAAGCTAAAGTAGGGTGTGATGCTGTCTGGTTGGCTGGAGCAGAGAGCTTATAGCTCCAGCTGTACAGCACAGACCCATAATGCCAGACTGTATAGGTCCCAGCAACCCAAATCTAAGAAGCTAGAGAGAGCCTGTGTCATCCTGAACTTCGGATTCCAATGTTTTTTCAATTACCATCACCACTCCCCAAATGAAGAGGGCGATATCTCTTGACAGAAGCAGTTGTCACAGGAGAAGGTCCAGGTGGAGATGTGACATTGACACTAAGTGCAGTAGATAAAGCATACCTTTTTTGCGAAATAAAGATACAGTACTTAGAAAAATGTTTAATATTTTAGTGTTATTTTATAATATTTGGAAAACCCCTATAAGAAACTTTCTGACAACAGTTTTGAATACAGTAGGCAGTACAACTTAAATAGTATTACTTTTGTTTTTTTCATTAAAGAGGCACCTCAAAGTCATTTCAACCTGAATTGGACACTAAAGAACAGGATTTCTAAGTTTTCTTTAAGAAATGTAAATTTGCTGCTAAGCGTTAAACCCTTCAGACATATTAACAAATTAAAATAATGCTGTAAAAAACTATTCTGCTATAATATAAACATATTGGAAATACTATTTATGAACCATTTTGTATGGTATTGACTGTTTGACATGAAGGCATAAAAATTTACAGTTTGAAAATTGCAAAATTTTCCAAATTTAAGAAAATTTCATAAATACAGTGCCTTGAAAAAGTACTCATACCCTGTTTACTTTTCAACATTATTTCACATAACACCAACAAACAAATGTTTTCATTTAAATTTTATATGATTTACTAACACAAAGTGGCAATTATTTGTAAAATGTACAGGAAACGATACATGGTTTTCTAAATATTTAAAAAATATCGATCTGAAAACTGTGACATACATTTGTTTTCAGCCCCCCTGTGTAAATAATTTCTTGGACCAACTTTCACTGCCATTACTGCTGCAAGTCTTTTGGCGTACAGTATAGACCAAAAGTTTAGACACACCTTCTCATTCAAAGATTTTTCTGTATTTTTTCATGATTATGAAAATTGTACATTCACACTGAAGGCATCAAAACTATGAATTAACACATGTGGAATTATATACTTAACAAAAAAGTGTGAAACAACTGAAACTTATATTCTAGGTTCTTTAAAGTAGCCACCTTTTGCTTTGATTACTGTTTTGCACACTCTTGGCATTCTTTTGATGAGCTTCAAGAGGTAGTCACCGGAAATGGTCTTCCAACAGTCTTGAAGGAGTTCCCAGAGATGCTTAGCACTTGTTGGCCCTTTTACCTTCACTCTGGGGTCCAGCTCACCCCAAACCATCTCGATTGGATACAGGTATGGTGACTGTGGAGGCCAGGTCATCTGGCGTAGCACCCCATCACTCTCCTTCTTGGTCAAATAGCCCTTACACAGCCTGGAGGTGTATTTCGGGTCATTGTCCATTCACCTTTTCTGCGTCGCACAAAGACACGGTGGTTGGAACCAAAGATCTCAAATTTGAACTCATCAGACCAAAGCACAGATTTCCACTGGTCTAATGTCCATTCCTTGTGTTCTTTAGCCCAAACAAGTCTCTTCTGCTTGTTGCCTGTCCTTAGCAGTGGTTTCCTAGCAGCTATTTTACCATGAAGGCCTGCTGCACAAAGTCTCCTCTTAACAGTTGTAGAGATGTGTCTGGTGCTAGAACTCTGTGTGGCATTGACCTGGTCTCTAATCTGAGCTGCTGTTAATCTGCGATTTCTGAGGCTGGTGACTCAGAAAAACTTATCCTCAGAAGCAGAGGTGACTCTTAGTCTTCCTTTCCTGGGGCGGTCCTCACGTGAGCCAGTTTCTTTGTAGCGCTTGATGGTTTTTTGCAACTGCACTTGGGGACACTTTCAAAGTTTTCACAATTTTTCGGACTGACTGACCTTCAATTCTTAAAGTAATGATGGCAACTCGTTTTTCTTTGCTTAGCTGCTTTTTTCTTTCCATAATACAAATTCTAACAGTCTATTCAATAGGACTATCAGCTGTGTATCCACCAGACTTCTGCACAGCACAACTGATGGTCCCAACCCCATTTATATGGCAAGAAATCACACTTATTAAACCTGACAGGGCACACCTGTGAAGTGAAAACCATTTCCGGTGACTACCTCTTGAAGCTCATCAAGAGAATGCCAAGAGAGTGCAAAGCAGTAATCAAAGCAAAAGGTTTCTACTTTGAAGAACCTAGAATATAAGACATATTTTCAGTTGTTTCACACTTTTTTGTTAAGTATATAATTCCACATGTGTTATTTCATAGTTTTGATGCCTTCAGTGTGAATGTACAATTTTCATAGTCATGAAAATACAGAAAAATGTTTGAATGAGAAGGTGTGTCCAAACATTTGGTCTATACTGTATGTCTGTAGCAGCTTTTCAGATCTAGAGGCTGAAATATTTCTCCATTCTTTGCAAACTACTTCTATCTCAGTGAGATTGGACGGAGAGTGTCTGTGAGCGTCAATTTTCAAGTCTTTTCTTGGATTCTCAATGGATTTAGGTCTGTACTCTGACTCGACCCTTCAAACATACAGTTGAAACCAGAAGTTTACATTCAAAATTTAAAAAGACACATATGCATGTTTTTATCAATATCTGAAATTAAATCACAATAAACCTTTACCGTTTTATCGCAATTATGAATACTAAAATAAATAATATTTGCCAAATGCTAGAATAATGAAAGAGACAGAATGTTTTAAGGCATTTTTATTACTTGATGCAAAGTTAAGAGTTTACATACACTAAGATTACTATGCCTTTAAATAATTCTAGACTGCTCATATGATGATGTCATGTGTTTGGAAGCTTCTAATAGGTTTTTTGTCAACATCTGAGTTAATTAGAGACACACCTGTGGATATATTTTAATGCGCACCTGAAACACACTGCTTCTTTTTGTAGCATCATGGGAAAGTCTAAAGAAATCAGCCAAGATATCAGGAAGAGAATTGTGGACTTGTACAAGTTCGGCTCATTCTTTGGTACAATTTCAAGATAACTGAACGTGCCTCGTTAATCTGTACAAACAATTATATGCAGGTACAAACAAGATGGGAATGTCCAGCCATCATCCTGCTCATGAAGCAGGCGGGTTCTGTGTCCCAGAAATGAATGTGCTTTGGTCCGATATGTGCATATCAATCCAATGATAAAAGCAAAAGACCTTCAGAAGATGATATCGGAAGCTGGCAAGATTCCACAGTGAAATGAGTGCGGTATCAACATGGGCTGAAAGGTCACTCTGCCAGGAAGAAGTCATTACTCCAAAAGAAGCATAAAAACGCCAGATTAGTGTTTACAAATGCACACAGGAACAAAGACCTTAATTTTTGGAGATATGTCCTGTGGTCTGATGAAACTAAAATTTAACTTTTTGGGCATGATGACCATTGTTACATTTGGAGGAAAAAGGGAGCAGCTTGGATGCCTAAGAACACTATCCCAACTGTGAAACATGGGGGTGGCAGCATCATGTTGTGGGGTTGTTTTGCTGTAGAAGGGACTGGTGCACTTCACAAAATAGATGACATCATGAGAAAGAAGATTATTTCGCAATACTGAATCAACATCTCAAGACATCAGCAAGGAAGTTAAAGCTGGGGAGGAAATGGGTCTTCCAAACCGACAATGACCTGAAGCATACTGCTGAAATGGTAGCAAAGTGGCTTAAGGATAGCAAAGTCAATGTCTTGGAGTGGTCATCACAAAGCCCTGATCTCAATCCTATTGAAAATTTGTGGGCAAAGCTGAAAAGGCAGTTACGAGCAAGGCGACCTACAAACCTGGATCAGTTACACCATTTTTGTCAGGAGGAATGGGCCCAAAATTCCAACCAACTATTATGAAAAGCTTGTGGAAGGATATCCCAAACGTTTGACCCAAGTCATTCATTTTAAGGACAATGGGAAACAAAAAAATATAGTCAGCTCACCCTTCTGTGAAATCTTCATTAGACAGCTGGTGCTCAGCACGGTTCCATGAAGCAAACGTACTTGGGAAGAGAAAAAAAAAAAAAAAAAACCAGCGAGAAGGTTGCAGTCTAAAAGATAACCTTTAATCCATTAGGTTAAAACATAAGTGGCACAGGATTGTCGGGCATAGGAAAAAACACTTCAAAAACAGATGACGCGTTTCGACTTAGCAGTCTTCATCTTGATGAAGACTGCTAAGTCGAAACGCGTCATCTGTTTTTGAAGTGTTTTTTCCTATGCCCGACAATCCTGTGCCACTTATGTTTTAACCTAATGGATTAAAGGTTATCTTTTAGACTGCAACCTTCTCGCTGGTTTTTTTTTTTATTTTAAGGACAATGGTACC
This sequence comes from Oophaga sylvatica, assembly GCA_033576555.1. Taxonomy (NCBI): domain Eukaryota; kingdom Metazoa; phylum Chordata; class Amphibia; order Anura; family Dendrobatidae; genus Oophaga; species Oophaga sylvatica. The sequence goes on from JARQOD010000002.1 coordinate 235,340,577, forward strand.
AAAAACTTTTGAAATGTATGTAAACTTTTGATTTTGCAGCAAGTAATTAAAGTGCCTTAAAACATTCTCTCTCTCATTACTATGGCATTTGGCAAATATTAATAATTATGGTAATCCTAAAAGACCTTAAACCGGAAAGGTTTATTCTGATTTAATGTCAGATATTGAAAAAACATGCATATGTGCTTTTTTATATAGTTTATGTAAAATTCTAGTTTCAACTGTATATGTTTTGATCTAAACCATTCCATTGTAGCTGTGGCAGTATATTTGGGGTCATGGTCCTGTTGGCAGACGACTCTACACTCAAGTCTCAATTCTGTTGCAGCCTGTAACAGGTTTTCCTCTGGGATTGTCCGGTATTTAGCGCCATCCATCTTCCCAAGAACTCATGCTATGTAATGCTGCCATCACGTTTGATAGTGGGGATGATGCTTTCAGGGTTTTAGTTTTCCGCACAAACAGCATTCTGCATTCAGCCCAAAAAATGTTACTTTGGTCTTATCTGAACAGAGCAGCTTCTTACATATGATAAATGTGCCCCCTACATGGCATTTTGCAAATTGAAAATTGTACTTCTTATGGCTTGCTTTCAAATCTGGCTTCTTTCCATTCTTTCATAAAGTTTAGATTTGTGGATTATACAACTATAAGTTGTCTTGTGGACAGAATCTCCCACCTTAGCTGTTGATCTCTGCAGCTCTTCCAGAGTGACCAAGGACCTCTTGGCTGCTTCTCTAATTAGCTAATTTGTGTTCTCCTTGCTTGAGATATCAGTGTAGGTGGATGGCCATGTCTTGGTATGTTTAGTTGTGCCATACACATTCCATTCTAAGATGATGGATTGAACAGTGTTTCATGAGAAGTTCAGCACTTGGGCTATTTTTTAGAAAAATATTTAGAGTTGAGAGTCCTCAGTGGTTGATACCTTTTAATGGCTAACTGAAAAAATGGCTATTTTTTTATAACTTAACCCTGCTTTAATATTCTCCACAACATTAACCCTGACCTCTCTGAAGTGTTCCTTAGTTTATATAATGCTGTTTGTTCCCTAATGTTCTCAAATAAACCTCTGAGGACTTCACATGACAGCTATAGTTATACTGAGAATAAATTATGCACAGGTGGAAACCATTTACTAATTATGTGACTTCTGGAGGCAATTGGTCACTCAGGATTGCATCACAGCGATCACAGTCATGTATGTATTACTCTGAAATTCTGCGGCAATCCTAATCATACTTTTAATCACAACCGGGGACCAAGCTGCTCAAGCGACTAGCAGTACAGTTGGGTCCCCGGTGGCTTCTTCCCACTCGCTGACAATGAATGACAAGCCTCTGCCTATGTGAGCTGTCAGCTGGCAATGAAAAGCCTCCAGGGACCTGCCTGTTCGTCTAGTCACCTGCACAGCTGCACAGCTTGGTCCCTAAAAGTATGTTTTTCTCTGAAATGCTGCAGCGCTTCAGAGTAAAATCACACAGCCAGGAACTGATGCATGCTGTCCATGGTTTGGGCAGTATGTATCACCTTACAAGTTCCCTTTAAGGTGTTAATGGTATCATCTGCAATTTAATTATTTAACAGTTGTAAAAAGTCAATGTAAATATTGTATATTACAAGGAAAAAAACAAGGAAAGATCATATTCCTGTAGTATACAAGAAAGTGCTAAGAATATAATATAAAGTCAACTCATTATTAATTTCTACAGTAGCACTTCAATTTTTTTAAATTACTATTACTTTTAGATGCAGTAATAGTCCCAGCAGTATATTTTTTCTACTTTTTGAATGATAAAATATTGCAAAATGCACTGTATAGTTACAACATGTGTAATGTATTTGCATGTCTTATTTTCCATAGTTAAGCCTACAGTTATTGATGTGGACATATATGTCAACAGCATTGGACCAGTGTCTTCAATAAACATGGTAAGATATTGTTTACAAATTAAATGTATATTAATATCTATTTAGAATGATGAACTCAATTGTTATATTGTATTATTTTGGATACTTAATGTCTATTTTATAAATTGCTTTCTAATGCCATAATATTTTAACTGTAAACTAAAATGATTTTGGTATGTGCGGATTTATTTGTCATTATTAGCAGACACACTGGTCATAAATTGTTTCTTGACGGTGAAGGTTGTTCTTTAGTGGGTATGAAGAGTGGGTTGATATCACAGGTTTTGCAATGAATCGGCATGGATATTTTGTCAATTCTAAATGTATGATATGTAAGAATTTATATAACATGTTAGATAATGTTAATAGAACGGTGATGAGCCAAACTGTTGGTGTCATTCTATATATACTATATATAGCAAATATCTGTCAGCTCCAGGAGAAAGGAGAATACCAACAGGCCATTTCTCCTTGGCAAGGCTCTTAAAATATTTGCTAATGGTTGGTAGTGGAATATTTCCTGCAGATAAATTAAAAGCTTTGCTATACTTTTGTTATTGCCCTTAAATGAAAAAAACCTGACATTTTTCCCTCGGCTGTAAAATAATTATTGTAAACTTCCTATTACTTTTTGGCATCCCATTACCTATTCTAAGTAGTAGACCCAGTATAACATCATGCAAGTATTATGCAACAACCATGGTGTAGAAAGGTAGTAGGAGGTTCAGAGGGCTCTGGTTTGCAGCCGCACACTACCAATGTGGCCACTTATTGATTATATTTAATATTTGAAGATATACTGTATATATATATATATATAAATATATATATATATGTGTACAGTGCCTTGCAAAAGTTTTCGGCCCCCTGGAACTTTTCAACCTTTTCCCACATATCATGCTTCAAACATAAAGATACCAAATGTAAATTTTTGGTGAAGAATCAACAACAAGTGGGACACAATTGTGAAGTTGAACGAAATTTATTGGTTATTTTAAATTTTTGTGGAAATACAAAAAATGAAAAGTGGGACGTCCAATATTATTCTGCCCCTTTACTTTCAATGCAGCAAACTCACTCCAGAAGTTCATTGTGGATCTCTGAATGATCCAATGTTGTTCTAAATGACTAGTGATGATAAATATAATCCACCATCATGAAGACCAAGGAACACAACAGGCAGGTCCGTGATACTATTGTGGAGAAGTTTAAAGCCGGATTTGGATACAAAATGATTTCCAAAACGTAAACATCCCAAGGAGCACTGTGCAAGTGATCATATTGAAATGAAAGGAGTATCATACCATTGCAAATCTACCAAGACCCGGCCGTCCCTCTAAACTTTCATCTTAGACAAGAAGACTGATCAGAGATGCAGCCAAGAGGCCCATGATCACTCTGGATGAACTACAGAGATCTACAGCAGAGGTGGGACAGTCTGTCCATAGGACAACAATCAGTCGTACACTGCACAAATCTGGCATTTATGGAAGAGTGGCATGAAGAAAACCATTTCTCAAAGATATCCATAAAAAGTGTTGTTTAAAGTGTGCAACAAGCCACCTGGGAGACACACCAAACATGTGGAAGAAGGTGCTCTGGTCAGATGAAACCAAAATCAAACTTTTTGGCAACAATGCCAAATGATATGTTTGGCATAAAGGCAACACAGGTCATCACCCTGAACACATCATCCCCACTGTCAAACATGGTGGTGGCAGCATCATAGTTTGGGCTTGCTTTTCTTCAGCAGGGACAAGGCAGCTGGTTCAAATTGATGGGAAGATGAATGAAGCCAAATACAGGACCATTCTTGAAGAAAACCTGTTGGAGTCTGCAAAAGACCTGAGACTGGGACAGAGAATTGTCTTCCAACAAGACAATGATCCCAAAAATAAAGCAAAATCTACAATGGAATGGTTCACAAATAAAAGTATCCAGGTGTTAGAATCACCAAGTCAAAGTCCAGACCTGAATCCAATCGAGAATCTGTGGAAAGAGCTGAAAAATACGTTCACAAATGATCTCCATCCAACCTCACTGAGCTCGAGCTGTTTGCCAAGGAAGAATGGGCAAGAATTTCAGTCTCTTGATGTACAAAACTGATAGAGACATACCCCAAGCGACTTGCAGCCGTAATCGCAACAAAAGGTGGCGCAACAAAGTATTAAGTTAAAGGGCTGAATAATTTTGCACGCCGCACTTTTCAGTTTTTGTATTTCCACAAAAATGTTTAAAAAATCAATACATTTCTTTCAATTGTGTCTCACTTGTTGATTCTTCACCAAAAATTAACATTTTGTATCTTTATGTTTGAAGCATGATATGTGGGAAAAAGTTTAAATGTTCCAGGGGGTCAAATACTTTCGCAAGGCACTGTATATACATACAGACCGTGTACGCCTTAAAATACTTTATATACAGCAATAATAATCTGACTTATAATAAGGTGTGTCGTACAAAGTACCAGTAACCATGCTCCGTAATGTGCATTTTAAGCGTTCCCAATTGCTTCCTGGGGTGCAATGGACAGTACTCCTTGTAGTCCCTTAAATACATAATAACCCATAATTTGACCAGAAAGAGGCCGGACCCATCTGTTTACAATAGCATATGGGTACACCGCTGTACCTGTCAACCAACCAGCCTCCAGGAATCAAAATGTCAGGGAAAGGAAAGCATTACCAAAAAAGTCCCGGATATGTACTATATTGATGCCAAGAGCCAAGTGGAGACAGAGGGCAGTAGAGCACGTACAAGCATGACAGATCAAACTCTGACTGCCAACGCCGGACTGATTGGCACAGAGATGATGCCATGCAGAACAAATCAATTAATAATTAATCCATCCTCAATGAGAAGGTTACACATAGACATACACCGTCAGAAGATTATGAATCCACTATAGAAAAAGAAAAAAAGGATACTGTGTAACTAAAATTTAATTTTTATTCCATATGTATTAAAATAATTATTTAAAGCCGCCACCCATAATACAGTCCTGCGACAGGCAGTGATGTATACCGCTCTGAAAATTATCATATATATATTTGTTCTGCCCTTTATGATATTGATCAATTATAGGAGGGTCAGCTTGACTATCACTTCATGGGGAAAACAGTCCTAATCAGCTTTGTTATTCATACATCTCCCACATCATTTTATCAATAGGAATTAGTGGATCACCTCACAAATTATTATTGTGACCCAAGATACATCTATGCTTGATTTATGTACAGTGATTTGAAAGACAATATTTTAATACACATGGAATAAAAGTTACATTTTAGTTACTCATTATCCTTTTTTTCTTTTTCCATATTGGATTCATGCAAAATAAAAGCTTGATAGCAGTTTATTGCAATGCCTCTCAAAGATAAAGTGCAATAATGTGCTAAGATGAAGTGCATAAAATAATGAGCCAAATGAAGTGTACTGCTATAATTACAATATACTGTTTTTTTCTTTAACATACTGTTTGTATGCAGAAATGTTATGCAGAAATGTAATGATAGACAAAATAAAAAAATTGTGTAAATATAAGTATATAAAAAACATTGAAAAATCACACAGGAAGCAACTAAAAATGCTAAAAAAAGATACTTCAGATTTACAAAATTTCATTAAATGGATCAATTCCTGAAACATTTTCTGCTTGAAAAATAAATGTTTTTGATAACTGAAAAAGTTGCAGTATGAACATATTCTAAGATCTGATCGGAAATATGGTAATTATAATAAATTGTTACTTGAATATATAGCAAAAAAAAATATTTTGTTTCCTAATACAGACTATCAACATACCTATGTACCTATGTCAATGTTATTTTGAGACATCTGATGAAAGTCTCACAACCAAAAATTATATTGATTGTCCTATCGTCTATGTTAGAAAAGATAGAAAAATGTATTGCTGTACTTTATTGAATAGATTTTGAAAAGTAATCATGACTCTTTGTAAATAATAAATATTTTAGAGTGAGAAAATTGCAGAGCAAAAAGTTTAAGAAGGGCATTCTTCTAAATAATGGATGATTTGTGATTGCAAAATTTATATATTTATTCCAGTATGAACGTGTACTATCCTGATTCAATTATTCCAATTAGTGAAGAAGAGTTTGGAAATTTTCAATTTCTTGAAAACACCATCTTTTCTTGACAATGTCAAAAATGTCTTGCCAAAATAAATGAGCAGAAGAGCAAGACCACTGTACTTAGAAATAAATGCCTTCCTGCCATATCCCCAACGGCAAGTGTCAAATACTAATGTATTGGTTTTAGGAACTCTGTACTGGGAAGAATGCCATTGTAAAACATTATTGGATCATTGGCCAAAGAGGCCTAGTGGTGCTTTTCTGACCTATGCTAGAGTTTTAGGCCAATTCTGTAATGTGAATTATCTATCAAGGTCTTGCTTTCAATTTTAGATTTCAGGAATTTCTTATAAGACATAAATGAAATAGAATCATTGAAGAAAATAGAGATAGCTTGTTTCATATATTAAGGCCTTGAATGGAAGAGAAAGGCAGATTTGAGAAATTGGTCAATATGGCTTTACGTATAATATGCTACATCTTTACAAACTTGTAAAATACTTGTTGAAAAATAGTTTAATGATGACTAAGTGTATCAAATTCAGCAAAAATATTATTGACTATTACAACCTTTTTAATCTAAATTTTGGTGTTTTTTCCTTGTTTTTCATGTCTGCCTTTTTTCTTTTAATTTGCTCTTTTATAAATTCTATTTTATAAGTGTTTGGTTTATTTTTTGCTCCCCACTGTTGGCCTGGTTTTTACTTTTCAATTAATTTTCACCTGATTTATCTTCCTTTCAATGTTCTTTTTATTGAAAAGATTTAAATGACATATAACAATAAAATGCAATCTAACAGGTAACACAACAAAGACAGTAAGTGAGTGTGACTCGTAAAGAAAAGAATGGGTACAGACTCATTCACAAGACTCTAATGCTATAGAACTAGGTCAACAAATATAATTCAGTGCATATTGCAAAAAGTGAAGAAAAGGAAAAAAAAAGAACGAAACGGTCTAGTGATTATTCAGAGTTCTTAGTCAGGGTAGAAAGGATTAGCAGTAGTAATATATGCGACTGGAAAGGGGGTCATAAGATAAATGAGAGGGGTAATGTGTGGGGAGCATAATGGAAATAAAAATTGATATATAGTAGGAATGGGAAGAGTTATGGGAGGTGTGGCATGGTAGGGGAGGGGGAGGGGATTAAAGAGAGTAGCACTTTGTGAAATGCTTTTAGTATTCAGTTATGACACAATTGTTGAGAGAAAGGCCGTTTAAGTTGTAAAATGAATCCAATGTCTCCAGATTTCTTGGAAGTTAATAGTGCTGTGATTTAACTTAGCCGCTAGTTCATTTATGTGGCATATCTGGTCGATTTTGATATAGAGTTGCTGAGTAGTATGGAGTGTAGTAGAGTTCCAAGAAGTTGGAATTAGGGATTTCCCAGCTGCAAGAATATATTGGGATAGTTTAGTGTAACTTTTGTTGTCCTGCCATAGTGGGAACTTTAATAGTACATTTTCTGGTCTTAGAATGACACGTTTGCCTAATACCTCTTTTTATATTCTCCATTAGAGATCATAGGGACTGACAGGACCACCAAATGTGAACATAACTGCCATCCAGTTTTCCACACCTCCAACAAACATCTGGCGTGATACGGTGCCATCTATGGATCTGTGTTGTGAGTGTTCTGGATTCTGAGTTAGGGCCCCCTCTGGTGGCTGTTGATATTAATGAAGTTGCCTTGATGGACAGAGGCCCTTAAGCTGAGGATTCAGCTTCGGATGATTGGCAATCTGGGAGTGATGACTGGGGAGATTTAAGGAAGTAACTGTTAGGGTTCGATTTCCCGCTGCTGCACAAGGGGAGTCTCGAACCCGTCCCGCTGCGGTCTCCCATTCATCTCCGGCCGCAGTGGAGCCTACTCAGCAGAGACGTCGGTCCAGGCGTCTTGCCCACTCCTCTACTGTGCAGTGACTTGCTGCTGCCTTTCCTGGATCTGCTATTATAGCCAGTGCTGGAGCAGTCGTCTTTGGGACAAAGTCCTGCGTTTTCCCATCTGAGCATGCCCAGAGTGAGATCTCTCATTGGAGATCAGGGGTTACATGTTCAGGTGCTGCAGCGGCTCCTACTGGTCCGCCAGGAAGGTCATGTAGCTACGTGTGTTTGTAACAGCTTCTCATTGGTCCTTGTTCCTGGAAGGTCCTGTAGCTGTTGCTATAAAAGGGTAGCATGACTGGGCCGCCATGCGCTAATATCAATCATTGTATGCTATGCGCCAGTGTGGTCATGTGTATGTGTGGATAGGGACCCGGCTGAAATAAGCCACTAGAATACTGACTTAATCAGTGAGGAGTTTGGTATGGTAGCTGGTCAGGGTCGGTGTCCTAGATGCCCTAGATTACCGGCATAACCGGTGAGGAGTTTTGATTGCCGTTTTCAGGGTCTGGCGTTCAGACGCCATAGATTGCGGGTGACTCCCGCGAGGACATTAGCACATGATCACGCTTTATGTACGCTTAGCACTTAACTGTGTATCTGAGAGCCTTACAGGACACAGTGCCTTTTCTCAGCGGCCCTGTGACGTAACAGGGTTCGCTTTCAACGCTAGTCAGCGCCCTAGCGTGTTTTCTTTGCCACTCAGTTGTGTCTAGTGAGTGCGCACACATCGCCATATAGCGTTGTGGCTCCTCTTCTAGCGGCTCTGTGGAGTAACAGAGTTCGCACTCATTGCCACAGCGCATTATGGCGTTTTTGTTGGCAGCTCTGTGAGATAACAGAGTTTGCTTCTTGCGCCTTTTTGCCAGCAGCGGGCTTCGCCTGCACGGTGGACCCCGGGCTGCGAATGCACTTATTATTTATATTATTTTGTGCGTTCCGCCAGCCTTAACATAATATTAGCGCCAGGGTCTGGCTGGTAAAATGGCGGACGACCAGCGTCTGCAGCGGTATATCCAGCAGCTGGAGGGTAGGTTGGCGACTCTAGAGCGCACAACCTCAGCGGTGGATGTTACCGCAGTCGCGGTTCAGGCTGCTAGTGTGGCCGCCGCCAGTTTGTCCTCTGCTACCCCTGCTCCGACTATTTCCCGCCTCCCACTTCCAGACAAGTTTACCGGTGACAGTAAACAATGTCGGGTTTCGTCAGTCAGTGCTTCATACATCTAGAGCTTCTGGCTGCACGTTATCCCACGGAGCGGGCGAAAGTGGGTTTTATCATATCCCTTTTGTCGAGCAGGGCATTGGAGTGGGCAACGCCGTTATGGGAGCGCGATGATCGTGTGGTGCAGAGTGCTCCTCTCTTCTTGGACACTCTTAAACAGGTCTTTTTAGGACCTCGTGTCACCCACGATACGGCTCTTCAATTGTTGGCTATCACCCAGGGTTCATCCATGGTCAGCCAGTTTGCCGTCCAATTTCGGACTCTGGTCTCTGAGCTGGATTGGCCAGATAAAGTCCTTATACCCGTGTACTGGAGGGGACTGGCAGACCATGTGAAGGACGCCTTGTCCACCAGGGAGATTCCTGCCACACTGGAGGAGCTCATTACCATATCTACCCGCATCGACCTTCATTTTAACGAGCGGAGGTTGGAGCGGGTCCAGTGTAGGCAGAGGTTCCGGCTGGCACCCACCTTCGCCAGACCTCTGGAATCTTCCATTCAGGCGTCCGATTCCCTGAGGCCATGGAGATTTCTCGAGTGAGACCTAAGTCTCGGGCTGCTCGAGTATCTGTGACCTGTAATGCCTGCCAACAAATAGGGCATTATGCTAACAAATGTCCACGGTGGTCGGGAAACGACCGCGTCTAGTAACCATTGGAGGGGGTTCACTAGACACAGCAGTACACGCCTCCAAGTTGTCCTTTAGGGGACAATCAATTTTGGCTCATCCACTTTAACAGTCACGCTTTGTCTGGATTCTGGAGCCGAAGGAAATTTCATGTCTTCTACCTTCGCTCTCCGCCACTCTATACCTCTGGTGATGCTCGCCAAACCCGTGACTGTTCGAGTAGTGAATGGGTCGACACTGCCTTCACCAATCACACATCAGACCATCCCTTTCACGTTGTCAATGTCACCTTCCCATCAAGAGATTATCTCACTTTTAGTCATTCCCGAGGGAATAGACGAGATCTTGTTAGGGATGCCCTAGCTCCATTTCCATTCCCCACACATTGAGTGGAACTCTGGGAGGATATTGGGTTGGGGTGAGTCATGTAAAGGCAGATGTATGAGGGAATGCATTCAGGTGGCCACTACAGAGATGCCCGCAGATCTTACTTCTCTTCCTAATTACTATTGGTCATATGCAGACGTATTCTCCAAAAAGGCTGCAGAAGTCCTTCCACCTCACCGTCCCTATGACTGTCCTATTGACCTCTTGCCTGGAGCAGAACCTCCTCGGGGACGGGTCTATCCCCTTTCTCTCCCGGAAACGGAGGCTATGTCCCAATATATCCAGGAGAACCTGGCGAGAGGATTCATTAGGAAGTCAATGTCACCTGCAGGGGCGGAGTTCTTCTTCGTGCAGAAGAAGAACGGAGAATTACGTCCATGCATCGATTACAGGGGTCTTAATGCCATCACTGTTAAGAATAAATACCCGTTGCCACTGATTTCTGAGCTATTTGATAGGCTACGAGGGGCAAGGATATTTACGAAATTAGATCTGCGGGGTGCTATTAACCTGATTCGCATCCGTGAGGGGACGAATGGAAGACAGCTTTTAATACCAGGGACGGGCACTATGAATATCTGGTGATGCCCTTCGGGCTCTGTAACGCCCCAGCCGTCTTCCAAGACTTTGTTAATGACATCTTCCAGGATATGCTCTCCACCTCAGTCGTAGTCTATCTGGATGATATTCTCATCTTTTCCCCAGATATTGACTCCCACCGGAGAGATGTTTGCAGAGTCATCGACCTCCTACGGGCAAATTCCCTCTACGCAAAGTTGGAGAAATGTGTGTTTGAGCAGGAGTCCTTACCTTTCCTGGGCTATATCATCTCCGCCCAGGGATTGGCTATGGATCCTGCCAAACTACAGGCGGTGATGGACTGGCAAGAACCCCATTCTCTAAAGGCGGTGCAGCGCTTTATGGGGTTCATTAATTACTACCGCCAGTTTATCCCTCACTTCTCAACTTTGGTAGCTCCCGTGGTTGCCCTCACCAAAAAGGGAGCTAATCCCAAATTGTGGTCTGAAGAGGTCTCCAAGGCCTTCACGTCTATTAAGTCCCATTTCGCTAGAGCTCCCATCCTACATCGCCCCGATGTTGATAAGCCATTTATATTGGAGGTGGATGCCTCGTCCGTTGGAGCTGGAGCAGTCCTCTTCCAAAAGGATGCTCAAGGTCGGAAGCATCCATGCTTCTTTTTCTCCAAGACCTTCACACCAGCGGAGAGGAATTATTCCATCGGGGACAGGGAGTTGCTAGCAATAAAGTTGGCCTTCTCGGAGTGGAGACATCTGTTGGAGGGAGCTTGCTTTCCCTTCCAAGTCTTCACGGATCACAAAAACCTGGTATATCTTCAGACAGCCCAGCGGCTTAATTCTCGCCAAGCCAGATGGTCCTTGTTCTTCTCCCGGTTTCATTTCACACTGCATTTCCTCTTGGGAGAGAAGAACATTCGTGCCGACGCTCTCTCTCGCTCTGTGGTGTCCTCGGAGGAGGAGGTGGAGGAGCCTCGGCTAATCGTCCCCACAGAGAGCCTGAGAACAGTGGCCCCGGTTTCGCTAGAGTCTGTGCCCCCGGGCAAGACTTTCGTGCCTACTAATTTGCGACCGGAGGTACTCTCTTGGGCACATTCGTCCAGGGTGGGTGACACTTTGGGGCAAAGAGGACATCTGAATTGTTGGCAAGGACATACTGGTGGCCGCATATGGTCCGTGACATTGGGGACTATGTTCGGGCGTGTGTCTCCTGCGCCAAGAATAAGTCTCCACGACAACGGCCAGCTGGGTTACTTCACCCTTTGCCGGTGGCAGACAGCCCTGGGAGATGGTTGGGATGGACTTTGTGGTGGGCTTGCCCAAGTCTCGAGGTTGCACCATCATTTGGGTAATCACCGACCATTTTTCCAAAATGGTGCATTTGGTGCCGCTTCCACGGTTACCTTCTGCACGGGCTCTGGCAGCGTTGTTCGTTAGGCATATCTGTCGTCTACACGGCATGCCGGACAAAATTGTCAGTGACCGAGGTCCCCAGTTTGCGTCTCGGTTCTGGAGAGAGCTTTGTCGTCTACTCAGTATTGAGTTAAATCTCTCTTCAGCGTACCATCCTGAGACGAATGGGTTGGTAGAGAGGGCCAACCAGACCTTGGTCACCTATCTACGACATTTTCTCTCGGTCAGGCAGGATGACTGGGCATCCTTGCTACCATGGGCTGAGTTTGCATTAAACAATGCTGTGGCTGATTCCACCGGACAGACTCCATTCCTCCTAAACTACGGTCAGCATCCGCGGGTTCCGGTGCCCATGCCTGTGTCTTCTGCCGACTCCAGGGTGGCAGACTGGGCTGTGGAGGCACGGGACATTTGGGACCGTACCCAGGATGCCATTCAGGCATCCAAGGAGAGGATGAGGTCCTCCGCCGACGCACATCGGCGCCCCGCTCCAACATTTGCTCCTGGGGACATGGTGTGGCTCTCCGCCCGTAACATCAGGCTGCGAGTTGAGTCCACTAAGTTGGCATCCCGCTACCTGGGTCCTTTCAAGGTCCTCGAGCAGGTTAACCCTGTGGTATACCGCCTAGCCCTTCCGCCTCGCCTTGGTATCACTGACACCTTTCAAGTGTCCCTCTTGAAACCCGTGGCCATTCCCGGTTTTCCCGAGTCATCTGCCGGGACGTCGGGTTCATCTACCGACGATCATGAGGTGAACGCCATTGTTGGGTGCAAGGTGGTACAGGAAAAAAATTTTATTTGGTGGATTGGAGGGGTTATGGTCCTGAGGATAGATCCTGGGAGCCTGCCGATCATGTTCACGCTCCGCAGCTCATCGCTGCCTTTGAGCGCAGCGAGGCCCAAAGAAGGGGGGCCCTAGGAGGGGGGGTAATGTTAGGGTTCGATTTCCCGCTGCTGCACAAGGGGAGTCTCGAACCCGTCCCACTGTGGTCTCCCATTCATCTCCGGCCGCAGTGGAGCCTGCTCAGCAGAGACGTCGGTCCAGGCGTCTTGCCCACTCCTCTACTGTGCAGTGACTTGCTGCTGCCTTTCCTGGATCTGCTATTATAGCCAGTGCTGGAGCATTCGTCTTTGGGACAAAGCCCTGCGTTTTCCCATCTGAGCATGCCCAGAGTGAGATCTCTCATTGGAGATCAGGGGTTACATGTCAGGTGCTGCAGCGGCTCCTATTGGTCCGCCAGGAAGGTCATGTAGCTAACGTGTGTTATGTAACAGCTTCTCATTGGTCTGTAATGTATGTGATACAGTTCATATAGCGTCTTGTGCTTGGGTGCGATGAAAATACTTGAGACACAGGTTGAAAAAGAAAGTCTTGTATTGCTTCATACAAATTGGCAAAAATAAACACACAGGTTGCAAACACAGAAGCAGGAGACACAGCAGGCCAAAGTAATCTAAGTTCATCAATAACTCTCCACAACAGATTCAGATCTTCTTCTATGTTACCGCAAGTCCATGCAACCGTGAGGCTTCAAGAGCAGAGTTCAGAGTCCACAAGAGCTCCAGAGTTTCTCAGTAGAAATGGCTGGAGTACAAAGTCCAAGGCTTCAGGAGTCAGAACACAGGTTCACTGCAGGCCAGATTCTGAAGCACTGATTGCTCAGGTGTGGCTGTTTAAGAAGCAAACGGAGAGAATCAGGGCGGGAACATGCAAGCTGGAAAACTCCATTTTAACTGAGGGCAAGATAGCTGCAGCAAAACAGAAAGCAAAATGGCCGACGAACAAACTGAGTTTCAGAAACAGATATACAGAACCTTACATTACTCCCCCCTTAGGGGCAACCTCCGGATGACCTCAGACCAGGCTTATGTGGGTACCTCTGATGAAACTGACGGAGCAAGCGAGGAGCATTAACGTTATTGACTGGCTCCCATGAGTTGTCCTCCACTGGGTAGCCCTGCCATTTGATCAGATATTGTAACTGATTTCTATACAACCTGGAATCTAAAATCCTTTCCACCACAAATTCTTCCTGACCATCGACTAGCACTGGGTCAGGGCAAGGAGAAGAACGTCCAGGAAACGTATTGGGTGTTGCAGCCTTTAGTAGGGATACATGAAAGACAGGGTGGATTCTCATAGTTCTGGGCAATTGAAGACGACAAGCAACGGCACTTATAATCTTACTGATTTTATAGGGTCCAATGTACTTATGTCCCAACTTAGATGATGGAATCCTTAACTTAAGATTTCTGGTTGACAGCCAGACCAGGTCTCCTACCTTAAAAACTGGTGCAGGTTTACGAAATTTATCTGCTGCCTTTTGTACCTTTCCTGAGCCGATTCCAGATTCTCCTTTAGAAGATCCATATTCTTCTGTAAAGTCGTGACTCTTTCAGCCACTGCTGGCAAAGGCGTCTCTATGGGAAATCGTGGTAGAATATTAGGATGATAACCTAAATTAGAGAAAAAAGGAGACTGTTTAGTGGAGGCACTCTGAGAGTTGTTGTAAGAGAACTCAGCCAATGGAAGTAGATCCACCCAATCATCCTGTAGGTGACAGATAAAACAGCGGAGATACTGCTCCAGGGTTTGATTGGTTCGTTCGGTTTGTCCATTAGTCTGGGGATGAAAAGCAGAAGAAAGGTTTACTTTAATGTCCAATGCTGCACAGAAATTTTGCCAAAACCTAGAAGTGAATTGCACCCCTCGATCCGAAATAACCTCATCCGGTACTCCATGTAAACGAAACACATCTTTAATCATCAAATCTGATGTCTGTTTTGCAGTGGGTAAGCCGACACAAGGGATAAAATGAGCTGCCTTTGTTAAACGATCAACCACCACTAGAATAGTGTTCTTCCCTTGAGAGGTTGGTAATTCGACAATGAAGTCCATAGAAATGGATCCCCACGGGCGGGACGGGGTGGGAAGAGGCTGTAACAGACCAGTTGGTGAAGAGCGAGGTGTTTTGCATCTTGCACAAACCTCACACGAAGTGACATAATCCAAAACATCCTTCCTACAAGTGGGCCACCAAAAGAAACGAGAAAGAAATTCCTGTGTCTTTAGAATTCCTCTATGCCCGGCTATTTTGGAATCATGAATGAGTTGCAATACTCTCAATCTGACTGTTTCAGGTATATACAGACGTTGTCCCAGAATCCACACACCATTCTTAAAGACAAGACTTACGTCCCTTGGGGTTGAGCCAAAAAAGAATCCGCATGGTATGCTTCCTTGATGTCTTTAATTAGGTCTTGATGATGAATCACTCCTAGGAATCTAGAGTCAGGAAGAATAGTCTTAGGAGGAGTAATTGGACGTGTCTCTGCTGAGTAAATCCTAGAGAGTGCATCAGCCTTTCCATTGCGCGATCCTGGTCTATAAGAAATAATAAAATTAAATTGGTTTAAGAAAAGATTCCAGCGAGCCTGGCGAGGAGTCAGGCACTTAGCCGACCTGATAAACTCAAGATTACGATGATCTGTCAGAACGACTATTTGCTGTGCAGCTCCTTGCAGAAGGTGTCTCCATTCTTTGAAGGCGGCAATAATGGCCAACAACTCTCTATTGCCCACATCGTAGTTCTTCTCAGCCGAAGACAACTGCTGGGAAAAGAAGGCACAGGGATGCAAGACATTCTTCTCACCTGTTCTCTGAGAGAGTATAGCTCCCACGGCACAGTCTGAAGCATCCACCTCTATTATGAAGGCAAGCTCTGGGTTGGGATGTACTAGAATAGGTGCAGTGGTAAATTTATCTTTTAGACGGAAAATGCTTCCTGGGCTTGGGGAGTCCAGGAGAACTTAGACTCTTTCCGGGTAAGTTGGGTGATAGGTGACACTACCTCAGAGAAATTTCTAATGAAACGTCTATAGAAGTTTGCAAACCCGATGAAGCGCTGTACCTCCTTCACATTTCTAGGACTTGGCCAATCATTGATGGCTTGGGTTTTACTTCCATCCATACTAATTCCTTGTGTAGACAGTACATACCCCAGAAATTGAATTTCGGTCTTATGGAATTCACACTTTTCAAGCTTGATGTAAAGATGATTTTGTCTTAGACGTTCCAAGACCATTCTCACATGTCCATGATGTTCCTCTGTGGAGTTAGAAAAAATTAAAATATCATCCAAATAAATTACCACGAATGTATCTAGGAGATCCCTGAAGATGTCATTCACCAAGTGTTGGAAAGTGGCTGGGGCGGTACTCAGACCAAAAGGCATAACCAGATATTCAAAGTGTCCATAGCGTGACCTGAATGCAGTCTTCCATTCATCCCCAGGTCTAATACGGACTAAGTTATAGGCCCCACGAAGATCTAGTTTAGAAAAAATTTTAGCATGTCGCACTCTCTCCAATAACTCAGGATTAAAGGCAATGGATAACGGTTTCTAATAGTAACCTTATTAAGTTCCCTATAGTCTACGCATGGTCTCAGGGATCCATCTTTCTTCTTTACAAAGAATATGGGTGCCCCTGCAGGAGATGAAGAGGGGCGTATGAAGCCCTTGGCTAGATTTTCGTCTATGTACTCTTTTAAAGCCTTCAGCTCGGGCCCCGCCAGGGGGTAGATCTTACCAAAAGGTATCTCTGCTCCAGGCAATAATTCAATTGGACAATCATATGGACGGTGAGGAGGAAGCTGGTCAGCGTTCTTCTTGTCACATAAATCCACATAGTCCTGGTATACAGCTGGTAATTCAGGGACTGACATGGTTCCTTTAGGAACAGAGCAAGCTGAAATTTTTTGACTCATCTGTTTCTCCGGGAAGTGTAATTCCTTGGTCTCCCAGTTAATGGTAGGATTCTGAGCCTGCAGCCATGGTAGCCCTAGAATAATGGGAAAGTGAGGAGAAGAGATAAGCATAAAGGACAGTTTCTCTTGATGATCTTTACCCATAAGAACCTTTAAAGGCTCTGTTTCCTGATCCACTGGTCCAGAGGTCAGCAGGGAGCCATCCACAGTTTCCATCTGTACGGGAGCAGCCTTCTTCACTGAACGTATTCCCTGTTTTAGAGCAAAGGAGACATCCATAAAATTTCCACTTGCACCTGAGTCGATCATGGCAGAGCTAGACACCCAGGCTGAGTCAACCCAGAGTTTGATGGAAAGAAAACAGTGAGAATTGTTTTTCTTACAACTCAGCTGGGACACCGCTGAGGAAACTTGAAAGATGGCAGCATTTACACAGTCAACGTCCTCAGAGGTAACGGAGTTTAAGTCCGAGAAATCAAGATCTGCTGCGGCAGCTATCTCTGGAGCCTGAGGCTCGGACCTGACAGATCCCCTCTCGCAACACTCACAATGAATGAGTGCTGCAGTAGTCTTGCGAGAACGGCTGGGACAGTTAATAATAAAGTGCCCTGACTTACCACAGTAAAAACATAGATTCTCCTTAAAACGATGTTCCTTGCGTGCATCATTAACCCGTCGTAGCAAAGAGTCTACCTGCATGGGTTCAGGTTCAGGTTCCCGTGTAATCCTATTCAAAGGTTCCTTAGCTGGAGAGGAAGGTAGGAAAAGGTTAGTACGATTGCTTTCGAACCATCTCTCTTGCCTGCGTTCAGTTAAACGAGTATCAATACGGATGCAGTAGTTAATAAAGTCACCTAACGCAGTGGGAGGGTCGGCACGAGCAAGTTCATCCTTAATTAGTGGGGATAACCCCTTTCGAAAATAGATTTTTTGGCGGAATTGTCCCAGGTGGTATCAAGGGCCCATCTCCTGAAATCCAAGGCATATTCAGCTACTGAGTGCTTACCTTGGCGCAAAACTAACATGGCTGCTTCAGCTGTTGCACCTCGATTGGGGTCATCAAACACCTGCCCCATGGCTGAAATAAAGTCATCAAGGTGATTTAAACAATCATCCTCAGTCTCAATCAGAGGGTTTGCCCATATCAAAGCCTTGTTGGTAAGCAACATAATTATAGTAAGCACCTTAGATCGTTCAGTAGGAAATTGTGAAGCATGTGCAGAAAAAAAAGATTACATTGATTAACAAATCCCCTGAATTTTTCACGTTCACCACCAAAACGAAAAGGGGGCAACTTGGGAATCCCAGAACTCGGGGCCATGGCAGGAGCCTGGACTCGCCCCTCTAGAACCTCAATCCTGGCTCGCAAATCCTGAGTAGTCTGTCCAACCACTTGCAAATTGTGATTATTTAGGTCCTGAAGATTTGTAAGACGGGTCTTTATATTCTGCAAATCTGCAAGGATATTATCAGTCACTCCACAAAGTTCCTTTATGCGGGCCTCCATTTTCCAGATCTTTTAAGACAGGATACTGGAAGAAGAGGAAAAAAAAACAATAGTGTTCACCTGTGGCAACACTGAAGAAAGAAAAAACTTTAAGGGAACTGCTCACCTGGAATGGTTGTGAGAAGTCACAACCACTGTTATCACAGAAAGCTTTCAACCAGACATCTGATATCCAAAGTTTCAGCAGACAAAAGAGAAGAGAAAAAAAAAACAATAGTGTTTACCTGTGATAACTCTGCAGAAAAAAAAACTTAAGGGAATTGCTCACCTGGAATGGTTGTGAGAAGTCACAACCACTGTTATCACAGAAAGTACAACCGGACATCCGATATCCACAGTACAGCAGACAAGCCTTTCCAGACCCAGCAGACACTAACGTTTGGCTTCAGAATCTTGTAATGTATGTGATACAGTTCATATAGCGTCTTGTGCTTGGGTGCGATGAAAATACTTGAGACACAGGTTGAAAAAGAAAGTCTTGTATTGCTTCATACAAATTGGCAAAAATAAACACACAGGTTGCAAACACAGAAGCAGGAGACACAGCAGGCCAAAGTAATCTAAGTTCATCAATAACTCTCCACAACAGATTCAGATCTTCTTCTATGTTACCGCAAGTCCATGCAACCGTGAGGCTTTCAAGAGCAGAGTTCAGAGTCCACAAGAGCTCCAGAGTTTCTCAGTAGAAATGGCTGGAGTACAAAGTCCAAGGCTTCAGGAGTCAGAACACAGGTTCACTGCAGGCCAGATTCTGAAGCACTGATTGCTCAGGTGTGGCTGTTTAAGAAGCAAACGGAGAGAATCAGGGCGGGAACATGCAAGCTGGAAAACTCCATTTTAACTGAGGGCAAGATAGCTGCAGCAAAACAGAAAGCAAAATGGCCGACGAACAAACTGAGTTTCAGAAACAGATATACAGAACCTTACATGGTCCTTGTTCCTGGAAGGTCCTGTAGCTGTTGCTATAAAAGGGTAGCATGGCTGGGTCGCCATGCGCTAATATCAATCATTGTATGCTATGCGCCAGTGTGGTCATGTGTATGTGTGGGTAGGGACCCGGCTGAAATAAGCCACTAGAATACCGACTTAATTGGTGAGGAGTTTGGTATGGTAGCTGGTCAGGGTCGGTGTCCTAGATGCCCTAGATTACCGGCATAACCTGTGAGGAGTTTTGATTGCCGTATTCAGGGTCTGGCGTTTAGACGCCATAGATTGCGGGTGACTCCCGCGAGGACATTAGCACATGATCACGCTTTATGTACGCTTAGCACTTAACTGTGTATCTGAGAGCCTTACAGGACACAGTGCCTTTTCTCAGCGGCCCTGTGACGTAACAGGGTTCGCTTTCAACGCTAGTCAGCGCCCTAGCGTGTTTTCTTTGCCACTCAGTTGTGTCCAGTGAGTGCGCACACATCGCCATATAGCGTTGCGGCTCCTCTTCTAGCTGCTCTGTGGAGTAACAGAGTTCGCACTCATTGCCACAGCGCATTACGGCGTTTATGTTGGCAGCTCTGCGGGATAACAGAGTTTGCTTCTTGCGCCTTTTTGCCAGCAGCGGGCTTCGCCTGCACGGTGGACCCCGGGCTGCGAACGCACTTATTATTTATATTATTTTGTGCGTTCTGCCAGCCTTAACAGTAACTTTCCCATGATCCTCGCCGGTCATTAGTTGTCTCTTCTTGGTCCAGTTTGGAAGTCAGCTTGCTGCGGTCTCCTGCAACTTTCAGATAAGCTATTTCTTGTTTGTTTCTGTGGATTTGTTTTCTTTTGTTTTTCTGCCTTCTGAGTGAGGTCAGTCGGTTCCCCCTGCTGGGGCCTATGCTGGTTTCTGTTTCTCAGTTATCTCGGTTCTTTTGTTCAGTCCCTGTTAATTCAGTAGCTGCTGGGTAGCTACCTGTTCACACCAGGGTTCTGATATAGTGGGGAGAGATTGTGTGGTTTCAGTATTTTTTGGAATCAGAAGTATTGGAATTCTTCCTAGGGTTTTGCTGGATTACAGAAAGTGTGCTTTTCTGTCCTGTCCTATCTAGACAGTTTTGGGCCCCAGCGTTTGCTTACTCTATTTTCTGCCTGCATTTGTATTTCATCTTGTCTCACCACCAATATATGTGTGGGGCTACCTATTCCTTTGGGGCGCTACTCCGGGGCAGTTAGCGTTCCCCTTTCTATCTTTAGGCTTAGCTAACTCTCTGGAGGTTGTCAGAATTTTTTATATTTTTTTCCTCTTTTTCTCTTGGGCCGTAGGAGGACTTTTTCTTCAATGGAAATTAAGCATTTGTCCGACCGTGTTGAGCTGCTTGCTGCTAAAGTTCGGAATATTTCTGCCTATCTCACTCGGTTGTCTGCTGTGGAGCCTAAGATCCCTATTCCTGATGTATTTTTTGGGGATCGATCTAAATTCTTGAACTTTAAGAATAATTGTAAATTGTTTTTTGCCTTGAAACCTAAATCCTCAGGGAACTCGGTACAGCAGGTTAAAATTGTCATCTCTCCTGTTTTGGCTAATGTAGATGCGTTTTTTGAGGCTCTGGGCTTATTGTATGATGAACCTAATGTGATTTATCAAGCTGAGAAAACCTTATTGGCATTGAACCAGGGTCAGCAAACAGCAGAGTTATATTGTCAGAAATTCCAAAAATGGGCAGTCCTTACTAAATGGAACGATGATGCACTCGCGGCTCTTTTTCGGAAAGGGCTGGCAGAGACCTGTCCCCTCTGGGCTCAACGATTCTATGTCATTAGCTATTCAAATTGACTGACGCTTGCATGAGCGTAAAACTATGCGAGAGGTGATGTTGCCTTTCGAACGGGCTCCTGAGCCATGCAGTGTGATGGGGTTGTTTCTGGGCCTCAGCGTCGAGAATTTCAAAAGTGTAATAAGTTGTGTTTTTATTGTGGAGATGCTTCTCATACTATTTCCGTATGCACTATGCGGGGAAGATGTTTTTCACGCTCATTTGTTTTGGGCAATGTACAGTCTAAATTTCTCTTGACTGTTACCTTGATCTGCTCCTTGTCCACATTTTCTGCTCAGGCTTTTGTGGATTCAGGAGCAGCTCTGAACCTGATGGATTTTGACTTTGCCAAACGTTGTGGTTTTCACATGGTACCCCTGCGGACACCTATTCCTTTGCTGGGCATTGATTAAACCACTTTGGCTGAGAATAAACCCAGTTTTGGACCCAGGTGATAATGCGGGTAACCCCGATCCACCAAGAGAATTGTAAATTTTTGGTGTTGCATAATTTGCATGACATTATTGTGCTGGGTTTTCCTTGGTTGCAGACCCGTAATCCTGTTTTGGATTGGAAGTCTGTGTCTTTGGCCAGTTGGGTTGTAAGTGTGTTCATGGTGACACTCCAGTGTTTTGTACCTCTCCTCAGCCTCAGGAGATCCCCGGCTATTTGGCTGATTATTCTGATGTGTTTAATGAAAGTAAGTTTGCATCCTTGCCTCCTCATAGGAGTAATGATTGCGCGATTGAGTTGGTGCCCGGTTGTAAATTTCCCAAGGGTCGGCTCTTCAATTTGTCTGTACCTGAGCATGATGCTATGCGATCTTATATCAAAGAATCATTGAAGAAGGGTCATATTAGACCGTCCTCTTCACCCTTGGGTGCCGGCTTTTTCTTTGTGGCCAAAAGGATGGTTCATTGAGACCATGTATTGACTATCGTCTCCTTAATAAGATCACTGTTAAATATCAGTATCCGTTACCCCTGATTTCCAATTTATTTTCCCAAGTGAAAGGTGCTAGTTGGTTTACCAAGCTTGACCTTAGGGGGGCGTATAATCTTATTCGCATTAAGCATGGAAGACGGCATTTATTACCCCTGAGGGGCATTTTGAGTACCTAGTGATGCCTTTTGGGCTCACTAATGCTCCTTCCGTCTTCCAATCTTTCATGAACGATATTTTGTGGACAAGTTTCTGATCGTCTATTTGGACGATATTTTGATTTTTTCTAATGACTGGGATTCTCATGTGGAGCATGTTCGGATGCTGTTCCGTATTTTGAGAGAAAATGCTTTGTATGTCAAGGGATCCAAATGTCTCTTTGGCATACAGAAATTTTCATTTTTGGGATTCATTCTATCTCCGTCTGCTATTGAAATGGACCCAGTCAAGGTTCAGGCCATTTCTGATAGGTTCAGCCCACTTCATTGAAGGCTCTTCAGAGATTTTTAGGTTTTGCTAATTTTTACCGTAAATTTATAAGTAATTTTTCTGGTATTGTGAAACCAGTGACTGATTTGACCAAAAAGGGATCTGATGTGGTAAATTGGTCTCCAGAGGCAGTTTCGGCTTTTCAGGAGCTTAAGTGGAGTTTCACTGCTCCGGTTCTGAGGCAACCTGATGTTTCTCTCCCATTTCAGGTGGAAATAGATGCTTCTGAGATTGGGGCAGGAGCCGTTTTGTCCCAAAGGGATCCTGTAACCTCTAAGATTAACCCTTGTGCCTTCTTCTCCCAAAAGTTTTCCCCAGCGGAAATCGGGAATCGGTAATGATTGGCTATGAAGTGGGCGTTCGAAGAGTGGAGACATTGGTTAGAGGGAGCCAAACATCAAGTTTTGGTCCTCACTGACCACAAAAACTTGATCTATCTCGAATCAGCCAAGCGATTGAATCCTAGTCAGGCCTGGTGGGCCTTGTTTTTCACGCATTTTAACTTTGTGGTCTCCTTTCTCCCGGGTACTAAGAATGTTAGGGCAAATGCCCTCTCTAGGAGTTTTCTTGCGGATTCTCTTGAAGTGACTGAGCCTACGGCCATTCTGAAGGAGGGTGTGGTTCTTTCCGCTATCTCACCCGATTTGAGACTGGCCCTGGAGAAATTTCAGGGGGATAAACCTGTACGTTGCCTGGCGGGGCAATTGTATGTCCCAGACCAATGGAGGAAGAAAGTTATGTCTGAAGTTAATTGCTCTGCGTTGTCTGGTCATCCCGGTATTTTTGGTACTAGAGATTTGGTGAGTCGGTCCTTTTGGTGGTCTACTTTATCTCGTGATGTCAGGAATTTTGTGCAGTCCTGTGGACTTGTTCTTGGTCCAAACCCTGCTCTCGCTCTAGTGGATTGTTAATGGACCCATATCCCTGTGGATTTTATTTCCGACCTCTCTGTCTCACAGAGAATGACCGTTATCTGGGTGATCTGTGATAGATTTTCCAAGATGATCTGTCTTGTGCCACTGCCGAAGTTGCTATCCTCTTCCGAGTTGGTGCCCTTCTTTTTTCAGCAGGTGGTTCGGTTGCACGGCATTGTGTCTGACAGAGGAGTCCAATTTGTTTCCAGATTTTGGAGGACCTTTTGTTCTAAACTGGGAGTTCAGCTGTCAGATCAGGTTGGGAGTAATGTACCATTTAGTAATTATTTTGAAAAGAGTTCTCTTGAATTTGCACGCAATGTGAGGGGCATTGTGAACCTCTATAAATATGTTTAATCTGCGTTACCATACAGGAAGTGTCTAAGTCCTTTTCCCAGCGAGTTAAATAAGCCCGTTTCAATGGTACATTGGTCTTAAGAAGAGATTGATAATTACTGAGATAGTTTTAGTAGGCGGTTTCATTCTGGCACATAAGGATTCATAAGACGTTAGAGGTCTATGTAGGTCTAATAAGCGATTTTGTTGATGAAAAAGAAAGGAGAGTTTCCCATGTTGTAAGAATGTGAGACTTGAGAGTCCAGGTAGTTTACGCATGTCTTGTAACGGAAGTAGAGTTCCATCTTCAAAGAGTTGCTCAATTAAAATTCTATTTGTTTGGTGGGAGGTAATTTCCAATAAATCAGTGATTTTTGTTAATGGCAAAAAAGGGAAGCTAGAGCTTTACATGTCTTTTCCCAGATCTTAATTGTGATATGTGTGTGTATATTGTTATAGTTAGCTGAAGTTGGAACTTTAGTATGACCTAGTAATATGGAAAGCAGGGGGAGTGGAGACATAGATTCTTCAATTTTAAGCCATTGTTTATCTGCTGTGCCCCTGATCCAGTCTACTGTCCTGGTGAGATGAGCCGCTTGGTAATATTTAGTAATGTCTGGTGCTCCCATTCTTCCCATATCTTTCGGTAAGGTAAGTGTTTTAGATTTTATACAGGGCCTGCATTTTTGCCAAATATATTTAAAGAAAAGAGAGTGTAATTTTGCTAGGAACGAGGAAGGAATTAGGATGGGGAGCATGTTGAAAATGTAAATACATTTTGGTAAGATTAGGCTTTTTAAAATATTTTTCCTTCCCCTTCCAAGATAGAAATGGGTCTTTCCATGAGTGAAAGCAAGCATTCGTAGATTCTATGTACAAAAATATCCCATAGTGGCATACAAATAGTGCCACAAATGAGGGGCACAAGCCCACACAGCAAAAGCAGCGAAATGCACCCGCTCCAAAACAACATGTGCACCAGGAGAAAGCAAAGCAAATAGGTGACAAAGGATAATTATAATTAAATTTTTTTATTGAAAAAGTACAAAAATTGTAAAACAGACAGTGTCATGCAAGAAAATAGGCGTAACAATGGCTCAAAGCAGAAAACACCAAAGGTACCACAGGACGATCAGTCCCCTCACAAAAGTCCCCATATAAAATGGTCAGAATCAAAAAGACCCCATAGCAGTGTATTATGAGGGCATATATAGAATGGATAAGTGTCCAAAGGAGATCCTAGCCAGTGCAAAAGATGCCACCTATATAGGGATTCAAATGAAGCCCATAAGTAGTAGAGAGGACACTTACCAAAAGTATTGGACTCTGGAGGGAGAAGAGCGTCCTGGGTAGGCAGTGTGGACCCCCGACGCGCGTTTCGTGCGCTACAAAGCACACTTCCTCAAGGGGAATGTATCATTCGTCCATAGAAGGACCTTTAAAAAGGCATGTGATCATGTCACATGATCACGAATGACCAATGAAAATGCGCATGCTGGCGCATGCGCACCGCAGGCCGCAGGTCCTTGCAGCATGTGTAGGAAGCGTCAGGGTGTCAGTGCGCCCGCGCCAAACGGCGCGTATACACAAAACACCCAGTGAGACGCTCCCCACATGCCAGGAGCCGCGATCGGCCAGAGCGCATGCGAACTGCACAAGATCATAATGCCATAATACATGTATAATATGGTGTCTGATATAATGATGGGATACCCAAGTCTGCAGCATAATATAAATACAAAAACAACATTGGTCACAAAATATAACAATAAACATCTCCGGATAGGCGAATGCGTAGATATGGTTTCCAAGATAGCAGTCCATCATGAGGTAATATATTGTAAACTTGAAAATATTCGCCTATAAGTGGGGAGAGTACAAGCCAAAATTAAAGATCAAACTAAATAAAGAGAAAATATATAAAATAAGACAAAATAAAAGCATAAAAAGACAAAAACGAAAAGAACATGATAAAGGACAACATGAAAGCAATAAAAACATACATGCCAAAATAGGGTTTTGAGGGTGGGATATACCGAAAATATACCAATAACATGTCACCAATAATGGAAAAGGTAACATAAATCACTATGAAAATCGCTCAAGGGAAATGGAGGACTTATAGAAAGGATGCAAATGATAAGGTTTCATTAAGGCCTCGGGGAATCATTGTGTCCAAAGTAACAATCCATCTGGCTTTGACTTGAGCGAGCTTCTTTTTGTAATCACCCCCCTAATACCGAAATGTATCACGTCAATCCCTCTAACTTTAAAAGATGAGGGCTCACAATTGTGGTGATGGAAAAAGTGACGAGGGATGGTTTTTAGATTTTCCGTGTCGGTCGCCGTCTTGGCCGCGCAAATGTCCCGCACATGCTCCCTAATCCTTATCCTCAGTTCCCTTGATGTAAGGCCGATATATATTTTTGAGCAGCCACAAGTGGCGTAATAGATGACATTTGATGTATTGCAAGAAATGCGATGTCTAATACCAAATGTCTTCTGGCTGTCTGAGGATTGGAAAGTGGAGCAGCGCAGGACATTTGCACAGGCAAGACAGTGACCGCACGAAGTCATGCCAGGGACAGGACCACGGGATCCAAAAGGGTGACTAATGTTGGGCACATAGTGGCTTTGAACTAGAAGGTCACATAAGTTACTAGACCTTCTCGCAGTCATAGATGGCAATTCATTGTGTGGTAAGCCCAAGCGAGACTCCGCACGAAGAACAGACCAGTGTTTGTTTAGAATAAATCTCATATCCTCCCATGCATGGTTATAAGTAGAAATGAACCTTATTGGTCCCTTATTGCTAGAATCCGTTTCCCTTTTTTTGGAACACAATAAAGTGTCACGTGGGGTAGATCTGGCTCTCCTGTAGCCCCGTTTAATACACCTGTTTGAGTATCCTCTAATCTGAAAACGTGCCGTTAAGTCCGAGGCCTGTGCCTCAAACCTGGTGTCTGAAGAGCAGATTCGCCTCGCCTGTAGGAACTGTCCGACCGGGACGGCCCTAATGGTGGAAGGATTGTGAGCGGAGGACGCATGAATCAAAGCATTCACTGAAGTTGGTTTACGGTACATGTCGGTTTGAATGCGTCCACAATCATCAACCTCAAAGGTTATATCTAGAAAATTAATCCTATGAAAATCATAGGAATACGTAAGGTGAATGTTGAATGAATTTTGATTCAGCGTCCTCATGAAATCCCCGAGCTGCCCCACCGTGCCATCCCACAAAAATAAAACGTTGTCAATGTACCTATGCCAGCACAGCACATGGGAGACGCCCGGCACGCCCTCGCCACCGAAAACCAACCTCTCCCAGGAACCCAGGAAGAGGTTGGCATACGAAGGCGCACAGGCCGCCCCCATGGCTGTGCCACGTCTCTGATGGTAAAACTGATCTTTAAACACAAAAAAATTATGTGTGAGGACAAAGTGCAGCAGCTCGCGGATTAGCTCACTCAAAGGGCCGTCCAGGTCGGAGGCCCCCAGGAAGAGGCGAACCGTGTCCAGACCCAGGGAATGTTCAATGCACGTATACAGACTTTCAACGTCTGCAGTCACTAAAAGTGTGCCAGGGTCCACAAGGATGCCATCCATCCGAGCCAGGGCGTCCGTAGTGTCACGTATATAAGATGGTAATGTCTCTACCAAAGGTTTGAGATAAAAATCGATAAATTGACACACACGATCACAAGGACCGTTGATCCCGGACACTATAGGACGCCCTGGGGGATCAAGGGCATCCTTGTGGACCTTTGGCAAAAGGTAGAAAGTAGGGGTTCTAGGACACCTCACAATCAAACCATCAAGGACCTGTTTGGTAATAGTAGTATTATCAAAAGCCAGATTGAGTATGGTTTGTAAATCAAGAGAGTATGTGACCAGAGGACTGGAGGTTAATTTAGTGTATGTGTTAGTATCTCGCAATTGGCGAAAGGCTTCCTTCTCATATTTAATATGGGGCCAGATGACAATGTTTCCCCCCTTGTCCGCCGGTTTAATAACCACATCGGTGAAAGATTGTAATTCATGAATGGCTTGACGTTCCTCAAAGGTGAGATTATCATAACGCCGTCGTGTAGACAGCTTCTTGAAGTCATCACTTACCAATTTAGTGAAGACCTCTATAGCCGGACTGAGGGACAAGGGGGGAAACCTTGTTGATCTGGGTAGAATAGAAGAAGGGAGCCTGTTAACAATAGGATGGCTCTGTTCGCCAAGGAGATCCTCCAAGTTCTGGAGAGCCTCTCTTTCAAGTTCACTCAAAGTTTCCGAGGATGTCCGTTTGTTGTGAAGTGTTCATAGAAACATTTTTCGTGCAAACAGGTGTAGATCTTTCAGGGCTATAAAATAATTAAATGCATTAGTTGGAGAGAAAGAGAGACCCTTAGTAAGAACACGTAACTGTGCATTAGTGAGATCATGCGTAGACAGATTAAGCACCTGCAAGTCTCCTTGCGTATGAGAAGAGGTGGATGCTGCTGGTCTGCTCCTCGTGTTTTGCCTCGTCATGCGCTTATTGGTATTTGTTGATCCACTACCAACATTAGATGATGGGGGTCCAGATGAACTATTAGTATCACCAAAATTGGATCTCATAGATGTAGATCTAGATCTGGAGTGCGATGAGCGTCCACCTCTTCTCATACGCAAGGAGACTTGCAGGTGCTTAATCTGTCTACGCATGATCTCACTAATGCACAGTTACGTGTTCTTACTAAGGGTCTCTCTTTCTCTCCAACTAATGCATTTAATTATTTTATAGCCCTGAAAGATCTACACCTGTTTGCACGAAAAATGCTTCTACGGACACTTCACAACAAACGGACATCCTCGGAAACTTTGAGTGAACTTGAAAGAGAGGCTCTCCAGAACTTGGAGGATCTCCTTGGCGAACAGAGCCATCCTATTGTTAACAGGCTCCCTTCTTCTATTCTACCCAGATCAACAAGGTTTCCCCCCTTGTCCCTCAGTCCGGCTATAGAGGTCTTCACTAAATTGGTAAGTGATGACTTCAAGAAGCTGTCTACACGACGGCGTTATGATAATCTCACCTTTGAGGAACGTCAAGCCATTCATGAATTACAATCTTTCACCGATGTGGTTATTAAACCGGCGGACAAGGGGGGAAACATTGTCATCTGGCCCCATATTAAATATGAGAAGGAAGCCTTTCGCCAATTGCGAGATACTAACACATACACTAAATTAACCTCCAGTCCTCTGGTCACATACTCTCTTGATTTACAAACCATATTCAATCTGGCTTTTGATAATACTACTATTACCAAACAGGTCCTTGATGGTTTGATTGTGAGGTGTCCTAGAACCCCTACTTTCTACCTTTTGCTAAAGGTCCACAAGGATGCCCTTGATCCCCCAGGGCGTCCTATAGTGTCCGGGATCAACGGTCCTTGTGATCGTGTGTGTCAATTTATCGATTTTTATCTCAAACCTTTGGTAGAGACATTACCATCTTATATACGTGACACTACGGACGCCCTGGCTCGGATGGATGGCATCCTTGTGGACCCTGGCACACTTTTAGTGACTGCAGACGTTGAAAGTCTGTATACGTGCATTGAACATTCCCTGGGTCTGGACGCGGTTCGCCTCTTCCTGGGGGCCTCCGACCTGGACGGCCCTTTGAGTGAGCTAATCCTCGAGCTGCTGCACTTTGTCCTCACACATAGTTTTTTTGTGTTTAAAGATCAGTTTTACCTTCAGAGACGTGGCACAGCCATGGGGGCGGCCTGTGCGCCTTCGTATGCCAACCTCTTCCTGGGTTCCTGGGAGAGGTTGGTTTTCGGTGGCGAGGGCGTGCCGGGCGTCTCCCATGTGCTGTGCTGGCATAGGTACATTGACGACGTTTTATTTTTGTGGGATGGCACGGTGGGACACCTCGGGGATTTCATGAGGACGCTGAATCAAAATTCATTCAACATTCACCTTACGTATTCCTATGATTTTCATAGGATTAATTTTCTAGATATAACCTTTGAGGTTGATGATTGTGGACGCATTCAAACCGACATGTACCGTAAACCAACTTCAGTGAATGCTTTGATTCATGCGTCCTCCGCTCACAATCCTTCCACCATTAGGGCCGTCCTGGTCGGACAGTTCCTACGGGCGAGGCGAATCGGCTCTTCAGACACCAGGTTTGAGGCACAGGCCTCGGACTTAACAGCACGTTTTCAGAGTAGAGGATACTCAAACAGGTGTATTAAACGGGGCTACAGGAGAGCCAGATCTACCCCACGTGACACTTTATTGTGTTCCGAAAAAAGGGAAACGGATTCTAGCAATAAGGGACCAATAAGGTTCATTTCTACTTATAACCATGCATGGGAGGATATGAGATTTATTCTAAACAAACACTGGTCTGTTCTTCGTGCGGAGTCTCGCTTGGGCTTACCACACAATGAATTGCCATCTATGACTGCGAGAAGGTCTAGTAACTTACGTGACCTTCTAGTTCAAAGCCACTATGTGCCCAACATTAGTCACCCTTTTGGATCCCGTGGTCCTGTCCCTGGCATGACTTCGTGCGGTCGCTGTCTTGCCTGCGCAAATGTCCTGCGCTGCTCCACTTTCCAATCCTCAGACGGCCAGAAGACATTTGGAATTAGACATCGCATTTCTTGCAATACATCAAATGTCATCTATTACGCCACTTGTGGCTGCTCAAAAATATATATCGGCCTTACATCAAGGGAACTGAGGATAAGGATTAGGGAGCATGTGCGGGACATTTGCGCGGCCAAGACGGCGACCGACACGGAAAATCTAAAAACCATCCCTCGTCACTTTTTCCATCACCACAATTGTGAGCCCTCATCTTTTAAAGTTAGAGGGATTGACGTGATACATTTCGGTATTAGGGGGGGTGATTATAAAAAGAGGCTTTCTCAAGTCGAAGCCAGATGGATTGTTACCTTGGACACAATGATTCCCCGAGGCCTTAATGAAACCTTATCATTTGCATCCTTTCTATAAGTCCTCCATTTCCCTTGAGCGATTTTCATAGTGATTTATGTTACCTTTTCCATTATTGGTGACATGTTATTGGTATATTTTCGGTATATCCCACCCTCAAAACCCTATTTTTGGCATGTATGTTTTTATTGCTTTCATGTTGTCCTTTATCATGTTCTTTTCGTTTTTGTCTTTTTATGCTTTTATTTTGGCTTATTTTATATATTTTCTCTTTATTTAGTTTGATCTTTAATTTTGGCTTGTACTCTCCCCACTCATAGGCGAATATTTTCAAGTTTACAATATATTACCTCATGATGGACTGCTATCTTGGAAACCATATCTACGCATTCGCCTATCCGGAGATGTTTGCTGTTATATTTTGTGACCAATGTTGTTTTTGTATTTATATTATGCTGCAGACTTGGGTATCCCATCATTATATCAGACACCATATTATACATGTATTATGGCATTATGATCTTGTGCAGTGCGCATGCGCTCTGGCCGATCGCGGCTCCTGGCATGTGGGGAGCGTCTCACTGGGTGTTTTGTGTATACGCGCCGTTTGGCGCGGGCGCACTGACACCCTGACGCTTCCTACACATGCTGCAAGGACCTGCGGCCTGCCGTGCGCATGCGCCAGAATGCGCATTTTCATTGGTCATTCGTGATCATGTTCATTTGAATCACTATATAGGTGGCATCTTTTGCACTGGCTAGGATCTCCTTTGGACACTTATCCATTCTATATATGCCCTCATAATACACTGCTATGAGGTCTTTTTGATTCTGACCATTTTATATGGGGACTTTTGTGAGGGGACTGATCGTCCTGTGGTACCTTTGGTATTTTCTGCTTTGAGCCATTGTTACTCCTATTTTCTTGCATGACACTGTCTGTTTTACAATTTTTGTACTTTTTCAATAAAAAAATTTAATTATAATTATCCTTTGTCACCTATTTATTCGTAGATTCTAGTAGGGGCTTGAAATTGAGAGCGAAAAGATCTCTGTCTGATGTACCTGTTTTAATAACTAGATGTGATAGACTTCTAGACTGCCAAGCAAAGGGGTAATTGAGTCTGAGTCTATCTGTAGTGGCCTTGGACAAACCCAGACTCAGCACCTCAGATTTCGTTTAATTCATTTTAAAATTAGAGATTCTGCCAAAGCTGTCCTGAATTCCCATTAATGCAGGTAGTCCTCTCAGTGGGTGCGAAAGCACAATCGAGGTCATCGGCGAAAGTGGCAGTTTTGTACTGGGTTTCTTGAATCTGTAAGCCTTCTATCTCAGGACATTGCTGGACAGCCTGTAGGAGAGACTCCATTGCCATTACAAAAAGTAGTGGGGACAGAGGGTATCCTTGCCTTGTCCCATTGTAAATTTGAAATATGTCCATGAGAGAGCCATTAAGTTTTATCCTCGCCGAGGGAATCGTATACATTCCCATAATTGCAGTTATTATTGGCAGAATTTTGTTAGTGTCTCCTGTTATGTTTCGGTAGCTGAGGAGTGCAGGTAAAAAAGGCAATACACCAGAGCAGTTGGAATCTATGAGATTGCAGTACCCTGACTAACCACCACAACTAGAGGCAGCCATGGAGCGTTCCTACGTTGGTCCTAGACGCCTTGTCACAGCCTGAGAAACTAACTACACCTAAAGATAGAAATAGGAAAGCTATCTGCCCCGGAGCAGAACCCCAAAGATAATAGAAAGCCCCCAAACATGTAATGGCGGTTAGACAAGATGAAATACTGACACAGAAAGAAAATAGTATGAGCAAACGCTGGGGCCCAAACTAACTAAATAGAAAAGGATAGGAAGGGTACTTACTGCAATCCCAGAAAACCCTGAAAGGCACCAACTCTACTAATTTCAAAAACACCTGAGATCACACGACCTCTACCACCTAAATTAGTTCTCTGGTGTAACAAAATCAAAACAGCAGCCACTGAAAAAACTGGAAAAAGCAAAAGTACAAACATCAGTGGCTGAACAAAACTGAGAGGGCAGAAGCCCCCGGAGGGGACCCTGAAGGCCCCCACAGAAGTGCAGGACAAAATGCAAAAATATAGCACAAACACAAAAGACGAAAATGTCTTATCTGTTAGCAGGAGATGCAGACACGACACAGCAGGCTACAAGGGAAACAGGAATAAAGGATCCAGACCAGAACAATTGATCACCGGCAACCCTGATGGGAAGGTGACTCCCTTATATAAGACCAATCAGTAACACCTGATTCCCAGTCCTCACAATCTTCACTGGACAGACTAGCACCGCTTGTAACCACCAGAGGGAGCCTCTGCTCAGAACTCATCTCAAACCCATTCACAACAGTACCCCCCCTTGAGGAGGGTCACCGAACCCTCATTTGAGCAACCAGGTCAGTCAGGATGAGTTCTATGATACGCACGGATAAGTCTCCTAGCATGGATGTCCGAAGCAAACACCCAAGAATTGTCTTCCTGACCATAACCTCTCCATTTAACCAAATACTGGAGTTTCCGTCTAGAAAAACGAGAATCTAATATTTTCTCAACCACATACTCCAGATTGCCCTCAACCAAAACAGGGTCAGGAGGCACAGCAGCAGGAACCACTGGCTCAACAAACCTCTTCAACAAGGACTTGTGGAACACGTTATGGATCTTAAATGTCCCTGGAAGAAGCAAACGAAAAGAAACAGGATTAATAATCTCCATGATCTTATAAGGTCCAATGAACCTAGGCTTAAATTTAGGAGATGCTACTCTCATAGGAATATTCTTTGAGGACAACCAGACCAAGTCCCCCACTTTAAACCGAGGACCATCAGTCCTATGCCGGTTAGCAAACCGCTGGGCCCTCTCCTGAGAGAGGGACAACCTCTCCACTACCTGATCCCAAATCTGTTGCATACGCTCCACAACAGAGTCAACACCTGGACAGACAGAAGCCTCCATCTGTCCTGAAGAAAATCGAGGGTGAAACCCAGAATTACAAAAAAATGGAGACATCAAAGTGGCAGAGCTAGCCCTATTATTAAGAGCAAACTCAGCCAAAGGCAAAAAAGAGACCCAGTCATCCTGATCAGCAGACACAAAGCATCTTAGATAAGTCTCCAATGTCTGGTTTGTTCTCTCAGTTTGACCATTGGTCTGAGGATGAAATGCCGAGGAGAAAGACAATTGAACACCCAGTTTAGAACAAAAAGTCCTCCAAAATCTGAAAACAAACTGGACTCCTCTGTCAGACACAATGTTCTCAGGAATGCCGTGTAAACGAACCACGTGCTGAAGGAACAACGGCACCAATTCAGAGGAGGAAGGCAACTTAGGTAATGGCACAAGATGTATCATTTTGGAAAACCTATCACAAATTACCCAGATGGTGGTCATTCTCTGAGAAACAGGAAGGTCGGAAATGAAATCCATAGAGATATGGGTCCATGGTCTCTTGGGCACAGGCAATGGCATCAACAAACCACTAGAGCGAGAGCAAGGCTTGGAGCGAGAGCAAGTCCCGCACAAATTCCCTGACATCACGAGACAAGGTAGGCCACCAAAAGGACCGACTAACCAAGTCTCTGGTACCAAAAATTCCGGGATGCCCAGCCAATGCGGAACAATGAATCTCAGACATCACACTCTTTTTCCACTGGTCCGGGACAAACAATTTTCCAACAGGGCAGCGCTCGGCCTATCCTCCTGACACCCCTCCAGAGCAAGTCTCAAATTGGGCGAGATGGCGGAAAGAACTACACCCTCTTTCAAAATAACAGAAGGATCAGATAACTCAGGAGAGTCCGCAAGGAAACTCCTCGAGAGGGCATCCGCCTTAACATTCTTAGTGCCAGGAAGAAAGGAAACCACAAAATTAAAACGTGTGAAAAACAAGGCCCACCTGGCCTGTCTAGGATTGAGTCGCTTGGCAGATTCCAGATAGACCAGATTCTTATGGTCCGTAAGGACCACCACCTGATGTTTGGCTCCCTCCAGCCAATGTCTCCACTCTTCAAAAGCCCACTTCATGGCCAATAACTCCCGATTACCCACGTCATAATTACGTTCAGTAGGAGAAAATTTTCGAGAGAAAAAGGCACAAGGGTTACTTTTAGAGGTCTCTGGATCTTTTTGGGACAAAACGGCACCTGCCCCAATTTCAGAGGCATCAACCTCCACCTGAAATGGCAGAGAAACATCAGGCTGCCGTAGAACAGGAGCAGAAGTGAATCTCTGCTTAAGTTCCTGAAATGCAGAGACTGCCTCAGAGGCCAATTCACCACATCAGAACCCTTTCTGGTCAAATCAGTTAATGGTTTAACAATAACCGAGAAATTACCAATAAATTTACGATAAAAATTGGCAAAACCCAAAAATCTCTGAAGAGCCTTTAATGAAGTAGGTTGGACCCAATCACAGATGGCCTGAACCTTGACCGGGTCCATTTCAATAACAGATGAGGACAAAATGAATCCCAGAAATGAGATCCTCTGTACGCCCAAAAGACACTTTGATCCCTTCACATACAGAGCATTCTCTCTCAAAATCTGGAATACAGTTCGAACATGTTTCACATGAGAGTCCAGTCATTAGAAAAAATCAAGATATCATCCAAATAAACAATCAGAAATTTATCCACAAAATCCCTGAAAATGTCATTCATGAAGGACTGGAAGACGGAAGGAGCATTAGTGAGCCCAAAGGGCATCACCAGGTACTCAAAATGCCCTTCAGGGGTATTGAATGCCGTCTTCCATTCATCCCCGTGCTTAATGCGAATAAGGTTATACGCCCCCCTGAGGTCAAGCTTGGTAAACCAAGTAGCGTTTTCACCCTGGAAAACAGGTCAGAAATCAAGGGTAACGGGTATTGATATTTCACAGTAATATTGTTCAAGAGACGATAATCAATACACGGCCTTAATGAACCATCCTTTTTGGACACAAAGAAAAAACCGGCACCTAAGGGTGAAGAGGATGGTCTGATATGACCCTTCTCCAATGATTCCTTGATATAAGACCGCATAGCGTCATGTTCAGGTACAGACAAGTTAAAAAGGCGACCTTTAGGGAATTTACTACCCGGCACTAATTCAATAGCGCAGTCATAGCTCCTATGGGGAGGCAAGGATGCAGATTTACTTTCGCTAAACACATCAGAAAAATCAATCAAAAAGTCAGGAACATCCTGAGCCTGGGGGAGGCAGAAAAAACAGGAGTGTTGGTATTAACACATTGGCAGCCCCAACTGGTTACAGACACAGATTTCCAATCCAAAACAGGATTATGAGACTGTAACCAAGGGAAACCCAGCACGATAATGTCATGCAGATTATACAGAACCAACAATTTGCAGCACTCCTGGTGATCAGGTTCAACCCTCATTATCACCTGAGTAGAAAACTGGGGTTTATTCTCAGCCAAAGGGGTAGAATCGATCCCCAGTAGGGGAATAGACTTCTGTAGGGGTATCAAGGGAAATCCACAACGTTTAGCAAAATCATAATCCATCAGGTTAATAGCTGCTCCAGAATCAACGAAAGCCTGAGCAGAAAATGAGGACAGAGAGCATATCAGAATGACAGTTAATAAAAACTTAGTCTGAACACTACCCAAGACAACTGAGCGTGCAAAACGTCTTCCCCGCTTAGGGCAGACTGAAATAGCATGAGAGGCATCACCACAGTAGAAACATAACCCATTGCGCTTTCGAAACTCATGACGCTGTGCCCCAGACACCACTCCATCACACTGCATGGGCTCAGAAGCTGGCTCACAAGGCAACACCATTCCACGCATACTTCTCCGCTCACGCAAACGTCTGTCAACTTGAATCGCTAATGACATAGAATCATTGAGACCAGAGGGGACAGGGAATCCCACCATAACATCCTTTACATTATCAGACAGACCCTTCCGAAAAGGGCTGCCAAAGCGTCGTCATTCCATTTGGTCAGGACTGCCCACCTGCGGAATCTCTGACAGTATAACTCAGCGTCATCAAGCCCCTGATTTAATGCCAACAAGGCTTTTTCAGCTTGATCAGTGACATTAGGTTCATCGTACAATAACCCCAAGGCCTGAAAAAACGCATCAACATCACTCAAAACAGGATCCCCAGGTATCAGGGAAAAAGCCCAATCCTGAGGATCGCCGCGCAGGAGAGAGATGATAATTTGAACCTGCTGCGCTGCGTTCCCTGAGGACTTAGGTTTTAAGGCAAAAAACAATTTACAATTATTTTTGAAATTCTGAAACTTAGCTCGATCCCCTAAAAACAAATCTGGCATGGGAATCCTAGGTTCCACAACAGGCAACCCAGCAAGATAGATAGCAATACTCCGAACCTCAGTGGCAAGCTGATCCACACGGCCAGACAACTGTGCAAACTCCATTGAGAGAAAAGATTCTCCCCAGCACCCAGAGATACAGAGGGAAAAAAAAAATGCAACAAACAGAAAAATATCTCTGACAACTCTGACAACCTTTTTTCTTTCACAATATTTTTTCCCTTCTGTGAGTACCATACAATTTTAAATTTTTAGGCCGGTGATACTGTTATGTTTCGGTAGCTGAGGAGTGCAGGTAAAAAAGGCAATACACCAGAGCAGTTGGAATCTATAGGCAATACACCAGAGCAGTTGGAATCTATGAGATTGCAGTACCCTGACTAACCACCACAACTAGAGGCAGCCGTGGAGCGTTCCTACGTTGGTCCTAGACGCCTCGTCACAGCCTGAGAAACTAACTACACCTAAAGATAGAAATAGGAAAGCTATCTGCCCCGGAGCAGAACCCCAAAGATAATAGAAAGCCCCCAAACATGTAATGGCGGTTAGACAAGATGAAATACTGACACAGAAAGAAAATAGTATGAGCAAACGCTGGGGCCCAAACTAACTAAATAGAAAAGGATAGGAAGGGTACTTACTGCAATCCCAGAAAACCCTGAAAGGCACCAACTCTACTAATTTCAAAAACACCTGAGATCACACGACCTCTACCACCTAAATTAGTTCTCTGGTGTAACAAAATCAAAACAGCAGCCACTGAAAAAACTGGAAAAAGCAAAAGTACAAACATCAGTGGCTGAACAAAACTGAGAGGGCAGAAGCCCCCGGAGGGGACCCTGAAGGCCCCCACAGAAGTGCAGGACAAAATGCAAAAATATAGCACAAACACAAAAGAAGAAAATGTCTTATCTGTTAGCAGGAGATGCAGACACGACACAGCAGGCTACAAGGGAAACAGGAATAAAGGATCCAGACCAGAACAATTGATCACCGGCAACCCTGATGGGAAGGTGACTCCCTTATATAAGACCAATCAGTAACACCTGATTCCCAGTCCTCACAATCTTCACTGGACAGACTAGCACCGCTTGTAACCACCAGAGGGAGCCTCTGCTCAGAACTCATCTCAAACCCATTCACAACAGTCTCCCTTATGTACATCCAGTCCACCCTGTCAAAGGCTTTTTCCGCATCAATACTCATCAGCACCATTGGGATTTTGCGGTGTTTTGCATATTGTATTAGATATAGGATTTTATTGGCATTGTCTCTTCCCTCCCTTCCCTTCACAAACTCAGATTGATTTTGAGAGATTAATAAAGGCAGCACTTCCACCACTCTGTTAGCCAGCATCTTTGCATACAATTTTAAGTCCATATTAAGCAATGAGATTGGCCTGTAACTGCCACATTGCTCCGGATATTTCCCTTCTTTATATATCAGCGAGATCCTGGCTTCCAGAAACTGGCATGGAGGCTCTTCACCTTTCACCATTGAGGAAGTGGGGAAGTAAATCTGAGGTAAAGGATTTGTAGTAGTAAGCTGTAAGTCCATCCGTCCAGGGGCCTTTCCCTTAGGACAGCCAGACAGGGCAGACTGGAGTTCTCCAAGGGAGAGTGGTCTAGCTAGTTGCTGTTGTTGGGAGACAGTTCAATTGAGGAGGTTTTTGATATTCTGACTCCTTTGGGCTTTCTCCTGGTCCATTTCATTGGGACGCAAGAGATTCTTGTAATATTGCAGAAATTCTGCTTCTATCTGAGAGTACTGGGTTCTGGAACCAGATCCAGTCTTAATGGCATGGATAAAGGTTCGCTCCTGGCTTTTCTTAATTAATGACATGGTTAATTTGGAGACCTTATCGCCGTGAACGAATATTCGGTTCCTCCATGACGTATAAAATTTCACAGACTGTGCTCTGAGTAGGTCCTTTAAATTTTATCTTTTGGACGCTAGCTCTGTGAGTGTTTGTGTCATCAATGTTTTTTTATGCTGGGATTCTAGAATTATTATATCTTGATGAAGGGTACTAATTTCCTGATTTTTTGTTTTATTTAAATGGGAAGTGATGGAAATAAGTTCATCTCGAATTACAGCCTTGTGCGCCTCACATATTATCGGGTAAGAGATCCCCTTAGTGTCATTCAGATCAAAGTATGATAGAATGGCTTTCCTGATACGTGACTTAAATATAGGGATATCTAGTAGAGATTCATTTAGCTGCCATGACATGCAGGGGGAGAACTGTTTGGAGAGAATTAAGTCAGCTGTTACAGTGGAGTGTTCAGAGAAGAGGGAAGGAGTTATTTCTGTTGTTGTATGTTTGATAGTAATGATCTGGGGGCAAATAGGTAGTCAATTCGATGGTACGATCTATGTGGACACAAGTAATATGTATAGTCTCGTTCGGTTGGATGCATATAACGCCACACGTCTATCAGATTTAGGGATTAGAGCGCTGTTTTTATCTTGTTGTGTCAGTGGCCGGTTCCAGGGCTATGTTGAGGTCCCCTTCTATCATCAGTGTACCCTCTCTAAAGTCTCTAACCTTTAGCACAGCAAGTAGCCATTTTAAGTGCTTTTTGTTCGGAGAATAAAGACTACAAATGGTTACCACATCACCATCCAATAGACCCTTAGAAAAATAAATATCGTCCTTCTGGGTCTGCCTGTAAATCTTGTAAAAGAAAGGAAATCCCTTTAGCTATGGCTATTGAGACCCCTCTTGACCTCACTTGAGGGTAGGTAGCGTGGAACCACCAGTCGTAGTGTGTCTTTTCAAAGGATTGGAGTTTGTCACCTTTAAAATGAGTTTCTTGAAGGAGTATCAAGTCTACCCCTTTATTTTTAAAGTCTGAAAGTGTTTGACCTTTAGAGGACAGAGAGTTGAGACCATTAGTGTTTAATGTGGCTATTTTAAAAATCTTTGGGGTGTTAGTCATTTGGAGGAGAAGATCCTGTCAGCTCTGTCAAATGGCTGTATTTATCCCAAGGTGCTTGAGGGAGAAGGAAAAGGAGAAGGAAGGACACAGAAGGGGGGCAAAACAGATTATTAGTAGACATCCAAATATGAAGCATAACAATGTATGTCCCACTATTGGTTAATAAACTGATGAAACCTATTGCTGCCAGTCAGTAGGGGAGCTAATTTTAAACTTCAGGTTATCACAACATTAACAATTGTAGCATTTATATAATAGCAAACATGCAAAATCCCAATCAGGGGAGTAAAGGAGGATCTTGCAAACAGTCCTGAAAAGAGCTATAGCTACTTGCCAGCAGGGAGCTCCAAAAAGTCTGAAGCTCCATCCATCAGGGTAAATAGTTATGGTAACAACATAAGATATCTTACTCAGGTGTCTTGATCTTTGGTGAGAGTTGATCTGTATGCCTTGCGCTTGGATTTTTTGTGATTTAGGCATTTAAGCTAGATGTCAAGGTGTCGAGAGAGGCAAAGGCTGTATCAGTGAAGCTGAATGGAAAGCCTCAAGATCTGGATAATAGTCCAGAGAAATATTTAAGGTTTTGCATAAGTCTCGAATTTCTGCTGATGTTCTGGCTTGTAGTCTTTTATCGTCTGTAATTATCTGGATCCCAAAAGGAAAAAGCCAGTGATATTGTAGTTTTTCTGAAGAATAGCTTCTGTAAATGTTTTAAGTAGTCTTCGTTTCTTCAGGGTGGTTGCCGAGAGTTCCTGAAATAGTTTAAGTTGAGTTGCTTCATATGTAATGTCTTGTGCTTTTCGGCTAGTTTTAGCACTAAGTTTTTGGTGTGGAAGTCCAAAAACCTGCATAATACGTCCCGTGGTGGGTCACCTTGTCTAGGCTTAGGACGAAGTGTTCTATAGATCCTTACAAACTCCATGCCAAAAGAAATGTGTGGAAAATCTCATTTGCAGCGCTATTCATCACATCAAAGGCTACAGATTCTGGTAGACCTTTTATCCATATGTTGTTTCTGCGTTCATGGTTTTCATGATCTTCTTCTTGCATTTGTAGGCATGTTAGCAAGGCATTGGAGTGTTCTGTATAGTTTGGGTAATTTCCAGGGACTCGAGATGATGACCCTGATGGGAGAGTTCTTGTTTAATATCTATCAATTCTTTCCCAATAGGTTCCAAGGCCTTTGATAAGATCCACTTTATAAAAGACCGTGCCACTGGTTGCTCTCTGGAATTGGAGCCCAGATCAGAATTGCTCTCCATATCTGAATCCGATTCACCCTCTTGTGCTTGCTGAGACAGTTGGACAGCTGGATCTGTTAGCGCCTGGGGCGGAGGATTTTTTTTTAAAGAATTTATCTAGATCCCCCTGAGTGACTGAATTAGATATCTTGGTTGACCTAAGAGTTTTAACTCCCGATTTCACCATTATAAGTGATGCTGGATAGGTTAAATATACACTGTGTGCAGAATTATTAGGCAAGTTGTATTTGAGAGGATTCTTTTTATTATTGAGCAACAACTATGTTCTCTATCAACCCAAAAGACTCATGAATATTTTTGAAGTTGAAGTGGGATTTTTTTTAGATTTGGCTATCTTAGGAGGATATCTGTTTGTGCAGGTAACTGCAGAATTATTAGGCAACTTAATAAAAAACAAATATAAAACCCATATATACCCATCTGACTTGTTTATTTTCACCAGGTAAACCAATATAACAACACAAAATTTAGAAATAAACATTTCTTTCATTCAAAAACAAAAACAAATCAGTGTCCAATATAGCCACCTTTCTTTACGATGACACTCAAAAGCCTTCCATCCATAGAGTCTGTCAGTTGCTTGATCTGTTTACAATCAACATTTCGTGCAGCAGCCACCACAGCCTCCCAGACACTGTTCCGAGAGGTGTGCTGTTTTCCGTCCCTGTAGATCTCGCATTTTATGAGGGACCACAGGTTCTCTATGGGGTTCAGATCACGTGAACAAGGGGGCCATGTCATTGTTTTTCTTCTTTTAGACCTTTACTGGCTAGCCATGCTGTGGAGTATTTGGATGCATGTGATGGAGCATTGTCCTGCATGAAAATCATGTTTTCCTTGAACTATACCGACTTCTTCCTGTACCACTGCTTGAAGAAGGTGTCTTCCAGAAACTGGCAGTAGGTCTGGGAGTTGAGCTTCACTCCATCCTCACCCAGAAGAGGTCCCACAAGTTAATCTTTGATGATACCAGCCCATACCAGTACCCCACCTCCACCTTGCTGGCGTCTGAGTCGGAGTGGCGCTCTCTGCCCTTTACTGATCCAGTCTCGGGCCCATCCATCTAGCCCATCAAGAGTCACTCTCATTTCATCAGTCCATAAAACCATCTTGACGTTTT
The DNA here is from genome assembly GCA_033576555.1 of Oophaga sylvatica. Lineage (NCBI taxonomy): Eukaryota > Metazoa > Chordata > Amphibia > Anura > Dendrobatidae > Oophaga > Oophaga sylvatica. The sequence continues at coordinate 235,382,932 of JARQOD010000002.1, forward strand.
ATCTTATGTTTCTTGTTCAAAGTTGGTCGTTTTTCAGCCTTCCTTACCTTGGCCATGTCCCTGAGTATGGCACACCTTGTGCTTTTTGATACTCCAGTAACGTTGCAGCTCTGAAATATGGCAATACTGGTGGCAAATGGCATCTTGGCAGCTTCACGCTTGATTTTCCTCAATTCATGGGCAGTTATTTTGCACCTTTTTTTATCAACATTCTTCTTGCGACCCTGTTGACTATTTGCCATGAAACGCTTGATTGTTCAGTGATCACGCTTCAAAAGTTTTGCAGTTTCAAGACTGCTGCATCCCTCTGCAAGACATCTCACAATTTTTGACTTTTCAGAGTCCGTCAAATCTCTCTTCTGACCCATTTTGCCAAAGGAAAGGAAGTTGTCTAATAATTAAGCACACCTTATATAGTATGTTGATGTCATTAGACCACACCCTCCTCATTACAGAGATGCAAATCACCAAATTTACATAATTGGCAGTTGGCTTTCAATCCTATACAGCTTGGAGTAGGACAACATGTATAAAAAGTATGATGTGATCAAAATACTCATTTGCCTAATAATTCTGCACACAGTGTAGCATCGTATACCTTCCCTTGACTAGCAGGTTGGTAAATCAGGACATCATCCTTGCTGAGCTTCTACTGAAGATACAAGTATTTTATCTTTAATTTGGAGCAGAGATCAAGGAAATGTATAAAAAAAATAACAAAACAGTAGCAGCTAGTTTCCTGCTGCAGGCATGTCAAAACAGTTGGCAATCTGCAGCTTGTTGTCTGCAGAGGTATATATAATCCAGACCCTGTAAAAATATAAGGACAGCCTGTGCTTATTGAGTTAATTGTCTATAGAATCAGTTTTCAAGCACTTTATCCTCTGTGTGAGGCCCAAGTGAACCCTAAGCGCCAAAGAGGTCTCTATTATTAATCCAGAAGTTTTTGTTAAATAAAATTGGGTTCATTTCGATGATATGAGGGACCCGTGAGGTGCACTCACCTATGGCCAGAGTCACTAGATATAACCACTCCAGATGGAATGGAAGTGTTCCACTCCATCATCCTGCACGTGCGGCCACTCAGTGAGGAGCGCAGGGCTCTTGTATAATAGAGGATGGTGATTGAGCCTGAAGTATAGGCCCGCAGCGTGAAAATGCCTGAGGTCCAGATTCTGGGTCAGTAGTCTTCAGCGCCACTCCAGGGGAAGCACAACAGATACTATCTCCTCACCCTCGCCGGCAGCGCTGTCGCACCAACCTCAGTGAACGTCCCAGCGGGGTCTGCGGCACCGGCAGTTTATGACTGCCACAAGACAAAAAAAGAAAGGTCACTTAAAAATGTAGATGATGAATTGGGTCCTTAAAATTTACATCAATTACAATATCTTAGAGAGTAGTTTTGGAATTATTGATTTTATAGCATGAGCATTGGTCAAATTACTACATTTATTTATACTTTAGGTAAAGATTTGCAAGAAATAGCGAAGGCTAAAATAATAACTTTGGCATAGAGTGATGTTTGCTCTTTGTTGCCAATTTGTATGCCATTAAATTTTTGGTCAGATATAATTAACTCCTTACCTCCTTAAGGCAAACATGTACAGCTTGTTGTCTGTGTGTTTATGTAGGGAGCTCAGCTCTGATTGCTTCTGCTTATCCACTTAGATACTACTATTAATCACTACCAGCTGGTTCGGTCTGGGGGTGAATGAATTTACTCGTCTATTAAACACATAAAATGACGCAATTGCTGGATGTTGATAGCGTTTTCATACCAGTCACGAAATTGCTGAAGATTCCCATCACCTCCATTTTATTACTCCTATGACAAGCCTACAGTTGCCATACCCTCTCTTGTGTTGAAATATCTTTAGATATTTTGCTTTCTTGAAACTCGTGGAAGAGGGGGGAGCTTTATTTTTTAAGGAAGTGAGAGATTTAATTAAATGTAGGTTGAATGTTGGAATCATTGTACAAACGATGAATAGTAAATTAAAAATTGGTTAGCTGCTTGTTATGTTGATGTGATGATTTTCTGACAGTTAGAATCATACAGGAATACAAATTGTTTTTAATGTGTTTTCTCTTCAGTTATTTGGGTAATAAAGATCCTGGTTAATTGTCATGAGTACTGAAGTTAATTTTCAGTTTATATAGTCTGGTAAAGTTTAAATCTATTGGTAAAGTTGATGGAGAAAGTCTATTTATTACAGCTATCTATTTGCATAATCTATTTGTTTTTTTGCCATAACCGCTAAAAGATCCTTTATAAATGTGAATTCCAAATACTAAATATATTAGTTACAAAGTCAAAATTGAAATAAAAAAAGAGTATAAAAATGCAGTATAAACATAAGATACTATGATGTAGTAAATGTTAAAATGACATTTAACACAGTAAAAGTCATTGGTGCTGTGAAGTTAAAGATTGCTATGTCATTTTATTTTAAATGTTAAGTGTCAGCATTTGCTATGATGGAACATATCCTGAAGCTCTATTGGTTTATATTGTAAAAGGGACTTGCGGATACAAATAAATCCCAGTGTGATCTGGCAAATTGAACCTTGGTCAGGTGACCCAGAAGGAGATCAGAGAGGTGCTATAAAATAGGTATATATTACCGCACTTACATATACAGTCACAGCCAAAGGTTTTGAGACTGACAAAAAATTTGCTGCCTAAAGGGTATGCCACACTAAACAATATCGCTAACGGGATCGCTAAAAAACGTCACTATTTAGCGATCCCGTTAGCGATATTGTTCAGTGCGGCAGCTTCCAGCGACGAGCTTCCTGCTGTGATCTCGCTCGTCGCTGGAATCGTTCCGGACCCTATTTCATCGCTGGCGCTCCCGCTGGGTAAGTATCTAATCGCTGTGTGGCACCTTTTCTTAGCGATTTAGCGGTACTTTTGTACCGCTAAAGTCGTTAAGAAGATCGCTAACGGCGATAGCGTCGTTAACTATATCGCTAAATGCGGTAGCATTTAGCGATATAGAAACAATCCCGCTAGCTATCTCATTAGTATGCAACGCTAACGAGATCGCTAGCGGGATAGCTTAGTGTGGCAGTACCTTTAGTGTTGTTAGATCTGTTAGTCAGATGTCTCTTTGGTAATTTAAGTACAATTCTAAGCATTTCATAAGTTTTTAAACCTTTATTGACAAACACCAATTGTATGCAAAGACTCAATATTTTCAATGTTTTCCCTTATTTCTCAAGATTTCTGCAATTCGTCTTGGCATACTGGATATCAGTGTCTGGCCTAACACTTAACTGATAGCAACTGGTTCTTGTCTAATCAATGCTTGGAATTAATCACAATTTCTGTCTTTTCATTTGTCCACTCAATGATTGACCACAGGTTCACAATGAAATTGTAATCTGGGATGTTTTCTTGTAATGTACACAAAATTTTAATCCTCCAATAACAACTCTCAATGATCCAAGGGAAATTTGGTGATGTGCAATGCGTTTTCCAGCATGGTGGATCAATATGTTACCAGGCAAAAGTGGTAGCTAAGTGGCTCAATGTGTAAAATACTGAAATTTGGGTCATTGGCTAGGAAACACCGCAAATCTCAATCCCATTGAGTACCTATTGTCAATCAACAAAAGCAGGTGGAAAAACAAAATCAGAAAAATTTTGTAAAATCCAACCACTAGTTAAGCAAAAATGGGTTGCCATTCATCAGGATTTGGCTTAGAAGCTGATATCCAGCATACCAGGGTGAATTGCTGATGTCATTGAAAAATAAGATCCAGTACTATAAAAATTGAGTCTTTACAATAAACTTGATTTGTCAATAAAAGATTAAAAATGTATTAAATGCTTCTAATTGTACTTCAGTAACAATAGAAAAATCTGATTAAAATCACTGAAGCAGCAAACTTGAAGACCAAATTTAGTCTCGAAACATTTGGCCATTACTGTACATTAACACAAGTTCAGGCAATAAAAAGTTTTGCGGCAGTTCTTTTTTAACTTAATAATAAATTAAGTATTCTTGGCAAATATGATGTAAAATTCAAGAGAGTTCCAAAACAGATATGTAATAAAATTTGCAAACATTTTTCTGCCAAATGATTTGTGCAAACTGGTGCAAATATCTTAAAGCTACCCCTTTGACTCTTACCAATGATCTATACACATATAGAAACAGAGGTAAAATAGAGCTAATGCCATTAGTAATGAGAAATCCTTCCAAAATTTTCTAGATTTTGGATAGAAAATTTGATTTGCATCAAAGTTATTTGATATACGAGTGTAAATAGAATGTTTCTTATAATGCCTGAGATTTCCACAGACCTGAGAACATAATAAACATAGTGTCTCAGGTGTGTCAGGTGTGACAGACAGTCATCGTGGATCCAGCTGTAGAAGGTTATTGCGATTAGCTCTACAAGCACCTGTTTGATTTTTGCATTTCTGTTATGAAGAGATATCCTTCTTCCTCTAGGACCTAGCAGTTACCTCCACATTCTGCTGCAAATTAACACACCTTTACTGAAGGTTTAAATACATTCAGTTTCTTCAGCAGGGTGCTCATTTAGCTCAATTTCACTCTGTCTTGTTGGAAGTACTAGCAGTTGGCTAGTGTCTTCTTGGAGCCTCTTGGAGGATTGCTGGTGTGATATGTCGGTGGTCTTCTCAAGCTAAGTGTATTCCCTCTTTTGTCCATTCTCTCTGTCTTTAGTTGTAGTGGGGCTGACTAGCGCTTAGCTCATCCCCTCCCTATCCAGAGCGTATCGCTAGGGTCAGGCAGAGATTAGGTTCCAGCTTGGTGACAGGTACAGATGTTTAAAGGATGTTTAGTGCAGACAGGGTAGATCTGTCTAGGGATCTCCACTCCCTCCTTCCCTAGTGTTTGTGCTTCCCCCTCCCTCTCCCCATTGTTGTGCACCTTACATCTCCTTCACTCAGCGTGACACATAGGGTAAAAAAATAATAATGCTTAGTTCACATCTCATTTGTTCTAATGCTATGGAGGCCTCTTGCATGCATCACCCGAAGTCTACTCAGCACCTTGTGGGATGTATGTCATGACATTATGATGTACATTATTGCATAAGAAACCCTGGCAGAGTGAAGATGCACGAAGAGAATGTTGCATTCGGTGCTCATGAAAGAAGAGGCAGGAAGGAGCTGCGTGAAGGACTGAATGGGGGATCATCTGTGGCATGACAGGTTTGCTGAAAGGTGAGCACTTTTTCACCCCTTAACCAGTCCTCTACAAATTAGCTGCTATAAACTGATTGACTTATCTATAAATGGCACCTTTGTGTTCCCTGGCTTCATTACATGATGCATTTCCCGCTAGTAATGAAGAGGTGAATGTAGCATGGTACTTAGCTGCTCATGTTATTGTAAAAGGGAATCATATTGGAGTAGCTAGCAACTCTTTTTTACAAAACTTAACTTACGAAACAGAAACAAAGTCTTACTTCATATTAAGTGGTTCATTAATGAAAATTATATGGCCATGAATAAATGTGGATTTTCAATTTCAATATTTCTTTTTAACTTTGGGGGATCATTAATTCCCTGTTGGATTTCCCCTTTGGGTATAGCTACATGACTTTGAAGGAGTTTTTTAGATTTGTTAATAGCATGTTTGCACATATTAGGAAGTAAATTAGGAAACTGAGCCATCACAGTGAGAACTGTGTGCTGTGGCTTCATTACTATGGATTTTTTTTCTCTTGTTTTAGAAACACAGTTGTGAATGACAGTTTTTTAAATTCCCACTGTTACTTAAGATTATGAGTATGACAGTAGTTAACAAATGAGTTTATCCTTTTTAAGAAGGTGAAAACAAGCCAAATACTTTAATCACAGGAAATTTGTTGTATATTGGGATATTTTCCACACAGGAATCCAATATTTAGAATAGCCAAGCAAATACAAATTGTTATTATTTTTGTTTCATTTAAAAAATAAAAGATATAGATGCCCTTGCACATTTGTGTACTGGAACTCTAGATGTGCGATCCGGTGACCGAGCATTGGAATATTCCAAAGATTGATAAGTGGGTTTATTAATGGTGGGACCTATGAGGGTCAGGCAAGTATACATTTTGTATTTTCAATGTCTTCCTGTCCACTTGTAATCTAGCAAGCTGTTGGCTGTACACCATTGTACTGAATCTGTTCTCAATGCAAAGCAAATATTTTTTGGAGAAACTTAAGAAAATTTGGTATGCCTCAAATCGATTTGCTCATCTCTAATCTTGGACAGCCTCATTAAACTTGAGTTTTGAAAATTCCTAAGATGGTATCCAATTCAATGTTTAAAGCGGTCTTAAATACAAAGACATTAATTCAAGCTTTCTTAAACCATGAGCAAATGGATTTTTTAGCCTAGAATGGAGAAAACACACCAATCTTGGAGATGGAAAGAACAGCTAGAGGGATTATGGAGTTGGCTGATGGGTATAACAAAAAAAAATAATACAGCTTGTACTTGCATAGAGAAGTCAGGACAAGTGTCTAGTTAGGTGCTGATGCATGAACACTGTAGCAGGGTGATATCAAAGCACAAAGTGATTCAAGTAATATTTGGACAGCATCTTGGGCTACCTTATTTCAATTAGCAAGTTGAATGTGGGAAATGCATATTGAGACTGTGTGGCTGAAAGTAATTTCCAGTTAACTTTTTTCCGGTTGGAATCCACCCTCTGTGAAATTGAGTTGACCCGAAGGAAAGAGCAAATCAGTACCAGTGCCTTCTTCATGCCTGAGTTCTAAAGTAATGTTGTCATGAGTTACTCTAAGGCTACTTTCACACATCAGTTTTTTTGAATCAGGCATAATCCGTCCTATGCCTGATAAGACGGATCCGGCGCTGATTTTAAAAAGCTGATGCAACTGATCAGGCTTTTTGCCTGATCCGTCCTGACCTTTTCAACCCGGAAATATACAATTTCCATGTTGAAAATACAGGCTTGAATGTCCGGACCGAGGAGAGAGAGAGAGGGAGAGAGAGAGAGAGAGAGAGAGAGAGACCTTCGACTCCGGATCAGTTTTCTGATGGATTTGTCAAAAATCTGGTCCGGCTCCATAGGTTTGCATTGTTTCCGGCCGCCTGAAGTGCCGATTCAGGCACTGTCAGGCGCCTCCGGAAAAACAAAAAAACGTTGCAGCAAGCGTCTTGTCCGGCCGCCGGAATGTACAATTCCGACGGATCCGGCCAAAAACGGATGCAACGCAGTGACATCAGGCGCGATCCGGCGCTAATGTAAGTCAATGCTAAAAAAACGCATCCGGTACCGGATCCTTTTTTTTTAAAACACGCCGTATCGCGCCTGATTCAAAAAGCCTGATGTGTGAAAGCAGCCTAAGCGGCAATCTTTGTGTGAAAACATGTAATTCCCAGTTATGCATCACAGTGGTCCCCAACCTTTTTTGCACCAGGGACCGGCTTCAAGCAAGACCATTCTTCCATGGCCTGGCAGGGCGGGGATGTACGTGGGGCAGGGGTGGGGCTTTGGTCATATGGGGCAGGGCTATGGACAGAGTTGTAGTTTAGTAGTGCATACCTATCTTTTAATTATAACATTTATAATGTGAATGTGACTCAACTCACCATAGGTTTTGCTCATTTTACAAGGGTTTGAGGCGAGGCGTAGTGGGCCCCTAACGCTGAAAGATGGCTACTGCTATTGATGACAGTCACTGCTGATGATGATTGGAACCTACAAGGAAATGGAGCATTGAGCATTTAGAAAAAATTGTACTGGAGTACTGTACATGCTGATTATTTTTTAATCATGGTGTAAGAAAATCTGACAAATATTCAAAAGATGTACCACACATATAATCCCTATGTATAAAAGATGATCCCAGACATATAATCCCCCATGTATAGCAAGATGGTCCCACACAGATAATCCCTCATGTATAGCATGATGGTCACACACATATAATCCCCTATGTATAGTAAGATGGTCCCACACATATAATCCCCCATTTATAGCAAGATGGTCCCACACATATAATCCCCCATGTATAGCAAGATGTTCCCACACATATAATCCCCCCAATGTATAGTATGATGGTCCCACACATATAATCCCCCCATGTATAGTATGATGACCTCGCAAAGTACTGATTGATATATATACCGTATATACTCGAGTATAAGACGACACGAGTATAAGCCGAGGCACCTAATTTTGCCACGGAAAGCTGGGTAACCTTATTGACTCGAGTATAAGCTGGTTATGCATTGTCCCCTCATTCCTATCCCTGTATGTGTAGTTCACCCCCTCTGTGTGACTCCCCCTGTTGTATGCATGGCTCCCCCGGTCCCATCTTATATGCATGGCTCGGCTCCCCCCCTCCCTTCCTTGTATACATGGCTCCCTGGTCCCATCTTGTATGCATGGCTCGGCTTCCCCCCTCCCATCCTTGTATGCGTGGCTCCCCTGTCCTATCTTGTATGCATGGCTCGGCTGCCCCCATCCTTGTATGCATGGCTCCCCCGGTCCCATCTTGTATGCATGGCTCGGCTTCCCCCCTCCCGTCCTTGTATGCATGGCTCCCCCGGTCCCATCTTATATGCATGGCTCGGCTCCACCCATCCTTTTATGCATGGCTCCCCCGGTCCCATCTTATATGCATGGCTCGGCTTCCCCCCTCCCATCCTTATATGCGTGGCTCCCCTGTCCTATCTTGTATGCATGGCTCGGCTCCCCCCTCCCTTCCTTGTATGCGTGGCTCCCCTGTCCTATCTTGTATGCATGGCTCGGCTCCCCCCCTCCCTTCCTTGTATGCATGGCTCCCCTGTCCCATCTTGTATGCATGTCTCGGCTCCCCGTCCTCCTCTGTCATACTTACCCTCCTCGCACCTTCGCTGAACGTCCCTGCATCTCTATCCCAGCGCGTCAGCTTCTTCCTGTGTGGAGCGGTCATGTGATACCACTCATTAAGGTCATGAAAATGCGCTCCACGTACATGGAAGTGGAGTCACGTCCATATTCATGACCTTAATGAGCGGTACCATGTGACCATTCAGCACAGGAAGAAGCTGACGCACCGGGATAGAGATGCAGAGACGAAAGGTGAGTATTCTTCTGGAAGCCGTCGGCTGCAGCTGATGTAGCATAAGCTGTAACGTCCAAGCTGTGTATAGGAGCTTGTAAACATGTAGCTAAGTGCAATTGACAATAATAATTTTGCTTTGTGCCTTTTTCAGCATGAAATTTATTTTGGGTTTCACCAGAATTGAATCCACTTGTGTTACAGCTAAATTCTAGATCACATGGACTTAAAGAGTAACTATCACTTATAACTAGTGTTGAGCGATACTGCTCGATATCTTAAAATATCGGATCGGAATGGTATCGCCGATATCACTAAATATCGGCGATATCCGATTCCGATACCGGAAGTCCCATGTAAGTCTATGGGAACAAAATATCGCAACTAAAAAAAACCTTTATTTCCTTGTAAACACTAAATATACACACATAGAATACATATATATATATATATACATGTCATTGTGACATATATATATACATATATGTATAGTTTATACACTTCTACATAGTAAAATATCCTCTGATTCAATTGCCGGGTAAAGCCGGCTTCTGTGAAAAGACAGAAGTACCCGACATGAAATGACACTTAGTGTACATAGGGTTAACCATGTCTTTTCATGTCGTTTGCAATCTGATTTGCACAAACAATTACATCAGTCTATGTGTGCAAAATTTCACACCTGTAGGGGTTAATTAAAGGTGTAAATTCGTTGTAAAAAAAAACGGACTTTTTTGCTACGAATTTACACCTTTAATTAACCCCTACAGGTGTGAAATTTTGCACACATAGACTGATGTAATTGTTTGTGCAAATCAGATAGCAAAGGACATGAAAAGACATGGTTAACCCTATGTACACCAAGTGTCATTTCATGTCGGGTTCTGCATTTTCACAAAAGCCGTCAATTGAATTAGCGGCTATTATACTATGTAGAAGTGTATGAACTATAAATATAAATATATATATATGTGTCACAAATTCAATGACATGTAATATATATATATATATATATATATATAAATGAGGTGTAAAATTGTTTAAAAAAAATGCGTGGGCTCCCGCCCTATTTTCGCAACCAGACAGGCAAAGCCAGCAATGGGGGCAGATAATAATAGCCCAGAGAGGGACCATTATTTTTGGCACCCCTGGCTACTAACATCTGCCCCCAGACACCCCAGAAAAGACAAATCTATAATTAGATTCGCCCTTTCTGGCACTTTGCCCGTCTATTCCCATTGCCCTGTAGCGGTGGCGAATGGGTTAATATGGGGTTAAAGCCACATTGCAATTAAAAGGTGACCTTAAGCCAGGTTAATAATTGAGAGCTGTCAATTAGACAACTATCAATTATTAATCCTATTGCATGAAATAAAAATAAAACACACACACTTTAATTAAAAATAATTTTAATGAAATAAAGACACATGTTTTTGACCATCTTTTATTTGACTGCAAAAACCATTTCCTGTAATAAAAATAAAATAAAAAAGCAAAATTATTCTTACCTATCCCATGCACAGTCAGGTCCCACGGTGTAATCCTTCAGAAAGGGTTAATGTTTACTGCAGGGACCGCAGCTAATGCTGCAGCCTCACAGTAAACCCCCAAATGAATGAGTTCCTCTCCTGGCTGACAGGAGAGGAAGTGGAAAGCTTAATTGATTGCTTTCCACTTTCACTTCAGGTCAGCCAGGGACACAATCAGTGACGTCAGAGGGAACTGATTAACAAAAATAGGGGTTCCCTTCGAATAAAAAATGGCGTCGGGTCCCCCCTATTTTTGTTAACCAGCCAGATGAAGCAGACCGCTGAGGCCTGGATTTTCAGGCTGTTAAGGAGCCAAGATCCATGGACCTTGCCAGCCTGATAATACCAGGCCACAGCAGTCTGCATATCTTGGCTGATTAACAAAAATAGGGGATCCCCTCGAAAAAAATTGGCGTGGGGTCCCCCCTATTTTTGTTAACCAGCCAGATGAAGCAGACCGCTGAGGCCTGGATTTTCAGGCTGTTAAGGAGCCAAGATCCATGGACCTTGCCAGCCTGATAATACCAGGCCACAGCAGTCTGCATATCTTGGCTGATTAACAAAAATAGGGGATCCCCCCGAAAAAAATTGGCGTGGGGTCCCCCCTATTTTTGTTAACCAGCCAGATGAAGCAGACCGCTGAGGCCTGGTTTTTCAGGCTGATAAGGATCCAATATCCATGGACCTTGCAAGCCTGATAATACCAGGCCACAGCAGTCTGCTTAGCTTGGCTGGTTAACAAAAATAGGGGATCCCCTCGAAAAAAAAACGGCGTAGGGGTCCCCCTATTTTTGTTAACCAGCCAAGTAAAATGCAGACTGCTGCGGCCTGGTATTAAAAGACTGTCAAGGCCATGGATTTTGGCCCTCAACAGCCTGATAATACCAGGCTACAGCAGCCCCACATTTGGCGCATCAAAAGATGTGCCAATTGTGGCACTTTACCCGGCTCTTCCCACTGCCCTGTAGCGGTGGCAAGTGGGGTAATAAGGGGTTAATGTCACCGTTGATTGCACGGTGACAACAAGCCCGGTTAATAATGGAGAGGTGTCAATAAGACACCGATCCATTATTAATCCCAAAGTTATTAAATGTATAAAAAAAAGACAAAGCAAGAAAAAAGTCTTTTAATGAAATAAAAGAGACAACACAGTTTTCATTAATTTTATTATACACTCATTCTTGCGACACCATCGATCTCCTGTAAAAAAAGAAAAAAAACAAACCAACAGTATACCACCTGTCCGACGCAGTCCATAGTAACGACTGTCCCACGGCGATCCAGCTCTGCTACATCGCAATGACAGGCAGAGCCTGTCATCGCAACGCAGCACAGCTGATTACCTGCTTCCCCGGCGGTGACGTCATCGGACTGACTGCTTTACGGCCGGGATTACCCAGCAGTCACTGCAGTTATCGCGAGAAACTGCATGTGACCGCCGGGGAAAGATGATGGCGGCCATGAAGCAGTCCAGCCCGTGACCGCCGGAGATCTTCTGCCAGGTAAGTGCCGCTGACTCCTGACAGACCCGACCGACGGACACTGACAGTCCCGACCGACGGACACTGACAGTGACAGTGACAATCCCGATTCCGGTATCCAATAAGACGAAAATATCGGAACTAAGTATCGAAAGGCTGATAGAGCTAATATCGGCCGATACCCGATACTTGCGGTATCGTATCGCTCAACACTACTTATAACCAGTTTTGGACTGCTCTTCTTATTTGAGAAAAAACTAAACGACCTCAAAAAGTTAGTTTTTTTTAAATATCACCTGTTAGAAAAATGTGTTACAAGAGTCCTTAATGCCCTCCTAAGAGACCTGATTTTCTAGCAAAATTCAGGTCTCAACTCAAGGTTGTGGGATCCTTGCATGTAGAACGGAATTCTACAACCCTCTCTGGTCCTCCTCAATGTGAAATTGCGAGGTCTAACTTTTTTCTGTAACTCAGCGCTGTCACCTCCTTTACTAAGCATTTAAAAAATGGTAACATCATTTGAGCAGTTACTGTTCAGTGACTGTTTAGTAAAATATGTAGTAACAAAATTATTTAGTGTACAGTTAGTGCAAAGTTAGTTAAAAACCATGATATTCCAAAAATATACAACATCGCACACTTATTGAGGCTTTTGAGATTCTACTATTCATACTGGGATATCATGACCCAGAAGTTCGATCTTGACTCTTGCTAGAAAATTGGGTCCTTCTGTGGGCATTAGTGACCTTTATTACCACTTTTGTTGATATATGAGTCTGAAGCTGCCAACTTTTTCCTCAAATACAAAGGACAGCTTCTGACTTGTGATACGTACTCTTAAATCTTGGCAGTTTACAATTATTTTTGTCAAGCGTCAAACTAAAGGTACTGCCACACTACACAATCCCGCTAGCGATCTCGTTAGCGTCGCATACTAATGAGATCGCTAGCGGGATTGTTTGTATATCGCTGAGTGCGGCTTAACTTAGCGATATCGTTAAGGACGCTATCGCGGTTAGCGATCTCCTTAACGACTTTAGCGGTACAAAAGTACCGCTAAATCGCTAAGAAAAGGTGCCTCACTCAGCGATAATACTTACCCAGCGGGAGCGCCGACGATGAAATAGGGTCCGGAGCGATTCCAGCGACGAGCGAGATCACAGCAGGAAGCTCGTCGCTGGCAGCTGCCGCACACTACAACATCGCTAACGGGATCCTAAATAGTGAGGTTTTTTAGCGATCCCGTTAGCGATGTTGTTTAGTGTGGCATACCCTTAAGATACTTGACATGGTCTGTAATTAAACACTCTGTATGATACTAATTGATCTTTGATATTGAGTGTCTTTGCCTGTGAATTGGTATGAGTGTTGTGATCTCGACTATCGAATCTCCATATAACCTTGAATATGTCACTATGATGCAGGTGCCAAATAAGACTGTGAGCAATTCACAGCAGGCATTCACAACAAGTTATTGTTCTGGCAGGGCTATCTAAAAATCAATACATATCCTGCAACATCTTCAACAACAATGAAAATTGTGATTCACTACATTGGATTTAGGAAGGATGAGACACTTTGGTAAAATTCCAGCATCCATTTGCATCCATTTTTAGACAAGCATCTTGAAAGTCGTTCATTATAAAACAGGTTTTCAGCAGTAAGATTTACACTTTTTCTTTGAAATGATCTTTAATTATTATTAGCACAACTGAAATAAGTATTGTTTTTGCTCTAAGCTAAACTAAAGAGATTAATTACGCGTCTATTCCTGCATTACTAAATCTTTGCTTTAGATCTTTTTAAATTTTTGCTAAATAAACCAAGTAATTTACTAAATTATTCTGAAAAAACTGATTTTCTGAGCTTTTATGATTTTCAAAAACTCAAGCATTATTACATAGGTATTAATTCTTGTTTTTCATGGCACCACTTGCTGCTGGCCTTAAGGTACTGCCACACTAAACAATCCCGCTAGCGATCACGATAACGACGCATACTAATGCGATCGCTAGCGGGATTGTTTCTATATCGCTAAGTGCGGCCACATTTAGCGATATAGTTAACGACGCTATCGCCGTTAGCGATCTTCTTAACGACTTTAGCGGTACAAAAGTACCGCTAAATCGCTAAGAAAAGGTGCCACACTAGCGATATATACTTACCCAGCGGGAGCGCCGACGAGAAAATAGGGTCCGGAACGATTCCAGCGACGAGCGAGATCACAGCAGGAAGCTCGTCGCTGGCAGATGCCGCACTGAACAACATCGCTAACGGGATCGCTAAATAGTGACGTTTTTTAGCGATCCCGTTAGCGATATTGTTCAGTGTGGCATACCCTTTACAGGTTCCAAGAATTTACTATGCTTCCCTAATGTTGCATTCATGTGGCTGCATTGTTTTTTGGAATCCTCAGGCTGTTATATGCCAATGTGCGCAATGTTACTGAGGCATAGGAATTTCACAGAACCAGGGTGGACTGGCATAAAGATTGTGAAAGGAATGCAAAATCAATAGATAAGGTTTTTCATGCTCTTATCTATGTGCCCAAGATATCGACCTACTGCCAGACTTTATGTAAATTTCACTTCTTCTTTAGCGTATGCTGCTTTTGCATTGTTCAGTAAACCATATACTGTAATTATTGTAAAGATAGATTCCAAGTGTTTGTGACTGATTAAGGCTTTGCTGAAAAAGGGGATTTACCATAAAACTTAACTTTTTAAAAGTATCATAATTAGTGATGAGCTAGTATGCTCGTTACTTGAGTTTTCCAAGCATTTTGGGCGTGCTCGGAGATTTAGTTTGTGTCACCGTAGCTGCATGATTTGCGGCTGCTAGACATCCTGAATACATGTAAGGAATGCCTGTTTGTTAGGAAATCCCCACAATGATTTACTTCAAAGAAATAATCAGCTGTGATCCCCTGCTGTAATGTCTGTATACTCTCTTTTGCTTCCTCCCCTGCCCAGGAGCTGTGGTGTGATCAGACCATGTTCCTGTACGGTTAGACACAGCATTTACACATTACACAGCAGGGGCACATCTGTAAGGCTGCTTTCACACATCAGTTTTTTTACGTCAAGTGCGATCCGGCGTGTTTTTAAAAAAAAAACGGATCCGGTACCGGATGCGTTTTTTTGGCATTGACTTTCATTAGCGCCAGATCGCACCTGATGTCATTGCGTTGCATCCGTTTTTGGCCTGATTCGGCAGAAATGTATATTCCGGCGGCCGGACAAAATGGTCACTGTAACGTTTTGTTTTTTTTCCGGACTCGCCTCAGGCGTCCGGAAATAATAGAAGTCTATGGAACCGGATCAGGCTTTTGTGCAATCCGTCAAAAGACTGATCCGGATTCTGGAAATCAAGGACTACTACTACTACTACTACTACTACATTTTCCACTGTCTCCGGACATGCGAACCTGCATTTTCTGGCTGCAAAACTTCTTTTTCCGGGTTCAAAAGTTCAGGTCGGATACAGCAAAAAAACTGATCCGTTGCATCAGTTTTTTCATTTCAGCGCACCAATTCCCTGCACCAATTCCCTGCACCAATCACTATCCAGCAGACAGGGAGGAGAATCGCTCTCCTTTTTCACGGTGAGTGATAGCGCAGTTTGTGCTTTCATGTAAATGTGTGTGTTCGCTTTATAAAATGCAGTGAGTTTTTCCCCTGAAAAGTGGAAAAAAGTGTGTCTTATAAAGAGAAAAATACAATAATAAATAACTCACAGCAGATTATGTTAGGTGGAGGCAATGGAATCCTGATCCATATAAATACCATAAAATATCAATTTTCCATAC
The DNA here is from genome assembly GCA_033576555.1 of Oophaga sylvatica. Taxonomy (NCBI): domain Eukaryota; kingdom Metazoa; phylum Chordata; class Amphibia; order Anura; family Dendrobatidae; genus Oophaga; species Oophaga sylvatica. Next base: position 235,398,796 of record JARQOD010000002.1, read on the forward strand.
TTGAATGATAAACTGAATTATATTCCTGCATTTTTTTTTATTCTAGTTCATATAATTATTTTTGTGCAGCATATGGGGCAGCACGGTGGCTCAGTGGTTAGCATTGCAGCGCTGGAGTCCTGGATTCAAATCCCACCAAAGGCAGCATATGCAAGGAGTTTGTATGTTTTCCCCATGTTTGCGGGGGTTTACTTCGGGTACTCCGGTTTCCTCCCACATTCCAAAGACATACTGATAGGGAATTTAGATTGTGAGCCCCATTGGGGACAGTGATGATAATGTATCTAAAGCGCTTTGGAATTAATGGAGCTATATAAAAATAAAGATTAATATTATCCAGGCCCTCTTCTTCAGTGAATGAACCATCATAATATCATATGACAGAGAGTTCCACAGTCTCACTGCATCCAAATGATGATGGAGCAATCTTCTTTTCTCTTGAAATAGAGGATGCCCATCTATCACCATTGCAGGCCAAGGTGTAAAAAGATCATTACAAATATAACATCACCTCTAAGACATTATTTTTCAAGCTGAATAACCCTAAGTTTCATAACCTTTCTTGGAACCACAGTCACCAATTCCCTTAATCACGTTTATTGCTCTTCTCTGCAGCTGCTCTAGTTCAGCTATGTCCTTGTTATACACTTGAGCCCAATATTGTACACAGTATTATAAGTGTGGTTGCACTAGTGATTTGTATAGAGGCAATACAAAGTTTTTGTCACAATCTTTGCCTCCTTTTATGCATCCCATGAATTTATTTGCCTTGGCAGCAGTGGCCTGGCACTGGTCAGTAAACTTGAGTTTGCTGTCCTTCCAAGTCTTTCAGTGACAATTTTACCCTTTAATACACTATTAAAAATAAAATTGTATCTTTTATTTCCTCTGCCCAAATGCGTGACCTTCCATTTATCCTCTTTGAAATTCAATTGCTATTTCTTAGCCCAAGGCTCGAACTTACAGAAAACCCCTCTGTAAAATCAAATTATCCTCCTCGGCATTGATTACTTTGTAGCATTAAGTATCATCTGCAGATATTAAAATTTGACTCTGTATCTTCTCCACAAGGTCATTAATATGTTAAAAAGAGGCCCAATTCTGACATTTAGGGTACCCCAATGTTAACTGTGACCCAGAGTGTGATCTTTTAATAAAAAGCCTTTTTTTTTCTTTCATTGAGCTAGTTCTTAATCCAATTACATATACAGTGAAACCTTGGATTATGAGCAACCTGGTCTGTGAGCATTTTGCAAGACAAGCTAATATTAAAAAAAATGTAACTCTGTAAACAAGCAAGATTTTGCAATAGGAGCATCACGTGAGCCCTCTCCAGCACTCTACTGCTCTCTCTTGCAGGGGATTGTGAGTATTTCCCTCACGCTGGATTTCAGTTGGCATGCCTTGCTCGCCCAGTCAACATTGTATGATTGTTAGAGCGTATTGTAACCATATGTGTCTGTACTGAAACAATGGGCCCTGTCAAGAAAAAGGCTGAAAATGAAACCGGTAAGGGGAAGGAGGGTATCACAATGGGCGTTAAGGAGATTATATAAAAGCATGAACGTGGTATGCGAGTGACCAATATCACGAGATTGTACAAATCTACGTCAATGATGTGCACAATATTGAAGAAGAAAAAAGAAATAATAGGGCTAAATGCTGCAAACGGAGTCACAAGAGTATGAAAGCAATGGCCACGTGTACTGGAAGATGTAGAAAAGTTGCTTCTCATGTGGATAAATGAGAAGCAACTAGCAGATGATTCTGTGACTGAGAATTTAATCTGCGAAAATGCAAAAGGCCTTGTACAACGACCTTGTACGTAAACTGCCATGTACGTCAACAGAAAATTAAGACAGTTTTAAGGCAAGCAGGGGATGGTTTGATAACTCTAAGAAGAAAAGTGGTACTATAGTGCTGTAAGGCATGAAGAGCCTGCAAGTTTAGATACTATGGCAGCAGGAGCATTCACTGCCGAGTTCCAAGAGCTCATTGATTCCGAGTGTTACTTGCCAGAACAAGTGTTTAACTGTGATGAAACTGTTAGTTTTTTGGAAAAAGATGCCAAGGAGGACCTACATTACAAAAGAAGAGAATGCAATGCCCAGTCGCAATCCCATGAAAGACCATCTCACCCTCTTGTTGTGTGCTAATGCAAGTGGAGATTTAAAAGTAAAGCCACTGCTGTTGTAACATTCAAAGAATCCACGAGCCTTCAAGAAATGTAATGTTCAGTCAGAAGAGCCAGTTAAACATTATGTGGAGGTCCAATACTAAGGCTTGGGTCACTTGTATATTATTTGTTGAAAGAATGAACGTGGTCTTTGGTACTGAAGTGTAGAAATATATTTTAGAAAGGTATCTATCACTCAATGTCATGTGGGTTATGGACAATGCTCCTCATCTTCTAGGTCTTGGGAAAGAATAACTGGACTAACTCAAGTTCATTAAGGTCAAGTTCTTTCCAACACCACTCCACTACTGCAGCCTATGGATCAGCAGGTAATTTCAAACGTTAAAAAGCTATACACCAAAGCACTGTTTCAGCAATACTTTGAAGTGACTGAAGGAACAAACCTTGCCCCATGAGAGTTTTGGAAAAACTATTTCAACACTGTGAACTGTCTCAAGATCTTCTATAAATCATGGGATTGGGTCATGAAGAGAACCCTCATTTCTGTTTTGGGCAAGCTGTGGTCTGAGAGCATCCTTGGAAATTATGTTGAGTGGTTTGCTGGGTTTGAGTCAATTGCCAATAAAATTGTTTCCTTGGGGTAGATCATGGGGCTGTTGGTGAATGAGGCTGACATTGAAGTGCTGGTGGAGAAATATGGTCAGGAGCTAACCACCAACAAACTGATGGATCTGCAACAGAAGGAGGTTATGGGGGTGATCTCATCCCGGGAAGAGAAGGAGGAGAAGTGAGAGGAATCTCTTAATTAAAAGGTTCATGACTCAAATGTGCAAAATGTGGGAAACATTGCAAGATTTTGTAGAAAACACCACCTATTAATGTTGTAGCAGTGCAAGCAATGAATCTGTTCAACAACAATGCAATGTCCTATTTCCATAAAATCCTCAAAAAGAGGCAAAAGCAACAGTCATTGGACAGGTTCCTTGTTAAAGTTCCACAAAATGAAAACAAAACTATTGAAGTAGCAGTGATTCAGTTAGTGAAAGTTGTGCTACACAATAACCCTTCTCATGTCATCTCTCTTGGGACTTTGGGACCCATCATCACATCTCATTCAACCAGCAGGCAGTAGAGAAGGAACACTTGCTTTGAAGGCTGCAAGAGCTGATGGTTGGAACCAAGGTCATGTTCCTCAAAATGGAGGGGCAACATTGCTGGTATGCAGTGGGTGTAATCTGAGAAGCGAGGGAGCAGGATGAACCCTTGTTATAAAATGAATTGGCCTGGAAGTGGCTCCTTGAGGCAGCTCATTATGGGTTATCACGCCCGAGGTATCGTACTTTCCTTGGGGTTCCCCACCTCCTATGCGGGAGCGGGCAATGGTGCAGGTGGCACAAAGGGCTATCTCCCATGTACCTGATGCAGGGTAACTTACAACTCTGGCACCTGGAAATCGGGATCCAAGAAACAGGTGTAGGCATGCCCCCAGCCTCACGAGGAAGGAGAAGAAGCGGTCAGCTGAAGAGGATTACTGTATTACCCTCTTTGAAATTATTTCCTGACTTGCACTTTGTGCAAATCTTTTATGAGTGTTGGAGTACATCAACTACACTTTTCAAAATATTTGAATGAGGTCCTCCAGTTGTTGCTTCTAGGGTCTTTTTTCTGGCATTGCACTGTGTGCAAAGTCTTTATGAGTGTAGAAGTGCCATAACTACACTTTAATTTTTTATGAGATACTCAATTTGGTGCCTTCAATGGTGTATGGATGACTCTCATAATTTTTTTGGCTTTGCACTGTGTGCAGAGCTTTTATGAGTGTAGGAGTACTACAACTACACTTTGTTCACAATACAGTTAATGTCTTCAGGGGTGTATGGATTACCTTTATTGTAATTTTTGGCTTTCTTTGCACTGTGTGCAGAGCTTTTAGAAGTGTAGGAGTACCACAGCTACACTTTGTTCATAATAAGTGAATGAGGTACTACAGTTCGTGCCTTCAAGGACATATGAATGACCCTGTTTTCAATCTTTGGCAGGCTTTGCACTGTGTGCAGAGCTTTTATGAGTGTAGGAGTACCACAACTATACTTTGTTCACAATATTTGAATGAGGTGCCACAGTTGGTGCATTCAAGGGTGCATGGATGATCCTTCTTGTAATCTTGTAATTTTTGGCAGGCTTTGAACTTAGTACATAACCTTTATGAGTCTAAAAGTACCACTACAGTCGAAACCAGAAGTTTACATGAACTATAAAGAAAGAGACATATGTATGTTTTTCTCAATATCTGAAATGAAATCAGAATAAACAGTTCCTATTTTAGGTCAATTAGGATTACCATAATTATTAATATTTGCCAAATGACAGAATAATGAGTGAGAGAGAATGTTTTAAGGCATTTTATTACTTACTGCAAAGTCAAAAAGTTTACGTACATTGCATTAGTATTTGGTGCCATTGCCCTTAAACTGAATCACTTGGGTCAAATGTTTGGGATAGTCTTCCACAAGCTTCTTGCAATATTTGGTCAGAATTTGGGCCCATTCCTCCTGACAAAACTGGTGTAACTGATCCAAGTTTGTAGATCGCCTTGCTCGCGCCTGACTTTTCAGCTTTGCTCATAAATTTTCAATAGGATTTAGATCAGAGCTTTGTGATATCCACTCCAAACATTGACTTTGTTATCCTTAAGCCACTTCGTTACCATTTTGGCAGTATGCTTCGGGTCATTGTCCATTTGGAAGACCCATTTCCAGCCTTGCTTTAACTTCCTGGCTGATGTCTTGAGATGTTGCTTCAGTATTGCCACATAATCTTCTTTTCTCATAATGCCATCTATTCAATTTTAGTTTCATCAGACCACAGGACAAATCTTCAAAAATTAAAGTCTTTGCTCCTGTGTGCATTTGCAAACATTAATCTGGCTTTTTTATGTTACTTTTTATGATGATACAGTACTCGCTTCACTTTGAATATTGACACATCTTACTAGCTTCCGCCATCATCATCACAAGGACTTTTGCTTTTGTCCTGGGGTTGATATGCACATGTTGGACCAATTCATGTTTGGGACACAGAACCCTTCTCTTTCTTGAGCAGTATCATGGCTGGACATTTCCCATCTTGTTTGTACTTGCAGATAATTGTTTGTACAGATGAATGAGACACCTTATGGTATCTTGACATTGTACCCAAAGATGAGCCAGACTTGTGCAAGTCCACAATTCTCTTCCTGATATCTTGGCTGATTTCTTTTGACTTTCCCATGATGCTACACAAAGAAGCAGTGTGTTTCAGGTGTGCATTAAAATACATCCACAGGTGTGTCTCTAAATCACGTTATCAAGAAGTTTCCAAACACATGACATCATCATATGAGCAGTCCAGAATTGTTTAAAGGCATAGTAAACAACTTAGTGTATGTAAATTTTTGACTTTGCAGTAAGTAATAAAAATGCCTTTAAACATTCTCTCTCATTATTCTGGCATTTGGCAAATATTAATAATTGTGGATATCCTAATTTATCTTAAATGGGAAAGGTTTATTCTGATTTCATGTCAGATACTGAGAAATACTTGCATATGTGTCTTTTGATATAGTGTATGCAACCTTCTGATTTTAACTGTACATGAAAAGTGTATGAGGCCCTCCTTTATGTCTAATACATAGTGTATCTGAATCCCTCTTACATTTATTTTTTGGCAGTTCTTGCTTTCTTCATAAATTAGACTGAAATTTCCAATTTTTTAATCACAAATTAAAAAATAATACAAATTAATAAAAAATTCAATTTTGGTTTACTTTAACTATTTTTTTAATCCCTTTTTCATCTTTGCCATATATGCAAGTCATTATGCAAGAAAGAATGTTTCTTTAAATTGTTTTCCTGTAAACTCCAATTTCTCATCCATTTTGAATGTTTTATTGTCATTCCTTAAAGTGGATTAAAAGTGTGACACCATTATTCTCAGCAGTGATCTGGGAGTCAGAGATGCTGCCAGTGGTCTTCTCCATGTTCTCTTTCCATTTAGCACTTTTTCCATCCATTTAAATATTTTCACTGCCCCTCAGACCTCCTTGTAGGGTCTACCGGAATAATGCTTGGATTTTCCATTGACTCCCATTATCATTGTTACTCGAAACAAGCATTTGAGCGTTAGGAATTTCTCAGTTTAAGTAATAAGCATCCAAGCATTTTAGTGCTCGCTCATCCTTAATCATCAATTAAAAGTCATGGACAAGCCCTCAGCTTAAGGACCTCTGCTTTTCAACAGAGATTATGTACCATTATGCATTATATTTTTATCTTTGAACAGATTTCCCATAAATTTTTATGATAATACCAAATTTATACAGTTTTATTAAATAATGTTTTACATTTGTACAATGAATACACACTTTGAAAAAATGTATTTGTTTTTCTGTTTCCATATTCTAAGAGCCATACATTTTACAATTTTCAATCAACATACTGTAGTTGCCTGAGGGCTTATTTTTCATATAGGAAGCTATAACCTTTATTTTTACTATTTTGTGGTGCCTACTTTTTGATCACTTTTTATAACTCTCTTTGAGAATCATAATAAATAAAAAACAGCAATTCTAAATTTTTATCTCTCTAAACATCATTTAACGTTAAGTATAAGTGACATTTTATCTACTTTCTGCAGTTTAATGCAATTTTAAAGATGGCACTATTTTTTTTTATGTTTTGCCACTCTAGCACAAAAATGTTTGTTTTTTTCAAATCTCATCTTCTTTGGTCATCATAGTCTGATACCCATACTTTTCTTTATTTTTCTATACTCAAAGATTTTTGATAGCTTGTTTTGTAGACAAGCATATTTTTTAGCCCATACCATATTTGGCCACTTATGAATTTTGATAATTTATTTAATTTTTTGGTAAGAGAGAAATATGAAAACAAAAATCAATATGGAATTGTGATTTTTTTTCTTTTTTTCCTAGAGTTCACCATCAAGTATGATTGATATGTTAATCTATTTTTGTGTGTAGGTATGAATGTTTAGATACTCAATTTATTTAATTGTCATCTTTTGAGAGCAGTGACTTACATTTTTCTGATTATAGATAACGTCTTGTTTTTGCCTAACAAGCTGTAGTTTTTATGGGTATAAGTTTGGGATTCATATGGCATTTAAATCTCTTTTCATTTCACATTTTGTGAGCCAAGATGAAAAAAAAATCTAGTATAGTTTTTAATTTTTTCTCATGTGGGAAAAATCTTTTGTGGAACATGCAGAAAGGATTGACAGATGTATATACTGTATGTGTGTAGTATTGATCATTACAAAAGTGACAATACCAAATATCTATAGCTTTTTACTAGTGGATCTGATGTTTTATTTTACAAGATAAGTTTATCAATCTATGGAGGATTGACTTCAAGTTGAATTTCCTTAAATTCACAGGTCTTCACAAATTCGAACACTGTGCTATTCAATTTCATGAAAATTGCAAAAATGAATCAAATAGAAAAAGCCCTGTGCCATTACACACACTGCTGAAGACTCACAGGGAGGATAATGACTTCAGACTTCAGGCTGTGATGTGATAAAACCCTAAGGCTATCTCATCACATGGTCTGTCAAGGCCAATCAAAGAGGTTATCACTGACAGTATAAAAGATGAGGGACAGCCAGTGAGTGCCACTTTAGGCTTTTACAGTGTAAGGACAGAATATGAGAACAGCTCATTCACCTAGGTATAGAAAAGGGATTATTCTGAATATGGTGTACTACTGCAGATCTGAAGCACACAGAAAAAGGTACTGGTGGTCTCAGTTTGTAAATAATATTCCAAACATTCAAGTGATATAGTATTGCAGCATTGTAACAATGTTATTTGCATGCAGAGTAACCCTATATGTGCTGGTAAATAGCATTTTTTTTTCAAAGTAAAAAAAAAATCCTGTTAAACACAAGTGTCTATCAAACAAAGTGGACGTGATATAATTTTTTTCACACTTCATTGTAATAATCAAATATTGCTCTAGATTCTTACTACTGGTAGGTGTGAGGGGTCGAGTTCCCGCTTCTGCACAAGGGGAATCTCGAGCCATTCTGGCTGCGGTCTCCCATTCGTCTCCGGCCGCAGTGGACTTTTCTCAGCTTAGACGTCGGTCCCAGCGTCTAGCCCAGTCTAACAGTGTGCAGAGGATTACTGCTGCCTCTCTAGACTCTGCTATTGTGGCCAGTACTGGTTAGCGGTGAGCAGACTTCTTTAGGACAAAGTCCTTGTTTTCCCCTTCTGAGCATGCTCAGGGTGAGATCTCTCATTGGAGATCAGGGGTCACATGCTCAGGTTCTGCAGCAGCTCCTATTGGTCCGCCAGGAAGGTCCTGTGACTACTGGGGTTCTGGAACAGTTTCATTGGTCCTTGTTTCTGGCAGGTCCTGTAGCTGTTACTATAAAAGGGTGGCATGGCTGGGCCGCCATGCGCTAGTATCAATTGCATTATGTGCTTTGCGCCAGTGTGATCATGCACGCATGTGGTTAGGGCTCGGCTGAAATAAGCCCCTAGAATACCGGCTTCTCCGGTGAGGAGATTGCTTGATTGCGTTGCTGTCTGCGTGATCACGGACTGCTATCCGCACAGCAGTTATCTGTGTATCCCTGTGGTGTTAACAGAACACAGTCTTTCTCTCAGCGGCTCTGTGACACAACAGGGTTCGCTTTATAACGCTGGTTCAGCGCCCTAGCGTTTTACTCTGCGGCTCACTGAAGCTAAGTGAGTTCGCTCTCCTTTTTCACGGTGAGTGATAGCGCAGTTTGTGCTTTCATGTAAATGTGTGTGTTCGCTTTATAAAATGCAGTGAGTTTTTCCCCTGAAAAGTGGAAAAAAAGTGTGTCTTATAAAGAGAAAAATACAATAATAAATAACTCACAGCAGATTATGTTAGGTGGAGGCAATGGAATCCTGATCCATATAAATACCATAAAATATCAATTTTCCATACTTGAATGATAAACTGAATTATATTCCTGCATTTTTTTTTATTCTAGTTCATATAATTATTTTTGTGCAGCATATGGGGCAGCACGGTGGCTCAGTGGTTAGCATTGCAGCGCTGGAGTCCTGGATTCAAATCCCACCAAAGGCAGCATATGCAAGGAGTTTGTATGTTTTCCCCATGTTTGCGGGGGTTTACTTCGGGTACTCGGTTTCCTCCCACATTCCAAAGACATACTGATAGGGAATTTAGATTGTGAGCCCCATTGGGGACAGTGATGATAATGTATCTAAAGCGCTTTGGAATTAATGGAGCTATATAAAAATAAAGATTAATATTATCCAGGCCCTCTTCTTCAGTGAATGAACCATCATAATATCATATGACAGAGAGTTCCACAGTCTCACTGCATCCAAATGATGATGGAGCAATCTTCTTTTCTCTTGAAATAGAGGATGCCCATCTATCACCATTGCAGGCCAAGGTGTAAAAAGATCATTACAAATATAACATCACCTCTAAGACATTATTTTTCAAGCTGAATAACCCTAAGTTTCATAACCTTTCTTGGAACCACAGTCACCAATTCCCTTAATCACGTTTATTGCTCTTCTCTGCAGCTGCTCTAGTTCAGCTATGTCCTTGTTATACACTTGAGCCCAATATTGTACACAGTATTATAAGTGTGGTTGCACTAGTGATTTGTATAGAGGCAATACAAAGTTTTTGTCACAATCTTTGCCTCCTTTTATGCATCCCATGAATTTATTTGCCTTGGCAGCAGTGGCCTGGCACTGGTCAGTAAACTTGAGTTTGCTGTCCTTCCAAGTCTTTCAGTGACAATTTTACCCTTTAATACACTATTAAAAATAAAATTGTATCTTTTATTTCCTCTGCCCAAATGCGTGACCTTCCATTTATCCTCTTTGAAATTCAATTGCTATTTCTTAGCCCAAGGCTCGAACTTACAGAAAACCCCTCTGTAAAATCAAATTATCCTCCTCGGCATTGATTACTTTGTAGCATTAAGTATCATCTGCAGATATTAAAATTTGACTCTGTATCTTCTCCACAAGGTCATTAATATGTTAAAAAGAGGGCCCAATTCTGACATTTAGGGTACCCCAATGTTAACTGTGACCCAGAGTGTGATCTTTTAATAAAAAGCCTTTTTTTTTCTTTCATTGAGCTAGTTCTTAATCCAATTACATATACAGTGAAACCTTGGATTATGAGCAACCTGGTCTGTGAGCATTTTGCAAGACAAGCTAATATTAAAAAAAATGTAACTCTGTAAACAAGCAAGATTTTGCAATAGGAGCATCACGTGAGCCCTCTCCAGCACTCTACTGCTCTCTCTTGCAGGGGGATTGTGAGTATTTCCCTCACGCTGGATTTCAGTTGGCATGCCTTGCTCGCCCAGTCAACATTGTATGATTGTTAGAGCGTATTGTAACCATATGTGTCTGTACTGAAACAATGGGCCCTGTCAAGAAAAAGGCTGAAAATGAAACCGGTAAGGGGAAGGAGGGTATCACAATGGGCGTTAAGGAGATGATATAAAAGCATGAACGTGGTATGCGAGTGACCAATATCACGTGATTGTACAAATCTACGTCAATGATGTGCACAATATTGAAGAAGAAAAAAGAAATAATAGGGCTAAATGCTGCAAACGGAGTCACAAGAGTATGAAAGCAATGGCCACGTGTACTGGAAGATGTAGAAAAGTTGCTTCTCATGTGGATAAATGAGAAGCAACTAGCAGATGATTCTGTGACTGAGAATTTAATCTGCGAAAATGCAAAAGGCCTTGTACAACGACCTTGTACGTAAACTGCCATGTACGTCAACAGAAAATTAAGACAGTTTTAAGGCAAGCAGGGGATGGTTTGATAACTCTAAGAAGAAAAGTGGTACTATAGTGCTGTAAGGCATGAAGAGCCTGCAAGTTTAGATACTATGGCAGCAGGAGCATTCACTGCCGAGTTCCAAGAGCTCATTGATTCCGAGTGTTACTTGCCAGAACAAGTGTTTAACTGTGATGAAACTGTTAGTTTTTTGGAAAAAGATGCCAAGGAGGACCTACATTACAAAAGAAGAGAATGCAATGCCCAGTCGCAATCCCATGAAAGACCATCTCACCCTCTTGTTGTGTGCTAATGCAAGTGGAGATTTAAAAGTAAAGCCACTGCTGTTGTAACATTCAAAGAATCCACGAGCCTTCAAGAAATGTAATGTTCAGTCAGAAGAGCCAGTTAAACATTATGTGGAGGTCCAATACTAAGGCTTGGGTCACTTGTATATTATTTGTTGAAAGAATGAACGTGGTCTTTGGTACTGAAGTGTAGAAATATATTTTAGAAAGGTATCTATCACTCAATGTCATGTGGGTTATGGACAATGCTCCTCATCTTCTAGGTCTTGGGAAAGACTAACTGGACTAACTCAAGTTCATTAAGGTCAAGTTCTTTCCAACACCACTCCACTACTGCAGCCTATGGATCAGCAGGTAATTTCAAACGTTAAAAAGCTATACACCAAAGCACTGTTTCAGCAATACTTTGAAGTGACTGAAGGAACAAACCTTGCCCCATGAGAGTTTTGGAAAAACTATTTCAACACTGTGAACTGTCTCAAGATCTTCTATAAATCATGGGATTGGGTCATGAAGAGAACCCTCATTTCTGTTTTGGGCAAGCTGTGGTCTGAGAGCATCCTTGGAAATTATGTTGAGTGGTTTGCTGGGTTTGAGTCAATTGCCAATAAAATTGTTTCCTTGGGGTAGATCATGGGGCTGTTGGTGAATGAGGCTGACATTGAAGTGCTGGTGGAGAAATATGGTCAGGAGCTAACCACCAACAAACTGATGGATCTGCAACAGAAGGAGGTTATGGGGGTGATCTCATCCCGGGAAGAGAAGGAGGAGAAGTGAGAGGAATCTCTTAATTAAAAGGTTCATGACTCAAATGTGCAAAATGTGGGAAACATTGCAAGATTTTGTAGAAAACACCACCTATTAATGTTGTAGCAGTGCAAGCAATGAATCTGTTCAACAACAATGCAATGTCCTATTTCCATAAAATCCTCAAAAAGAGGCAAAAGCAACAGTCATTGGACAGGTTCCTTGTTAAAGTTCCACAAAATGAAAACAAAACTATTGAAGTAGCAGTGATTCAGTTAGTGAAAGTTGTGCTACACAATAACCCTTCTCATGTCATCTCTCTTGGGACTTTGGGACCCATCATCACATCTCATTCAACCAGCAGGCAGTAGAGAAGGAACACTTGCTTTGAAGGCTGCAAGAGCTGATGGTTGGAACCAAGGTCATGTTCCTCAAAATGGAGGGGCAACATTGCTGGTATGCAGTGGGTGTAATCTGAGAAGCGAGGGAGCAGGATGAACCCTTGTTATAAAATGAATTGGCCTGGAAGTGGCTCCTTGAGGCAGCTCATTATGGGTTATCACGCCCGAGGTATCGTACTTTCCTTGGGGTTCCCCACCTCCTATGCGGAAGCGGGCAATGGTGCAGGTGGCACAAAGGGCTATCTCCCATGTACCTGATGCAGGGTAACTTACAACTCTGGCACCTGGAAATCGGGATCCAAGAAACAGGTGTAGGCATGCCCCCAGCCTCACGAGGAAGGAGAAGAAGCGGTCAGCTGAAGAGGATTACTGTATTACCCTCTTTGAAATTATTTCCTGACTTGCACTTTGTGCAAATCTTTTATGAGTGTTGGAGTACATCAACTACACTTTTCAAAATATTTGAATGAGGTCCTCCAGTTGTTGCTTCTAGGGTCTTTTTTCTGGCATTGCACTGTGTGCAAAGTCTTTATGAGTGTAGAAGTGCCATAACTACACTTTAATTTTTTATGAGATACTCAATTTGGTGCCTTCAATGGTGTATGGATGACTCTCATAATTTTTTTGGCTTTGCACTGTGTGCAGAGCTTTTATGAGTGTAGGAGTACTACAACTACACTTTGTTCACAATACAGTTAATGTCTTCAGGGGTGTATGGATTACCTTTATTGTAATTTTTGGCTTTCTTTGCACTGTGTGCAGAGCTTTTAGAAGTGTAGGAGTACCACAGCTACACTTTGTTCATAATAAGTGAATGAGGTACTACAGTTCGTGCCTTCAAGGACATATGAATGACCCTGTTTTCAATCTTTGGCAGGCTTTGCACTGTGTGCAGAGCTTTTATGAGTGTAGGAGTACCACAACTATACTTTGTTCACAATATTTGAATGAGGTGCCACAGTTGGTGCATTCAAGGGTGCATGGATGATCCTTCTTGTAATCTTGTAATTTTTGGCAGGCTTTGAACTTAGTACATAACCTTTATGAGTCTAAAAGTACCACTACAGTCGAAACCAGAAGTTTACATGAACTATAAAGAAAGAGACATATGTATGTTTTTCTCAATATCTGAAATGAAATCAGAATAAACAGTTCCTATTTTAGGTCAATTAGGATTACCATAATTATTAATATTTGCCAAATGACAGAATAATGAGTGAGAGAGAATGTTTTAAGGCATTTTATTACTTACTGCAAAGTCAAAAAGTTTACGTACATTGCATTAGTATTTGGTGCCATTGCCCTTAAACTGAATCACTTGGGTCAAATGTTTGGGATAGTCTTCCACAAGCTTCTTGCAATATTTGGTCAGAATTTGGGCCCATTCCTCCTGACAAAACTGGTGTAACTGATCCAAGTTTGTAGATCGCCTTGCTCGCGCCTGACTTTTCAGCTTTGCTCATAAATTTTCAATAGGATTTAGATCAGAGCTTTGTGATATCCACTCCAAACATTGACTTTGTTATCCTTAAGCCACTTCGTTACCATTTTGGCAGTATGCTTCGGGTCATTGTCCATTTGGAAGACCCATTTCCAGCCTTGCTTTAACTTCCTGGCTGATGTCTTGAGATGTTGCTTCAGTATTGCCACATAATCTTCTTTTCTCATAATGCCATCTATTCAATTTTAGTTTCATCAGACCACAGGACAAATCTTCAAAAATTAAAGTCTTTGCTCCTGTGTGCATTTGCAAACATTAATCTGGCTTTTTTATGTTACTTTTTATGATGATACAGTACTCGCTTCACTTTGAATATTGACACAATCTTACTAGCTTCCGCCATCATCATCACAAGGACTTTTGCTTTTGTCCTGGGGTTGATATGCACATGTTGGACCAATTCATGTTTGGGACACAGAACCCTTCTCTTTCTTGAGCAGTATCATGGCTGGACATTTCCCATCTTGTTTGTACTTGCAGATAATTGTTTGTACAGATGAATGAGACACCTTATGGTATCTTGACATTGTACCCAAAGATGAGCCAGACTTGTGCAAGTCCACAATTCTCTTCCTGATATCTTGGCTGATTTCTTTTGACTTTCCCATGATGCTACACAAAGAAGCAGTGTGTTTCAGGTGTGCATTAAAATACATCCACAGGTGTGTCTCTAAATCACGTTATCAAGAAGTTTCCAAACACATGACATCATCATATGAGCAGTCCAGAATTGTTTAAAGGCATAGTAAACAACTTAGTGTATGTAAATTTTTGACTTTGCAGTAAGTAATAAAAATGCCTTTAAACATTCTCTCTCATTATTCTGGCATTTGGCAAATATTAATAATTGTGGATATCCTAATTTATCTTAAATGGGAAAGGTTTATTCTGATTTCATGTCAGATACTGAGAAATACTTGCATATGTGTCTTTTGATATAGTGTATGCAACCTTCTGATTTTAACTGTACATGAAAAGTGTATGAGGCCCTCCTTTATGTCTAATACATAGTGTATCTGAATCCCTCTTACATTTATTTTTTGGCAGTTCTTGCTTTCTTCATAAATTAGACTGAAATTTCCAATTTTTTAATCACAAATTAAAAAATAATACAAATTAATAAAAAATTCAATTTTGGTTTACTTTAACTATTTTTTTAATCCCTTTTTCATCTTTGCCATATATGCAAGTCATTATGCAAGAAAGAATGTTTCTTTAAATTGTTTTCCTGTAAACTCCAATTTCTCATCCATTTTGAATGTTTTATTGTCATTCCTTAAAGTGGATTAAAAGTGTGACACCATTATTCTCAGCAGTGATCTGGGAGTCAGAGATGCTGCCAGTGGTCTTCTCCATGTTCTCTTTCCATTTAGCACTTTTTCCATCCATTTAAATATTTTCACTGCCCCTCAGACCTCCTTGTAGGGTCTACCGGAATAATGCTTGGATTTTCCATTGACTCCCATTATCATTGTTACTCGAAACAAGCATTTGAGCGTTAGGAATTTCTCAGTTTAAGTAATAAGCATCCAAGCATTTTAGTGCTCGCTCATCCTTAATCATCAATTAAAAGTCATGGACAAGCCCTCAGCTTAAGGACCTCTGCTTTTCAACAGAGATTATGTACCATTATGCATTATATTTTTATCTTTGAACAGATTTCCCATAAATTTTTATGATAATACCAAATTTATACAGTTTTATTAAATAATGTTTTACATTTGTACAATGAATACACACTTTGAAAAAATGTATTTGTTTTTCTGTTTCCATATTCTAAGAGCCATACATTTTACAATTTTCAATCAACATACTGTAGTTGCCTGAGGGCTTATTTTTCATATAGGAAGCTATAACCTTTATTTTTACTATTTTGTGGTGCCTACTTTTTGATCACTTTTTATAACTCTCTTTGAGAATCATAATAAATAAAAAACAGCAATTCTAAATTTTTATCTCTCTAAACATCATTTAACGTTAAGTATAAGTGACATTTTATCTACTTTCTGCAGTTTAATGCAATTTTAAAGATGGCACTATTTTTTTTTATGTTTTGCCACTCTAGCACAAAAATGTTTGTTTTTTTCAAATCTCATCTTCTTTGGTCATCATAGTCTGATACCCATACTTTTCTTTATTTTTCTATACTCAAAGATTTTTGATAGCTTGTTTTGTAGACAAGCATATTTTTTTAGCCCATACCATATTTGGCCACTTATGAATTTTTGATAATTTATTTAATTTTTTGGTAAGAGAGAAATATGAAAACAAAAATCAATATGGAATTGTGATTTTTTTTCTTTTTTTCCTAGAGTTCACCATCAAGTATGATTGATATGTTAATCTATTTTTGTGTGTAGGTATGAATGTTTAGATACTCAATTTATTTAATTGTCATCTTTTGAGAGCAGTGACTTACATTTTTCTGATTATAGATAACGTCTTGTTTTTGCCTAACAAGCTGTAGTTTTTATGGGTATAAGTTTGGGATTCATATGGCATTTAAATCTCTTTTCATTTCACATTTTGTGAGCCAAGATGAAAAAAAAAATCTAGTATAGTTTTTAATTTTTTCTCATGTGGGAAAAATCTTTTGTGGAACATGCAGAAAGGATTGACAGATGTATATACTGTATGTGTGTAGTATTGATCATTACAAAAGTGACAATACCAAATATCTATAGCTTTTTACTAGTGGATCTGATGTTTTATTTTACAAGATAAGTTTATCAATCTATGGAGGATTGACTTCAAGTTGAATTTCCTTAAATTCACAGGTCTTCACAAATTCGAACACTGTGCTATTCAATTTCATGAAAATTGCAAAAATGAATCAAATAGAAAAAGCCCTGTGCCATTACACACACTGCTGAAGACTCACAGGGAGGATAATGACTTCAGACTTCAGGCTGTGATGTGATAAAACCCTAAGGCTATCTCATCACATGGTCTGTCAAGGCCAATCAAAGAGGTTATCACTGACAGTATAAAAGATGAGGGACAGCCAGTGAGTGCCACTTTAGGCTTTTACAGTGTAAGGACAGAATATGAGAACAGCTCATTCACCTAGGTATAGAAAAGGGATTATTCTGAATATGGTGTACTACTGCAGATCTGAAGCACACAGAAAAAGGTACTGGTGGTCTCAGTTTGTAAATAATATTCCAAACATTCAAGTGATATAGTATTGCAGCATTGTAACAATGTTATTTGCATGCAGAGTAACCCTATATGTGCTGGTAAATAGCATTTTTTTTTCAAAGTAAAAAAAAAATCCTGTTAAACACAAGTGTCTATCAAACAAAGTGGACGTGATATAATTTTTTTCACACTTCATTGTAATAATCAAATATTGCTCTAGATTCTTACTACTGGTAGGTGTGAGGGGTCGAGTTCCCGCTTCTGCACAAGGGGAATCTCGAGCCATTCTGGCTGCGGTCTCCCATTCGTCTCCGGCCGCAGTGGACTTTTCTCAGCTTAGACGTCGGTCCCAGCGTCTAGCCCAGTCTAACAGTGTGCAGAGGATTACTGCTGCCTCTCTAGACTCTGCTATTGTGGCCAGTACTGGTTAGCGGTGAGCAGACTTCTTTAGGACAAAGTCCTTGTTTTCCCCTTCTGAGCATGCTCAGGGTGAGATCTCTCATTGGAGATCAGGGGTCACATGCTCAGGTTCTGCAGCAGCTCCTATTGGTCCGCCAGGAAGGTCCTGTGACTACTGGGGTTCTGGAACAGTTTCATTGGTCCTTGTTTCTGGCAGGTCCTGTAGCTGTTACTATAAAAGGGTGGCATGGCTGGGCCGCCATGCGCTAGTATCAATTGCATTATGTGCTTTGCGCCAGTGTGATCATGCACGCATGTGGTTAGGGCTCGGCTGAAATAAGCCCCTAGAATACCGGCTTCTCCGGTGAGGAGATTGCTTGATTGCGTTGCTGTCTGCGTGATCACGGACTGCTATCCGCACAGCAGTTATCTGTGTATCCCTGTGGTGTTAACAGAACACAGTCTTTCTCTCAGCGGCTCTGTGACACAACAGGGTTCGCTTTATAACGCTGGTTCAGCGCCCTAGCGTTTTACTCTGCGGCTCACTGAAGCTAAGTGAGTTCGCTCTCCTTTTTCACGGTGAGTGATAGCGCAGTTTGTGCTTTCATGTAAATGTGTGTGTTCGCTTTATAAAATGCAGTGAGTTTTTCCCCTGAAAAGTGGAAAAAAGTGTGTCTTATAAAGAGAAAAATACAATAATAAATAACTCACAGCAGATTATGTTAGGTGGAGGCAATGGAATCCTGATCCATATAAATACCATAAAATATCAATTTTCCATACTTGAATGATAAACTGAATTATATTCCTGCATTTTTTTTTATTCTAGTTCATATAATTATTTTTGTGCAGCATATGGGGCAGCACGGTGGCTCAGTGGTTAGCATTGCAGCGCTGGAGTCCTGGATTCAAATCCCACCAAAGGCAGCATATGCAAGGAGTTTGTATGTTTTCCCCATGTTTGCGGGGGTTTACTTCGGGTACTCCGGTTTCCTCCCACATTCCAAAGACATACTGATAGGGAATTTAGATTGTGAGCCCCATTGGGGACAGTGATGATAATGTATCTAAAGCGCTTTGGAATTAATGGAGCTATATAAAAATAAAGATTAATATTATCCAGGCCCTCTTCTTCAGTGAATGAACCATCATAATATCATATGACAGAGAGTTCCACAGTCTCACTGCATCCAAATGATGATGGAGCAATCTTCTTTTCTCTTGAAATAGAGGATGCCCATCTATCACCATTGCAGGCCAAGGTGTAAAAAGATCATTACAAATATAACATCACCTCTAAGACATTATTTTTCAAGCTGAATAACCCTAAGTTTCATAACCTTTCTTGGAACCACAGTCACCAATTCCCTTAATCACGTTTATTGCTCTTCTCTGCAGCTGCTCTAGTTCAGCTATGTCCTTGTTATACACTTGAGCCCAATATTGTACACAGTATTATAAGTGTGGTTGCACTAGTGATTTGTATAGAGGCAATACAAAGTTTTTGTCACAATCTTTGCCTCCTTTTATGCATCCCATGAATTTATTTGCCTTGGCAGCAGTGGCCTGGCACTGGTCAGTAAACTTGAGTTTGCTGTCCTTCCAAGTCTTTCAGTGACAATTTTACCCTTTAATACACTATTAAAAATAAAATTGTATCTTTTATTTCCTCTGCCCAAATGCGTGACCTTCCATTTATCCTCTTTGAAATTCAATTGCTATTTCTTAGCCCAAGGCTCGAACTTACAGAAAACCCCTCTGTAAAATCAAATTATCCTCCTCGGCATTGATTACTTTGTAGCAATAAGTATCATCTGCAGATATTAAAATTTGACTCTGTATCTTCTCCACAAGGTCATTAATATGTTAAAAAGAGGGCCCAATTCTGACATTTAGGGTACCCCAATGTTAACTGTGACCCAGAGTGTGATCTTTTAATAAAAAGCCTTTTTTTTTCTTTCATTGAGCTAGTTCTTAATCCAATTACATATACAGTGAAACCTTGGATTATGAGCAACCTGGTCTGTGAGCATTTTGCAAGACAAGCTAATATTAAAAAAAATGTAACTCTGTAAACAAGCAAGATTTTGCAATAGGAGCATCACGTGAGCCCTCTCCAGCACTCTACTGCTCTCTCTTGCAGGGGGATTGTGAGTATTTCCCTCACGCTGGATTTCAGTTGGCATGCCTTGCTCGCCCAGTCAACATTGTATGATTGTTAGAGCGTATTGTAACCATATGTGTCTGTACTGAAACAATGGGCCCTGTCAAGAAAAAGGCTGAAAATGAAACCGGTAAGGGGAAGGAGGGTATCACAATGGGCGTTAAGGAGATGATATAAAAGCATGAACGTGTATGCGAGTGACCAATATCACGTGATTGTACAAATCTACGTCAATGATGTGCACAATATTGAAGAAGAAAAAGAAATAATAGGGCTAAATGCTGCAAACGGAGTCACAAGAGTATGAAAGCAATGGCCACGTGTACTGGAAGATGTAGAAAAGTTGCTTCTCATGTGGATAAATGAGAAGCAACTAGCAGATGATTCTGTGACTGAGAATTTAATCTGCGAAAATGCAAAAGGCCTTGTACAACGACCTTGTACGTAAACTGCCATGTACGTCAACAGAAAATTAAGACAGTTTTAAGGCAAGCAGGGGATGGTTTGATAACTCTAAGAAGAAAAGTGGTACTATAGTGCTGTAAGGCATGAAGAGCCTGCAAGTTTAGATACTATGGCAGCAGGAGCATTCACTGCCGAGTTCCAAGAGCTCATTGATTCCGAGTGTTACTTGCCAGAACAAGTGTTTAACTGTGATGAAACTGTTAGTTTTTTGGAAAAAGATGCCAAGGAGGACCTACATTACAAAAGAAGAGAATGCAATGCCCAGTCGCAATCCCATGAAAGACCATCTCACCCTCTTGTTGTGTGCTAATGCAAGTGGAGATTTAAAAGTAAAGCCACTGCTGTTGTAACATTCAAAGAATCCACGAGCCTTCAAGAAATGTAATGTTCAGTCAGAAGAGCCAGTTAAACATTATGTGGAGGTCCAATACTAAGGCTTGGGTCACTTGTATATTATTTGTTGAAAGAATGAACGTGGTCTTTGGTACTGAAGTGTAGAAATATATTTTAGAAAGGTATCTATCACTCAATGTCATGTGGGTTATGGACAATGCTCCTCATCTTCTAGGTCTTGGGAAAGACTAACTGGACTAACTCAAGTTCATTAAGGTCAAGTTCTTTCCAACACCACTCCACTACTGCAGCCTATGGATCAGCAGGTAATTTCAAACGTTAAAAAGCTATACACCAAAGCACTGTTTCAGCAATACTTTGAAGTGACTGAAGGAACAAACCTTGCCCCATGAGAGTTTTGGAAAAACTATTTCAACACTGTGAACTGTCTCAAGATCTTCTATAAATCATGGGATTGGGTCATGAAGAGAACCCTCATTTCTGTTTTGGGCAAGCTGTGGTCTGAGAGCATCCTTGGAAATTATGTTGAGTGGTTTGCTGGGTTTGAGTCAATTGCCAATAAAATTGTTTCCTTGGGGTAGATCATGGGGCTGTTGGTGAATGAGGCTGACATTGAAGTGCTGGTGGAGAAATATGGTCAGGAGCTAACCACCAACAAACTGATGGATCTGCAACAGAAGGAGGTTATGGGGGTGATCTCATCCCGGGAAGAGAAGGAGGAGAAGTGAGAGGAATCTCTTAATTAAAAGGTTCATGACTCAAATGTGCAAAATGTGGGAAACATTGCAAGATTTTGTAGAAAACACCACCTATTAATGTTGTAGCAGTGCAAGCAATGAATCTGTTCAACAACAATGCAATGTCCTATTTCCATAAAATCCTCAAAAAGAGGCAAAAGCAACAGTCATTGGACAGGTTCCTTGTTAAAGTTCCACAAAATGAAAACAAAACTATTGAAGTAGCAGTGATTCAGTTAGTGAAAGTTGTGCTACACAATAACCCTTCTCATGTCATCTCTCTTGGGACTTTGGGACCCATCATCACATCTCATTCAACCAGCAGGCAGTAGAGAAGGAACACTTGCTTTGAAGGCTGCAAGAGCTGATGGTTGGAACCAAGGTCATGTTCCTCAAAATGGAGGGGCAACATTGCTGGTATGCAGTGGGTGTAATCTGAGAAGCGAGGGAGCAGGATGAACCCTTGTTATAAAATGAATTGGCCTGGAAGTGGCTCCTTGAGGCAGCTCATTATGGGTTATCACGCCCGAGGTATCGTACTTTCCTTGGGGTTCCCCACCTCCTATGCGGAAGCGGGCAATGGTGCAGGTGGCACAAAGGGCTATCTCCCATGTACCTGATGCAGGGTAACTTACAACTCTGGCACCTGGAAATCGGGATCCAAGAAACAGGTGTAGGCATGCCCCCAGCCTCACGAGGAAGGAGAAGAAGCGGTCAGCTGAAGAGGATTACTGTATTACCCTCTTTGAAATTATTTCCTGACTTGCACTTTGTGCAAATCTTTTATGAGTGTTGGAGTACATCAACTACACTTTTCAAAATATTTGAATGAGGTCCTCCAGTTGTTGCTTCTAGGGTCTTTTTTCTGGCATTGCACTGTGTGCAAAGTCTTTATGAGTGTAGAAGTGCCATAACTACACTTTAATTTTTTATGAGATACTCAATTTGGTGCCTTCAATGGTGTATGGATGACTCTCATAATTTTTTTGGCTTTGCACTGTGTGCAGAGCTTTTATGAGTGTAGGAGTACTACAACTACACTTTGTTCACAATACAGTTAATGTCTTCAGGGGTGTATGGATTACCTTTATTGTAATTTTTGGCTTTCTTTGCACTGTGTGCAGAGCTTTTAGAAGTGTAGGAGTACCACAGCTACACTTTGTTCATAATAAGTGAATGAGGTACTACAGTTCGTGCCTTCAAGGACATATGAATGACCCTGTTTTCAATCTTTGGCAGGCTTTGCACTGTGTGCAGAGCTTTTATGAGTGTAGGAGTACCACAACTATACTTTGTTCACAATATTTGAATGAGGTGCCACAGTTGGTGCATTCAAGGGTGCATGGATGATCCTTCTTGTAATCTTGTAATTTTTGGCAGGCTTTGAACTTAGTACATAACCTTTATGAGTCTAAAAGTACCACTACAGTCGAAACCAGAAGTTTACATGAACTATAAAGAAAGAGACATATGTATGTTTTTCTCAATATCTGAAATGAAATCAGAATAAACAGTTCCTATTTTAGGTCAATTAGGATTACCATAATTATTAATATTTGCCAAATGACAGAATAATGAGTGAGAGAGAATGTTTTAAGGCATTTTATTACTTACTGCAAAGTCAAAAAGTTTACGTACATTGCATTAGTATTTGGTGCCATTGCCCTTAAACTGAATCACTTGGGTCAAATGTTTGGGATAGTCTTCCACAAGCTTCTTGCAATATTTGGTCAGAATTTGGGCCCATTCCTCCTGACAAAACTGGTGTAACTGATCCAAGTTTGTAGATCGCCTTGCTCGCGCCTGACTTTTCAGCTTTGCTCATAAATTTTCAATAGGATTTAGATCAGAGCTTTGTGATATCCACTCCAAACATTGACTTTGTTATCCTTAAGCCACTTCGTTACCATTTTGGCAGTATGCTTCGGGTCATTGTCCATTTGGAAGACCCATTTCCAGCCTTGCTTTAACTTCCTGGCTGATGTCTTGAGATGTTGCTTCAGTATTGCCACATAATCTTCTTTTCTCATAATGCCATCTATTCAATTTTAGTTTCATCAGACCACAGGACAAATCTTCAAAAATTAAAGTCTTTGCTCCTGTGTGCATTTGCAAACATTAATCTGGCTTTTTTATGTTACTTTTTATGATGATACAGTACTCGCTTCACTTTGAATATTGACACAATCTTACTAGCTTCCGCCATCATCATCACAAGGACTTTTGCTTTTGTCCTGGGGTTGATATGCACATGTTGGACCAATTCATGTTTGGGACACAGAACCCTTCTCTTTCTTGAGCAGTATCATGGCTGGACATTTCCCATCTTGTTTGTACTTGCAGATAATTGTTTGTACAGATGAATGAGACACCTTATGGTATCTTGACATTGTACCCAAAGATGAGCCAGACTTGTGCAAGTCCACAATTCTCTTCCTGATATCTTGGCTGATTTCTTTTGACTTTCCCATGATGCTACACAAAGAAGCAGTGTGTTTCAGGTGTGCATTAAAATACATCCACAGGTGTGTCTCTAAATCACGTTATCAAGAAGTTTCCAAACACATGACATCATCATATGAGCAGTCCAGAATTGTTTAAAGGCATAGTAAACAACTTAGTGTATGTAAATTTTTGACTTTGCAGTAAGTAATAAAAATGCCTTTAAACATTCTCTCTCATTATTCTGGCATTTGGCAAATATTAATAATTGTGGATATCCTAATTTATCTTAAATGGGAAAGGTTTATTCTGATTTCATGTCAGATACTGAGAAATACTTGCATATGTGTCTTTTGATATAGTGTATGCAACCTTCTGATTTTAACTGTACATGAAAAGTGTATGAGGCCCTCCTTTATGTCTAATACATAGTGTATCTGAATCCCTCTTACATTTATTTTTTGGCAGTTCTTGCTTTCTTCATAAATTAGACTGAAATTTCCAATTTTTTAATCACAAATTAAAAAATAATACAAATTAATAAAAAATTCAATTTTGGTTTACTTTAACTATTTTTTTAATCCCTTTTTCATCTTTGCCATATATGCAAGTCATTATGCAAGAAAGAATGTTTCTTTAAATTGTTTTCCTGTAAACTCCAATTTCTCATCCATTTTGAATGTTTTATTGTCATTCCTTAAAGTGGATTAAAAGTGTGACACCATTATTCTCAGCAGTGATCTGGGAGTCAGAGATGCTGCCAGTGGTCTTCTCCATGTTCTCTTTCCATTTAGCACTTTTTCCATCCATTTAAATATTTTCACTGCCCCTCAGACCTCCTTGTAGGGTCTACCGGAATAATGCTTGGATTTTCCATTGACTCCCATTATCATTGTTACTCGAAACAAGCATTTGAGCGTTAGGAATTTCTCAGTTTAAGTAATAAGCATCCAAGCATTTTAGTGCTCGCTCATCCTTAATCATCAATTAAAAGTCATGGACAAGCCCTCAGCTTAAGGACCTCTGCTTTTCAACAGAGATTATGTACCATTATGCATTATATTTTTATCTTTGAACAGATTTCCCATAAATTTTTATGATAATACCAAATTTATACAGTTTTATTAAATAATGTTTTACATTTGTACAATGAATACACACTTTGAAAAAATGTATTTGTTTTTCTGTTTCCATATTCTAAGAGCCATACATTTTACAATTTTCAATCAACATACTGTAGTTGCCTGAGGGCTTATTTTTCATATAGGAAGCTATAACCTTTATTTTTACTATTTTGTGGTGCCTACTTTTTGATCACTTTTTATAACTCTCTTTGAGAATCATAATAAATAAAAAACAGCAATTCTAAATTTTTATCTCTCTAAACATCATTTAACGTTAAGTATAAGTGACATTTTATCTACTTTCTGCAGTTTAATGCAATTTTAAAGATGGCACTATTTTTTTTTATGTTTTGCCACTCTAGCACAAAAATGTTTGTTTTTTTCAAATCTCATCTTCTTTGGTCATCATAGTCTGATACCCATACTTTTCTTTATTTTTCTATACTCAAAGATTTTTGATAGCTTGTTTTGTAGACAAGCATATTTTTTAGCCCATACCATATTTGGCCACTTATGAATTTTTGATAATTTATTTAATTTTTTGGTAAGAGAGAAATATGAAAACAAAAATCAATATGGAATTGTGATTTTTTTTCTTTTTTTCCTAGAGTTCACCATCAAGTATGATTGATATGTTAATCTATTTTTGTGTGTAGGTATAGTAAAGATGTATATCTTCGTACCGTGTTAGCCAGTAGATAGAAAAATATTTAGAGTTGAGAGTCCTCAGTGGTTGATACCTTTTAATGGCTAACTGAAAAGATGGTAACAAATTGCAAGCTTTCGAGACTACTCAGGTCTCTTCATCAGGCTGAACTAATACAAAATCTGAAGAATCACATATTTATACACAAAAACACAGAAAAATGCAATAGGTAAGACAAGTGACGTGAAGCAGAATAGTCATTATGGCAGAGGAATGAGCATAAATATTGGAACAATTCATAGATAAGGAGAGAAAGTTTTATTACCCTCTGATTGGGGTCTGGTAATGTTTTGTGATGTTTTCACAGGGTATTTGGAGTAAATTCCTTAATTGATGTAATAGGCCATAAAACCATGTGACAGGTTCATTCCAGCTGCATCACATCTAATGTTGTGTACCTAATTATATGTACTAAATGTCCAACTGGGGGTCTGTATGTGGGGGAGACCGGGCAAAAACTGAGAACAAGGATGAATTCTCATCGCCACGCAATAAGAGAAAAAAGAATGGATCTACCTGTGGCAAAACATTTTTGCTCCCCTGATCATAGCATGTCAGATATGAAAATACTGGTACTAAGAAGCAGATTCACATCTCAAAGGCAGAGAAGAATTTGCGAATACAAATTGATGGTGACCTTTGACACTCTTAATGCTGGAATGAACCTGTCACATGGTTTTATGGCCTATTACATCAATTAAGGAATTTACTCCAAATACCCTGTGAAAACATCACAAAACATTACCAGACCCCAATCAGAGGGTAATAAAACTTTCTCTCCTTATCTATGAATTGTTCCAATATTTATGCTCATTCCTCTGCCATAATGACTATTCTGCTTCACGTCACTTGTCTTACCTATTGCATTTTTTCTGTGTTTTTGTGTATAAATATGTGATTCTTCAGATTTTGTATTAGTTCAGCCTGATGAAGAGACCTGAGTAGTCTCGAAAGCTTGCAATTTGTTACCATCTTTTCAGTTAGCCATTAAAAGGTATCAACCACTGAGGACTCTCAACTCTAAATATTTTTCTATCTACTGGCTAACACGGTACGAAGATATACATCTTTACTGTATCAAAATGGAGGATACCAGAATGTACCGCATCTTTATGGAACTAAAACCACTTCTGAAGAAACGTGCACAAATGGACAGCGATATTTTTTTCTTATCTAAATGCAAAAAGGAGAATTTAATTCCCAAAGGACTCTGGATTACAAACCCAATTCTTCACACCTACAATACCCATTATGCAAAAAACCTTTGTCACAGGACGTCTGAGAGACTTAGGAACCATCTTTTGCATGTCTGCTACAGCATAAGGAGTAACGTCCAAGGGCAATTTGAAAGCCTAAGGAAAACACTTCCAGAAACCACAGAACAAAAATTACAACAATACTACAACAAACTACGGACCTTTCTGATTCATAACAAAGAAAAGAAACTACACAGACTGCGTCTCAATTCCGGACTCTATACAAACAGATACAAAACAAAACCTGACAACTCTGACAACCACTCCATTCCAGACACAAAAGCATCTAACTGTGTCATCAATCTCTCGGATTACAAACCCAACAAAGTGGAGCTTGCCGTGCTTTCTAGAGGACTCTCATTTTGTCCTACTAAGGCCCTGGATAAAACTGAACTCTGCAGTGATATGGAACATTTTTTCAGGAGACTGCGCCTGAGGGAATACTTCAATGATACAGAAGATTCAGAAAACACTCGGACTGAAGGAAAAGGGATCTCAACAACCAAGAAGAGATCAGACTGGACACCTCCTCCTGGACGCAACCCTCATTTGGATAAATATATAGACTCATTCAGATATTTGATAAAATCCACCATCATAGCCACCAACAAGAGACAAGCATCCAACATCAGTGCCCAGGAGAGAAAGGCTATACAGTCTCTGAAAACCAACAAAGAAATCATCATTAAACCTGCTGACAAGGGAGGTGCAATAGTCATGATGAACACATCAGACTATATGAAGGAAGCAAACAGACAACTTACAGACACACGCTACTACAGAAAACTGGAGTCGGACCCTACACAGGACTATTACAAGGAACTAAGCAAGTTGGTATCTTGTCTGTCTGACAAATCCATAAGAGCCGATGACCTGATACCAGAGAGTCCAAGAACAGGGACATTCTACATGCTTCCCAAAATCCACAAAGCTGGGAATCCAGGGAGGCCGATTATTTCATGTGTGGACTCCCTTACTGAGCAGGTATCTGGATGGGTAGAGGGCATTCTTAAACCCTGGTAAAGGATACACCCAGCTACATTCAGGACACAACTGACCTACTGAATAAACTAGCAGCAATAGGTCCTCTACCAGAAGGAACCATCCTGGCCACCATGGATGTGGAATCCTTGTACTCTAATATCCCACACCAGGATGGATTAAATGCCTGCAAAGACTTCATGAAAAACACAGAGAATGATGCTGATTCTGTGGTGAAACTCACAAAATTCATCCTCACCCACAATTACTTTGAATTTGACAACAAGATCTATTTACAGGAGACTGGCACAGCGATGGGAAGTAAAATGGCTCCACAGTATGCAAATCTTTTCATGGCCAAGCTTGAAAGCGACTTTCTGTCCTCATGTCCAACCAGGCCTCGGGCCTACTACCGCTACATTGATGACATTTTAATCATCTGGACGGAGTCTGAGCAACAGCTAAAGACGTTCCACGAACAGTTCAATCAATTTCATCCCACCATCAACTTAACACTTAACTACTCCAGCACTGAAATTAACTTTTTGGACACCATCATTAAACTGAAGGACAATGAAATAGAGACATCCCTGTATCAGAAGCCAATCGACCGTCCAACATACCTTAAATGGGACAGTTTCCATCCAAAACACATAAAAAACTCTATTGTCTACAGCCAAGCCATCAGATACAACCGTATATGTTCCAACCCCATGGATAGAGATGAACACCTTGGTCGCCTTAGAAAGACCTTTTTAAATCAGGGCTACCATCCAAGAACAATTGAAAACCAAATTACAAGAGCCACCAGAATATCAAGGGATCACCTGCTACATTACAAAGCTAAAGAAGAAAATAACCGGGTGCCTTTAGTGGTCACCTACAATCCAAATCTGGAGGTGCTAAGGGGAGCTGCACGGAAACTACAACCTTTACTACAAAAAGATGCCCGGTTACAATCCATATTTCCAGACCCCCCACTACTGTGTTTTAGGCAGCCCCCAAATCTAAGAAGCATCATTGTCAGAAGTTCCCTGTCCTCCCCAACAGCTGCAGGAACCTTGCCTTGCAATCAGAAGAAATGCAAAACCTGTCCATTTATAATGACCACGGACAAGATAAAGATCCCCAACTCACATCAGGACTACAAGATACCAGGTACTTTCAGCTGCATCACATCTAATGTTGTGTACCTAATTATATGTACTAAATGTCCAACTGGGGGTCTGTATGTGGGGGAGACCGGGCAAAAACTGAGAACAAGGATGAATTCTCATCGCCACGCAATAAGAGAAAAAAGAATGGATCTACCTGTGGCAAAACATTTTTGCTCCCCTGATCATAGCATGTCAGATATGAAAATACTGGTACTAAGAAGCAGATTCACATCTCAAAGGCAGAGAAGAATTTGCGAATACAAATTGATGGTGACCTTTGACACTCTTAATGCTGGAATGAACCTGTCACATGGTTTTATGGCCTATTACATCAATTAAGGAATTTACTCCAAATACCCTGTGAAAACATCACAAAACATTACCAGACCCCAATCAGAGGGTAATAAAACTTTCTCTCCTTATCTATGAATTGTTCCAATATTTATGCTCATTCCTCTGCCATAATGACTATTCTGCTTCACGTCACTTGTCTTACCTATTGCATTTTTTCTGTGTTTTTGTGTATAAATATGTGATTCTTCAGATTTTGTATTAGTTCAGCCTGATGAAGAGACCTGAGTAGTCTCGAAAGCTTGCAATTTGTTACCATCTTTTCAGTTAGCCATTAAAAGGTATCAACCACTGAGGACTCTCAACTCTAAATATTTTTGTGTGTAGGTATGAATGTTTAGATACTCAATTTATTTAATTGTCATCTTTTGAGAGCAGTGACTTACATTTTTCTGATTATAGATAACGTCTTGTTTTTGCCTAACAAGCTGTAGTTTTTATGGGTATAAGTTTGGGATTCATATGGCATTTAAATCTCTTTTCATTTCACATTTTGTGAGCCAAGATGAAAAAAAAATCTAGTATAGTTTTTAATTTTTTCTCATGTGGGAAAAATCTTTTGTGGAACATGCAGAAAGGATTGACAGATGTATATACTGTATGTGTGTAGTATTGATCATTACAAAAGTGACAATACCAAATATCTATAGCTTTTTACTAGTGGATCTGATGTTTTATTTTACAAGATAAGTTTATCAATCTATGGAGGATTGACTTCAAGTTGAATTTCCTTAAATTCACAGGTCTTCACAAATTCGAACACTGTGCTATTCAATTTCATGAAAATTGCAAAAATGAATCAAATAGAAAAAGCCCTGTGCCATTACACACACTGCTGAAGACTCACAGGGAGGATAATGACTTCAGACTTCAGGCTGTGATGTGATAAAACCCTAAGGCTATCTCATCACATGGTCTGTCAAGGCCAATCAAAGAGGTTATCACTGACAGTATAAAAGATGAGGGACAGCCAGTGAGTGCCACTTTAGGCTTTTACAGTGTAAGGACAGAATATGAGAACAGCTCATTCACCTAGGTATAGAAAAGGGATTATTCTGAATATGGTGTACTACTGCAGATCTGAAGCACACAGAAAAAGGTACTGGTGGTCTCAGTTTGTAAATAATATTCCAAACATTCAAGTGATATAGTATTGCAGCATTGTAACAATGTTATTTGCATGCAGAGTAACCCTATATGTGCTGGTAAATAGCATTTTTTTTTCAAAGTAAAAAAAAAATCCTGTTAAACACAAGTGTCTATCAAACAAAGTGGACGTGATATAATTTTTTTCACACTTCATTGTAATAATCAAATATTGCTCTAGATTCTTACTACTGGTAGGTGTGAGGGGTCGAGTTCCCGCTTCTGCACAAGGGGAATCTCGAGCCATTCTGGCTGCGGTCTCCCATTCGTCTCCGGCCGCAGTGGACTTTTCTCAGCTTAGACGTCGGTCCCAGCGTCTAGCCCAGTCTAACAGTGTGCAGAGGATTACTGCTGCCTCTCTAGACTCTGCTATTGTGGCCAGTACTGGTTAGCGGTGAGCAGACTTCTTTAGGACAAAGTCCTTGTTTTCCCCTTCTGAGCATGCTCAGGGTGAGATCTCTCATTGGAGATCAGGGGTCACATGCTCAGGTTCTGCAGCAGCTCCTATTGGTCCGCCAGGAAGGTCCTGTGACTACTGGGGTTCTGGAACAGTTTCATTGGTCCTTGTTTCTGGCAGGTCCTGTAGCTGTTACTATAAAAGGGTGGCATGGCTGGGCCGCCATGCGCTAGTATCAATTGCATTATGTGCTTTGCGCCAGTGTGATCATGCACGCATGTGGTTAGGGCTCGGCTGAAATAAGCCCCTAGAATACCGGCTTCTCCGGTGAGGAGATTGCTTGATTGCGTTGCTGTCTGCGTGATCACGGACTGCTATCCGCACAGCAGTTATCTGTGTATCCCTGTGGTGTTAACAGAACATAGTCTTTCTCTCAGCGGCTCTGTGACACAACAGGGTTCGCTTTATAACGCTGGTTCAGCGCCCTAGCGTTTTACTCTGCGGCTCACTGAAGCTAAGTGAGTTCGCACCTATCGCCATTATAGCGCTGTGGCATTCCCGTTAGCGGCTCTGGGGATTAACAGAGTTGCACTTACTGCCACAGTGCGCTACGGCGTTTATTTTAGCGACTCTGCGGGATAACAGAGTTCGCTACTTTCGCCATCTTACTAGCAGCAGGCTTCGCCTGCACGGTGGACCCCGGGCTGCGAACGCACCTCTCTAATATATCTATTAGGTGCGTTCCGCAGACCCTAACAGGTAGGTGAACCTATGCATCTTTTTTTGTGCAGTCTTCTTAGTAATAAAAATTCGTATTAACAAATTACCCACAGGGTTAATTAACCCTATTTAAGGGTTTGCGATTAAAACTTGACTCTATTTAGTTTAATTAATAAACGTGGTCTAAATTATTTAAAAATAGTGAAGCAAGCTTGTATTATTGATATTTCTATATTGTATTGGATTCTTGTGTATGAGGAACCCTACCCTATCGGCTATTTACCCAAAACACATTAGTGAGAATGTATTTGCTACCTAAATCATGGCTGCAGTCCATGAGTTTACATAGCACTATGAGGGAGAGTATTCCTATTAGTATACAAAAACCACTAGGGCTGGTTAAAAGTGTGTCATTGCCCCTCCAACAAGTTTCAACTAATCAGGTTTCATCAGGAGTTGGGCTATAATGAGCTCTCATATGGAGTTTCAGACCTTTTAAAGTCTGCACTGGCATTATTTTCCCATACGCCAATTAAATACCATCTTTAGGGTAGCTAATAAGCTTTAAGGTCATAAACAATGCTTATTTTTCCCCCAGAGCCAACTATGGCTCATCTTACATATCGAACCATTTAGGATTTGGTAAATATATGCACATTAATCTCCTCTATTGTCACATAATTGTTAAAGATGAAATAATAAACCAATACTTTCCTTTGGCGTCTAAGTCATCAAGAAGCATCATCAAAGGTTTCATTATGTATTGGTTGGACTTGCCAGCGAATTGAATCATACCTGAAGCACATCTGAGCATAAGACGATAGCAGTCATTATTGATCCCCCTCTCTATTGGTTAGACTTACCATCCTAAAAAAATTGGAGGGCTGTCAGTGCGCATATCATGGGACTTAGTTTCAATTTCAGTTTACAATCCTATTAAAGGTGGCTTATATATTCTATTGCAGTGTAAAGCACATTTTTATATTTTTATTTTGAAAAACAGCATTATAAAGCCTATACAATTATTGTAAATTATTATATGTATATTATGATAACAAAGGGAATTATTCATACTGCATTAGGATGTATGTATAGCATAGACCGGACTAGGTACATCTAATCAGCTGCCATATATCACATGTTATCCTATTTTATGTTCCCTTAAACTCCATAAATGCTATCAATACTCACTAATTAATATTGACCATAGTCTAAGAGCATTTAGGTAACCTAATATGCATTACTAAATTGCCATGTTAAAGGTGTTACCCGAGCATGCTCGTGTGCTAACAGAGTGTCTTTGGCATACTCAAAAATATGTTTGAGTACCCATGGCTGCATGTCTTACAGTTGTTCGACAGCCATTACACATGCAGAGACACGTTACACTTGCCTAACAAACAGCACTTTAAGTAAGACAAATCACCAAATGGAAGTCAAGCAAGGAGCAAAGTTTTCATGTTATTTTCCACAGAGACAACTGACAGGCAACTGAGAGATGATGATGATTTTGTGGTGGACAAGACTTAGGAACCAGCCAGGGGTACCAAGGAAGTTAAGTCATCAGAGTAGGAGGTGGTTGTTTTCAGTGATATACAGTTCAGGTTACACTAGTCTAAAAAGTTTCTCTAGGGCAAGATCCTTTTGGTCTGCGGTTAGCTCTGCATCTGCAAATGCTGTTGGTGGAGGAGGCTTAAAATTGCCTGAAGTCTGGTGGTGGTGATGAGTCATACGAGGGGATATCGCCTGTGTGGAAGTTGCTTTGCATTTTGCAGCCAAATGCTTCTTTGGTAGCCCGCAAGCTCTGTAAGTGGAAAATAACTCATAGACATCCCAGCTTGTATAGACTAGTAAGAACGATACTCCAAAAGCACATAATTTGCTCAAAGAAGCACTCTCATCAAAATTTTTATCCTATGTATATTGCAACCATAATATTATATAGCACCATGTATTTATAATTGCTCGTTTTGCCCTTCCATCCTGCTAATTCTTCCTGTTTTCCATTCAGTCTATTACATCGTGTGATTAAAAACTGACTAGCTGAATGCTGCTAAGCTCTATGTAGAAACAGCACTTCTATTTTCCCTGCATGAGTCACAAGTCACTGCAAAAGAGCCCTTCAGGTGGGAGGAGAGAACAGCTGGGTCAGGAGTTGAAAAAGAAATATAAATGCAAGGGCAAGAAATTTCCTATTTCTACATATAGCAGAGAAAATAGAAGAAATAGCTAGCTAGAAAGGCAAAATGGAAATTGTGAGCACACAATGCTATGTAATATGATGACTGCAATGTAATAGGATAACAACTTTGATGAGAGGGCTTCTTCAATTTGGAAAATCAAATAATCAGAGCAAATCTTATGATGTTCTCCTCCTCCTTCTCGCCAAGTTTGCACACACTGCAGCATGGATTTTGACCCACTGCCTCATACAGATCTTCTCCAATGTTTACATTTTCAGGGCTGTTACTGGGTAACATTGAGTTTTATCTCCCTCCAAAGATTTTCTATTGGGTTCAGATCTGGAGACAGAATAGGCCACTTCAAGACCTTGAAATCCTTCTTATGGAACCACTCCTTAGTTGCCCTGGCTGTGTGTTTCGGATCATTGTCATGCTGGAATGCCCAGCCACAACCCATCTTCAGTGCTTTTACTGAGGGAACGAGGTTGTTGATCAAAATCTAAATGACCCCATCAATCCTCCCTTCAAAGAGGTGCAGTCATCCTGTCCCCTTTGCAGATAAGCACCCCAAAGTATGATGTTTCCATTACCATGCTTCATGGTTGGGACAGTAGTCTTGGGGTTTTACTCATTCTTCTTCTTCCAAACACGGTGAGTGGATTTGATACCAATAAAGTTCCATTTTAGTCTCATCTGACCACATAACTGTCTCCCATGCCTCCTCTGGATCATCCAGATTGTCATTGGTGCACTTCAAACGGGATGAGCATGAGCAGGGAGACCTTATGGTGATTGAGCTGGAAGTTGTTATTGCAGTGTAAGGACCAGAGAGATGCTGGGAACCGGGTGAAGACAGCAATTGATGAATGTCACAATACACTTGTACTACAGTACATACAATTTTACATACATTTCAGGAATAAAAAATTAAGTGCTTATTTTATGGGAGAAAGAGGGTGATTTCAGTTTTTTTTCTTTTCTTTTTCCTTTTTTTGTCGTTTTTGCTCTAAACACTGACTGAGCTCTGTTACAGTGTGTCAATGTAAAGCCTCATTCAGACGTCTGTTACAACTGAAAAAGACTTTACAACTTTCTCTGCAAACTGCATCAGAAGTGCAGACGTTGTTCCTGGTTACTGCACTCTGCACTTTCCACTTCAATGTAGTTTCGAGTCTGTATGCCGTGTTCAGAGAGTTTTTAACTCGAACACTGCAGTGATGACAGTGACAGTGAGCAGCTTGACATTGTACTGATAATACCAGGCTACTGACCTGTTCTCACTGCTGTAAGAAGTTTTTAACACAATCTTGCTCTTACCACTCAAAGTAAAGAAACAGCAGTGCCTTCTTCCAGTGGTGGCCTTCCTCACCTCAGCTGCCTTGGGACTTCTTTCTCTACAGCTGACTGGACCTGCTTTCATGGCTTACTGCTGAACAATGCGGTTACAAGGGGGTAGTGTAGGTCAGCACATAGTGCTGGGTTTCAATAAAGTGAGGCTTGGATTCCCCTACAGTTGTGATCTCGGCAGTCTACTCGGCCTGCACAATTCACCGCTGAGGCAGCTATAGCATATGGGATGTGGTTTGACAGTGATCACAGTCTCCTATGGCCATGAGGCCTCCCAGTGGCAAGCTTTGCATTTTTTCCAAGCGCTTTCTACATCGACTCCCAGTTTCAATTTTCTGTGGTGAGTCCCTGGTCCCTGATCCACAGCTCCAGGTCTTCTCCCATTTACCCAGGGTATTATACATTCAGCAGTCACTGAAGGTTATACTTCATTAGTCCAGCATTCCTTTGACATTTATTCTGATGAAGGTCCCATTATTGGACCGAAAACGTTTAATTGTTTCATGTCTGGATGCATCTTCATTAAATGATTTTTCGTGTCACAATTTGAGTGCCAAGTTTTTTTGAACTACATTTACCAGGCTGGATACCTGACTTGTGCACCTATTCTCACTTTAGTTGAGTGCCGTGGTTATTTTCTACATATACTAATTTGTATTGCCATAGTAGAATGCAAAATGTTGTTTTGAACATATGGTTGATAGGAATGAACTTCCCTCCGTACTTCTAAATTTGTCTTCCCATAATGTATTAATATAGTGCTTAAATAATCTTTATAGTTTTAGACTGTGTGATCTTAATTGATAGATATTAAGGCCGGAGTACACAGCACTAAATTCATTAGGAGGCACACATCACTTAATGTGCTAGGCGCTTCTTCTGAGTTGTGTGTGCGTCTATGCGCCTTCCACGAAATGCTACTGGGATGATCTGTCCCATCTCTTTCCTAGCTCTCCTCATTTCTCCCAAGCTGATTCAAACTGACTTGAAAACATTTTCTGTACCACTCCCCATTACAAAAATATGTCACGTTTTAAAGGTTTTATGGCAGTTTTCCAATGTAAAAGCTTTAATGAATCGGCTTAATTGTGCTAAAACAGCAATTTGCAAATTAATTAATTTTAAAATTATTTTGTCTCCCCCAAAAAACTACAAAGTATTGCCCGTTAGATTTATCTTTCTCCCAATTAACTTATTGTGTAATGTCTGTTGTCAATTGTAAACCATCTTTAGCATTAAAAAAGCATAGACTCTACATGCCTGGTTCCCACAGTGAAGCATGGAGGAGGAGGTGTGATGGTGTGGGGGTGCTTTGCTGGTGACACTGTTGGGGATTTATTCAAAATTGAAGGCATACTGAACCAGCATGGCTACCACAGCATCTTGCAGCAGCATGCTATTCCATCTGGTTTGCATTTTGTTGGACCATCATTTATTTTTCAACAGGACAATGACCCCAAACACATCTCCAGGCTGTGTAAGGGCTATTTGACCAAGAAGGAGAGTGTTGGGGTGCTACGCTAGATGACCTGGACTCTACAGTCACCAGACCTGAATCCAATCGAGATGGTTTGGGGTGAGCTGGACCGCTCACCGCTTCAATTTTGAATAAATCCCCAACAGTGTCACCAGCAAAGCACCCCCACACCATCACACTACCTCCTCCATGCTTCACGGTGGGAACCAGGCATGTAGAGTCCATCCGTTCACCTTTTCTGCGTGCAAAGCAGTAATCAAAGCAAAAGGTGGCTACTTTGAAGAACCTAGAATATAAGACATATTTTCAGTTGTTTCACACTTTTTGAAAAAGTGTAATGTATAATTCCACATGTGTTAATTCATAGTTTTGATGCCTTCAGTGTGATTCTACAATTTTCATAGTCATGAAAATACAGAAAAATCTTTGAATGAGAAGGTGTGTCCAAACTTTTGGTCTGTACTGTACATGCTGACATTTTTCCCCATTTATCTTTGAAAGCTAGCCCTAGCTCAGTGAGATTGGATGGAGACGCCTCTGAACAGCAATTTTCAAGTCTTGACACAGATTTTCAATGGGATTTAAGTCTGGACTGTGACTGGGCCATTCAAGCACTTGAATATGCTTTGATCGAAACCGTTCCATTTTAGTTCTGGCAGTATGTTTAGGGTTGTTTTCTTGCTGGAAAGTGAACCTGTGCTGTAGTCTAGCAGGTTTTCTTCCAGGATTGTCCTATATTTACTGTAGCTCCGTCCATCGTCCATCAGCTCTGCCCAGCTTTCCTGCCCTAGCTGAAGAAATTCATCCCTGTAGCATGATGCCATCACCACCATGTTTGATGGCGAGGACTATATGGAAGAAGAACAGCATTTCTTTTGTTCTAGGTGCATGGATAGGGTCTCAATCCGTTACATATAAAAAGTACAAGAATTTGGCACTCTATTTGGTAAGTTTATTTACAGCGTGAAGCAAGTGTGCTAAATGTTTCGGTCGTCAAACTTTCATCAGTAGGATAGTAAGTGATTCAAACATATAGCATATGCGTATCCGGCTCTTTTTGTTTCAAGCATAAGCTTGTGCCTTCATAAACTGAGCCTATGGAAGCCAGTAGGCTGGAGACTTCTGTCGCTAAGGAAATAAGACCATGTTAGTATTCTTCTACAATTAGCATTTTGCATTTAGCACAAAGAATTCTACTTCTTCGAAACACATCAGTTTCTGGCTAATTTCAGCTACTGTACCTTCAGCACATGACATCACAACATCTGACATTCCTGTCACCAGGAACTCACACATGTAGTTACCATGGACTCTACTGGCCCGAGTGCCCTGCACAATAACCACTACTACTGCACACAGGATCTCAGAGAAAATGTATACTCCTACCTGATCTTGCCATAACCATTAGATTAGATTTTCTTAACTTCAAGGATTTGGACTTGTTGACTCTATGGAAAGAGTAACCACTAGCACTGGAAGCAAAACTACATAGCTTCATATTTATTAATTTATGTTTAGGGACATAGCTTACTCATACCATAAATTGCGAGTGAGCATCAACTTGGTTTCACTCTATTTTATTATGTATAGGTTTTATGCTTTTTTAGCATTTATTATCAATCCAAAATTAGATAGGACTCGTATAATATTGCCAGCAGCTGCTATAGTTAGTCACATTTTTTGTTGATACTATCATACTTATCATAATTTTTGTCAATTCTAATATATATATATGTTATATATATATATATATATAGTATATATTACATTCTTCAATTATGTACATTATATTATTCTGAAATCCAAAATGTTAGCTCTCGTAAGATTAATGAAATTGTTTACAATGAGAAGTATTCAATCAGCATCAGTTTTCAGCTTTTAGTTGTAATCACGGATGGTGTCTTTTATTGGCAAAACATTAATGAAACCTAAACAATAAAAAATGGTATATTAACATGACTTTTTTTTCATACTCTAGTGCAACCGGTTTGTAATTCCTTTGTAATAAACTTTGAAATATCAGTAATTTGGCAAGATGTTTAATTGAAAAAATATCTATACATTGGATTGATAATTGACTAGTACATATCAAATATTACCTTGTATAAATGAGGTAGCAAATGTGAGGTACTCTATGTCTCTAGGCATATTTTGTTTTCTATTGAGTTGTAATAAGAGCACTTTGCTTTTACAGTGGGAAAATGCCAGTCTACCGTCAGTTCTCTGCTGTGGGACCACTTGCTGTGTTAATTCCCAGAGCTGAGAAAATGGCAACAGTTCAAAGTTTTATTTTTTTCTTCAGCATTGACTTTTAAGCTGTCTGTGTATGAATTCTTTGTATGAAAGAAAAAATCCTATATATTTATATTATTGATTCTTCCTAGGAACCTATGCTTCCTCATCTTCACTGACATCTTGAGCATTTTTTGGTTATAAATGTAGGGTAATGATTTATGGTTGGGGTACTTGATGGTGTATGTATTACTTTTTTTAAGGAAAGGTTATTATTCATTACAATAGGGCAAGTAGCTGGCAAATGCATAGAGTAGGAAGGCAATGAAGCTTTATAAAGCAGAGCAGAAAAACATATATTATATAACATACTGTATAAGACATTTATTTATAGTCAGGTGACATTTTTATTGACTTTAAGTACTGAAACATTTGCTTGAGTCAATAAAATGCAAGTTTAATGTTCATTTTCTGCTTGTAAAACTAAATATTTGCCTTTAATAACTATCAAAACCATTGTATTAAATAAAACACATTTAAAGATGTTAAAGATTTTTTCAATATCGTATTCCTGTGGCGAGATATCATTAAAATTATGGAACAGATGTTGTAGCTCTGCGGCTCCAATGGTTCAATGAAAATACTTATTCTCCTGTTTTCTGTACAGAAGGGATACTTGGTATAATGTGGGTACAAATCACCATTCACATTAGTGTTCACATTATGAGTGACTTAGGCAGCAGTACTTAGTATGCAGGCATGATGAGAACATTCATTTTACCTAAATGTGCTATTTTTGAGAAAATTCACTTTTGAATTAATTACCTATTTGATCAATATTTTCAATACTATTTTTTAGTATTCAGATTTTTTATGTTTGCATTAAGTTTTCATTTATGAATTGCTTGCAAAGATGGGATATATGTGACCATGGCATTAGAAGAAAATTTGTAAACTCATATGAGTAACTTTCCTTGCGGTTGGTCATATTAGGCAATTATAATATTTTGCCACAAAAAACTGGGAAAATGTAATGACTTGAGTATAATCCTGGTATGCATGACATCCTCATCCCTATCCTGGTTTGCATGACCTCCTCATCCCCATCCTGATGTGCATGGCCTCATCATCCCTATACTGGTATGCATGGTCTTCTCATCCCTATCCTGGTATGCATGGCCCCCTCATCACTGGGTACAAGGTGCAAGAAGGAGAAATTCAGGAAATCAATTGTGCCTACCGCTATGGGGATGTATAACAATTCACTAAGGGTGAAAGATGGCCACGACCTAGGACTGGCGTACTAATGGAAATGATTAGAGATTTGTGTACCTTTGTTTGTTACGTAATGTGGTTAGTCATGTGCAAGATCTGTGTCTAGTAATTACTCTATGTAATGCTGTTTGTAATGTTTTGTTTATAATGCTGTTGTAACGCTGCTGTGATACCACAATTTCCCTCGTGATCAATAAAGTGTATCGCATCGTATCGTATCTTATACTGGCATGCATGGCCCTCTCATCCCCAACCTGATATGCATGGCCTCCTCTGTTAGGGTCTGCGGAATGCACCTAATAGATATAGTAGAGAGGTACGTTCGCAGCCCGGGGTCCACCGTGCAGGCGAAACTTGCTGCTAGTAAGATGGCGAAAGTAGCGAACTCTGTTATCCCGCAGAGTCACTAAAATAAACGCCGTAGCGCGCTGTGGCAGTTAGTGCGAACTCTGTTAATCCCCAGAGCCGCTAACGGGAATGCCACAGCGCTATATGGCGATAAGTACGAACTCACTTAGCTTCAGTGAGCCGCAAATTAAAACGCTAGGGCGCTGAACCAGCGTTATAAAGCGAACTCTGTTGCGTCACAGAGCCGCTGAGAAAAAGGCTGTGTCCTGTTAGACTCACAGGGATACACAGATGACTGCTAAGCGGATTGCA
This sequence comes from Oophaga sylvatica, assembly GCA_033576555.1. Lineage (NCBI taxonomy): Eukaryota > Metazoa > Chordata > Amphibia > Anura > Dendrobatidae > Oophaga > Oophaga sylvatica. The sequence continues at coordinate 235,439,431 of JARQOD010000002.1, forward strand.
GTCTGAGGTCATGCAGTCAGAACACAAGCAACAATCTCCTCACCGGAGAAGCCGGTATTCTAATGGTGTTTTCAGCCGAGCCCTGAACACGTGCATACAATCTTCTCACCGGAGGTGCCGGTATTCTAGGGGCTTATTTCAGCCAGACCTAACCACATGCATACATGACCTCACTGGCGCAAGCATGTAACAGATTGGATACTAGCGCATGGCGGCCCAGCCATGCCACCTTTTTATAGTAACAGCTACAGGACCTGCCAGAAAAAGGACCAATGAGAAACTGCTCCAAAACACATGTAGTTTCAGGACCTTCCTGGCAGACCAATAGGAGCTGCTGCAGTACCTGAACATGTGACCCCTGATCTCCAATGAGAGATCTTACCCTGGGTATGCTCAGAAGGGGAAATGCTGGACTTCGTCCTAAAGACGTCTGCTCCAGCACTGGCTATAATAGAAGATCCAGGAGGGGCAGCAGCAAGTCTCTGCACAGTATTGGAATGGGCAAGACGCTGGGACCAACGCCTCTGCTGAGCAGGCTCCACTGCGGCCGGAGACAGATGGGGGACCGCAGCGGGAATGGCTCGAGATTCCCCTTGTGCAGCATTGGGAACTCGAACCCTAACATCCTCATCTCTATACTGGTATGCATTGCCTCTTCATCCCCATCCTGGTATACATGGCACTCTCATCCCCATCCTGGTATGCATGGCCCATCAGAAAAACATAAAAAAAATATAGTTACCTTTCTTGCCTTGCAGCATCCTGTTTTGATGCCAGTAGCTGATTTATGCTTGTTAGCAGCGCATGGCAGTGACGTCATGCTCTGCTTACAAGCAGAGGACAGCTCTCGGAATACTCATTGCTCTCCATGCTGGGACTATGGGCAGTGAATATTCATTGATCTTTAATAGCGGGCACAGTAACATCAGCCGCTGGCTTGCTGCAGTGACCGGGCAATCACGTGTACCCACTACTAGAGGGTATGAATATTCACTGCTCTCCACGCCCATAGGAAGCCGGCAGCTGTGGCTAACAGCTTGTTTGCTATTAAAGAGAAATGAATATTTACTCCTCTCCACTTCTTTGGGCATGGAAAACAATAAATATTCATTTTTCTTTAGCAGTGGGCACAATTGTAAACCGCAGCAGCTGGTTCCTGCCTCCTGTGACCCGCTGATTTGCTGCCGCTCCCCCTCCATCTTATAGTCCGAACAATGTCGTAAGTGGAGCCCTCACTCAAGCCCAAAATGTGCTAACTCAGCTTATGTTTTTTCCCCTTTCTAATTGTCTATATATCTATATGTGCAATTGAGGGCCTCTGTTTCTAAATGATAGGGGAATCACAACTGAAAATAATGTCATTGGTTGCAGCTGAGACTTCAGTACAGCTTACATATTACTGCTGTTACTTGCAATTGGTTACATACTGTAGTCATATGTCTCATTATACACTTGCCATGTTGACTGCAAGTGTCAGGCCACGTTCCCACATTCAGTATTTGTAAGCCAAAATTAGTAGGGGAACAGTCAGATTTAAAGTATAATAGAGACGCATCACCACTTCTGTATTTTTCAGAACTCACCAAATACTGAATTTGTCAATGTGGCCTTTGGTATGGAGAAAGTAGTTGAGTCCGCACCACTCATAACTTTGGGCTGTATTTTACAGTTAACATGTGCTGGTAACTGTTAGGTCTGATTATGACAGTTTAAGCCTTTAAATTCCATGTTCAATTTTAACATTTGGTTTAGTAGGAGACAGCTAAGAACATAACACAATACAATGCAATACAGAAGAGAAACATGATGACCCCTGAAACAATAGGTCTCTTAGAATCAAGAAGTATCTTAAAAAATATGAGATATAAAAAATATATTTTTGTTCACAAATGCATTTACTAAAATTAATATTAGCTAGCAAGTGCTTGTTAAAAAGGAAGAAAAAAAGTGTAATTGTAATTCAATTGCAGTAGGACATACTATATGCAGCTATTGAATAGCATTGAGTCACTGCTGCAGCTAGCACCTCTCCTATTTCTCTTCCCTCCATCATTAGTTAAATCTCTATATTACTCACAGACTATTATTCTCATATTCTTCACTTCTGGTAAAACACATTATATTCTGAAATATGTGTCCAACGTTTTAGGACCTCCTTTTGTAATCTACAGTATATAGACTAGGCCCCTGACATCACCATAACACATTGCCTGAAGTGCTGAAAAGATGCATCATTATGTCAAAGGCCTCATCGGCAATGGAAACTTAGGCCAAGAGAAAAGATGGATCTGGGGAGGACATTGAAAGTGATGCAGAAGTGAATGAAGCTTTAAAAAAACAGAAAAACAACAAGAATCTGCTAATCTGCTCAGCTGACAAGGGTGAGACAATCGTGATCCTAGATACAAGACTATACAAGAAGCTAAATCTCAAGGATTTGGAAATGTTGATATCTATTGTGCATGCTCTAGAGATCCTACTAAGGACTTTAATACTATGATATGTGGTGAGGATCTCCATAAAGGAGCTTTGGACAAATAATTGGCAGAATATCTTTACATCGATCACCCCATTACACCTATTTGCCATTCACTACCAAAGTTGATCATTATGAATGACTATTCTATGATGTGGTTGCGGTATATCCATACATCCAAACCATATAGCTTTATCGTGCTTATCATTTAAACAATCTTAACACATATAGCCCAGAAATCAAAGCGTTTTTATTGTCCTCAGTGAATATTGTTCTTAATCACAACCACTTTAGTTTTGATAACCGTTTTTTTCTACAAAAGAGAGTTATGAGTGTGGGGGCTAAATTTTGTCCATCATTGGCCCACACAGTCATATCACAATGAGAGGAACTATATTCATATAATGAAAGCAACATCTATAGTCATAAAATAATATAGTACGGTCGATTTATAGATGACCTCATTCTGGTATGGGGTGGCACAAATGAGGAGGCTATGGAGTTTGTGCAATAATAAATTTGCAATTTACTAATTTTTTCTTGATATAAGCATTAATTTCTCAGACATACAGCTAACAGCAGACAAGAATAATCATACACATAACAAATTAGATCCACAGAAGTAAAGGATTGAATGGAGAGGAGATCCATGATAAAAAAAAAGTTTTTAATTATATTGAATGATAAATATTAAAAAATCAACAGTAAAATTAAAAGCATAGATGCCAAATGGGGGATATCGGTAGGTGGCAAAAAATAGACAAGGATAGGATAAAGGTAATTGTAATGTATTTGAATAGTACTATGACGTCATATATTCCTAGGTCATTGTTATAGAACAGGTTGCAGGTATAAGACACGAGTCAACGTATAATGGATAATAAAATAAGTATACAATGTGTTGGCCCATCAATGATCAGGGGAATCCTCCATATAGTTCCATGGCAAGAAGGTTAGATGTAAAGAATTGTGCAGAGGTTCAGTTGGACAGTATATAATGTTGCAAAATGCAGGTTAGTGAAATATATTTGAATCAGTGCACTTTCCTTAGAAATGTACATCAGATGTATATACTGTAAATCTAGGAAAGTGCACTATATGAAGATTTCCCCTGAACATTGTATACTTGTTTTACTATCCATTATACATTGACTCGTGTCAGTCTGATGTATGTTGATTTTTTTAATATTTATGGTTCAATAAAATTAAAAAAAATTTTTATCATGCATCTCTACTCCATTCGCTCCTTTACTTCTATGATTCAAATTTATTATGTTTCATCAATTTTATGAAGTGCATGCAATACTATCAGCGGATATCATTGTGTAATTAGGAATAATCATAAAGTCAAATACAGTGCCTTGCGAAAGTATTCGACCCCCTGGAACTTTTCAACCTTTTCCCACATATCACATCAAAGCAAAAGGTGGCTACTTTGAAGAACCTAGAATATAAGATATAATTTCAGTTGTTACACAATTTTTTGTTAAGTATGTAATTCCACATGTGTTAATTCATAGTTTTGATGCCTTCAGTGAGAATGTACAATTTTCATAGTCATGAAAATACAGAAAAATCTTTAAATGAGAAGGTGTGTCCAAACTTTTGGTCTATACTGTATGTAAATATTGTTTTTAAGAATGATCGTTGTGATATTTTATTTTATTTACACCATAGCGATTCTAATCTTTTTATCTGATGCATTGTGCATTTTGAAGAATATTTTCATTTATTAGTACTGTTTTCCTCAACAGTTCTGTGATTTCTTGAGTTCCAGATCATTTTCTAGTTTCCAGCCTTTAAAAACAAACAATTGCTTTCATTAGATTGTTTAATGGGGTCTTTTGTAGCCTTAATCACCCCATCTAACTGTCCATTTTTCTTTGTTTTCCTTGTATTAGCCTTCCACATCTGTGGTCTAATTAAATTGATATGGCATGTGTAAGAAAACATCTTGTTTACTTATATTCCATCTTTCTTTTCACTTTGTCGCAGCTGTTTCTCCTGCTGTTGCATCCATTTTATTTTGTTTGATTATTTAAAGGAAAAGAAGGCTTCTCTTAGATCGAATAGTAAAGCGGTACAAACGCACACAGTACAGATGGCCTATTGTAACAAAATGGCAAACATATAAAGAAATGTTTTCTGTTTTTTAGTATTTGGACCATTTTATGAGAAGATGTTATCTTGTTTATCTGTTTAGTAAATTAAATGGTGTCATACAATGCAAATGGAAACATTCATTCCTTTCAAAGTAATGAATTAAAATGTAATAGTTGTTATATTTAATGTAAATCAATCTTTATGATCATAGAATATATATAACTTTTTTAGGTTATTCTTTAAAATACACCATAAATATTTGTTCCACAAAACATCAAATCTAATTCACTAGCTTGACCCGTGCGAAATGTTCGCACATTGGTCGTTTTGGGCGCAGGCAATTTCAGAAAAAGCAAACTGGTCAAATGTAAATGTATTTCATGAGATGATGAACACAGACAGGCATTTATTTATGTAGATTGGTAATACAATAAATTGATTTGATAAGTAGAGGCCAAAAAATGTCTTCTGGTTGAGGTGCCACCTGCAGGTCATTTTTTCTTTCTGCAGGTTTATGAAAATGAATGTTTAAACTGTATTTAGTGATAAAATCATGAATGTGGGGTTTGTTTGGCTCTTTTCTTGCTGAAGGGGCCAGTTTACGTTTCAAATGGTGCATCATTTGTGTGTGTGGGGTGAAGTAATCAGCGAAAAAGCAGTGCATGTTCACAAATGTGTTTGCATATGTGACTCACCATTTGTGTGTGGGGCGAAGTAATCAGCGAAAAAGCAGTGCATGTTTACAATTGTGTTTGCATATGTGACTCACCTGCAGTGAAGTGTGCAGTCCTCCAATGTGCCTGAAATAGGCTGGGCAAGCACTTGGGCAAGCTGGAAAGACCCCAAGGGAAATGTTTGGATTTGTTTGTAATGTCTGTAAGCAGCTTTGTGGTAGTGTGCTTTGGGGTAATGTGCTGACACCTGCAGGTCATTTGACCTTTCAAATGTGTATCATTTGTTTGTGTGGGTGGAGTATGAACGGAGCAAGTGTGCAATTCAATAGGCAGTGCATGTTTACAATTGTGTTTGCATATGTTACTCACCTTCAGTGAAGTGTGCAATCCTCCACTTTGGCTGTAATAGGCTGGCCAAGCAGTTCGGCAAGTTGGAAAGCCCGCAAGTGAAATGTTTGGATATGTTTGTGATGTCTGTAAGCAGCTTTGTGGTAGTGTTCTTTGGGGTAGTGTGGTGCCACCTGCAGGTCATTTTTCCTTACTGCAAGTTTATGAAAATTAATGTTTAAACTGTATTTTGTGATCAAATCGTGGATGTATGGTTTATTTTGCTATTTTCTTGCTGAAGGGGCAAGTTTACCTTTCAAATGGTGTATCATTTGTGTGTGTGGGTGCAGTATAAATGTAGATACAAAGTAATCACCGAAAAACAGTGTTTAGAATTAATAGAATAGATTAAAATAGCTTCTTAATAACACAGTAATGATGGTACTCATGTTTCTATTATCATGTTTATCCAAATGTCTGTTTTTTGACCCGAGGTCATCATTTTTTTATTTATTTATTGCACAGGTGCCATCTGATGAATACTCTCATCAGCCTCGCCTGCTCTCTCTGCTATCAGCGGCAGCAGGTATATGCTGAGAGTAGTATTCTATTATCAGCCGATGCCTGTGACCAGTGGTAACAACTGCTGGCTTACATGCTGTCATCTGAAGCACGCATCTCAAAGCCCATCTTTGCTGCCTGTCACACACATGACAGTGTGGAAAACAATGGATATTCGACTGGGGTCTTGGTTCAGGTTCGAGTTCGGGTACTGTTCTAGTACCTGTTCTAGTTCTGGGGCAGCAGGGTGGCTCAGTGGTTAGCACTGCAGCCTTGCAGCGCTGGAGTCCTGGGTTCGAATGACACTTAGGACAACATCTGCAAGGAGTTTGTATGTTCTCCCCGTGTTTGCATGGGTTTCCTCCGGGTACTCCGGTTTCCTCCCACACTCCAAAAACATACTGATAGGAAATCTAGATTGTGAGCTCCATCGGGGACAGTGACAATAATGTGTAAAGCGCTGCGGAATATGTTAGCGCTATATAAAAATAAAGATTATATAAAAATAAAGATTTATTAAGATTATTTAGTACCCGAAACAAACACTTTTTTCAAATATTGGCCAAACCTGCCAGACCCGAACATCCATGAGTTCTCCCATCACTAATGGTGACTCCACCATAGTATGATTCCCCAACTGTAATCACCACAAAGCTTTCCGGACAGTATAATGGACCCATATAGCCCTCCACACAGTATAATAGGCCCTGCATTGCTTTCCACACAGTATAATGGCCCAACATGGTCCTCCATATAGTACAATGGGGCCTGCATGGCTTTCCATACATTAAAATAGTACCACAGAGTCCTCAATACAGTATAATGGTCCCACATACTGCTCAATATAGTATAGTGCCCACACATACAGTACAGACCAAAAGTTTCGACACACCTTCTCATTTAAAGATTTTTCTTGAGCTTCAAGAGGTAGTCACCGGAAATGGTCTTCCAACAATCTTGAAGGAGTTCCCAGAGATGCTTAGCACTTGTTGGCCCTTTTGCCTTCACTCTGCGGTTCAGCTCACCCAAACCATCTAGATTGGGTTCAGGTCTGGTGACTGTGAAGGCCATGTCATCTTGCGTAGCATCCCATCACTCTCCTGCTTGATCAAATAGCCCTTAAACAGCCTGGAGGTGTGTTTGGGGTCATTGTCCTGTTGAAAAATAAATGATGGTCCAACTAAGCGCAAACCAGATGGAATAGCATGCCGCTGCAAGATGTTGTGGAAGCCATGCTGTTTCAGTATGCCTTCAATTTTGAATAAATCCCCAACAGTGTCACCAGCAAAGCACCCCCACACCATCACACCTCCTCCTTCATGCTTCACGGTGGGAACCAGGCATGTAGAGTCCATCCGTTCACCTTTTCTGCGTCGCACAAAGACACGGTGGTTGGAACCAAAGATCTCAAATTTGGACTCATCAGACCGAAGCACAGATTTACACTGGTCTAATGTCCATTCCTTGTGTTCTTTAGCCCAAACAAGTCTCTTCTGCTTGTTGCCTGTCCTTAGCAGTGGTTTCCTAGCAGCTATTTTACCATGAAGGCCTGCTGCAGAAAGTCTCTCTTAACAGTTGTAGAGATGTGTCTGCTGCTAGAACTCTGTGAGGCATTGACCTGGTCTCTAATCTGAGCTGCTAAAAACCTGAGATTTCTGAGGCTGGTGACTCGGATAAACTTATCCTCAGAAGCAGAGGTGACCCTTGGGCTTCCTTTCCTGGGGCGGTCCTCATGTGAGCCAGTTTCTTTGTAGCGCTTGATGGTTTTTGCAACTGCAATTGGGGACACTTTCAAAGTTTTCCCAATTTTTCGGACCGACTGACCTTCATTTCTTAAAGTAATTATGGCCACTCATTTTTCTTTACTTAGCTGCTTTTTTCTTGCCATAATATAAATTCTAACAGTCTATTCAGTAGGACTATCAGCTGTGCATCCACTAGACTTCTGCACAACACAACTGATGGTCCCAACCCCATTTATAAGGCCAGAAATCCCACTTATTAAACTTGACAGGGCACACCTGTGAAGTGACAACCATTTCCGGTGACTACCTCTTGAAGCTCATCAAGAGAATGCCAAGAGTGTGCAAAGCAGTCATCAAAGCAAAAGGTGGCTGCTTTAAAGAACCTAGAATATAAGACATAATTTCAGTTGTTACACACTTTTTTGTTAAGTATATAATTCCACATGTGTTAATTCATAGTTTTGATGCCTTCAGTGTGAATGTAGAATACATAAAAATCTTTAAATGAGAAGGTGTGTCCAAACTTTTGGTCTGTACTGTAGTTCTGCACATAGTATAATGGGTCCTGCATTGCTTTCCATACAGTATAATGGCCCCACATTGTCCTCCATACAGAACAATTGACCTTGCATTGCTTTACAAACATTATAATTGGCCAGCATAGCCCTACAGACAGTATAATGGACTCTGCATTACTTTACACACAGTATAATGGCTCCACATAGCTCTTTACACAGTATAGTGGCCCCACATAATGCTCCATAGAGTATAGTGGCACCACATAGTGCTCCATACAGTATAATGATTCCACCTAGTGCACCATTCAGTATAATGGCCCCATGTAGTGCTTCATACAGTATAATGGGCCCTCGGCACGACACCTCATTAGACGGCAGCATGATGGGTATGTCTCTGTGACCTTTTTCCTTTCACTTACTGTTTTCCCTCTCCCAAGCACTTGCCGCACTTTATCCATTGATAGCATTGTATTACAGGAGAGTTTTCTCCTCAGCACTTGGGCTGCACTCAGCAGTATTCAGACTGCCAGCACTCTACACTCATGTGCTCATGATAATGCAATCATTTTTCTCCTCCCCATTTTCTTCCATATAGCATGGGACTTGCAACCTTAGCATATAACACTAGCTCACAGTCCTCATTTTAGGGATTACACCTTTTTATATATACTTTTTACATGTACTATGGTTGTTTTTCCCATCCATTACATTAGCAGAGAATTATATACTTGTGGGGCAAAGTGCAATATGATTGTTAATGTAAATCACAAAGGTAAAGTACTTACATTGCACACTACACAGTGAAAACTTCATCAGGAATAGCACATCATCTGTCTGGGAACATCAGCTGTGAGAAGAGGAACAGATGCATATCCAAGTATTACACAAGCCCTAACAAGTACTATTTGTCCGACATAGCATTCTTTTGGCTGAGTGGTCAACTCCCCAGATGTCAATTAACATCGGACAAATACATCACCGGATAAGACATTCCAAAAACTTTCCTGGTACCAAAGGTTCTACCATACTATAAACATGACATTTCTCATTAAACATTAATAAAGAAACTATGCAGTAATTGAATGTTTGTATAAACATACGGTTTCCCACTAAAGATACTGTAAACATATGCTTTCCCATTAATCATTGATAGAGGAGCTATGCGATCAAGGTGTTGGGAAAATTTCAGAAAATGCAAGGCCAATATAAGCTGAACTGTTACTAATATCTTAAAGGTTCCTTAAAAACAGGCTACCAATATGGAATTTTGATGGTCATTAACATCTTAGCACTACAGCTCCATACAGTATAATGGACACTGCATTACCTACCACACCGGATAATGGCTCCACCTAGTCCTTCACACAGTATAATGGCCCCCACATAATGCTCCATACAGTATAGTGGCTCCACATAGTGCATCATACAGTATAATTTCCCCATGTAGTACTCCATACAGTATAATGGCCCCATGTAGTGCTCAATACATTATAATGGCCCCGCATAGTGCACCATACAGTATAATGGTCCTACATAATGCTCCATACAGTATAGCGGCCTCCACATAAAAATAGAGAAACAATATCTGGTACTCCTGTATGAGGAAGTGTAGAAAATTTATTTAAAGCAAAGCAATCCCAAAAGTAACATTTCAGTAATAAACAACGACCTTTGTCCCGAGCTTTTTTTTCCTAAAAATCGACAAAAGTCAGCCAAAGTTCATTAATGGCTCTTTCAGACTTCAGTGTTTCAGGTAGCAGCAAGATGTGGGGACCCCATTATTTTTGATAACCAACCTTGCTAAAGCTAACAGCTGAGGATTGCAGCCTTTAGCTGTCAGTTTTGCCTGGATGATTGTCAACTGCGGCTCTCTGACATGCACATGACAGCTTGGCAATCACTGGATGTTCTGGTCCCCCATTCAAGTGAATGTGGTCTGGGTTCAGGTTCGGGCTTGGGTACTGTTCTGGTACCTGAACCAAACCTTTTTTTAACTGTTCGCTGAACCCAAGCATCCAGGGGTCTGCTCATCTCTACTAGTAGTCCTACTAATGAGCACCTGATTGATCTCACTGATCTTTAGTCTAAGATTAGTCTCTTACACAGAAGCCTAAAGAGACATTTATAATAGAAATGAGTGGATCTTTTGAAGTTTGAATTAGACAACTTTTCAAAATTTCCCCCCAAAATTTGATTTGCAGAAAATAACTTTGTTTGAATATCATTGCTGGAAAGCTTGTGAAATCTTCCAAAGACCCGTGGGGAAGGAGAGCTTGACCCCTTCGCGACCTTGGGTTTTTCCATTTTTTGCATTTGAGTTTCCGTTTTTTTCTCCCCTTTCCAGAGCCATAACTTTTATATTTTTCCATCAATATGGCCATGTGAGGGCTTTTTTTTGCGGGATGAGTTGTACTTTTGAACAACACCATTGATTTTGCCATATAGTGTACTGGAAAACAGGAAAAGAATTCAAAGTTTGATGAAATGGCAAAAAAGTGCAACTGCACAATTGTTTTTGTTTTGCTGTTTTATCATGTTCACTAAATGCTAAAACTGACCTGCCAGGTCATTACGAGATCGTAGATACCAAACATGCATAGGCTCTTTTTTTATATAAGTGATGAAAAAAATCCAAAGTTTCTAAAAATAAAAAGTCACCATTTTCCAAGACCTGTAGCATCTTTGTTTTTCATGACCTGAGGGCTTTTTTTGTGTGTGCCAAACTGATATTTGTATTGATACCATTTACGATATTTTGATCTCCCGTAATTGCATTTTAATGCAATGTTGTGGTTATCAAAAACACATAATTCTGGATTTATATATTGATTGATCGGGCGATTCTGAATGTGGAGATACCAAATATTTGCATTTTTTTGTTGTTTAATTTTGAATGGGTTGAATGGGGGTAATTTGAAAGTTTATATTTTTTATTTTTTCAATATTTTTAAACAGTTTTTTTCTTTTCACTTTCTTTAATAATCTCCTTTTGAGACTAGAAGCTGTGATAATCTAATCGCTTGTGCTACACAGAGCAGTCTTGTTCTGTGTAGCTAAAACGATCACTTGCTATGCGTGCTGACTGCTGGGTGGCTCTCATTGAAATCCAGCAATGAGAACCACAGGGTCTGCTGCAAACACCGGGTTGTCATGCTAACCCATCGGCAACCAGTGGTCATGTGACACAGGCTCCAATGAGCATGAATAGTTACACGCTTCTGGGATGAGCATGTTAAATGCCACTGTCAGAGATTGACAGTGGTATTTAACATGTTAACAGCTGCGGATGGATCGTGATTCAACCTGCTGCTGTTAGGGGCACATGTCCGCTGTTCAAATCAGCTGACGTCCCGAAAAAGTTTCGGGCTCATCACCGGAGCCTGCAGCAAACAGGGGGTTAAACACTGTAGGGAGAGATAGAACCATGATGACTATAAAAGCTTAAACACTAAAGGAGAGAAAGAGAGAGAACCACACTAATCATAAGAATTTACATGCTACAGGTACTGGGCACCACTTTACAAGGTATGATAATCCACTAGATTTCTTAGCTTCTGGTCATTATGAGGAGTACCACATTGCAATGCAGAAAGGCATTCACCCACTCCCTGATGCTTCCACAGTGAGGGAAGTAGTGATGGGTAGAGTTTTTGTCTTTGCAAAACACTAATCAAATCTCAAAGTGTTCAAATTTGCGTGAGACCGAGAATTTCAGGAAGTTCTACTCAAACTCGATCGTTTGTGGATTTATTCACTCATTCCTAGTTTACACTATAGTTTGTGTTATGTGGCTGAAGGTGACCATCGATTGACTACATGACAATCTTTCAAACACTTCATGATCAGTAGATTTTCCAATACTGACCTTCTGTTTCTTTCCCGTTCTCCAAAGAGCATAAGATTTTTTGTTTCTCTATTTACAAAGTCATATGAGGGCTTAATTTTTTAGGGACAATTTACAGTTTTGAATGACACCATTCATTTCAACAATATACTAGAAAATGAAAAAACAAATCTAATTCCTGTGAAATTGTGAAAAAAACCACCATACTGCACATTTTGGGGGTTAATTTCTACAGTATTCATATTGCTATAATAGTAATCTTCCAATATGATTCCACAGGTCAGTATGATTATGGCAATTAAAAGCTTTTAACCCCTTTACCCCTCAAGGTGGTTTGTACGTTAATGAACAGGCCAATTTTTACAATTCTGACCACTGTCCCTTTATGAGGTAATAACTCTGGAACGCTTCCATGGATTCCAGTGATTCTGAAAATGTTTTCTCGTGACATATTGCACTTTATGATAGTTGTAAAATTTCTTTGATATTACTTGCGTCTATTTATGAAAAAAGCTGAAAATCTTGAAAATTTTGCAATTTTCCAAATCTGAATTTTCATGCCCTTAAATCAGAGATATGTCACACAAAATACTTAATAAGAAACATTTCCCACATGTCTACTTTACATCAGCACAATTTTGGAACCAAAATTTTTTTTGTTAGGAAGTTATAAGGGTTAAAATTTGACCAGCGATTTCTCATGTTTACTACACCATTTTTTTAGGGACTACATCACATTTGAAGTCACTTTGAGGGGTCTATATGATAGAAAATACCCAAAAGTAACACCTTTCTAAAAACCGCACCCCTCAATGTGCTCAAAACCACATTCAAGAAGTTCATTAACCCTTCAGGTGCTTCACAGGAATTTTTGGAATGTTTAAAAAATGTTTAAAAAAAATTAACATTTCACTTTTTTTCACAAAAAATTTACTTCAGTTCCAAATTGTTTTATTTTATCTAGGGTAACAGGAGAAATTGGACGACAACACTCGTTGTAAAATTTGTCCTGAGTACGCTGATACCCCATACCTGCAGGTAAACTACTGTTTGGGCGCACATCAGTGCTTGGAAGGGAAGGAGCGCCGTTCGAATTTTTCAACGCAGAATTGGCTGGAATTAAGATTGGACGCCATGTTGCATTTCGAGAGCCCCTAATGTGCCTAAACAGTGGAAACCCCCCCAAGTGACACCATTTTGGAAGGAAAGTAGACCCCCTAAGGAACTTATCTAGATGTGTGGTGAGCATTTTGAACCCCCAAGTGCTTCACAGAAGTTTATAATGTAGAGCCATAAAAATAAAAAATCATATTTTTTTCACAAAAATTATCTTTTCTCCACCATTTTTTATTTTCCAAAGGGTAACAGGAGAAATTGGACCCCAAGAGTTGTTGTGCAATCTGTCCTGAGTATGCTGATATCCCATATGTCGGGGTAAACCACTGTTTGAGCGCATGGCAGAGCTTGGAAGGGAAGGAGTGCCGTTTGACTTTTTCAACGCAGAATTGACGGGAATTGAGATCAGATGCCATGTTGCATTTTGAGAGCTCCTGATGTGCCAAAACAGTGGAAACCCCCCAATTCTAACGTCAACCCTAACCTTAACACACCCCTAATCCCAACCCTAACCATAACCCTAACACAAACCTAACCCTAACACACCATTAACCCTAATCCTAACCCTAATCCCAACCCTAACCCTAATCCAAACCCTAACCCTAAACCAAACCCTAATCCTAATCCAACCCTATCCCCAACTCTAGCCCCTACCCTAATCTTAACCCTAACTTTAGCCCCAACCCTAACCCTAACTTTAGCCCTAACCCTAACACAAAAAATGGAAAAAAATACTATTTTATTTTTTTTCCCTAACTAAGGGGGTGATAAAGGGGGTTTGATTTACTATTTATAGTGCGATTTTATATCGGGTTTAAATATTTGGCAGCTATCACACACTAAAAGATGCTTTTTATTGCAAAAAATAGTTTTTGCATCACCACATTTTGAGAGCTACAAATTTTCCATATTTTGGCCCACAGAGTCATGTGAGGTCTTGTTTTTTGCGAGACGAGCTGATGTTTTTTATTAGTACCATTTTCGGGCACATGACATTTTTTGATCACTTTCTATTCTGATTTTTGGAAGACATAATGAGCAAAAACCAACAGTTCATGAATTTCTTTTGGGGGGGTTTACACTGTTCCGCGTGTGGTAAAATTGATAAGGTGGTTTTATTCTTTGGGTCAGTACAATTACAGCAATACCTCATTTGTATTTTTTTATGTTTTGGCGCTTTATACAATAAAAACAATTTTATAGACAAAATAATTATTTTTGCATCGCTTTATTCTGACAGCTATAACTTTTATTTTTTCGCTGATGATGCTGTGTAGCTGCTCATTTTTTGCAGGACAAGATGATGTTTTCAGTGGTACCATGTTTATTTATATCCGTCTTTTTGATTGCGTGTTACTTCACTTTTTGGTCGGCAGTATGAATATAAAGCATTTTTTTTTGCCTTTTTTATGGTGTTCACTAGAAGGGTTAACTAGTGGGACATTTTTATAGGCTGAGTCATTATGGATGTGGCTATACCAAATATGTGTACTTTTATTGCTGAAATTTTCTTTTATTCAAATATTGATTTAATGATAGAATAAATATTTATTTTTTTACTATTATTATTTTTTTAAAAATATTTTTA
>JARQOD010000002.1:235454482-235512364 GCA_033576555.1 Oophaga sylvatica
TTTTTTAAAGTAAAATTTTTCATTTTATGGTACTAAAAGGTTATATTTCTTTTTGTTTGGAGTATAGACATTTTTAATTGACCTAACAAGAAAATACTTGATCTAGTATTTAAACTCCTCCTTGACCCGGGCTCCAACACTGCAGTTGTTGCTTGGAAGTGCTGTTAGCACAGTCTAATTGCTCCTGTGTTATGGGGTTCAGTAATGTAGCTGTTCCCCCTGCGTGTGAACGGCAAAATCCTGCTGCCTCCCAGTTCTCTTCCATCCCGGGCTACAAACCGCCATTTGTTTTTTGGAAGGTGTTGCACGTTAACACTTGCTCCCGTGGACTGGGGTTCAGTAATGTCAGCTGTTCCCCTGTGTGAACGGAAAAAAGTCCTGCTGCTCCACTGTTCTCTTCTCATCCCTGGGCTACAACACCGCCAGTTGTTTCCGGAAGTGCTGTTAGCCAGTTAACACTTGCTCCCGTGTACTGGGGTTCAGAAAAGTCAGCTTTCCCCGCTGTGTAACGGCAAACAGTCCTGCTGCCTCCACCATGTTTCTTCTATCCCGGGGTTTACAACCCGCCAGTTGTTTTGGGAAGTGCTGTTAGCACATTAACACTTGCTCCCGTGTTACTGGGGTTCGTATGTCAGTGTTCCCCTGCTTTGTGAACGGCAAAATCCTGCGCCTCCACCCTGTTCTCTTCTCATCCCGGGGCTAAAACCCACCGCCAGTTGTTTCTCGGAAGTGCTTTTTTGCACAGTTAACACTTGCCCCCGTGTTACGGGGTTCGAAATTCAGCTGTTCCCCTGCTGTGTGAACGCAAAAAGTCCTGCTGCCTCCACCCTGTTCTCTTCCATCCCGGGGGTACAACACCCCAGTTGTTTCTCGGAAGTGCGTTAGCACAGTTAACACTTGCTCCGTGTTACTGGGTTCATAATGTCACGTTCCCCTGCTGTGTGAACGGCAAACAGCCCCGCTGCCTCCACCATTTTCTCTTCTCATCCCTGGGTTCCACCGCCAGTTTTTTTCTCAAGTGCTGTTAGCACAGTTAACACTTGCTCCCGTGTTACTGGGGGTCAGTAATGTCGCTGTTCCCCTGTGTGTGAACGGCAAAAAGTCCTGCTGCCTCCCCACTGTTCTCTTTTATCCCGGCTACAAAAAACCGCCAGTTGTTTCTAAGTGCTGTTAGCACAGTTAACACTTGCCCTGTGTTACGGGGTTCGTAATGTCAGCTGTTCCCCTCTGTGTGAATGGCAAAAAGTCCGCTGCCTCCCCATGTTCTCTTCTCATCCCTGGGCTACAACACCGCCAGTTGTTTCTCGGAAGTGTGTTAGCACAGTTAACACTGCCCCGTGTTACTGGGGTTCAGTAATGTCAGCTGTTCCCCTCTGTGTGAACGGCAAACAGTCTGCTGCTCCACCATGTTCTCTTCTCATCCCAGGTTTACAACACCGCCATTGTTTCTCGGAAGGGGCTGTAGCCAGTTAACACTTGCTCCCGTTTTTACTGGGGTTCGTAATGTCAGCTGTTCCCCTGCTGGGGTAACGGCAAACAGTCCTGCTGCCTCCACCATGTTCTCTTTATCCCTGGGCAAACCGCCAGTTTTTTCTCGGAAGTGCTGTTACACAGTCTACACTTGCCCTTGTTCTGGGGTTCAGTAATGTCAGCTGTTCCCCTGCTGTTTTGAACGCAAAAAGCCCTGCTGCCTCAACTTTAATTTCCGGTACCTTCTACCCATCCGGGTTCCAGACCGTCAGCTGGTTCTCCGCAGTGCCTTTGGGCCCTAGGTCCGCCTGTCGGTTTATCCGAGTTCCAGCAACGTCTTGGTCCTTGGTAGTGCTTTGGGCACAGGTACCTCCTGCTTAGTAAGGTCCCCGTAACGTCAGCGGCCTCGGTTGTGCCAGGCTCTTTTCCTTCTGCGGACCCCCGGTTCCAGCACAGCCCAGCTGGTCCTCGTTACTTTCATGGCTCTTGTCCTTCTGCTCCCCCTCCGGGTTCCGACCGTCAGCTGGTTTCCGCAGTGCTTTGGCCTAGGTGCCTACATGTTGGTATCCGGTTCCAGCAACGTTGCTGGTCCTTGGTAGTGTTTGGAGCACAGGTCCCTCCTGCTTAGTAACCGTGCCCCAGTACGTCAGCTGTCCTGGGTTGGCCTTGGCTCTTTTCCTTCTGCTGACCCTCCCGGGTTCCAGCACAGTCAGTGGCCTCGTTACTTCCTTGGCTTTTGTACCATCACCACAGGACAAAAGGTTAAACAAACTAAAGATACAGAACAAGAGACAGAAGAACAATAACAGAAGATCAAAAAGCAGAAGAAAAATTAAGATAAGACCCAAAATGAAGAGCAAAAATTGCTCTAAATTTAAGCAAAGAAGCTAAGCAGTGTATGGGGGTTGAGTCCGTTCCTCCTGTGGTGCCCCTGGAAAAATGCCTGTGCTGCTGCAGGCTAAATGAAAGCGGGACAAATCTTTGTAAATAAAACTTTCGTGACAGCAAGAACGGAAGGATGAAAATTCAAGTTTTACAGATTACAATACAGGAATTTCTGTCCAAATAAGAATAGATGAAAAGGATGAAATGGAAGAAGAGAAGAAGTAGAATATGAAGAATAATAACTGTTTAAAAGAACAATATAAGTAATGTTAACAAAAAGAGAATACAAAAAAGTTTTAGAAGATTAAGAAGGGAAGATGAAGAATAAATTTTGAGAAAGATGATGCTGCTGAAGATTATAAGGAGAAATGTTTTGAAAATTTAAAAAAGGGGAAGAGATGGAAGTTGTTTAAACAGACATTTTGACAAAATGAAAAAAGGTTAACAACTTGCAATTCTTCGTCAATCCAAACTATTTCAAAAAAAGAAAAATTAATGCTATTCATTGCATTGTGTTAAACATCATGCCTTTAATGTCCTCCTCAACCTTCCCCCAATAAATTCTACTTTTACTCTTTGTTTGTTTTCCTTCATTAAAAATTAACCAACAAGGCAAGAAAGGGTTTTTTTAATTCCGATATTTTGTTCCCATAGACTTACATTGTATTTCCGTATCGGTATCGGGTATCGCCGATATTTTTTGTGTATCGGCGATACCATTCCGATTCCGATACTTTTGGATATCGGAAAGTATTGCTCAACTCTACTGAAGACACACAACTATACACGTCATCCCCCGACCTTACCCCCGCTGTTCTACAGAACGCCACCGACTGTCTGTCCGCAGTCTCCAACATCATGTCCGCTCTATATCTGAAACTTAACCTCTCCAAAACTGAACTCCTTCTGCTCCCCCGCCGTCAATAGCCTCCCTAAATCTGACATTTCCCTCTCTGTGGGCAGCACCATAATAACACCCCGGCAGCAGGCTCGCTGTCTGGATGTTATGTTTGACACCAATCTCTCCTTCACCTCCCATATACAATCTCTTGCCCGCTCTTGCCGTCTACACCTAAAGAACATCTCTAGAATCCGCCCTTTTCTCACCATGGAAACAACAAAAACCCTCACTGTAGCATTGATCCACTCCCGCCTAGACTACTGCAACGCTCTATTACTTGGCCTCCCCATTTACTCGACTATCCCCTCTCCAGTCCATCCTTAATGCAGCAGCCAGGGTCATCTATCTGGCTAATCGGTACTCGGACGCGTCCGCTCTTCGCCAGTCCTTACACTGGCTGCCCATTCATTATAGGATCCAATTCAAAGTACTTGTTCTCACCCACAAAGCTCTCCACAGTGCAGCACCCCCCTACATCTCCTCCCTCATTTCTATCTATCGGCCTAACCGACTGCTGCGCTCTGCAAACTACTTTTGACTAACCTCTGCACTAATCCGTACCTCCCACTCCCGACTCCAAGACTCCTCCACGCTGCGCCAATCCTCTGGAATGCTCTACCCCAAGAAATTAGGACTATTCACAATTTGCATGGTTTCAGGCGCTCCCTCAAAACACATTTGTTCAGAGTGGCCTATCACATTCACTAATCAAAGTCGATCTATGTTTAAGTGTGTATGTGTAGCCCATTCACTATCTCCATCCATCCCTCAGTCCCTCAAGATGGCTGAACCATCATTGTAAATGCACCATTGTATATACACACCTGTACTTTGTATCTCCCCCACCTCATTGTAGATTGCAAGCTCTCACGAGCAGGGTCGGCTTATTTTGCTTTAATTATTGTATGGTTAACGTTGTTACTTATGACTTATGTTTTGAAACTGTTAAACTGTAAAGCGCTGCGGAATATGTTGGCGCTATATAAATAAAGATTATTATTATTATTATTAAAGCAATAGGGTAGTGAGTGATAAGGCATTAAATATATATTACATTATAGAGAAAAAATAAATTGTATAACTAACAAATTAGGGCAGTAAAGATTGAGATAGCTCATTGCCAAAGAATGTAAAAATAATTTAAAAATACTCTTCAGCTACCTAAACAGTAGGAAACTGAAAAATGATAGTGTTGACCTCTCAAAAGTAAAGATCTGTTTGGGCCATAAATACATTGAAAGTGGTGTCTTCAATATTACAGCAAATTAATTTGAAATATAAGTGTTATTATATATATTATAGTTTTACACTGATATAATATACAGACCAAAAGTTTGGACACACCTCATTGAAAGATTTTTCTGTATTTTCATGACTATGAAAATTGTACATTCACACTGAAGGCATCAAAACTATGAATTAACACATGTGGAATTATATACTTAACAAAAAAGTGTGAAACAACTGAAAATTTGTCTTATATTTTAGGTTCTTCAAAGAAGCCACCTTTTGTTTGATGACTGCTTTGCACACTCTTGGCATTCTCTTGATGAGCTTCAAGAGGTAGTCACCGGAAATGGTCTTCCAAAAATCTTGAAAGAGTTCCCAGAGATGCTTAGCACTTGTTGGCCCTTTTGCCTTCACTCTGTGGTCCAGCTCACCCCAAACCATCTCAACTGGGTTCTGGTCTGGTGACTGTGGAGGCCAGGTCATCTGGCGTAGCACCCCATCTCTCTCCTTCTTGGTCAAATAACCCTTACACAGCCTGGAGGTGTGTTTGGGGTCATTGTCCTGTTGAAAAATAAATGATGGTCCAACTAAACGCAAACCGGATAGAATAGCATGCCGCTGCAAGATGCTGTGGTAGCCATGCTGGTTCACTATGCCTTCAATTTTGAATAAATCCCCAACAGTGTCACCAGCAAAGCACCCCCACACCATCACACCTCCTCCTCCATGCTTCACGGTGGGAACCAGGCATGTAGAGTCCATCTGTTCACCTTTTCTGTGTTGCACAAAGACACGTGTGGTTGGAACCAAAGATCTCAAATTTGGACTCATCAGACCAAAGCACAGATTTCCACTGGTCTAATGTTTATTCCTTGTGTTCTTTAGCCCAAACAAGTCTCTTCTGCTTGTTGCCTGTCCTTAGCAGTGGTTTCCGAGCACGGCTAGCAGCTATTTTACCATGAAGGCCTGCTGCACAAAGTCTCCTCTTAAGGCTGGAGTCACACAGAACGTTTAAAAAAACGGTCTGATTTTGTAATGCAATAATCGCACAACTGTTCTCCGTATGTTGATCCGTATGTAATCCGTTTTAAATCCGAGGATGCGATTTCCTCGCATGTCAGGATCCGTGTGACATCCGTATGGCATCTGTATGGCTTTTCATTTCTCACTGCTTTTCCCTTTTGAATTTAATGGCTCAATGGGCTGTAATGAGGAAAATATGTGCGTATTTCTCGCAAGTCACACTAATGGTCCGTGTGATGTCCGTTTTTTTGTAGCACCCATAGACTTGCATTGGCGATTCTCAGCCGAGATACGCGTACAATCGCAGCATGCTGCAATTTCACTCACGCGTATAAAAATCGGCTGATGGGAGCTGCCCCATAGAATAACATTGGGACGAGTGCTAGGTGATTTTTTATCGCCTAGCACTCGTCCGTATTATACGGTAGTGTGACTCCGGCCTAATAGTTGTTGTAGAGATGTGTCTGCTGCTAGAACTCTGTGTGACATTGACCTGATCTCTAATCTGAGCTGCTGCAAACCTGTGATTTCTGAGGTTGGTGACTCGGATAAACTTATCCTCAGAAGCATAGGTGACTCTTGGTCTTCCTTTCCTGGGGCGGTCCCCATGCGAGCCAGTTTCTTTGTAGCACTTGATGGTTTTTGCAACTGCACTTGGAGACACTTTCAAAGTTTTCCCAATTTTTCGGACTGACTGACCTTCATTTCTTAAAGTAATGATAGACACTTGTTTTTTTTTTACTTAGCTGCTTTTTTCTTGCCAATTCTAACAGTCTATTCAGTAGGACTCTCAGCTGTGTATCCACCAGACTTCTGCACAACACAATGGATGGTCCCAACCCCATTTATAAGGCCAGAAATCCCACTTATTAAACCTGACAGGGCACACCTGTGAAGTGAAAACCATTCCCGGTGACTACCTCTTGAAGCTCATCAAGAGAATGCCAAGAGTGTGCAAAGCAGTCATCAAAGCAAAAGGTGGCTACTTTGAAGAACCTAGAATATAAGACATAATTTCAGTTGTTTCACACTTTTTTGTTAAGTATATAATACCACATGTGTTAATTCATAGTTTTGATGCCTTCAGTGTGAATGTACAATTTTCATAGTCATGAAAATACAGAAAAATCTTTAAATGAGAAGGTGTGTCCAAACTTTTGGTCTGTACTGTATATGTATATATATATAATTTTTTTTTTCACGTCAATTTATGTATCATTATAGTGTTTAGGGTTAATATACTTTGATATTAATTGATATATATCTTTAGATAATGTGAATTAATTTATCTTATTCTAGTTATCAGTAATTTATACAGTATGCACTTGGTGTATAAAATGATTTAAATATAATTTATATATAATTGTTATAGTTATTCAGTAAGTATTATTAGTTATGCACATTATATTAATGTAAGTTTGTTTATGCATTGTCTCTGTGTTCCTCAATGAGTCCAATTAATATATTCCCTCCCCCTTCAATGTTTTTAGTCCTGTGTGAGTATGTCAGCGGTTTACTGCTTTCCTGAGCATTGCCGATGGCGTCGGGTGTTGAAGTATGTGTGCCAGTGACGTCAGTGCGATGGTCTTGCTGACACTCATCGTCATTGCACCTTGCTGGAAGTGATGTAATTTCCGGCGCGTACTTCCGGATATATGTGCCGCTATTGCGGACACCTGGAGGTATGGGTATTTAACCATGGCCCTGCACAAGGCACACCACCGCACCTTGATAAACTGATGCGAAATGCACATTGGTAGTGGCTTGGCGCGTGTCCTGACTATATACATTACGGGTAAGCACTTTTAGCACTGGGTGGATAAAGGCTTCAATGATTAAAGTGCGCATTTATATATGAGTCTTTGGAAGGCATTGACTTCCACTCTATTTATTCCCATATGTTTATTGGGACTAAGCACTTTACTTATATATATCTACATTTTCTGAGCGTCAGGACATTTGCAGCTATCATTACCTGATCTTAGTCTGATAATTGTTGAGTCATTTATTTAATTGTAACTATTGGTTGTTAATAAATTTATACCTTTTTATACATTTGGACTTAGTATTCCTATTTCTTCTGGTGGTTTAATGGTCATAAGCATTCAGACTATTTGCTCAGACACTCATATTTAAGTCACATGCTGTCCATTTCCTTGTGATCCTCCTTGAGAGGTTCTACTCCTTCATTGATGTCCAGCTGTGTTTAATTACACTGATTGGACTTGATTTGATTTGAGGAGTATACCTGTCTATATATGACCTCACAGCTCACAGTGCATGTCAGACCAAATGAGAATCATGAGGTCAAAGGAACTGGCCAAGGAGCTCAGAGACAGAATGGTGGCAAGGCACAGATCTGGCCAAGGTTACAAAAGAATTTCTGCAGTACTCAAGGTTCCTAAGAGCACAGTGGCCTCCATAATCCTTACATGGAAGAAGTTTGGGACCATCAGAAGTCTTCCTAGACCAGGCTGTTTAGCCAAACTGAGCAATCGTGGAAGAAGAGTCTTGGTGAGAGAGGTAAAGAAGAACCCCAAGATCACTGTGGCTGAGCTCCACAGATGCAGTGGGGAGATGGGAGAAAGTTCTACAAATTCAACTATCACTTCAACAATCCACCAGTCAGGCCTTTATGGCAGAGTAGTCCGAAGGAAACCTCTCCTCAGTGCCAGACATGACAGCCTGCATAGAGTTTGCTAAAAACACACATGAAGGACTCCTAGGCTGAGAAATAAGATTCTCTGGTCTGATGAGACGAAGATAGAACCTTTTGGTGATAATTCAAAGTGGTATGTGTAGAGAAAACCAGACACTGCTCATCACCTGCCCAAAACAATCCCAACAGTGAAACAGGGTAGTGGCAGCATCATGCTATAGGGGTGTTTTAAGCTGCAGGGACAGGATGGCTGGTTGCAATTGAAGCAAACATGAATGTTGCCAAGTACAGTGATATCTTGGATGAAAACCTCTTCCAGAGTGCGCTGGACCTCAGACTTGGCCGAAGGTTCACCATCCAACAGAACAACTCTGAGACCATTCTTGACTGGCCCAGCCAAAGTCCGGACCTAAACACAATTGAGCATCTTTGTAGAGACCTGAAAATGACTGTTGACCAACATTCATCATCCAACCTGATGGAACTGGAGAGGATCTGCAAGGAAGAATGGCAGAGGATCCCCAAATCAAGGTGTGAAAAGCTTATTGCATCATTCCCATGGCTGTACTAGCTCAAAAGGGTGCTTCTACTCAATACAGAGCAAAGGGTCTGAATACTTATGACCATGTGATATTTCAGTTTTTCTTTTTTAATAAATTTGCAAAAATTTCTACATTTCTGGTTTTTTTTAGTAAAGATGGGGTGCAGAGTGTACATTGATGAGAAAAAAATGAACCTTTTTGCATTTACCAAATAGTGAAAATTTAAAGGTGTCTGAATACTTTCCGAACCCACTGTAGTAAACAGTGCCAGGCAAATCCTGCCAAGGCAAAAAAATTCATGGAATGCATTAAAAGAAGCATAGATGCTCATGACAAGAACATAGTATTGTCTCTACTGTGAACAAGTTTGGTCTATAGTGCATAGAAAGATCATATCTGATCTAAAATGGGTGGAGAGAGGTGCAACTAAGGTTACTAAGGGAATGGGTGAGTTGCAGCTTGGGTTTATTCAGTTTTGGAAATGTGAAGGTATAGAGGAAATCTTATTATAATATGTAACTATATTAAGGGTCTTTCTAATGATCTTTTTATACCTACGCCTACAATGATAACTAGGTGGCATCTTCTATGTCTAGAGGAAAGAAGGTTTAATTATAATCACAGATGGCAATTCATTAATGCAAGAGCAGTGACATTAAGGAATGTTATATGTTGTTATGGTTGACTCACTTAACTTAAAGTTAAAGGTGAACCAGGATTTCTTGAAATACATAATAATACAGGTTATATAGTTACATAGCTACATAGGTTGAAAAACGACCTAGGCCCATCAAGTTCAACCTTTCTTCACCAATTGTAATTTGTTTTGCTCAATTAACAGTATGCTATGTGTATTGAGGAAGTCACCAAGGCCTTTTTCTAAAGGCTGTTATTGTGCCTGCCATTACTATTTCTTGTGGCATTCTGACTGCCGAAATCTCCTTTCTTCCACCCGTAATGAGTGCCCCTGGTCCTTAGTATGGTCTTTGGAAGGGTAAGTCTTTTGTATTTACCACATGTTTATTTATACATATAAATATAATCTAGTTGCCTGTCTTTGAACTGACTCTAACTTCTGAATATCCTTGTTAAAAAGGTGGAGTCCAAAACTGGATCCCATATTCTAGATGTGGCCTCACAAGTGATTTATTTTAAATCACTTTATTTATTTATAAAAAATATGTTGGGATCAAGGAATTTTATCTTTTTATTCACCCTAAAATCTTGTGGGTGCTGCTTGACATTGACTACTGCTGCTCAGCTTAGTTGTAACCAGAATCCTGTTCTGTAGTCCCAAATATACTCCAATTTAATGTATTGCATCAATAGGATTACTCAATCCTAGGTGCATTACTCTACATTTATCAATATTAAATCTCATTTGCCTAGTGTCTTCCCATTCAGTTATCTTATCCAGAATGTTTTGCAATATGGTTACCAGATTATTTGATGGAACGTTGATCTAAGGAACTAATCATATTGCTATATGTGGAGTTGGGAAGGAATTTTTCCCCTAATAAGAGGTAATTAGCTTCTTACTCATGTAAGTTTTGCCTTCCTTTAAACCATAAATCTGAAACTATTAACTTATTATCTATCCTGTAATTTCCATAATTCCACAACTTTTTTTTCTTGGTGTTGCAATTGCAGTGGCGTAGTAAAGTCTATGTATTTAACATTGCCATATTTTTCAGACTATAAGACGCACTTTTTCTCAAAATAATTTTGGCGGAAAATAGGGGTGCTTCTTATAGTCGGAATATATTTACAAATACTGTGGCGGCAGCAGGAATCGGGCGATTCTGCGGTGGTCTCGGTCACACTCCCTTCCCAAGCTGGTTCGGCTGATGCTGCAGATTCGGCGGTGGTGCTCTGTGGTGCAGGGGGCTCCGCTGGCATTCTGTGAAAGCCGGAGGCCCCTGCACATCCATTGCTGCAATGCGGTGGCCTCCGGGAAAAAGGCCACCGAGGTGGCGCATGTTCAGATTGAGATCTCGGCAACGAGATCTCATCTCCCAAGATCTCAAACTGAGCATGCGCCGCCCCCTGCGGCCATTTTCCCAGAGGCCACTGCATCGCAGCAATGGATGTGCTGGGCCTCTGGGCTTTTACAAAATGTCGGCAGAGCTACCCCGCACCACAGAGCACCACTGCTGCAATAGCTGCACCAGCCTGGGATGGTATTTCCCGGAGGCCACTGCACCTGCCGCACCAGCCTGGGATGGAAGTCATATTGCCGGACCACCGAACACCCCCTGTGACCACGCTCCACCGGCACTGCCGATCCCCCTACCGATAAACTGAATTCAGACTGTAAGACAGACTCCCATTTGACACATTAATTTCTTTCCCTATTTTACTTCTGAAAATTTGGGGTGCGTCTTATGGCCTAGTGTGTCTTATAGTCCAAAAAATACGGTATGTATAGTAAAATATTAATTTCTCTCCCACTACTTGAAGTTCATTTTATCATATGTGTTGTTACATTTTGGCTACATAAAAACCTGAGTGACAATTTTGTATAATGTGTTAAATATTCAGCAGACTTAAAAGATACTTTAAAATATTTGTGAAATGTAAATAAAGTTTTTATGTGCTGTATTTTATAGGAATATTTGACAAAAGTGTTCTTGTTGATGAGATTAGACCTATGATCTTACTTTTCATATTTCAATTTACATAACTAGCAGAAAATAATGAGCATGTTTCTAAAGTCTTTTAAATAGTTTTTAATTATAAGCATGCATTTCAAGTAACTTCTAAGTAAAATCTGGCCAACATGATTTGTATCTTGTATTTTTCACCAGTTTTGATATCTTTGGGTTCTCTCTCTAAATTTTAGTTTTACTCTACTCTTTACTCCTCCCTCCCTTACTCCAAGAGTTTAACAGGATTCTGTAATCTGACATCTCACAAGGGATGTGGGCCATCTTTCTTTTGCCACGATGAATTTTAACTATTTTTCAGCACTGAAAGTGAGTTCAGGAGTCAGAAAGGTGAGAAATTACTATTTCATAGTTTAAGAAAGTAGCTGAATTCTCTGATAATATAAATTACAAAGTTACTTATATTTGATTGAACAATTTATACAAATGTTGAGATGAACTTGACCTTTTTAACTATGTTGCAAATTAATAAAGAATATGGCAATTTTACAAACAGGTTTTAAATTTGGTCAATCATGTGGAGAAAAGGGACTGTGGGCACCTCCCTGATCCCTCAAACTAGGGGTGCCCTTGGCCACCCTGTCCCCAGAAGGTGGTGATGACAGGGTTTCATACCTTCCTATGCTCCTATTTTACCCTTACATGTTTCCTCTCGCACCCAGGGAGGTGTGAGGCCAAATTGTATAGGCAAACACTAACCAGACAGACAGGGATAAACAGACAGGGATAGACGAAAACTACAATCATATAAATACACAAAACAGCAGAGTGGGAAACAGGGGAATAATAGGAAGGAAGAAACCAAATGGGAGAGGATATGGATAAACATGCAAACCAACTCCACCCACCAATCTCCTGAAAAACTCTCAAAATGCCTACTCCAAACACTGAACTCTCTCCTCTAAATCTATACCCGTGGTTTATCATGATAAAAAGCGTGAAAGGCCTAAACCAACCTGGTCACATGAACATCGGACGTTGGTACACACATTCTTTCCTCTGGACAGTAATGCTTTCAATGCACTAAATATTGAAGTAACAGGTGAACCAAGTGAGAGTCAACAATTTTAGCTATGTGGAATTCCAGACTTTCATTAACCATGACAGGGGAAGGTGGTACCAATGTACCAAGAAGGCCACATATTTTTGAAGTAGAGAAAGGTAAACTGTGTCAGTGGCCTAGGTTCATTAAACACATGACTCCCCAAAAATTGAGGTGTCACCTCTTGTCTCTCTCTTATACGAAGGTCTACACAGATAGCTAGAGATATGGCCTCTTCCAGGGAAGCTGGGGTCTCATACAGAGCCAGGGTACCCTATACCCTCTCAGAAATCCCCTGACAAAAACTACTATGAGCACAGGGTCATTCCACCTAGTATCTGTAGACAATCTATGGAAATTGGAGCAATAGTCTTCCACTGGCCAGTCTCCCTGCTGAAGCTGATATAGTTTAGACTCAGCCAGAGAGACACGATTGGGGAAGTCATAGGTAAGACCAAGAGCCTGAAAAAATCCTTGACCATCTGAGTTGGGAGAGAAAATGCCCAGACTTGAAGGTCACCCTGGAGAAGAGGGATTAGGATCTCCAACCGCTGGTCATTGGTACTTGAGGAGTGAGTACGTAATCTGAAATAAAGTTTGTAGACCTCCATGAAAATGACAAACTTATCCTAACCCCCGAGAACCTATCCGGCAAAGCGATCTTGGGCTCCACCAGAAATTTCCCGGGAGCCACAGGCCCCATACCTGGCGTAAATGGGTGCTGGAAAGCAACAGAGTACAAGTCTGCCACCTCCAGGCAGGGTTGTAGCTGCCCTGCCAGAGCAGCCACAGGATCCATAATGGTTCCAAAAGGTAGGGCCAATGATGATGTCACATAGTGACAAATGACTGTGGGCATCGACCAGATCCTTCTAACTAGGGGCGCCCTTGACCATCCCTATCCCCTGGATTACAGAGGATGGCGGAGAGACCTGGTTTTCATAACTAGATATGCTCCTGTCTTAACCTTAACCAGACAGACAGGAGTAAACAGACAGGGACAAAATAAAACTACAATCATACAAATAAACTCACAAAAAAGCAGAGTGGGAAACAGGGGAGGAAAAGAAAGGAAGAAACCAAATTTCAAAGTATATCTATAAACATGCAAACCAACTCCACCCAGCAATCTGCTGAAAAACTCTGCAACTGCCTACGCCAAACATTGAACTCCCTCCTTCAACACCAGGTAGTGATAACTATCACTGGCAAGGTCAGAAGCAAGGAGGAGGGTTCTTAAACCTGCTGGGAGTAACAAACTCACAACAGCTGATAGAACCCAAGACAGGGCACTCCAGGAGTCTAAAGGGTATGCCACACTAAACAACATCGCTAACGGGATCGCTAAAAAACGTCACTATTTAGCGATCCCGTTAGCGATGTTGTTGTGTGCGGCATCTACCAGCGACGTGGCCCTGCTGTGATCTCGTCCGTCGTCCTGATCGTTCCGGACCCTATTTTCATCGCTGGCGTCCCGCTGGTAAGTATCTAATCGCTGAGTGTGGCACCTTTTTTAGCGATTTAGCGGTACTTTTGTACCGCTAAAGTCGTTAAGGAGATCGCTAACCGCAATAGCGTCCTTAACGATATCGCTAAATTAGGTAGCTACTAGCGATTTAGAAACAATCCCGCTAACGATCTCATTAGTATGCGACGCTAACGAGATCGCTAGCGGGATTGTGTAGTGTGGCAGTACCTTAACTGAGCAGTTTAACCAATGCAGCACCAGAGCAAATAAAGCCAGAACTGCTAATAGGACAGTGAAGCCATTTTAACTACCACAGGTGTATGTGTCACTAGACGCTGTGATCATCTGATGCCATTGTGTCACGGTATCCCCTTGACATGGTTAGTGTCTTAGCTTTTGTAAGTGTGCATTAAATTTAAAAATCACAATTTTCTATACCATAAACTTTCACACATACTATGCTGGTTCAAGCCAAGCAAAGTCGAAGAAAATATTGCCAATTATTTGCACGAGGCAGTTAATTTAATTTGAATGCATACATTTTTGTGACATTTTAGGTTTTAATTAGTGAATGCTACAAGGCAAGTCTCAAATTATTCAGTACAGAAATGCCAATATGTCCTTTATTAATTGTGCATTTTAAGGGGCAGTGTTGATATCTGTTGCAACCTTGTATGGTAGAGGTTAAAAGAGATCACCATGTAGGTTAGATGGGTTATATAATAACACCTAATATACAGCTCTGGCAAAAATTAAGAGACCACTGCACAGTTTTATAAAAATCAGCTTCTCTACATGTCTGACAGCCATTCCATTCCAGTGTCAGTTGAATTCCAACCAGTGTACACCTCATTCTACTTAATGTGATTCTGATTAGGTGATCACCTGAACCAAATCTTATTTAGCGAAGGAAAGTATAAAAAAAACACTGCTATGGTGTTCACAATCCTTTTGCAATAGGACAAGCTGGATGGCAAAACAAGTTCTAGTAATATCCCAAAAGTAATAGGAATGAAAAAATAACTTTTAACCATGCCAAAGGAGTTGAAAATAAAAGTCTTGAGTGAGGAAAATAAGGGTTCAATTCTGGCTTTACTAGCAAAGGGAAACAGTGAGTGTCATATTGCCTCTATCCTTAAAATTTTGATGATGACAGTCCATTACAACAAGGTCAAGCAGCAGACATAGGAGACAACAAAGCTACAGAACGGCAAAGGGTGAAAACGACTCTCCACTGACCGGGATGACCGTCATCTTATTCAAATCTCACTCAGCAACCACAGGATGACATCAAGTGACCTACAAAAGGAATGGCAAAAGGCAGCTGGGGTGAAGTGCACGGCAAGAACAGTTTGTAACATGCTCCTAGAGGCAGGGCTCAAGTCATGTAAAGCTAGAAAAAGCTTTTCATCAATGAGAAGCAAAGGAGAGCAAGGCTGAAGTTTGCCAAAGACCATAAGGATTGGACCATAGAGGACTGGAGAAAGGTAATCTTCTCTGATGAGTCTCATTTTCAGCTTTGCCTGGTCGTCT
Source organism: Oophaga sylvatica (assembly GCA_033576555.1). Lineage (NCBI taxonomy): Eukaryota > Metazoa > Chordata > Amphibia > Anura > Dendrobatidae > Oophaga > Oophaga sylvatica. Next base: position 235,469,902 of record JARQOD010000002.1, read on the forward strand.
AATGGTTAGATGGAGACCTGGACAGGCGTACAAGCCACAGTATCTTGCACCCTCTGTGAAATTTGGTGGAGGATCGGTGATGATCTGGGGATACTTCAGCAAGGGTGGAATTGGGCAGGTTAATATTTGCGAAGGATGTATAAATCAAGCCGCATACAAGGTTATCCTGGAAAAACAGTTGATTCCTTCTGCTCAGCCAATGTTCCCCAACTGTGAGGACTGTTTTTTCCAGCAGAAAAATGCGCCATGCTACATAGCTAAGTCAATCAATGTGTGGATGAAGGACCACCACATCAAATCCCTGCCATTGCCAGGGAACTAAAAACTTAACATTTAATGTGACCATTAAAATACAGGACACAATAATTAAAACCAGGCACCCAGCAAATAAAGCATAAACAACCAAACATGGAGCTGATTGTGGGTAAAGAGACTGCCAGTAACATTAGCAATATTGTTACAACTTAGACATACAAGACAAAATAGATAAATTAGTACCACTGACGATCTTGTGGGTTGTGCCTAAATGATTAGGGGTACATATAAGAAAACAAGAACAATCTCACCAATCTGGTTGAGGATGCCAACTTGAAAAAAATATCCCCCCTATAAGTCTGTGGAAAGGAACCCTTGAAAGCAATTCATGATATTCAATATGCCATTCCTAGACAGGACCGCCTCCCAACGCGTTTCTTCCTGAATGGAATCATCAGGGAACATGGCAGTCAAAAAATGGAGTGCTCAACCATCTCTGGCATTCTCTAAGAGCCTCCCATAGAGGGGATTCCACTTAAGTGCCTCTTCATATAGACTATATGTGATAGAAAAAATGCTCACATATCCATTTCCTGTGCGCAGCTAGCAGAATAGCACACCAAACAGGGAGCCAATAATGATGTAGTACAAATCAAAAAACACACACCTCATTGGTGTCTTAAGTGTCCATAAAATGCCCCATCACGCTGAAACCCAAGCCAATATCCAAATCACGCGCTTACAGAGGCGGGCCTCGGTTTCAATAAGAGCCACATTTCCCTACCTGCCAGTGGAAGTTGGCACCCTAGAACCTGCGCAGTAGCACCCCCATTCAACGGTGGCTTGCCCTTACTATAAAGCCCTCTGTATGCCTTATATTTCAAATGAAAGAGCAAAATGACTGTTGTTCAGTTATAACTGCATGGGTTCCACTGCTGTGCGGTTCACAAATGCACATAGTGACAACGGAAGTACTAGACTAGCCGGACGAATATGTGTTTTTACTTTCTCTGCGGTCCATAGACCGGAAATCCATCTCTCATTGGAAGCGAGAACCAGCTCTCTAAGCGCATGATTTGGATATTGGCGTGCATTTCAGCATGATGGGGCATTTTATAGACACTTGAGTCACCAATGAGGTGCGTGTTTTTGGATCATTATTGGCTCCCTGTTTGGTGCGCTATTGAGCTAGCTGCGCACAAGCAGGAAATGGATATGTGAGCATTTTTTCTATCACACATATTTTTGGAGATCTGATTCTAGTTCTGATATATATAGTTTTGCTACTTTCGGTCCGTCAAGGCCAGCCCAATCTTCAAACCTGAACCCCATTAAAAACCTCTGGAATGTAATTAAGAGGAAGATGGATAATCACAAGCCATCAAATAAATGCTTAAGTTTTTGTACCAGGAGTGGCATATGGTCACTCAAAAGCAGTGTGAAAGACTGGTGGAAAGCATGCCAAGACGCATGAAAGCTGTGATTAAAAATCATGGTTATTCCACAAAATACTGATTTCTGAAATCTTCCTGAGTTAAAACATTAGTATTGTTGTTTCTAAATGATTATGAACTTGCTTTCTTAGCATTATTTGAGGTCTGCAAGCACTGCATTTTTTTGTTATTTTGACCATTTCTCATTTTCTGAAGATAAATATCAAACAAACTGAAAATTTTGCAGTGGTCTCTTAATTTTTTCCAGAGCTGTATATTTAAGGTTTTTATTAAGGTGAAGGGTTAATGGTATTATCTACTGATATCCAATAAAGGGGAGCAGCTGCACATATAATAGTTTGTGCATAATTATATAAGTAAACAATGCTATGCTAGTTAATATGATAATAGATCTTCTAAACTAAATACTACTTTTAAAAAGAGTGAATTTTAACAAGGTGACACACACTACAATACTTTTATCATTTATTTTTACAGTGATCTATCTCTTCTCTTGAGTTTTAATATTGCTGCACCTCCAGTGAACCCCCAAATCTTTTACGCACATGTATATCAATGCAAGTAATTTACAGACACTATAAGCTTCCGCACTATATATGTATATGTATATATATACACACTATACACTTACCCATAAGTACTGTAGATGAAAATGATTGCAGGTATCCATCCTTGCACAGCTAATAGTTCAATGGACAGCTCTCATTAAAAATATAACTGAATAGATAAACAAACTATTATTCATAAATATTCCATGATTCTTAAAAGGTACCTGGTTTGTTGTTTTATATTGCTGTTGATAAGAATAATTAATTGGTATTATGATCTGATTTAGTTTGACAGCTCAGAGGAACATGGAGTTCTACTGGCAATAAGAAAAGTCACAAAGTGACAATCAGTGACAGGTTATTTTTACAAACCCAAGAATTCCACCTCCATGCAATGCTGTTCATAAATGAGATGCAGATCTCAAGTCTCTGGCAGGAAAAAAGAATAAAACTGCCAGCTAGTAATATTTGAATATATGATGTGTGCCTTAACACTTACCAAGTTTCTCAAATAAATGTCATTAATGTGCAATACATTGTGTATTAATTGTTGACTATGCAATCAGTTTTGGGTCAACAGCACACCATGCAAAAGTACACAAAACGGGATATGCTACACAAAAATGCCTAATCAGTTAAAACTTGATTTACTGATCTATGAATTTTGATAATTCCTTTTGCTTAGTTGGAAATCCGCAACTATTAAATGTTATATATCTTCCTCACTGCCTATGAGTTATACATATATATATATATACATATATATATATATATATACAGTACAGACCAAAAGTTTGGACAAACCTTTTCATTCAAAGATGCTTCTGCATTTTCAAAATTGAAGCGGTGAGCGGTCTAGCTCACCCCAAACCATCTCAATTGGGTTCAGGTCTGGTGACTGTGGAGGCCAGGTTATCTGGCGTAACACCCCAACACTCTCCTTCTTGGTCAAAAAGCCCTTACACAGCCTGGAGGTGTGTTTGGGGTCATTGTCCTGTTGAAAAATAAATGATGGTCCAACTAAGCGCAAACCGGATGGAATAGCATGCTGCTGCAAGATGCTGTGTTAGCCATGCTGCCTCAGTATGCCTTCAATTTTGAATAAATCCCCAACAGTGTCACCAGCAAAACACCCCCACATCATCACACCACCTCCTCCATGCTTCACGGTGGGAACTAGGCATGTAGGATCCATCCGTTCACCTTTTCTGCGTGCAAAGCAGTAATGAAAGCAAAAGGTGGCTACTTTGAAGAACCTAGAATATTAGACATATTTTCAGTTGTTTCACACTTTTTTGTTAAGTGTAATGTATAATTCCACATGTGTTAATTCATAGTTTTGATGCCTTCAGTGTGATTCTACAATTTTCATAGTCATGAAAATACAGAAAAATCATTGAATGAGAAGGTGTGTCCAAACTTTTGGCCTGTACTGTATATATATATTATATATATATATATATATATATATATATATAAGCTAGACGACATAAATAAGTTAGTGACACTCTCTAAAATTTCTTACACGTTTATAGTCACGTTTGTTACTGAGAAAACACATCCATCGACAACTCAGATTTATAATATTTATCATTCTTTTCACATCGTACCTTAAAAAACTATTGATAAATGTTTAATAAGTGAAGGCCACATTCATCAGTTATAATATCAAAAGAATGCTCAGTTGTTCATTTCAGAAACAAGCTGATGCCTGCCATATGTCAAGAAGTGAAAAATTGAATATTTGTCAAAATTTACTGTACTTTATCCTCATTGTGACCAGGAACATTTTTAGATTTTATGACCTGGCTCCTTTTATAAATGGTGAGTGAAATAGGGCCACAAGTCTTCAATTGTAATTTAACATGAAAATAGCCGCTTAGAATTTTGTATCAGTTATTCCTATAATGATGTTTATGAGGCATGTAATCTAACAAATTTATGGTCATAATGATACTCTAATCGTAGTTCAACAATATTAAACTCATATGACCTTGTAATAAAGATAAATATAAAGTCCAAAACATTATATAAGGGAGATTTAAAACTCTTGACACACAAGGAAAGTGTTGTGCCTGTATCTCTACTACCCCACTGCCTCCTTTCCTGTTGCAGCATGTTCTAAATTTATCAACAAAGCACACACAGTTGGTATCCTTTAACAATTTAGTGACTGAGCCAATTTTGACCTTAATGACTGGGCCAATTTTTTTAAGTCTGACCAGTGTCATTTTATGAGGTAATAACTTTGGAACACTTCAATGGATCCCAGTCATTCTGAGAATGTTTTTTCATGACATACTGTACTTTATGATAGTTGTAAAATTTTCTCAATATGCCTTGCATTTATTTGTGAAAATATCAGAAATTTGGTGAAAATTTAGCTATTTTAAAACTTAATTCTTATGCCCTTAAACCAGAGAGTAATGTCAGACAAAATAGTTAATAACATTTCCTGTATGTCTACTCTTCATCTGCATCATTTTTTAAACAATTTTTTTGTTTGGAAGTTAGAAAGGATAAAATTGACCAGCAATTTCTAACTTTTCCAACAAAATTTACAAACTACTATTTGGGCGCAGCAGGGATCATAAAGGAAGGAGTTTTAGAACGTAGACTTTGAAATGTCTGCTGGCATCATATCTTTTTTGGAGAGCTCCTGATGTGCCTAAAATGGGATATAGTGAGCATTTTGAACCCACAAGTACTACACAGAATTTCATAACATTAGGCTATATGGAAAATTTTCATTTTTTCTTATGAAGATGTTGTTTTAGCTCCAAATTTATCATAGGAGAAAAAGGACTGCATAATTTGTTACGTAATTTCTCACAAATACGATGATATCCCATATATGGTCAAAAACTTCTATTTGGGCACATGGCAGTGCTAGGAAAGGAAAGAGCGCTATTTGTCTGGAATAGACTGTAAATGTCTTGTCGCATTTGGAGAGCCTTTGACATGCAAAAACAGCAGAAACTCCCGAGTGACCCCATTTTGGATATTAAATCCTCCAAGAAATTCATATAGCGGTGTACTGGGTATTTTAACCTACATGTGATTCACAACACTTTATAATATTTTATAAGATTTTTTTTTCCACTAAAATACTGTTTTAGCACCAAATTTATAATTTACACTTGGGGTAATGCTAGAAATTGGACCCCACAATCTTTTATGCATTTTCTCCCAAATGTGGCAGTACCCCATATGTGGTTGAACACTACTATTGGAGCACATGGCAGGAATAGGATGGGAAGGAGCACTACTTGGCTTTTAGAATGCAGATTTTATTTGAATAGATTGTGGTCTCCATTAGCTGAGCCCCTGAGGTGCCAGAACAGCAGAAACCCCCCCCCGCAGGTGACCCCATATTGGAAAATTCAACTAAGGCAAAAAGAACAATGGCCAATGTGTAATATTGAACGATAAAAAACACTATAGTATAGAGTGAGGCACTTGTACCAAAATGTTATGATTTGGTAGCTGAGGAGAGCAAGCAAAAAAGGAAATACACCAGGGAGGTTGGAATCTATGGGATTGCAGTACCCTGACTAACCACCACAACTAAAGGCAGCCGTGGAGCGTACCTACGTTGGTCCTAGACGCCTCGTCACAGCCTGAGAAGTTAACTACACCTAAAGACAGAAAAAGGAAAACTATCTGCCCCGGAGCAGATCCCCAAAGAACATAGAAAGCCCCCAAACATGTAATGGTGGTTAGACAAGAAGAAATACAGACACAGACAGAAAATAGTATGAGCAAACGTTGGGGCCCAAACTTCCTAAATAGAAAAGGATAGGAAGGACACTTACTGCAATCCCAAAAAACCCTGAAAAGTACCAACTCTACTAATTACAAAAACACCTGAGATCAAACGACCTCTACCACCTAAATTAGTTCTCTGGTGTAACAAAAACTAAACAGCAGCCACTGAAAAAACTGGAAAAGGCAAATGAACAAACAACAGTGGCTGAACTAAACTGAGAGGAGCACAAGCCCCGGAGGGGACCAGGCAGACCCCCACAGAAGTGCAGGACAAAATGCAAAAAGCAAGCACAAAAAACTAAAAGAAGAAAATGTCTTATCTGTTAGCAGAAGATGCAGGCACGAAACAGCAAGCTACAAAGTGAACAGGAATCAAAGATGAGACCAGAACAATTGATCACCGGCAACCCTGATGGGAGGGAACCTCCCTTATATAAGACCAGTCAGTAACACCTGATCGCCAATCTTCACAATCTTCATTGGATAGTTCAGTACTGTTTGTAACCACCAGAGGGAGCTTCTGCTCAGAATTCATTTCTAGCACATTCAGAACAGTACCCCCCCTTGAGGAGGGGTCACCGAACCCTCATTTGAGCAACCAGGTCGGTCAGGATGAGCTCTGTGATACGCACGGATGAGTCTCCTAGCATGGATGTCCGAAGCAAACACCCAAGAATTGTCCTCCTGACCATAACCTCTCCACTTAACCAAATACTGGAGTTTCCGTCTAGAAAAACGAGAATTCAATATTTTCTCAACCACATACTCCAGATTGCCCTCAACCAAAACAGGGTCAGGAGGCACAGCCATAGGAACCACTGGCTCGACAAACCTCTTCAATAAGGACTTGTGGAACACGTTATGGATCTTAAATGTCCCTGGAAGAAGTAAACGAAAGGAAACAGGATTAAGAATCTCCATGATCTTATAAGGTCCAATGAACCTAGGCTTAAACTTAGGAGATGAAACTCTCATAGGGATATTTCTTGAGGACAACCAGACCAAGTCCCCCACTTCAAACCGAGGACCATCAGTCCTATGCCGGTTGGCAAACCGCTGGGCCCTCTCCTGAGAGAGGGACAACCTCTCCACTACCTGGTCCCAAATCTGCTGCATACGCTCCACAACAGAGTCAACACCTGGACAGACAGAAGAATCCGTCTGTCCTGAAGAAAATCGAGGGTTAAACCCAAAATTGCAGAAAAATGGAGACATCAAAGTGGCAGAGCTAGCCCTATTATTAAGAGCAAACTCAGCCAAAGGCAAAAAAGAGACCCAGTCATCCTGATCAGCAGACACAAAGCATCTCAGATAAGTCTCCAATGTCTGGTTTGTTCTCTCAGTTTGTCCATTGGTCTGAGGATGAAAAGTCGAGGAGAAAGACAATTGAACACCAAGTTTAGAACAAAAAGTCCTCCAAAATCTGGAAACAAACTGGACTCCTCTGTCACACACAATGTTCTCAGGAATGCCGTGTAACCGAACCACGTGCTGAAGGAACAAAGGCACCAATTCAGAGGAGGAAGGCAAAGGATGAAAACCTATCACAAATCACCCAGATAACCGTCATTCTCTGAGAAACAGTGAGGTCGGAAATGAAATCCATAGAGATATGGGTCCATGGTCTCTTGGGCACAGGCAATGGCATCAACAAACCACTAGAGCGAGAGCAAGGCTTGGAGCGAGAGCAAGTCCCGCAGGACTGCACAAATTCCCTGACGTCACGAGACAAAGTAGGCCACCAAAAGGACCGACTAACCAAGTCTCTGGTATCAAAAATTCCGGGATGACCGGCCAACGCGGAACAATGAATCTCAGACATCACACTCTTTTTCCATCGGTCTGGGACAAACAATTTCCCAATAGAGCAGCGCTCTGGTTTATCCTCCTGACACCCTTCCAGAGCCAGTCTCAAATTGGGCGAGATGGCGGAAAGAACTACACCCTCTTTCAAAATAACAGAAGGATCAGATAACTCAGGAGAGTCCGCAAGGAAACTCCTCGAGAGGGCATCCGCCTTAACATTCTTAGTGCCAGGAAGAAAGGAAACCACAAAATTAAAACGTGTGAAAAACAAGGCCCACCTGGCCTGTCTAGGATTAAGTCGCTTGGCTGATTCCAGATAAACCAGATTCTTATGGTCCGTGAGGACCACCACCTGATGTTTGGCTCCCTCCAGCCAATGTCTCCACTCTTCAAAAGCCCACTTCATGGCCAATAACTCCCGATTACCCACGTCATAATTACGTTCAGTTGGAGAAAATTTTCGAGAGAAAAAGGCACAAGGGTTACTTTTAGAGGTCTCTGGATCTCTTTGGGACAAAACGGCACCTGCCCCAATTTCAGAGGCATCAACCTCCACCTGAAATGGCAGAGAAACATCAGGCTGCCGTAGAACAGGAGCAGAAGTGAATCTCTGCTTAAGTTCCTGAAACGCAGAGACTGCCTCAGGAGGCCAATTCACCACATCAGAACCATTTTTGGTCAAATCAGTCAATGGTTTAACAATAACAGAGAAATTACCAATAAATTTACGATAAAAATTGGCAAAACCCAAGAATCTTTGAAGAGCCTTTAATGAAGTAGGTTGGACCCAATCACAGATGGCCTGAACCTTGACCGGGTCCATTTCAATAACAGATGGGGACAAAATGAATCCCAGAAATGAGATCCTCTGTACGCCAAAAAGACACTTTGATCCCTTCACATACAGAGCATTCTCTCTCAAAATCTGGAACACAGTCCGAACATGTTTCACATGAGAGTCCCAGTCATTGGAAAAAATCAAGATATCATCCAAATAAACAATCAGAAATTTATCCACAAAATCCCTGAAAATGTCATTCATGAAGGACTGGAAGACAGAAGGAGCATTAGTGAGCCCAAAGGGCATCACTAGGTACTCAAAATGCCCCTCTGGGGTATTAAATGCCGTCTTCCATTCATCCCCGTGATTAATGCGAATAAGGTTATATGCCCCCCTGAGGTCAAGCTTGGTAAACCAAGTAGCACTTTTCACCCTGGAAAACAGGTCAGAAATCAAGGGTAACGGATATTGATATTTCACAGTGATATTGTTCAAGAGACGATAATCAATACACGGCCTTAATGAACCATCCTTTTTGGCCACAAAGAAAAAACCGGCACCCAAGGGTGAAGAGGATGGTCTGATATGACCCTTCTCCAATGACTCCTTGATATAAGACCGCATAGTGTCATGTTCGGGTACAGACAAGTTAAAAAGGCGACCTTTAGGGAATTTACTACCAGGCACTAATTCAATAGCTCAGTCATAGCTCCTATGGGGGGGCAAGGATGCAGATTTACTTTCACTAAACACATCAGAAAAATCAGTCAAAAAGTCAGGAACATTCTGAGCCTGGGGGGAGGCAGAAAAAACAGGAGTGTTGGCATTAACACATTGGCAGCCCCAACTGGTTACAGACACAGATTTCCAATCCAAAACAGGATTATGAGACTGTAACCAAGGGAAACCCAGTACGATAATGTCATGCAGATTATACAGCACCAAAAATTTGCAACTCTCCTGATGATCAGGTTCAATCCTCATTATCACCTGAGTAGAGAACTGAGGTTTATTCTCAGCCAAAGGGGTAGAATCGACCCCAGTAGGGGAATAGACTTCCGTAGGGGTATCAAGGGAAACCCACGATGTTTAGCAAAATCAAAATCCATCAGGTTAATAGCTGCTCCCGAATCAACGAAAGCCTGAGCAGAAAATGTGGACAGGGAGCAAATCAGGGTAACAGTCAACAAAAATTTAGTCTGAACACTACCCAAGACAACTTAGCGTGCAAAACGTCTTCCCCGCTTAGGGCAGACTGAAATAGAATGAGGCATCACCACAGTAGAAACATAAGCCATTGCGTTTTCGAAACTCATGACGCTGTGCCCCAGAAGCCACTCTATCACACTGCATGGGTTCAGAAGCTGGGTTCACAAGGCAACACTATTCCACGCATACCTCTACGCTAACGCAAACGTCTGTCAATTTGAATCGCTAATGACATAGAATCATTGAGACCAGAGGGGACAGGGAATCCCACCATAACATCCTTTACATTCTCTGACAGACCCTTCCGAAAAAGGGCTGCCAAAGCATCGTCATTCCATTTGGTCAGGACTGCCCACCTTTGGAATCTCTGACAGTATAACTCAGCGTCCTCAAGCCCCTGATTTAATGCCAACAAGGCTTTTTCAGCTTGATCAGTGACATTAGGCTCATCGTACAATAACCCCAGAGCCTGAAAAAATGCATCAACATTGCTCAAGACAGGATCCCCAGGTGTCAGGGAAAAAGCCCAATCCTGAGGATCGCCACGCAGGAGAGAGATGACAATTTGAACCTGCTGTGCTGCGTTCCCTGAGGACTTAGATTTCAAGGCAAAAAACAACTTACAGTTATTTTTGAAATTCAGAAATTTAGCTCGATCCCCTAAAAACAAATCTGGCATGGGAATCCTAGGTTCCACAACAGGCAACCTCGCAAGATAGATAGCAATACTCAGAACTTCAGTGACAAGCTAATCCACACGGCCAGACAACTGTGCAAACTCCATTGAGAGAAAAAAAAATCCTCCTCAGCACCCAGAGATACAGAGAGAAAAAAAAAAAAAATCTCTGACAATCTTCTTTCTTTAACACTATTTTTCCCTTCTGTGAGTACCATACAAATATCAGTTTTTGGGCCGGTGATACTGTTATGATTTGGTAGCTGAGGAGAGCAAGCAAAAAAGGAAATACACCAGAGACGTTGGAATCTATGGGATTGCAGTACCCTGACTAACCACCACAACAAAGGCAGCCGTGGAGCGTACCTACGTTGGTCCTAGACGCCTCGTCACAGCCTGAGAAGCTAACTACACCTAAAGACAGAAAAAGGAAAACTATCTGCCCGGAGCAGATCCCCAAAGAACATAGAAAGCCCCCAAACATGTAATGGCGGTTAGACAAGAAGAAATACAGACACAGACAGAAAATAGTATGAGCAAACGTTGGGGCCCAAACTTCCTAAATAGAAAAGGATAGGAAGGACACTTACTGCAATCCCAAAAAACCCTGAAAAGTACCAACTCTACTAATTACAAAAACACCTGAGATCACACGACCTCTACCACCTAAATTAGTTCTCTGGTGTAACAAAAACTAAACAGCAGCCACTGAAAAAACTGGAAAAGGCAAATGAACAAACAACAGTGGCTGAACTAAACTGAGAGGAGCACAAGCCCCCGGAGGGGACCAGGCAGACCCCCACAGAAGTGCAGGACAAAATGCAAAAAGCAAGCACAAAAAACTAAAAGAAGAAAATGTCTTATCTGTTAGCAGATGATGCAGGCACGAAACAGCAAGCTACAAAGTGAACAGGAATCAAAGATGAGACCAGAACAATTGATCACCGGCAACCCTGATGGGAGGGAACCTCCCTTATATAAGACCAGTCAGTAACACCTGATCGCCAATCTTCACAATCTTCATTGGATAGTTCAGTACTGTTTGTAACCACCAGAGGGAGCTTCTGCTCAGAATTCATTTCTAGCACATTCACAACACCAAAAGGTGCTACCAATAGTGTAAGTGATAATACAAATATTATTGTATAAAAGCGTCAAAATAAAAAAAGATATAAATGAGGTATTGCTGTAATCGTACTGACCTGAAGAATAAAATTGCTTTATAAATTTTACCACACGAGGAATGGTATAAATGCCCCCCAAAAGAAATTCATGAAATGCTGGTTTTTCTTCATTCTGCCTCCCAAAAATTGTAATAAAAAGCGATCAAAAACTGTCATGTGCCCAAAAATGGTACCAATAAAAACTTCAACTCGTCCTGCAAAAAATAAGACCTCACATGACTCTGTGGGCCAAAATATGGAAAAATTATAGCTCTCAATGTGATGATGCAAAAATATTTTTTGCAATAAAAAGCGTATTTTAGCATGTGACAGCAGTCAAACATAAAAACCCGCTATAAAACCCGTTATAAATAGTAAATCAAACCCCCATTTATCACCCCCTAAGTAAGGGAAAAATAATAAACTTGAAAAAAATTTATTTATTTCCATTTTCTCATTAGGGTTAGGGTAGGGCTAGGGTTAGAGTTGGGAAGTTAGGTTAGGGCTAGGGTCAGGGTTAGGATTGGGATAAGGTTTAGGGGTGTGTTGGAGTTAGGGTTGGATTTAGAATTGCGGGTTTCCACTGTTTAGGCACATCAGGGGCTCTCCAAACGTGACATGGCGTCCGATCTCAATTCCAGCCAATTTTGCTTTGAAAATGTCAAACAGCGCTCCTTCCCTTCCGTGCTCTACCATGCACTGAAACGGTGGTTCCCTGCTTACTCAAATTGTACAATAACTTTTGGGGTTCAATTTCTCCTGTTACCCTTGGGAAAATGAGAAAATTGAACATGAAATACTTTTTTTGTGAAAAAAAGTTATATGTTCATTTTTTTTTAAACATTCAAGAAATTCCTCTTAAGCACCTGAAGGGTTAATAAATTTCTTGAATGTGGCTTTGAGCACGCTGAGGGGTGCTGTTTTTAGAATGGTGTCACTTTTGGGTATTTTCTATCATATATACCCTTCAAAGTGATTTCAAATGTGATGTGGTCCCTAAAAAAAATGGTGCAAAAATGAGAAATAGCTGGTTAATTTTAACCCTTATAACTTCCTGACAAAAAAAAATTTTGGTTCCAAAATTGTGCTGATTAAAGTAGACATGTGGGAAATGTTACCTTATTAAGTATTTTGTGTGTCATATCTCTGTGATTGAAGGGCATGAAAATTCAAATTTGAAAAAATTTTCACAATTTTTGCCAAATTTCCATTTTTTTCACAAATAAATGCAAGTTATATCAAAGAAATTTTACCACTAACATGAAGTACAATCTGTCATGAGAAAACAATGTCAGAATCACCGGGATCCATGGAAGCATTCCAGAGTTACTCCCTCATAAAGGGACAGTGGTCAGAATTGTAAAAATTGGCCCAGTCATTAACGTGCAAACCACCATTTGGGGTAAAGGGGTTATGCTTCATCATATTCTGAGAGCTGTTTTTTTTTCGAATGAGCCATATGAGGGCTTGTTTTTTGCTTTTCACTATTTGTGTGCACTTTTTGTGCTTTTTTAAACTTTTTACATAATTCATTTTCCTTTTTTTTACTTTTTCATTTAGTACCACGGTGTGACATGTATAATTTTTCTTTTGATCACTGGTCTCATACACAGTAGTACTCCAGTACTGCAGTGCATGAGTATTTTGTAACATAGTTATTAAGGTTGAAGGAAGACTTTAAGTCCATCTAGTTCAACCCATATCCTATCCTAACCTGCCCTAACATGTTGATCCAGAGGAAGGCAAAAAAAACCCAAGTGGCAAACAGTAAACCACATTAGGGAAAAAAATTCCTTCCCGACTCCACATACGGCAATCAGACTAGCTTCCTGGATCAATGCAATATATAGGAAACTAGTGAATATAGCCTGTAATATTATACTTTTCAAGAAAGGCATCCAGTCCCTTCATAAATTTTAGTAGGGAATCACTCATTACAACATTAGACAGCAGACAGTTCCATAGTCTCACTGCTCTTACAGTAAAGAATCTGCATATGTGATTATGACTAAACCTTCTTTCCTCCAGATGTAGAGGATGCCCCCTTGTCCCCGTCACAGGTATAAGAGTAAAAAGATCATTAGAAAGGTCTTTGTACTGTCCCCTCATATATTTATACATTGTAATAAGATCACCCCTAAGTCTTCGTTTTTCCAAACTAAATAACCCCAAGTGTAATAACCTGTCCTGGTATTGCAGACCCCCCAGTTCTCTAATAACCTTGGTCGCTCTTCTCTGCACCCGCTCCAGTTCAGCTATGTCTTCTTATACACCAGAGACCAGAACTGTACACAGTATTCTAAGTGTGGTCGCAGCAGTGACTTGTATAGAGGTAAAATTATGTTCTTCTCATGAGCATCTATGCCTCTTTTAATGCATCCCATTATTTTATTTGCCTTGGCAGCAGCTGCCTGACATTGGCCACTAAATGTGAGTTTGTCGTCCACCCATCACCCAGGTCTTTTTCAGTGACAGTTTTGCCCAGTGTTTTACAATTAAGCACATAATTATACATCTTGTTTGTTCTACCCAAGTGCATGACCTTACATTTATCCCCGTTAAAGCTCATTTGCCATTTATCAGCCCAAGCTTCTAGTTTACATAAATCCTCCTGTAATATAAAATTGTCCTCCTCTGTATTTATTACCCTGGAGAGTTTAGTGTCATCTGCAAATATTGAAATACTACTCTGTATGCCCCCTACAAGGTCATTAATAAATATGTTAAAGAGAAGCGGCCCCAATACTGACCCCTGTGGTACCCCACTGCTAACCGTGACCCAGTCCGAGTGTGCTCCATTAATAACCACCGTTTGTTTTCTATCCATGAGCCAGTTCTTAACCCACTTAACATATTTTCCCCTATTCCCATTGTTCTCATTTTATGTATCAACCTTTTGTGTCGCACCGTATCAAAAGCTTTTGAGAAGTCCATGAACACCACGTCCACTGCGTTCCCCTGGTCCAGTCCAGAACTTACCCCTTCATAAAAGCTTATCAAATTAGTCTGACAAGAGCGATCCCTCGTAAACCCATGCTGATACTGTGTCATGAGGTTATTCAGCCTCAGATACTCCAATATAGTATCCCTTAAAAAACCCTCCAGGATTTTACCCACAATAGATGTTAAGCTCACTGGCCTATAATTTCCAGGTTCAGTTTTTGCCTCCTTTTTGAATATTGGCACCACATTTGCTATACGCCAGTCCTGTGGTACAGACTCCGTTATTATGGAATCTTTAAAGATTAAAAATAATGGTCTATCTATGACTGTACTTAATTCCTGCAGTACTCGGGGGTGTCAGTGAATCACTGACTCAGCCTGTGAGACCCAGGTTATAGCTGGATATCACAGGTCAACGTACCATGGGGTCATCATATTACCTCAGGGATAATTGGTAATCATCGGGACGTACGATTCTCATCGCACGGGTCCGATGGTTACTAAGGGAGTCTTGCAACCCTCTTGCAACAACTTAAATACCAGTGTCGCTGTGTGTTAATAGGGCTTCCATTGATATGCATAACGTAAGCAGCTCTGTCTACTGGATCTTATGGCTTACTCTGACCTTCAACCCTATAAACTCCGTACAGGGATTTGGACTTACGCAGAGGCCTTTGAGTTGGGGGCCACAAAGTCAGGTCAGCTGTTGGCCAAAAGAGCAAGCTTGCAACAAGAATGGTTTGCAGATGAAATATTAATCAGAGGATCAAAGTCAGAGGCAGAATATTTAAACAGAATATTCATCAGAAACCAAGTTCAGGTCAGAACAAAGTAAATAAAGGTGCAACAGGTTAAATCAGACAGCAGGCAACCAAAGCAGTAGATACTCTAAGTGGCACTGGAAATGGACATTCAGGAGTTTAAATAGAGAGCAGACCCATGCAGAGATTCCAGGAAAGAGAAACGATAACTAGCTAAGAATTAACCCATAATCTTCTAGGCTGGGTGGAACAGCAAATCCCAGGAGTAAAACGGATCTACCATACTGTTGCTCTGCTTCATCTGCCAACCAAAGCAGACAGACACCAGCACAGATATCACAATATTTAATTTTAAAATTTTTAAAATGAAGTTCTGAATTTAACACATTTCAAATTTCAATTGGTATTATCCTGCAGTGCAAAATTTTGTACATTGGTCATCGGGGCGCATGCAATTCAGAAAAAGCAAGCTGGTCAAATGTAAATGTATTTCATGAGATGATGAATGCAGACAGGTATTTATATGTGTGTGGCAGGAGAACACAAAGGAGCAAATAGGTGAAAAATATAATCAATCTTTATTCAACAGAATACATCATATAAAAAGTATCACAATCCATAATATAGAGAGACAGAACAGGGTAGAACTAGAATGTACCACAGGGAAATTAACCCATAGTGCTATTTCATGTATAAAGTAACATATCAAGACAAGTATGGGTTAAAAAGTGCAAATGCATGAATTACAGCATATGTTACACAGGCAGAGCTGCTGGTGCTTGGATCCTAAGTCGCAGTAAAGATCTTACTTAGGACTTTGGACCCAAGCACCAGCAGCTCTGCCTGTGTAACATATGCTGTAATTCATGCACTCGCACTTTTTAACCCACATTTGTCTTGATATGTTACCTTAT
The DNA here is from genome assembly GCA_033576555.1 of Oophaga sylvatica. Taxonomy (NCBI): domain Eukaryota; kingdom Metazoa; phylum Chordata; class Amphibia; order Anura; family Dendrobatidae; genus Oophaga; species Oophaga sylvatica. The sequence goes on from JARQOD010000002.1 coordinate 235,486,180, forward strand.
ACATGAAATAGCACTGTGGGTTAATTTCCCTGTGGTACATTCTGGCCCAGGGACACCCACGGTGCTTTACTTTACCTGGTGAGTTACTTGGTGTCTTGGCGCTTTTTGTTTACATGGATACTATTATCCTTACTGCGACTTAGGATCCAAGCATCAGCAGCTCTCCCTGTGTAACATATGCTGTAATTCATGCACTTGCACTTTTTAACCCACATTTGTCTTGATATGTTACCTTATACATGAAATAGCACTGTGGGTTAATTTCCCTGTGGTACATTCTGGCCCAGGGACACCCACGGTGCTTTACTTTACCTGGTTAGTTACTTGGTGTCTTGGCGCTTTTTGTTTACATGGATACTATTATCCTTACTGCGACTTAAGGTACTGCCACACTAAACAATCCCGCTAGCGATCACGATAATGACGCATACTAATGCGATCGCTAGCGGGATTGTTTCTATATCGCTGATAGCGGCTTAACTTAGCGATGTCGTTAAGGATGCTATCGCGGTTAGCGATCTCCTTAACGACTTTAGCGGTACAAAAGTACCGCTAAATCGCTAAGAAAAAGTGCCACACTCAGCGATATATACTTACCAGCGGGAGCGCCGACGATAAAATAGGGTCCGGAACGATGTCAGAGACGAGCGAGATCACAGCAGCATCTCAGCAGGGGCCACGTCGCTGGTAGATGCCGCACACAACAACATCGCTAACGGGATCGCTAAATAGTGACGTTTTTTAGCGATCCCGTTAGCGATGTTGTTTAGTGTGGCATACCCTTTAGGATCCAAGCATCAGCAGCTCTCCCTGTGTAACATATGCTGTAATTCATGCATTTGCACTTTTTAACCCATACTTGTCTTGATATGTTACTTTATTCATGAAATAGCACTGTGGGTTAATTTCCCTGTGGTACATTCTGGTTCTACCCTGTTCTGTCTCTCTATATTATGGATTGTGATACTTTTTATATGATGTTTTCTGTTGAATAAAGATTGATTATATTTTTCACCTATTTGCTCCTTTGTTTTCTCCTGCCACACATGCCTAATCGGAGCATGTGTCTTTCTCTCCCTATTTGGGACTTTTGGCACTGTACCAATCGGCTCATTTGCCTGTGGGTTTTTTGTGTATATTAGGTATTTACAGTCATGGCCAAAAGTTTTGAGAATGACACAAATATTATATTTTCACATGATCTGCTGCCCTCTGGTTCTTATGTGTGTTTGACAGATGTTTTTATCACAGACAGAAATATAATAATTGCAAACATATGAGTAACAAAAGCTTATATTGACAGTTAGAATGAGTTAATGCAGCAAGTCAATATTTGCAGTGTTGACCCTTCTTCTTCAGGACCTCTGCAATTCTCCCTGGCATGCTCTCAATCAACTTCTGGACTAAATCCTGACTGATAGCAGTCCATTCTTGCACAATCAATGCTTTCATTTTGTCAGAATTTTTAGGTTTTTGTTTGTCCACCCGTCTCTTGATGATTGACCACAAGTTCTCAATGGGATTAAGATCTGGGGAGTTTCCAGGCCATGGACCCAAAATCTCTATGTTTTGTTCCCTGAGCCATTTAGTTGTCACCTTTGCTTTATGGCAAGGTGCTCCATCATGCTGGAAAAGGCATTGTTGATCGCCAAACTGCTCTTGGAGGGTTGGGAGAAGTTGCTCTTTGAGGACATTCTGGTACCATTCTTTATTCATGGCTGTGGTTTTAGGCAAGACTGTGAGAGAGCCGATTCCCTTGGCTGAGAAGCAACCCCACACATGAATGGTTTCAGGATGCTTAACAGTTGGCATGAGACAAGACTGGTGGTAGCGCTCACCTTGTCTTCTCCGAATGAGGCGTTTTCCTGATGTCCCAAACAATCGAAAAGGGGATTCATCAGAGAAAATAACTTTACCCCAGTCCTCAGCAGTCCACTGCCTGTACCTTTTGCAGAATATCAGTCTGTCCATGATGTTTTTTTTGGAGAGAAATGGCTTCTTTGCTGCCCTCCTTGAGACCAGGCCTTGCTCCAAGAGTCTCCGCCTCACAGTGCGTGCAGATGCACTCACACCTGCCTGCTGCCATTCCTGAGCAAGCTCTGCACTGCTGGTAGCCCAATCCCGCAGCTGAAACACTTTTAAGAGACGGTCCTGGCGCTTGCTGGTCTTTCTTGGGCGCCCTGGAGCCTTTTTGGCAACAATGGAACCTCTCTCCTTGAAGTTCTTGATGATGCGATAGATTGTTGACTGAAGTGCAATCTTTCTAGCTGCGATACTCTTCCCTGTTAGGCCATTTTTGTGCATTGGAATGATGACTGCACGTGTTTCTTTAGAGATAACCATGGTTAACAGAAGAGAAACAATGATGCCAAGCACCAGCCTCCTTTTAAAGTGTCTAGTGGTGTCATTCTTACTTAATCATGACAAATTGATCTCCAGCCATGTCCTCATCAACACCCACACCTGTGTTAATGGAGCAATCACTGAAAAGAGGTTAGCTGGTACTTTTAAGGCAGGGCTGCAATGATGTTGAAATGTGTTTTGGGGGATAAAGTTCATTTTCTAGCCAAATATTGACTTTGCAAGTAATTGCTGTTAAGCTGTTCACTCTTTATAACATTCTGGAGTATATGCAAATTGCCATTAGAAAAAGTGAAGCAGTAGACTTTGTAAAAATTAATATTTGTGTCATTCTCAAAACTTTTGGCCATGACTGTATATATATAGATTGATAATACAATAAATTGGTTTGATAAGCAGAGGCCAAAAAATGTCTTCAGGTTGAGGTGCCACCTGCAGGTCATTGTTTCTTTCTGCAGGTTTATGAAAATGAATGTTTAAACTGTATTTAGTGATAAAATCATGAATGTGTGGTTTGTTTGGCTCTTTTCTTGCTGAAGGGGCAAGTTTACCTTTCAAATGGTGTATCATTTGTGTGTGTGGGGCAAAGTAATCAGCCAAAAAGCAGTGCAAGTTTACAAATGTGTTTGCATATGTGACTCACCTGCAGTGAAGTGTGCAATCTTCCAATGTGCCTGAAATAGGCTGGGCAAGCACTTGGGCAAGCTGGAAAGACCTCAAGGCAAAGGTTTGGATTTGTTTGTGATGTCTGTTAGCAGCTTTGTGTTAGTTTGCTTTGGGGTAGTGTGCTGCCACCTGTAGGTCATTTGACCTTTCAAATGGTGTATCATTTGTTTGTGTGGGTGGAGTATGAATGGAGCAAGTATGCAATTCAATAGGCAGTGCATGTTTACAAATGTGTTTGCATATTTGACTCACCTTCAGAGAAGTGTGCAATCCTCCAATTTGGCTGAAATAGGCTGGGAAAGCACCCAAGACAAATGTTTGTATTTGTTTGTGATGTCTGTAAGCAGTTGTGTGGTAGTGTGCTTTGGGCTACTGTGGTGCCACCTGCAGGTTATTTTTCCTTACTGCAGATTTATGAAAATTAATGTTTATACTGTATTTTGTGATCAAATCGTGGATGTGTGGTTTGTTTGGCTATTTTCTTGCTGAATGGGGCAAGTTTACCTTTCAAATGGTGTATCATTTGTGCGTGTGTGGGCAGTTTGAATTGAGATACTAAGTAATCACCGAGAAAAAGTATTTAGAAATAATAGAATAGACTTCAAAATTCAGACTTCTAAAACTGTCGATTTAAAAATATTCACATTTGAAAAAACCCTGATGTGGACAATTAGTGTTAATATGGCCAAACTTATACCACACTATGATTGCAAGTCAAAATTAGCAAAACCAATCAAACTGCTTTGTGTTTAATAATTATATTTAAATGCATAAGAGATTGCCTGATTAGTGCTATACAAGAATTATATTTAGTCCAGTTGACGCCATTTATGTTTATAATTTGTAATTTACTACTCGCAGTTTTTTTGGGAAAAAATCCTAATTTTGATTGCAGATTAAGCACAAGCAATTTTAACTGCTAATTTCTTTCTCAATAAATCTCTGTCTATGCTGAAACATATCTAATAAATATGAACCCAAAAGGATGTTTAAATCTAAAAGGAGATAAACATTCAATAATACATACAGTATTTTTCGGAATATAAGACGCACCGGACTATAAGATGCACTCAGGTTTTAGGGGTGGAAAGTAGGGAAAAAAATATTTGAATCAAAAAATGTGGTAAAATATTAAATAACATAAATAACATACTATTATATGTGGTGTTATTATGTTGGAAACTATGGGTATAAGATGGTGCTGGGGGACCAGTGTGGTGTCTATAAAGTACTATATGAAGACGTTGGAGGGTAAGTATAAGAATGGGGGCACAGGGCTTATATTTAAAGCACCACTCCAGCACTGAAAAATAACACTGGGGTGCTGCTTTAAGATCCTATGGGAGAACTATAACTTCCAGCATGTCCTACCGATCCTATGACATGCTGGGAGGTATAGTTCACCACAGGAGTGGCAGAGTGCATTTTTATGTGTTGTAATTTTAATTAAATCTTACTTGTGCAGGTCCTGAAGCCAGTCAGCCACGCTGAGGTGAAGTAATGAAGAGCTGGAGCATGACATCACTGCACAGAGCCCTCCCTCCAATTGCCTCTCCACAGGTCAAGTAAGAAGAAGCTCGGCGATTCTAGTGTGTGTCTGCAGGACCTGATGACATAAAGAAGAGGGAAGGCTTTGTGCGGTCATGTGATGCTCCAGCTTGCCCTATTCATAACCTCACACAGGTCCTATACTGGAGAACTCAGTCAGCATCTTCACAGGCCGGGCTGTGCTGTCAGGTATGCGGCATCCCTCCTTCCTGTGGCACCCTGCTCCTGCCCCCTCCTCCCCCGGACACATGAACTCCCCAGCTGCTGCAGGAATCCGGCACTGGGGAAACTATGTGGGTACCCTGTGTAAGTGAAGGAATATTCATTTGCTGCTCCCCACTCACTGCTCAGCACTGACAGGTGGGTGGAGAAGCAACTAATGAATATTCACATCACTTTAAGCATCGGTACCACGTGGTTTCCCAGAGCCGGATTCCTGCAGCGGGGACATTTTCCTGCTTCCTGTGAGTGCGATCCCAGTGCGATCCCACTCTGCTGCTGCCCTCCTCCCCATATGTTACATTTGGACCATAAGACACACCCACACTTGCCTCCCAAATTTGGAGGAAAAAAGGTACATCTTAAGGTCCGAAAAATACGATATATACTAAATGAAATAAAAAATCAGAAATACAGGGAATGGTCACATACAGTCCTGCTCATTGCTATTGGCAAACATAAAGTTTAAGTACATTATGTGGAATATCTCCAGAAAAAAAGGTATCAAGGGAAACTGGGTTTTTTTGTATAGCACACTCGTGTTAAATACAAAACAGCAAGTGAAAAACAATAGTTTAAACACAAAACAATGGGAGGTAAAAATAGAAAAACATAAAGATTGCTGTATATTAAAGCTTCCTTTATATTAAATTAGCATGCAAACACATTTTGACTTGCCTGTGGTAAATCACAAATGAGAGTCAACTATGATTAATTGTCCATGCCATGTGACATTACTGAGCAAATAAATGATGACTTCAATGTTTTACAAAGCCACATGGTAGGCCCTGTTCCTTTGTCACAACGGTGAAGACAAAGAAGCTGTCTGAGGACATCAGAATTGCTATTATTAGCAAGCACAAGATGAAAAAGGGTTTAAGGCCATCTCAAAAGACCTTGGTATCCAAGTTTCAACAGTGTGCAATGTTATTAAGGAGTTTGCCAAGCATGGCACCGTCAAAAACCTCCCTGGATGTGAGGGAAAGAGGAAAATTGACAAGAGATGTCTTTGAAAGTTGGTGCGAATGGTGGAAAAACACTACATCAAACATCCAACGACCTGAAGGCCAACTCAGAACAGGTTTTGGTCATGGTTTCAACAAGTACCATACGCCACACACTAAACCAAGCAGAGCTTTATGGCGAAGGCCAAGGAAGAAACCATTGCTGAAGAAAAGATATAAAAAGGAATGACTTATCTTTGCCAAAGAGTAACTTGATAAAACACAATCAAGAACACCCTACCAACAGTTAAGTATGGTGAAGGATCCATAATGCTATGGGGTTGCTTTGTTGCGCTTGGTACTGGAGGCCTTGACCATATCACAGGAATCATGAAATTAGAGAATTATCAAGAGATTTTAGAGTGAACTGCCCTATCCAGTGAAAGAAAACTCCCTCCAGCAAGACAATGACCCAAAGCACACATCCAAAAGTATTAAAAAATAAAAAATGGACTGTTTAAAAATGGAGAGCAATAAGTCTGACCTCAATCCCATTGAAAATCTTTGAGGTGAGATGAAATCTGCCATTGGAAAAAGAGTCCTACAAACATTCAAAAACTTGAACAAACTGCAAAGGAACAGTGGGAGAAAATATTAGCTGAGAAGTGCAAGAAGCTCATAGATGACTACAAAAAACATGTGAAGGCTTTCATCAATGCTAAAGGGAGTGCAACTATTACTTAGGGGTGCCTTCATTGCTGCACATGCTGTTCATTCTGTTTCTTCTTAGAATTTGCAACATGTAAGTTGAAAAACAATACTTTATTGTTTTATTACTTTGGACCACTAATTACAAAATCCTGAGGATATAAATTTGGTACATTGCCATTTATTTCTGAAGATATTGTACAGTCTATGAACAACAAAATTAAGGAATGCCAAAAATGGTGAGCAGCACTGTATAAGGTCAAGGAGCAAGTTAAGCAATTTAACCTATATGAAAAAATGCAGGAGTGGGATTGTTAGTGTGGATTTTTCAGGGGTATTTGTCAAGTACAAAGTCACTCATCATATAAACAGTACATAGTTAGAATAAAAAGATCTTTTTATACTTTTTTATTGTTTAACAGAAATATCTGTGAAGTTCTCTGCCACATGCTGTAGTAAAACTGTGTTAATACTTCCAGTTGAGAAAGTGAGCGTTCCCATCTCCCTATTGCTCCTATTTTCCACTGAAATGTGTAACAGCTGATTGATGATAGTGGCAGGTGTTAGACCCACATCAATCAGTTATTGATGACCTAGCTTATGAATAGGTCAGAGATATGCCATGGCAAGATTCACCTAAAGTTGAGATACAATTTAATTCACTTCACAACACTCATTCCAAATACTTGAAAAGTTGAACCTATATGTTTACAGTTTTTGACAGATGTCTCCAGAAGCAATGGAAAAAGAAGGCCATACACCTTAAACAGCAGTGTATGCACTTTTTTGGCTAACAGCTATTTAGTTCAATGTACTTATTTGTGTTTTCAAATGACCTATGATGGCCATTTAAAAAAATATGCAAAGGTATCTTTTATAATGGATCCTAACAATGTAATTCAATGACTACCACTATTGTCTACCTCAAAGTCTACCTCACAGAATTGTGCACACCCAACCAATAAAGCAGCCTGGCCTGTTTCAGTTGCTGACCTTTGGGACATGCTTTTCTTGTCTTGTTTTGGTTAAAGACCTAAAAAGCTGTTATTCTTTTTAATCCTTTAAAAAAAGACAAATTTCATTTAATTAGTTTACTGAGATTATGTGATGAGTATTTTTCATTAATTTTTCATATTGTCTTTTCAATAACATGATTACCGTATATACTTGAGTATAAGCCGAGGTCCTTAATTTTGCCAAAAAACTGGGAAAACTTATTGACTCGTGTATAAGACGAGGGTGGGAAATGCAGCAGCTACTGGTAAATTTCAAAAATAAAAATAGATACCAATAGAAGTAAAATTAATTGAGACATCAGTAGGTTAAATGTTTTTGAATATCCATATTGAATCATGAGCCCCATATAATGTTCCATACATTTCATGATGGACCCCATAAGATGCTCCATACAAAATACGCCCCACATATTGCTCCATAAAGTTGATTTTGGGCCCCATAAGATGCTCCATACAAAAATCTTGGCTCATACATGAGTACATACGTTATTTGATTGGGCACAGTTCATCATGATTAACCTCCTTAGACCTCGCGCACAATGTAGTGTACAACAGTTTCTGGGTTCTGGGACTTCTGGGTCTGAGGAGGCTAAATGATGAGTACTCCACATACTGTAATTCTAAGGGATACAGTTTATTAGGATTCTATGAAGAGTGTTTTAATTCATTTCTTACATTGTATATACTACTCACCATGGGTCATATAGCACAAAAATCATTCTTATCATTGTACTGGGTCACAGGGCCTGTCTGACAGAGTGCCAAAACTTTGGTGTGAAGTTTTTGTCATGCCAAAAACTTTCTGGAATTCAATGTTATCTGTGTTGGAGAATCTGGGCGATCCATGTAAAACGTTAATGGACTATAGCATTCTGCAGCCAAACTGGAGTGTGGGTTACTTTAAGTTCCGCCATTGGCAACTGATGAAGGATGTGTGTTGCCAACTGAAGTTTTAAAAAGATGCAAAAATATTTGGCAGCAGGGACAACTGTGGAATAAACTATGTCATTACCCTCATAATTTTCATCACTGCTCTGTGTAAGTTGAGGACCCACAAGGTCCATGTTACATTCTGAAAGATGTGGAGGATCAGGATAGGGAAGAAGAGTAGGATAAAGAACAGCAGCAGGTAGATGTGTAGGGTGACAATGAGTCAACAAAGGTAGAAAATGAGACTGGCATTGAGACTTAAAATGACTATGACTATGCTCTCCTTGACAACCAACAGTCACAGCAGGATGATGGAGAACCAAGAGAACCCTAGGTCATGCTGGTGAGCATGGCAAGATGTATTCTGTAATGTTTGTGGAATGACAGATGCCTTAATACTAATAAGCAAAGGGATGACTATAGGATAGCCATGATGTTAGTCCCTCGCTATAAAAACAAAATAGGAGAATTTTTTATGGCATCTGAAAGGGAGTTCAAATTAGATTATAACCAGAACAAAATGTTACCTGCAATGTAAAGCTATTTCCATGCCAATGCCTGCCAAATGCATAACTGACCAGAATCGCTCCATTCCCCAAAAACCCAACAGTGCACTGCCAAGGCCTACGTCGGTGCTCCAAAAGTAGCCAGGGCAGCAGGAGTAACATCAACATCTGCAGCATATTTTACATAATGAAAGAGATGTTTAATATGTCATTGCACCAACCAGATGCCCTTCAGCAGAAACAGATGCACAGACTGAATAGCCATGTTTGGTCATACCTAGACTGTATGCTTTCACAGGAAAATACCCTAAGCCTAGATCCCATGGACGTCTAGATCAGCAGATTGGTCTAGCAGAAAGAACTAGTCTACTTTGCCATTGTTGTACTCTCATGCCTTCAGTGAACTGTCAGAGAAAGTATGCAACAAAATGGATGCTTTTGTTACTGCCAACTGGACCAGATCATGGGTTACAAGGTTGTAAAACCTAACATTGTTCAAAATAAATCAGGCATGGATGAGTGCCAACTGATAAATCACCTATGGCTAATGCCAATGATTAGAAAGAACACACCATCTACCTGTCTGACTTTCTGTTTTCAGTTTTTTTTTACATGGTTCTGTTGCCATCTGTACAGGTGGCCCACACTCAGCCATTATGATATCTACTTTGTAGTACTCCTGTTACATGGGCTTCTGTATCCAGCCCCACAGTGCCAATCATCAACTTACATGCCACATTATATTTTTCTACTGAGCGGCTTCTGCCCTTACCAAAGCCATTGTGCAGACACACCCGTCACACAACTCCTGGATGCCCACTGTGTTTTATAGTGCTATACTATACTGATGCTTTCACTGCTGCAATTACTGACCATATGCAGCCTGACATCTTTGTCTGACTTATCATAGTTTTATAGCTTCTGCACTAGATGACCACGCATAGTCATGTGATACTCATTCAAACCACCTGTGTCAATAACAAGTGTGTCTGTTAAAATCACACCTGAAACCATATACACCATGTTCCAAATTATTATGCAAATGATATTTTTCTCTGATTTTCCTAAGTGGTTGGTGCAAATGACAGTCAGTCTAATAAAAGTCATCACCCGTTAGAGTATACATCGAATTTTATTGAAGAAACCTCCCAATGATAACAGTATAATCTCCAAAATTAATAAAAACTCAAAATGCACTGTTCCAAATTATTAGGCACAGTAGAATTTCTGAACATTTGATATGTTTTAAAGAACTGAACATGCTCATTTGTGGAATTTGCAGCATTAGGAGGTCACATTTACTGAACAAAAAAGCTATTTAACTCCGAAACATCCGATTCCTAACAGGCCAAGTTACATGTTAACATAGGAACCCTTCTGTTAGGGGTCGAGTTCCCGCTTCTGCACAAGGGGAATCTCTAGCTGTCCCTGCTGCGGTCTCCCATCCGTCTCTGGCCGTGGTGGACTCTGCTCAGCTTAGACGTCGGTCCCAGCATCTCGCCCAGTCTAACATTGTGCAGAGGATTACTGCTGCTTCTCCAGGTTCTGCTATTGTAGCCAGTGCTGGTTAGCGGCGAGCAGACGTCTTTAGGACAGAGTCCTTGCTTTCCCCTTCTGAGCATGCCCAGAGTAATATCTCTCATTGGAGATCAGGGGTCACATGCTCGGGTCTGCAGCAGCTCCTATTGGTCCGCCAGGAAGGTCCTGAAACCACTTGTGTTCTGGAGCAGTTTCCTATTGGTCCTTATCTGGCAGGTCCTGTAGTTGCTACTATAAAAGGGTGCATGGTTGTGCCGCCATGCGCTAGTATCAATCACATTATGTGCTTTGCGCCAGGGTGATCTTGCACGCATGTGTTAGGGCTCGGCTGAAATAAGCCCCTAGAATACCGGCACCTCCGGTGAGGAGATTGTATGCACGTGTTTAGGGCTCGGCTGAAATAAGCCCCTAGAATACCGGCTTCTCCGGTGAGGAGATTGTCTGATTGCGTTGCTGATTGCGTTACTACGGACTGCTGTCCACACAGCAGTTGTCTGTGCATACCTGTGGAGTTAACAGGACACAGTCCATATTTCTGCGTTTCTACCTTAGCGACTCTGTGGTGTAACAGAGTTCGCTTTTACCGCCATATAGGGCCACAGTGTCTTTAGTTGCGACTCTGTGAAGTAACAGAGTTCGCCATGCCGCCATCCTACTAGCAGCAGGCTCAGCCTGCACGTTGGACCCGGGCTGCGAACGCACTTATTATTTATATTTATTTTGTGCGTTCCGCCAGCCCTAACACCTTCTTTTATATCACCTTCACAATTCTTACATCCATTGAACTTGTGAGTTTTTGGAGAGTTTCTGCTTGTATTTCTTTGCATGAAGTCAGTATCGCCTCCCAGAGCTGCTGTTTTGATGTGAACTGCCTCCAACCCTCATAGCTCTTTTGCTTGATGATACTCCAAAGGTTTTCTATAGGGTTGAGGTCAGGGGAAGATGGCGGCTACACCATGAGTTTATCTCCTTTTATGCCCATAGCAGCCAATGACTCAGAGGTAGTCTTTGCAGCATGAGAAGGTGCATTGTCATGCATGAAGATGATTTTGCTCCTGAAGGCACATTTCTGCTTTTTATACCATGGAAGAAAGTTGTCAGTCAGAAACTCTATATACTTTGCAGAGGTTATTTTCACACCTTCAGGAACCTTAAAGGGCCCTATCAGCTGTTTCCCCATGATTCTGGTCAAAAATATGACTCCTCCACCTCCTTGCTGACGTCGCAGCCTTGTTGGGACATGGTGGCCATCCACCAACCATCCACTGCTCCATCCATCTGGACCATCCAGGGTTATTCGACACTCATCAGTAAACAAGACTGAAAATTAGTCTTCATGTATGTCTGAGCCACTGCAACCGTTTCTGCTTGTGAGCACTGTTTAGGGGTGGCCGAATAGTAGGTTTATGCACCACAGCAAGTCTTTGAAGGATCCTACACCTTGAGGTTCGAGGGACTCCAGATGCACCAGCAGCTTCAAATATCTGTTTGCTGCTTTGTAATGGCTTTTTAGCAGCTGCTCTCTTAATCCGATGAACTTGTCTGGCAGAAACCTTCCTCATTCTGCCTTTCTCAGCACAAAAATGTCTGTGCTCAGAATCAGCCACAAATCTCTTAACAGTACGATGATCACGCTTAAGTTTTCGGGAAATATCTAATATTCTCATCCCTTGACCAAGGCATTGCACTATTTGATGCTTTTCAGCAGCAGAGAGATCCTTTTTCTTTCCCATGTTAGTTGTAAACTCCGGCCTGCTTAATAGTGTGGAACATCCAGTTTTCCTTTTATTGGGGTCACATGTCAAACTAATTATCACAGATATCTGAGATTGATTTCAGTGATCCAAAGAACCCTGAGACACAATACCATCAATGGGTTTCATTTACAAAAAAACAAAAAAATGCTATGACACTTAAAACCAATTTGCATAATAATTTGGAACATGGTGTATAAAGGGAGATGTTGACAGAATATTTGCATTGTGTGTGCATGCCACACTAAGCATGGAGAACAGAAAGAGAAGAAGAGAACTGTCTGAGGACTTGAGAACCAAAATTGTTGAAAAATATCAATAATCTCAAGGTTACAAGTTCATCTCCAGAAATCTTGATTTTTCTTTGTCAATGGTGTGTAACATAGTTTTTAAACTTCTTGATTATGTCACTGTACCTAATCTTTCTGGACGTGGCAGCAGAGAAAAATTGATGAAAGGTTGCAACTCAGGATGGTTTAAATGTTGGATAAGCAGCCCCCATCAAGTTCCAAATAAATTTTAGGTCTGGATATTTGGAAACTCTTGAAGGTGAGTTGATAAAAGGGCTTGGGATTCTTTTAAAGGAGTCATGAAGAAATTTCTAGGAAACAAGAAAGATCCAAAATTTAAGTCCATCATTGAGAACATGCTGAAACATTTCAAAGCCTTGTGTTGTCTAATGAATTTGAAGTTACATTTTTTTCATTCCCATTTGTTACTACTTTCCTGAAATCCTTGGTGCTGTTAGTGAAGAGCAAGGAGAAAGAATTCATCAGGATGTCAAGGAAATGGAACGATGATACGAAGGTAGATGGTTCATGAACATTTATGGGGTAATACTGCTGGATGCTTCACAGAAAAGATTTGCAGGCCTTCTATAAGAAAAAAATTATCAAGAGAAGCTTAGAAGAGGAAAGGAAAATGAATGTTCAAGAAATGTTTGTATGTTATATTGTGTACATTTTTGGCCACAATAAAGATTTTTCTTGTTAACCCCTTAGTGACAGAGCCATTTTGCAGCTTAATGACAGGGCCAATTTTTACAATTCTGACCACTGTCACTTTATGAGGTTATAACTCTGGAACGCTTTAACGAATCCAGCTGATTCTGAGACTGTTTTTTTGTGACATATTGCACTTCACATTAGTGGTAAAATTTCTTTGATATGACTTGTGTTTATTTATGAAAAAAATTGAAATATGGCGAAAATTTTGAAAATTTAACAATTTTCAAAATTTAAATTTTTATGCCCTAAAATCAGAGAGATATGTCACACAAATTTCTTAATAAATAACATTTCCCACATGTCTACTTTACATCAGCACAATTTTGGGAACAAATTTTTTTTTGTTATGAAGTTATAAGGGTTAAAAGTTGACCAGCGATTTCTCATTTTTACAACACCATTTTTTTTTTAGGGACCACATCACATTTGAAGTTACTTTGAGGGGTCTATATGATAGAAAATACCCAAAAGTGACACCATTCTAAAAACTGCACCCCTCAAGGTGCTCAAAACCACATTCAAGAAGTTTATTAACCCTTTACGTGCTTCACAGGAACTGAAGCAATGTGGAAGGAAAAAATTAACATTTAACTTTTTTTGCAAAAACTTTATTTCGGAACCAATTTTTTTTATTTTCACAACTGTTAAAAGAAAAAATGAATCACAAAATTTGTTGTGCAATTTCTCCTGAATAAGCCGATACCCCATATGTGGGGGTAAACCACTTTTTGGGCGCACGGCAGAGGTCGCAAGGGAAGGAGCGACATTTGACTTTTTCAACGCAGAATTGGCTGGATGCCATGTCGCGTTTGTAGAGGCCCTGATGTGTCTAAACAGTGGAAACCCATCACAAGTGACCCCATTTTGGAAACTAGACCCCCTAAGGAACGTATCTAGATGTGTGGTGAGCACTTTGAACCTCCAAGTGCTTCACAGAAGTTTATAACATAGAACAGTGAAAATAAAAAATCATATTTTTTCCACAAAAACAATCTTTTCACCCCAATTTTATTTTCCCAAGGGTAACAAGACCCCAATAGTTTTTGTGCAATTTGTCCTGAGCATGCTGATACCCCATATATGGGGGTAAACCACTGTTTGGGTGCATGGCAGAGCTTGGAAGGGAAGGAGCGCCGTTTGACTTTTTCAATGCAGAATTGGCTGGATGACATGTCGTGTTTGTAGAGGCCCTGATGTGTCTAAACAGTGAAAACCTCCCACAAGTGACCCCATTTTGGAAACTAGACCCCCTAAGGAACTTATCTAGATGTGTGGTGAGCACTTTGAACCTCCAAGTGCTTCACAGAAGTTTATAACATAGACCCGTGAAAATAAAAAATCATATTTTTTCACAAAAACGATCTGTTCACCCCAATTTTTATTTTCCCAAGGGTAACAAGACCCCAAAAGTTTTTGTGCAATTTGTCCTGAGCATGCTGATACCCCATATGTGGGAGTAAACCACTGTTTGGGTGCATGGCAGAGCTTGGAAGGGAAGGAACGCCGTTTGACTTTTTCAACGCAGAATTGGACTGGATGCCATGTCGCGTTTGTAGAGACCCTAATGTGTCTAAACAGTGGAAACCCCCCACAAGTGACACCATTTTGGAAACTAGACCCCCTAAGGAACTTATATAGATGTGTGGTAAGCACTTTGAACCCCCAAGTGCTTCACAGAAGTTTATAACTCCCGGGCATGAAAATAAAAAGTCATATTTTTACCACAAACCTGATCGTTTAGTCCCCAATTTTTTTTTCCAAAGGGAACAGGAGAAATTAGACCACAAAAGTTGTTGTCCAATTTGTCTGAGTACGCTGATACCCCATATGTGGGAGGGGACACTGTTTGGGCGCACGGCAGGGCTAGATAGGGAAGGAGTGCCGTTTGACTTTTTCAAACCAAAATTAGCTGGAATTGAAATTGGACGCCATGTCGCGTTTGGAGAGCCCCTGATACGCCTAAACAGTGGAAACCCCCCACAAATGACACCATTTTGGAAACTAGACCCCTTAAGGAACTTATCTAGATGTGTGGTGAGCACTTTGAACCCCAAGTGCTGCACAGAAATTTATAAACTAGAGCCGTGAAAATAAAAAATCATTTTTTTCCTCAAAAATGATTCTTTAGCCGCTATTTTTTTTATTTTCCCAAGGGTAACAGGAGAAATTGGACCCCAATAGTTGTTGTGCAATTTTTCCTGAGTACGCTGATACCCCATATGTGGGGTGAAACCACTGTTTGGGCGCATGGGAGTGCTTGGAAGGGAAGGAGCACCATTTTGTAATGCAGACTTTAATGGAATGTTCTGCGGGCGTCATGTTGTGTTTGCAGAGCCCTTGATGTGCCTAAACAGTAGAAACCCCCTGCAAGTGACACCA
This sequence comes from Oophaga sylvatica, assembly GCA_033576555.1. Taxonomy (NCBI): domain Eukaryota; kingdom Metazoa; phylum Chordata; class Amphibia; order Anura; family Dendrobatidae; genus Oophaga; species Oophaga sylvatica. The sequence continues at coordinate 235,501,757 of JARQOD010000002.1, forward strand.
TTTTGGAAACTAGACCCCCCAAGGAGCTTATCTAGATGTGTGGTGAGCACTTTGAACCCCAAGTGCTTCACAGAAATTTATAAACGCAGAGTCGTGAAAATAAAAAATAATTTTTTTCCTCAAAAATTATTGTTTTAGCCAGCTATTTTTTATTTTCCCAAGGGTAACAGGAGAAATTAGAACCCTAATATTGGTGTGCAATTTGTCCTGAGTACGCTGATACCCCATATGTTGGGGTAAACCACTGTTTGGGCGCACGGAAGGGCTCGGAAGGGAGGGAGCGCCATTTGACTTTTTGAACGCCACGTCGTGTTTGGAGACCCCCTGATGTGCCTAAATAGTGGAAACCCCAACACACCCCTAACCCTAATCCCAACCCTAATCCTAACCTAAATCCCAACCCTAATTCCAACCCTAATTGTAACCCTAACCTTAATTGTAACCCTAACTCTAATTGTACCCCTAACCCTAATTTTAACCCTAATTATAATCCTAACCCTAAGGCTAGGTTCATTTTGCGTTTTACCAGCCCGTTCAACACATAGCGTTGACGGGCTGGTAACGGTATAGCATAACACGATCGCATTATGCTATACCCACTAGAGCAGATGAATCAGCAGATGATTCATCTGCTCTAGCGGTGATGGAGCCCAGACGCTGCAGCCCGCGTCCGAGGCTCCGTCACTGAATGATGGCACGTCGCGAACGCATGCTGCTTTACGGCATGCGTCGCGATGCGCCCTCAAATGGGGGTGAATGACAGCGTTAATGGACTGCGTTACACCGCGTTATACCGCGGTGTAATGCAGTCCGTCTAACAGACTGCCATAACGCAGTATGAACCCAGCCTAACCCTAACCCTAATTATAACCCTAACCCTAATGCTAACCCTAACCCTAATGCTAACCTAACCCTAATTATAACCCTAACCTATTATAACCCTAACCCTAACGGAAAAATGAAAATAAATATCATTTCTATTTTTTTTATATGTCCCTAACTAAGGGGGTGATAAATGGGGGGGTTATGTACTGTTTTTTTTATTTTGATCACTGTGATAGTTTATCACAGTGATCAAAATGCACTTTTATGGGAATGAATGAAAAAATTTTGAATCTGCCGCCAAGCAGATCCCGCCATTTTTTTTTCCAGGAAGAAGACGCCGGGATCCTGGGGCCTGCGGGAGGACCGAGGACACCGGCAGGTATAGGGGTGGCGATTGGGGGACCTGGGGACCCTCATTTTCTCCCCTCTGATGTGCGATCACATCAGAGGGGAAAGAAATTTTTTTTTTTTTTTTTTTGCGGTCGCCGTTATACTTAGTATAACAGCGATCACGACACCGGGGTCGGTAACTACCAACCCGGATCATGTTCTCTGGGGTCTCGGCTACCCCGGTAGCCGAGACCCCAGAAAAAATTGCCCAAATCCCCCCCAGCACAGCGGCGGGCGCACTGAGCATGCGCCCGCCATTTTCTCAATGGCGGCGGCACCGGGGGAGGCAGAAGGGCACGGGGGCCACATGGAGGAGATCGGGGGCCACATGGGGGTCCCGGGGACCCTTTTTCTCTGTCCTCTGATGTCCGATGACATCAGAGGACAGAGAAATTAAATGGAACAACATTTTTTTTTGTTGTTGCGGTCGCCGTTATAGGGTTAATAACGGCGATCGCAACATCGGTGTTGGTAAAAACCGACCCGATTCATGGTCTCTGGGGTCTCGGCTACTGGGGGAAATGCGCCTCTGGGGGCGCTATTCACTTTTTCCACAGCGCCGTTAAATAACGGCGCTGTGGTTTAAGTACCCTTAATGACCGCCGTTAAAAGGCGTATCGGCGGTCGTTAAGGGGTTAAACTCACTTGTACATAATTCCACACATGTTTTGTGCAAAATCCATATGTGATGGTTAAATATAGAAGTGTTATTTGAAATCAGAGCATAAGGAAACATAAGGATTAGTCATTGGATTTGAAACAATTTTCATAAACCCAAATTTGCCCTGTGATATGAGAGACCTGGAGCAGTTTGCAAGAGAAGAGTGATCCAAAATTCCAGTTGGAAGGTGTAAGAAGCTGGTTGATAGTTATAGAAAGCTATTGATTGCAGTTATTTATTCCAAAGTGTGTGCAACCCAATATTTATTTGAGGGTTCCAACAATTTTGTGTGAAATTATTTCCAATTTGCCTTTTTTCTCAGTTTTTTTGTGTTGTGTTCCAATACACACAAAAGGAAATAAACATTTGAAAAACAAAATGTGTAATTGCAACAATTTTCTGGGATAAATGCTTCATTTTCTGGAACAATTTCAAGGGTGCCAACACTTTCAGCCATGACTATCTCCTGCTGTCTTGAGAGTAAAAAACATGAAACATCTCATAAAAAGGAATTTTAATTGACAAATCAATACTTCTTTACTTTGAAAACAGCCTGTTACTGCTCTAAAAAAGGAATGAATTTTGGAAAGCCTAATAAATTGGCTTTGTAATTTTGTTTAATCATTTTAAGATATGGGAATTGAAGATAAACTAATCAAATTTTGAGACGATGCAAAGCTAGGATAGCTAAAGGGTATGCCACACTAAACAATATCGCTAACGGATCGCTAAAACGTCACTATTAGCGATCCGTTAGCGATGTTGTTCAGTGCGCAGCTTCCAGCGACGAGCTTCCTGCTGTGATCTCGCTCGTCGCTGAATCGTTCCGGACCCTATTTCATCGCTGGCGCTCCCTGGGTAAGTATCTTATCGCTGTGTGGCACCTTTTCTTAGCGATTTAGCGGTATTTTGTACGCTAAAGTCGTTAAGAAGATCGCTAACGGCGATAGCGTCGTTAACTATATCGCTAAATGCGGCAGCATTTAGCGATATAGAAACAATCCCGCTAGCGATCGCATTAGTATGCGTCGTTATTGTGATCGCTAGCGGGATTGTTTAGTGTGGCAGTACCTTAACACTAGAGAAGACAGAGAAAGGATTCAGAAGGATCTAGATAAACTTGAACAATGAGCAAGCTTACAATCTTTTTTTCCATGCAGTTAGAAGCGACGTAGTTTTGAGATATGTGGAAAATTCAAATTCATTTGGGGAAAATTTAGTGGTCATAGAAGTTGAATTTCAAACAATCTGCTCACCTATTGTAATTTCTGAAAATAAATGTTAGCTGTACAGTCGCCACTTCCTAATTTACATTTGACTTCAATGGATAGCTAGGGACTCTGAATAGTGACCGGATTCTAGATTCAGTGCTAAGTCACCCTTGTTAGAGTGGGGTATTTGCTTAGAGCCAACACTGAGATATGTACCATAGAGATAGTTTTGCTCTCAGCCTCCTCAAGGGAAAGGAAATTAAATTATGCACATATGAACTAACACCCATGTTTGGTACTTCAATTATCTTTGCCTCATCTTTTTAGTGGTAAATATCCTGAATATGCTGTTAGCATTTTATTTAGTGTATCGTATGACCTGTTTGCGCCTCTTTCACATTTTGGTTAACATAAGATGATTTCAAATAAATTTAATAAATGTTATATCCTAATCCCAATACTTCTATCACTAGATCAAGATTTAATGGGAAGCACAGCATTATTGTGATGTAACATATTAACTTAATTTGTTCTTATAATTATTCTAAACACTTTTATACTGATAAATTGGAAACTTTGTAGATTTAGATCAACAAAGAATTTGTAAAAAATATATTTATAACATACTCAAGCATCATTTATGGTACTGAAAGATTAAATCAAAACATTTAGAACAGTAAGAACAGCAGCTGTTTGCCACCTATGTAGACTGAAAACACTTAGATATACATTTCCAAATATATTAATACTAAGGACAGATTGCAATAATGATTTGATTAGGGATAGTGCTTTTGGGAATACTGCGTAGAATTTGTTCTGAAGCAATGAGAATCTGTTTTATGTATTTGCTTTAATAGCTTACTTAAACAATTTACTCTGAAAACAAGATCATTTAGCATGAAGCCTAAAATTGTTTGTTCTAATAATCTGATCTAAAGTCCTGGTGGAGATAATTCAGATATGCAACCTGTGCAACTTCACAATAGTACACTTGAGATGTAACCCATTAGCTCTCTGGCAGCAGATTCACACTATTATATGTAAGGGGCTAGGCCAATTCATTGATATACCTTGCAATTACTGGAAGAATGTTAATGAGACATAAAGGTGTCACTCATAAGAGATATGGTAATGTATATAGAATAACAAGGGATCCATATATCCCTCCACAGTTTTCTCTTGATAGGGAGATATTAGCTTCCAGCAAAGATTTGGTCTTCACAAGTGATTTATTTAAATAGGAAATTTATTTAGAATTAAAATTACAATTAAAAAGAAATAGATAAAGATAGCAAAAATATGTGTATGTGGGATCCCATAATGATAGAGATCTGGTTTGCCCACTGAAATATATATACAGTAAGTAGCAATTCCGGCACACAGCCATGGGACTTCTGCAGATGCCTGAATGAAAATAATTTTGCACATTAACAATAATTATAAAATTATGCGATACATGTACAATTTCGAATTGTCAAGGAGCATTTTACACCAAAAATATCTCATCTCTAGTCTTCACAAGATCTCCTTATGCCTTCTGCCCTCATCCAAGACTTCTCCTGAGCATCTTCCATCCTATTATATGTCTCAACACATCTGATTGTCTCCCACATTCGGAATCTTCAGACAGAACCGAAAAACTCAATTCTTTAGGAAAACATACAGCCTGCAATAAGCTTAAGTAGTTGACATATGGCTACACATTCAACAATAAGTATATCCTTTGTCATTCTGCTGATCACCAAAAACTCACTCTAAACTGTGCTGCTCTAAATATAACTGTAACACAGATCATTACACATACTTTGCAGTTTATTGAAGAATTTTGCTTTGCACTCATAGTAAAAGATCATCTCATTCTGTAGCAGTCATTAAGTGACATTTGGAAAGTTGATAAAATTACAGCTTTTTTCTGAAGAAATTACTTTTTGGGAAATGTCATTAGGTCAAAAAGAATGATTAATGATCTTGAGAGCTTTGTGTAACACAGTAAAATGGATTAGGATTTGAAATGCTACCTAGTTTTAAAATGAATATCTCATACCAGGGTGAGCCAGATGGTTCTTCTTACTGCTAGAAAATAACATAGTGATGAACTTTTAATTCATAAGATAAGGAAGGAGCATTCTTCTTCAAATAAAAAAACTAAGACCTAGTTTTCTGTTATCTTTTTTTGTGTACATGGATACAAAATTTAGCAACTAGACTATTACACTGAATGAAAGGTCTCTGCTGTAATGAGGGTTATTAAAATTGGGCTTTTATTGCTTAGAAAAAAAAGATGTCTCACAGGCGATCATATTTGCACATATAAATAAATGTGGTCAATAGAAAGGATTGGCACATAAATTATTCTTTCAAAGGATCTTACAAAGCACCAGGGGACATTTATTACTTATGGAGGAAAGGCAATTCCAGCAACTAAATAGGAAGGGTTCTTTACAGTTAGAGCAGTCAGACTGTAGAATCCCCTATTACAAGAGGTAATAAAGTAATGGCAGATGCTATATCAGCATAAAAAATGGCTAGATGGTGTTTCCTCACAGCAAATAACACCATGGGATAAAAATAATCAAGCAATAGTTTATTTAAAAGAGGAAATTGTTTGGATGGACTTACATCTTTTTCTGAAACCTATGTAATTATGCAACAGCGTTTACAGTTCTACTTACAGTGGTAACGATGTTGAATGTAGTAATTAGTTTCATTTTCTTTATTGTTTCAAATCCCTCATGTCCAAGATTAATTTAATGATTTCTAGCAGCACATAATCATGACCTGTAGTCTAAACCCAAATGTGCAATGTAGTGTAATTTCTCAGTTCCAATATACAGTGGATACGGAAAGTATTCAGACCACTTTAAATTTTTCACTCTTTGTTTCATTGCAGCCATTTGATAAATTCAAAAAAGTTCATTTTTTTCTCATAAAAGGACACTCTGCACCCCATCTTGACTGAAAAAATACTTATGCATTTAGGAATGTATATAACCCCCACATGCATTGCATTAAAGCAAAATCTATTGCTGAATACTATTACATGTGTGTTCTGCCTCTTGATTCTCCAAGCTTGTTCATCACAACAACTCTAATCCAGCCTTGCACATCAATTCCAGTGGGCCACATATAAGCTAGTGCACTTATGGGATACATTATACAGCTCTGGAAAAATTAAGAGACCACCACATCAAAACCCTGCCATGGGCAGCCCATTCTCAAGACCTGAACCCCACTGAAAACCTCTGGAATGTGATCATGAGGATGATGGATAGTCACAAGGCATCAAACAAGAAGAACTGCTTAAATTTTTGCACCAGAAGCAGTGTGAAAGACTGGTGGAAAGTATGCCAAGATTCATGAAAGCTGTTTATAAAAATCATGGTTATTCCACAAAATATTGATTTCAGAACTCTTCCTGAGTTAAAACATTAGTATTCTTGTTTCTAAATGATTATGAACTTGTTTTCTTTGCATTATTTGAGGTCTGAAAGCACTGTTTTTTTTTTTCATTTTGACCATTTAACTTTGCCAGAAAAAATACAAAATTTAGTGCTTGGAAATTCAGAGACATGTCAGTAGTTTATAGACTAAAAGAGCAATTTACATTTTACACAAAAATATACCTATAAAGATAAAAAAAAATGGACAAACTGAGCATTTGAAAGTGGTCTCTTAATTTTTGCCAAAGCTGTATATTATTTTGAACACTTTTTCATTTAAAAAAAAAAAAGTTTTTAAAAATGTGCAAAGCAAATTGTACAAGGGTCCCAACAAGGTAGGAAGAATTATATTTGTGTTGGCGCATTCAGTAGATTATAAGTAGAAATAATACTAACATTTAAAAAAATTATTAAAAGACAAAGAATTAGACACCATATAAAATTATTTAAGTCAGACCCATGGTAGTGTCTCTATGTGGAAATGGCCATTGTCTGACTAGCCGCACCCACTCCTCACTCCTCTCTCTCCCTGCCGATATGTTTGAAAAAGACATTAAAAAATAAGTGATTTTATATGGTGAGTGCCAGTTTTCTCTAATTTTGTTTTGTTCACTGGCATTATTTCATGTGTAACCTACAATACTGAAATCTCCACCCAGACTTAATGATAGTGCCGAGTCAGCTCACTTTTTTCTGTTTTGGATCAAATAATTAAACACTTGAAGCAAGTGTTATTTAGTTTTAATTTTACAGTACTTTTAATTTCTATAATTGTCATTTTTAATTTCTATAATTATTCATTTAGATTTTAAGAAGGTCTAAAAACTACTTTCTGCCATTGTAGCCTAAATATTGCTGCTGATCCTTAAGATTATTGCAAGGCAATCTCTAACACTGAGTCATGAGGCTTTGTTAACATTTGAGTTAGTTGACCTGAAGCCGATTCCATTTTGGTTTGGGTATTTTTATGGCATTTGGAGAGTCAAATACAATTTACTCAAAACACATGTGCTAAGTAAGACCTTTTCCTATATATATATTTTTATTAGTCTTTTAAATAATGTTTTTAATACTGAAAAACTACCCATGTATATGAAATTAAAAATAATTAGAATGAGCTGCGTTTTTAACTTGTATTTTAAATACAATACAAAAGTCTGTGTAAAGGGAGGATTTTTGTTGCAAATGGAAATCTTAAGGTGTGAACTATGTAACTTACTTCAGATATTATTTTGCTAGATAAAATTACGCTTCTCAGACATTGATAAATGTGTAATGCTGAAATAAATATCTATTTTTCCATATACACCTGGACAATTACTAATAATTAATTACAATTACTGTTATGACGCAGATAATGATTTTGAAATTAACTAAATAATGAACTAAATCAACCATTTATGAACAGTTGACATGACAATTATGTTATTTACATTGTCCTCAGGATATGTACCCAATCCATTTATTACATACAGAAATAAATATTGAAGACATTTATACTAATTCGTATGTCATGAAGCTATTTCTATAGCAATATACAGTGGTCAGACTCCAATATATAACACTTGCTTGCAAAAGAGTTTTACTGTGTTTTTTTATATGTATTCCTTAGTAATCCTGAGAAAAGATTTTTATTTATCCTCAGAAACACAGAATTTGTCAAATGACAATAATGCTAGTGGTACCTTGTCTGCAAATCCATTTGCTATAACTTTCAGAAGAGCAGAATTAGGACACATTATAGAAATCATTGCTCTACTTTTATTTTTTCCAATATTTCTACAGAGATTTCTTCTGTACAAGAATGGTTCTCCGAGTATCTGTCAGAAAGTCAATAAAACATATTGAATAAATGTTTCATGAATCGCAATGTTCTTTCTCTTGGTGCACAATGCTGAAACATAGACAAACCCTTCAAACAGATTCTGCAGACAAAACTGATGGAGAAAACGATAGCTATGCAATATCTAATAGCTTTAATATTAACTTGGCAGCACTCTCACCTATATGAAGATGTTTGCTTCACCCAACATCTCCAAATGTTAGGTATCATGAGATATAGAATTGCCTTTCCACAATCAGCATATAATACTGGAGTACAATAAACCCCATTTACTACATATGTTATTCTGGATGCACTATACAGTCATGGCCAAAAGTTTTGAGAATGACACAAATATTAATTTTTACAAAGTCTACTGCTTCACTTTTTCTAATGGCAATTTGCATATACTCCAGAATGTTATAAAGAGTGATCAGCTTAACAGCAATTACTTGCAAAGTCAATATTTGGCTAGAAAATTAACTTTATCCCCCAAAACACATTTCAACATCATTGCAGCCCTGCCTTAAAAGGACCAGCTAACCTCTTTTCAGTGATTGCTCCGTTAACACAGGTGTGGGTGATGATGAGGACATGGCTGGAGATCAATCTGTCATGATTAAGTAAGAATGACACCACTGGACACTTTAAAAGGAGGCTGGTGCTTGGCATCATTGTTTCTCTTCTGTTAACCATGGTTATCTCTAAAGAAACACGTACAGTCATCATTGCAATGCACAAAAATGGCCTAACAGGGAAGAGTATCGCAGCTAGAAAGATTGCACCTCAGTCAACAATCTATCGCATCATCAAGAACTTCAAGGAGAGAGGTTCCATTGTTGCCATAAAGGCATCAGCGCGCCCAAGAAAGACCAGCAAGCGCCAGGACCGTCTCTTAAAAGTGTTTCAGCTGCGGGATCGGGCTACCAGCAGTGCAGAGCTTGCTCAGGAATGGCAGCAGGCAGGTGTGAGTGGATCTGCACGCAATGTGAGGCGGAGACTCTTGGAGCAAGGCCTGGTCTCAAGGAGGGCAGCAAAGAAGCCACTTCTCTCCAGAAAAAACATCATAGACAGACTGATATTCTGCAAAGGTACAGGCAGTGGACTGCTGAGAACTGGGGTGAATTTATTTTCTCTGATGAATCCCCTTTTCGATTGTTTGAGACATCAGGAAAATGCCTCATTCGGAGAAGACAAGGTGAGCGCTACCACCAGTCTTGTCTCATGCCAACTGTTTAAGCATCCTGAAACCATTCATGTGTGGGGTTGCTTCTCAGCCAAGGAATCGGCTCTCTCACAGTCTTGCCTAAAAACACAGCCATGAATAAAGAATGGTACCAGAATGTCCTCCAAGAGCAACTTCTCTCAAACCCCCCAAAAAGCAGTTTAGCGACAACAAAGCCTTTTCCCGCAGATGGAGCACCTTGCCCTAAAGCAAATGATAATAAATGCTCAGGGGAAAAAAACAGAGTTTTGGGTCCCCTGGTGGGAAAATCCCAGATCTTAAACCCCCTTGGAAACTGTGGTCAATCATCAAAAAAGAGGGGGGGCAACAAAAACCTAAAAATTTGCAAAATAAAGCATTTATTGTGCAAAAAGGGGCGCTATCAGTCAAATTTTGGTCCAAAGTTTATTGAGGCCCGGGAGAATGCAGAGGTCCTGAAGAAAGGGGCAAAATGAAATTTGACATCTGCATCAACCCCTTTAACGTCAATATAAACTTTTTTAATCATTGTTTGAAAAATTATATTTTTTGTTGTGTAACAAATTGTCAAAAAAAAAAACCAGAGGCAGCAGATCTGTGAAAAAATTAAAAATTTTGTTATTCCAAACTTTTGGGCCCTGACTTTATACGGTTGTTTTCACCCCCAAAATCAAGCAAAAAATTTAACAACTCATGGTTTTTTTTAAACCCTACACACCTTTGCACTGCCTTTTATGTGCATGGTTTTTACAAAAAATTAAAGAAAAATTTTCCATTTTGTGAAAAATTTGGGGGGTATTAACAAGATCCCCAATTAAAAGTAGGTCCCAATCCTTTGATAATGAGGCCCTGTTTTAAAAACTATTGGGAAACAGAGGTTTCTGCACATGTTGGCTTATCAATTTAATTTTTTGGAGCTCCAAAAATGTGTCTCCCCTAAAAAGAAAAAGAGCTGAAATATGCAGCCTTTCAAATTCATGAAAGAAAGGGAAAGGAGACCAATTTTTTTGATAAAGCAAGATTTTCGTAGTTAAAAACATAGGGATTGTACACCC
>JARQOD010000002.1:235512464-235533208 GCA_033576555.1 Oophaga sylvatica
ATAATATATATATATATGTGTCATAAATTCAATCACATGTGTATATATATATATATATGAGGTGTAAATTGTTGAAAAAAAATGTGTGGGCTCCCGCCCTATTTTCTCAACTAGACAGACAAAGCCAGCGAGTGGGGGCAGATAATAATAGCCCAGAGAGGGACCATTATTTTTGCCCCCCCCTGGCTACTAACATCTGCCCCCAGACACCCCAGAAAAGGCAAATCTATAATTAGATTCGCCATTTCTGGCACTTTGCCCGTCTATTCCCATTGCCCTGTAGCGGTGGAGAATGGGTTAATAAGGGGTTAAAGCCACCTTGCTATTGAAAGGTGAGTTTAAGCCAGGTTAATAATTGAGAGCTGTCAATTAGACAACTATCAATTATTAATCCTATTGTATGAAATAAAAATAAACACACACTTTAATTAAAAATCATTTTAATGAAATAAACACAGTTTTTGACCATATTTTATTTTACTGCCATTCCTTGCGAAGCCCTTGTTCACCTGTAATAAAAATAAAATAATAAAGCCAGGGACACCGCACTGCATCAGTGACGTCAGAGGGAATCCCGGCTGACCTGAAGTGAACTGATTAACAAAAATAGGGGATCCCCTCGAAAAAAAAAAATGGCATTGGGTCCCCCTTATTTTTGTTAACCAGCCAGATGAAGCAGACTGCTGAGGCCTGGTTTTTCAGGCTGGTAAGGATCCAATATCCATGAACCTTGCAAGCCTGATAATACCAGGCCACAGCAGTCTGCTTAGCTTGGCTGGTTAACAAAAATAGGGGATCCCCTCGAAAAAAAAAATGGCGTGGGGGTCCCCTATTTTTGTTAACCAGCCAAGTAAAAAGCAGACTGCTGCGGCCTGGTATTAAAAGACTGTCAAGGCCCATGGATTTTGGCCCTCAACAGCCTAAAAATACCAGGCTGCAGCAGCCCCACAATTGGTGCATCCAAAGATGTGCCAATTGTGGCCCTTTATCCGGCTCTTCCCACTTGCCCTGTAGCGGTGGCAGGCGGGGTAATAAGGGGTTAATGTCACCTGTGATTGAACGGTGACAATAAGCCCGGTTAATAATGGAGAGGCGTCAATAAGACACCGATCCATTATTAATCATAGTTTGAAAATTAAAAAAAAAAAAACACAGCCAGAAAAAAGTCTTTTAATGAAATAAAACACCACACAGTTTTCATTAATTTTATTTCACTCTCATCCTGCGACGTCATCGTTCTCCTGTAAAAAAACAAAAATAACAAACCAACACAAATACTCCCTGCCCGACGCAGTCCAAAATACCGAGTGTCCCATGACGAGTCCAGCTCTGCTACATCTGGATGACAGGCTGAGACTGACATCCACATAGAGCAGAGCTGCTTACCGTTGCGGCTTCCCAGGCGGTGACGTCATCCGGACTGGTTTACGGCCAGCTGTCGCGAGAGTACAGCTGGCCGAGATTACCCAGTACCCGGCAGCACGTGCAGTTATCGCGAGAAGCTGCACGTGACCGCCAGGTAGAGGGTAATGGCGGCCATCAAGGAGTCCAGGACGTGACTACCGGGGATCTTCTGCCAGGTAAGTGCTGCTGACTCCTGACAGACCCGACCGACACTGACAGTGACACTTTCGGGAAGTTCCTTTGTCACGTACTTCGTTCTGTGACACAGGAACTCCCCATATACTTTACTGCCAACGTCCGATTCCGGTATCCGATATGCAAAAAATATCGGATCTTAGAATCGGAATTCCGATACAGCGAATATCGGCCGATTCCCGATATTTGCAGTATCAGAATGCTCAACACTACCTCTCACTCAACACCCCCAGCAGACCTATCCATCAATGTCAATTGCTTCTTACCCTGCACAGTCCTGCAAGCTCGCTAACTCGGAGTAACCCTTTACTCTAATCTCTTCTTCAAGCCATATATCAAAGCCCTTTCCACTTCCTGCGAACTCCAACTCAAAAATATTTCATGAATCTACATATTCTTTAACGAAGAATCTGCAAAAACACTAGTGAACGCCCTCATCATCTCCCACCTTGAGTACTACAACCTCCTCCTTTGTTGCCTCCCCTCTAACACTCCTACACCACTCCAAACTATCCTAAACTTTGATGCCCTTCTAATTCACCTGTTCCATGCTATTACCCAGCCTCTCCTCTGTGTCAATCCCTTAACTGCATCCCCATTGCCCAGAGACTCCAGTTCAAACCTAACCATGACATACAAAGCCATTCACAACTTGTCTGCTCCATATATCTGTGACCTTATCTCTTGGTACTTACCTGCATGCAACCTCTGATCCTCACAAGGTCTTGTTGTTTACTCCCATGTTATCTCCTCTTTCCATAATCGCATATAAGATTTCTCCCATGCATCCCCCCTACTCTGGAACTCTCTACCCCAACAGGCTACTGAGAAAGCCATCAAAAGGAACCTGAAGACCCACCACTTCTGACAAGCATACAACCTGCAGTAACCCTCATTCCACCATACTACTACAAGACCAGCTCTATCCTCACCTACTGTATCCTCGTCTATCCCTTGTAAACTATGCCCCTCGCAGGCCAGGTCCTCTCTCCTTTTGTACCTGTTGGTGACTCATATTGTTCAAAATTATTGTACTTGTTTTTTATTATGTATACCTTGTAAAGTGCCATGTAATAAATGGACATTATAATAATAACTAATAATAGTAATAATTGTAAAAAAATGTACTTGAATTTCAATATGAAAAATTACCACTTTTTGTACCCAGCCTTATATAGAAGTCCAATCCTGCGCAGGGTACTACTGATGAAAAAGAAATTACCTTTTGTGCACAATGAAATTGAGGAACACATGGCAGCAGTGCTGTATATTGCCTTGTTACTTATCTAGTTACCCAGTTGCAGTTAAAGAGGTGCCATCCAGTGTGACATTTGATACAATGTTCTGACTTGCTGCTGCTAGGGATGGAGAGATGTTCCAGACAAGTATGTTGAGGAGGTGAATGAGCATCACCTGGTGTTGAGATGTTACCATTAAGCACATGGCTGTCATCGGTGGAGTTCACTTTACAGCTCAAAGGTAATTCAAAGGAGTGGTTCATGGTCTGCAACATGAGAGTACAAAGCAATGACAGCTTTCTACAACAAATAATGCCGGCTAGGTATTTTTTCATTGAAAAACAGTGCATGGCACAGTATAATCATAAGTCAAAAGAGAAGAACGGGTTTAGTATTGCTGGTTCAGCATGTAGCTGCCACTCTTGCTAGAAGTTACCTTATACATTTAACTGATTTACCTTATGAACCATTATTCAGGAAACTCATCAGAATGGAAATTATACACATTTACTTAGGTGGATGAATGAGAATTTTTATGAGTATATTGGTTCATTATCCCAAACATATAATTTCTTCCCCATATTAATGGTGATGTTTCTAAAGTCTTTCAACACTGGATGATGAAGTCCTATTTCTACATCAGATGGGCAAAAATGTTCTATTTAGTATGCTTGATTGACCCTTCTCTATAATAATCCTACAAAATTGTAAGAGAAAACACGGCACTCAACTAAAAACGAGAGTAGGTGCTCAAGTCAGGTATCCAACCTGATAAATGTAAAAAATAACTTGGCACTCAAATGTGTAACACGAGAATTTGTTTAATAACGGTGCATCCAGACACAAACAATTGAACGTTTTCGGTCCAACTATTGGACCTTCATCTGAATACTTTTCAAAGGAACACTGGACACAATAGAATGCAATCTCCAAAAGGTAGCTGGATGAGAAACAAATATCCCTAAATAGATAAGGATGGCTCAAGAAGCTGTAAATCAGGACCAGGCACTCACAATAATGGAAGAGGGGAGCTGGGAGCCAATGTGACAGGCGCCTAAGGCAGGCTCAAACAGGTTGCTGGAAAGGCACTGGGAGTCTGGATCTGAAGACACGCTGTGGAAGCAAGAGAAGCAGGAGTCTGACAGCTCCTACTGCAGCAGACTCCTGCTTCTCTTGCTTCCACAGCGTGTCCAGTGTTCAGTGTTCCTTTGAAAAGTATTCTGATGAAGGACGCTCAATTGTTTCGTGTCTGGATGCACCGTTATTAAACAAATTCTCGTGTTACACATTTGAGTGCCTAATCCTATAAAATTGGGGATTTACTCGAGAACACAATCCCTATGGGTTAATTTTATACATATTTGTCTATGTGTATGACCGTTATTTAAATTATAAGTAAAAGTTAACTTTTAAGCACCTCATAAATTTAGTTAGTTTGGCTTGTTTCTAATACTCTCTTAGAGAGTCACAAATTTTGACCTCTCCCTTTTGAGATGTAAGTAATTTTTCCATGATTGTACACTCAAATAGCTTTTCATTCATGAGCAGGTGATGCTGCTTCATGTGTTGATAGAGAGCCATAGCTCCTAGTCTATTTGAACTGTAATGTCCAACAGTATATTTTCTTACTGCTGAGCCTGCACACTTCTATAGATTGGTCCACAAAAATACTCACAGTTAATTGTCTGAATTTGTTGCTAATGTGGGAAATAGAGCTCAAGTGACAGGGGCATCAGATCAATTATAGTCATTTGCATATCATTTCAAATGCTGATTTTTCAGTAATAGGAGAACATACTGGCTAGTTGAAAGTATTACTGGACTTTATATATATATATATATATATATATATATATATTAATTATTATTTATTTATATAGCACCAATGATTCCATGGTGCTGTACATGAGCAGGGGTTACACACAAATTACAGATATCACTTACAGTAAGTAAACTAACAATGACAAACTGATACAGAGGGGAGAGGACCCTGCCCTTTCGGGCTTACATTCTACAGGATTGTGGGAAAGAGACAGTAGGTTGGAGGTTGCAGCAGCTCCGGTGTTGTTGAGGCGGTAGCTCCGGTAGTAGTGAGGAGGCAGCGGGGTCATAGCAGGCTCTAAGCTTTCTTGAAGAGGAGGGCTTTCAGATTCCGTCTGAAGGATACAAATGTGATTGATAGACATGTTGGGGCACAGAATTCCAGAAGATGAGGGATATTCGAGAGAAATCTTGGAGGCGATTAGAAGAGGAGCGAATAAGTGGGGAGGAGAGAAGGAGGTCTTGGGAGGTTTTGTATATATAGATATACATAGATTATATATATATATATATATATATATATATATATATTATATCTATATATACAGCTCTGGCAAAAAATTAAGAAAGCACTGCAAAATTTTCAGTTTGTCTTATTTTTCTCTTTATAGGTATATTTTTGAGTAAAATGTAAATTGTTTTTTATTCTATAAACTACTGACATGTCTCCGAATTTCCAAGCAATAAATTTTGTATTTTTTTTCTAAAAATGAAAAATGGTCAAAATTAAATAAAAGAACCAGTGCTTTCAGACCTCAAATAATGCAAAGAAAACAAGTTCATAATCATTTAGAAACAACAATACTAATGTTTTAACTCAGAAAGAGTTCAGAAATCAATATTTTGCGAAATAACCATGATTTTTAATCACAGCTTTCATGCGTCTTGACATGCTTTTCACCAGTCTTTCACACAGCTCCTGGTGCAAACATTTTAGCAGTTCTGTTTGATAGCTTGTGACTATCCATCATCCTCTTGATTACATTCCAGAGGTTTTCAATGGGGTTCAGGTCTGGAGATTGGGCTGGCCATGACAGGGATTTGATGTAGTGGTCTCTTAATTTTTTCCAGAGCTCGTCCTCCCTTCCATCATGCACTGCGCGCCTCGGCCCGCGTCATCACCGGGTGGGGCATCACACAAGGAGATGCGCCGATTCGCCAGTTTTCTGTTTACCTACCTTCTATTGGTCCGCGGTCCCGTGCTGCTGTGCACCATGATATCGATTATCAAATCACTGTGCTGGTTACTTGGGATGCCTGGTGTACAGCGACATGGGTGGCGCTCCAAAATGAACGGTTGATTTTGATTCGCTTCTGCTGAAGTCCACTTCCTATTTATACCTCAAACCCAGCACGTCTCACTAAGCCTCCTGACGAAACCGAGGACGGTGAAACGCGCGTCGGGGCTTTTCTGATGGTCCCGGTGGGCTCTGCTACACTCGACTAATATGTCACTAGGTAATTTACCCCGTTATTTTCTGTGACTGATATCCTTTACTGCCTTTTGTTATCGGCTTCTGCTGACTTACAGCATAGATTGATTTTGTTACATACGATTAGGTGCAGTTGTGATTTATAGGATCATTGTAACATTTATGGATTCATTTAGCATCGCTTACTTTCCTATATTGTATACGTGCTTGACCTATATAGACCCCTCTTGGGCAGTTCATGGCAAGTTTGCTATATGGCAATGACAATGTATTCATACTATGCATAAGTGAATTGCTTCCTTTAATCAATCTAAATAGATAACTTTCGTCTTTCTTTACTTGTGAAATAACTAAGGCATGTTGTAGCATACCCACGGGACCTACGTTCCTGTCTATTTGGCTTATAATTAACATCATATCCATTTTTTGCCAATTTCTGTTAGTTGCTTATATTGTCTTCCTCACACTTATACCCTGTATCTTTGTCTTTATTATTGATGTAATAAAATAAATTTTGATATTTTTCTATAAATCCTCCTACTTTTGTAGAATCTTTATTTTTCGATTTATTCATTTTTTGTTGATAATTTTATTCATATTATTCATTATTGTTACAATTGTTTTCTTTCTTGTTTGGTATTCTCATTGGTCTAGGAGGTTTTTTCCGTCAGACCACAGAATTTTTTGTTGGATGTATTTTAGCAGTTCTGTTTGATAGCTTGTGACTATCCATCATCCTCTTGATTACATTCCAGAGGTTTTCAATGGGGTTCAGGTCTGGAGATTGGGCTGGCCATGACAGGGATTTGATGTAGTGGTCTCTTAATTTTTTCCAGAGCTCTATATTTAGCTTTTATTAAACATTAAAAACAATTAGGAGCATCTCACACAATTAGAATATCATCAAAAAGTTAATTTATTTCAGTTCTTTAATACAAAAATTGCAACTCATATATTATATAGAGTCAATACAAACAGAGTGATCTATTTCAAGTGTTTATTTCTATTAATGTTGATGATTATGGCTTATAGCCAATGAAAACCCAAAAGTCATTATCTCAGTAAATTAGAATACTTTACAACGCCAGCTTGAAAAATGATTTTAAAATCTGAAATGTTGGCCTACTGAAATGTATGTTCAGTAAATGCACTCAATACTTGGTTGGGGCTCCTTTATCATCAATTACTGCATCAGTGCAGCGTGGCATGGAGACGATCAGCTTGTTGCACTACTGAGGCGTTATGGAAGCCCAGGTTGCTCTGATAGCAGCCTTCAGCTCGTCTGCATTGTTGGGTCTGGTGTCTCTCATCTTCCTCTTTACAATACCCCATAGATTCTCTATGGGGTTAAGGTTAGGTGAGTTTGCTGACCAATAAAGCACAGTGATACTGTTGTTTTTAAACCAGGTAATGGTACTTTTGGCAGTGTGGACAGGTGTCAAGTCCTGCTGGAGAATGAAATTTCCATCTCCAAAAAGCTTTGCGGCAGAGGGAACCATGAAGTGCTTTAAAATTTCCTGGTACACGGCTGGACTGACTTTGGTCTTGATAAAACACAGTGTACCTATACCAGCAGATGACATGGCTCCCTAAACCCTCACTGATTGTGGAAACTTCACACTAGACCTCAAGCAGCTTGGATTTTGTGCCTCTCCACTTTTCCTCCAGACTCTGGGACCTTGATTTCCAAGGTCTAGTTTGAAGTATCCACATTTAATGATAGTTTCAGGAGAAATGAAAAATTAGAAATGGAACTCGAAATTTATTACCTGTAATTTTTTTAAACTCAGTATTATCCCACATGTTGTTAGAAACTTGTATTCCAAATGGCAAGATTTGAAAGGGAAGGAACACTATTTTTTATGACCATAAGTTTGGCTGGAATAGATTGTAGGCGTCATGCAGCAGTTTCAGGGTCTCTAAGATGCCAAAATAACAGAAATTTTCCATAACCAACCCCATTTTGGAAACTACTTCCCCAAGGCATTTATCTAAAGGTGTAATAAGCATATAGAACTAATAGACCCAAAACAAAATTTTACAACACTGAGTATTCATATTAAAAATTTTCAGCTTTTCCTATAAAGCGTTGCTTTATGCCCAAATTTTCCATTTTCACAAAGTGTACAATGAGAAAATAGACTAATCAGTTTGGTATCCACTAACTTCTGAAACAGTGATATTCCACATGTGCTCAGAAATTTCTATTTGGACAAACATCAGGCCTTGGAAGGGAAGGAGCACTATTGAGTTTTGGAAAACAAACTTGGCTAAAATAGATTGCAGTTGCCATATCGCATTTGCTGGATGTGCTAAGATGCCAGAACATCAGAAACCACCCACATGTGACCCATTTTAGAAACTACACCCTCAAGAAATTCATTTATGCATAAAGATAGCGTTTTGAACCCACTCGTGCTACACAGAATTTTATAATGTTGGGCCATCATATTGACAAATTTACATTTTTCCACTAAAATGTTGCATTAGTCCCAAAGTTTTCATTTTCACAAAAGATTAGATGAGGTATTGGATGCCATGATTTTCTATTTTCTTCTGAATGCTGTAAAACCCTAAATGCAGTCAGAAGCTTCTGTTTAACAGAACTTCTAGTTGATATTTGTAACTCAAATTTGGCTCGATTTGGAATAGATTGTGAAACTTGCAGAACCCCAAAGTTCGAGAATAGCAGAACTCCCCATCACAAATTACTATTTTTTGAAAATTGTATTCTCTAATATACACTGCTCAAAAAAATAAAGGGAACACTTAAACAACACAATGTGACTCCATGTCAATCACATGTCTGTGAAATTAACCAGTTATGAAGCAACATGGATTGTTAATTTCTCCTGCTTTTATACAAATGGAAAAAACAGGTAGAAATGATAGGCAATTAGCAAGATAACGCCTATAAAGGGATGGGTCTGAAGGGGGTGACCACAGACTGTTCTCATCCTTTTTGGCTGTTGTTTTGGTCACTTTAGCAATTTGTCATTGCTCTCACTCCTAGAGGTTACAGTAGCAACACACAGAAGTTGCTCAGGTGGTGCAGATCATCCAGGATGGCACATCAATGTGAGCTATGGCAAGAAAGGTAGCTGTGTCAGTCAGCACAGTGTCTAGAGCATGGAACAGATACCAGGAGACAGGCCAGTACACCAGGAGATGTGGAGGGGGCCTTAGGAGGGCAACAACCAGCAGTAGGACAGCTACCTCCTCCTTTGTGAAAGGAGGAACAGGAGAAGCAGTGCCACAGCCCTGCAAAATGACCTCCAGCAGGCCACTAAAATCCATGTGTCTGCTTAGACTGTTAGAAACAGACTCCATGAGCAAGGTATGAGGGCCCGACGTCCACAAGTGGGTGTTGTGCTTACAGCCAAACACAGTGCAGGGCAATAGGCATTTGCCAGATAACACCAAGATTGGCAGAATCGACATTGGCGCTCAGTGCTCTTCACAGAGGAGAGTACGTTCACACTGAGCACATGTGACAGACATGACAGAGTATAGAGACACCCTGGAGAGCGTTCTGCTGCTTGCAACATCCTCCTGCATGATTGGTTTGGCAGTGGGTCATTAATGGTGTGGGAAGGCATTTCTTTGGAGGGGTACACAGCCCTCCATGTGCTAGCCAGAGGTACCCTGACTGCCATTAGGTACCGGGATGAGATTTTCAGACCCATTGTAAGACCATATGCAGGTGCACTGGGCCCTGAGTTCCTTTTGATGCATGACAATGCTAGGCATCATGTGTCTTAAGTGTGTCAGCAGTTCCTGCATGATGAGGGCATTGACGCTATGTACTGGCCTGCCCATTCCCCAGACCTGAATCCAATCGAGCACATCTGGGACATCATGTTTCAATCCAGGAGTTGACTGATGCTTTAATCCAGGTCTGGGATGAGATCCCTCAGGAAAACATCTGCAGCTTCATCAGGACCATGTGCAGGCTTTGTAGGAAGTTCATACAAGAAGCACATGGAGGCCACACACACTACTGAGCATCATATCCTAGTCTTGAGGAATTTCCACTGAAGTTGGATTAACCTGTAATTTGATTTTCCACTTTTATTTTGAGTATCATTCCAAATCTGGACCTCCATGGGATATTAATTTTGATTTACATTGATCATTTTTATTTTTTATTGTTCTCAACGCATTCCACTATGTAATGAATAAAGATTTGCCACTGGAATATTTCATTTAGTGATATCTCGGATGTGTTATTTGTTTTGTTTTTAATTATTCAGGAGGCCGCAATGGCACAGTGAAAATGAAAAACGTAGAGTAGGTACTGCCCCATATGAGAATGCCTTGTCGTGGCGGGGTAGCTCAAAGAATTGATCAATTGTTTGCTAAATGTCTCAATTTTAAAAAACAGTTAGAATTATGTGCAGATGCACTTAAATTATTTCATGCTAATTACGTGCTGCGCTGGCTTCCTTTTTTCTTTTTTCTTGTTATTTTTGTGTTCCCTTTATTTTTTGAGCAGTGTATTTATTTAGAAAGGTAGTGAGAATTTTGATACCATAATTTTGCATGAAGTCAATGTTTAAAAATTAAATTTTCATTTTTTTTCCACAAATAAGTTAGTTTTTTAATATTTTTTTGTATTATCTGAAAAACACATCTCAAATGTTATTTCACTGGTCCTTAAGTGTTCATTAATGTATCCGAAATGAACCCAATTTGGTTACTGGAAATAGAATGGTGGTAGATCATTTTTTTTGTCTTCAAGGTTGAATTAATTGAATAGCAGGACCCATTCAAAGATTAGATAGAGAGGCATTAAGCTACCTGTTCAAAAAAATCCTTTCAGGAATTAATACTCACAAAGGGAAAATGTCTTAAAAACACATTTGCTGATTATGAAAAAGTTTATCTTTCAAAGTGGCTGGTTGTGCAACGTCTTTTTAACCCAATCAATCCCTATATAAGTGACGAAGGTGCCAAGCGACATGCTACACCATAAATGGCTCCTACTCAGCAAGGTGTTGACTGCTGTGAGCACACAATAAACATTCATAAAATTCTAAAAGTATATCTGTTACACACAATAAAGCACATAGTGTATTAATACGGAATGGCCCCATTATTAGAGATCTTCCAAAGAAAAATGATTATGCTGGAATCATCAAACACATTCTAGAATATACATATATTGACATAGCCTGAATAGGGCAAAAAATGCATAGAGGCCCAGGCAGGACCATAAAGCAAAAGGTCAAAACAGACCTGTAAGACTGACTAAACATGGCTGAATATTATAAGGCAGGAATACAGGCAGCCGATAAACCCCTGACGAAGCCACCTTGAGTGGCGACACACGTCGGGTACTCTTCTTTGCCTTGCCTACCACCATGTGTGCTTTGTCGGCTGCCTCTATTCCTGCCTTATTATATTCAGCCACGGCTATTTACCTGTTTAGTCAGTCTTATGGGTCTGTTTTGAACTTTCGCCTTATGGTCCTGCCTGGGTCTCTATACATTTTCCCTATTCAGGCTTTTCCATGGCTGGTGTGAAAGGATGCCCCTTCCTTCCACATCACCAATGTGATGTACTATACAGGCACAGCTCTCCGGCGCCCCCTTTGTCTCTCAGGTCAATAAGGGAACTGCACCTAGAGCAAATGGCCGCCGGGGAGGGTGTCCTGTTACCCACTGGGTGTTCTAAGATTCGTGATCAGAGTAAAAGCATCAGCCCAAAATTAATTTTATGGTCTAATTGCCTTAAGGGCGCACTAGATAATTACAGAAATATACAGTAAGCTATACAACGGAATTACAGTGGATTTGCAGTCAGAGTAAAATACAACAATAATGGTACAAGGCTTAGAGGTATTAGCAGGAGGTCAATATTACCCGGTTGTAGGTTGCATGTGGAGGCAGGGAGCTCTGTGATCCACAGGTAAGAATCTTAGTTGCTGGACAGTCCCCCAAAACGTGTACCGCTGCTCCCTTGGCAGATCTGTCCCTTGTTCCTTCTTAGATCTTCATCGTCTTGGCTTCTGTGAGAATAGAGAGAGTCTGCCGTCCGCTCACAGTTCTTAAACCGGTTAGGTCCCTCCCCTCGGTGTCAGAGGGTGGGCTGAGAATCTCCACCCTTAGCTCCCTGCAGAATTTATTCCCAATATCTAACAAAGGGGTTAACTTTCTTCAGGACGATCGGATCAGGAGACTAGAGGTACCAGCGGATGCAGTATGTTTTGCCTGTCGCGTGGAGATCAAACCTGGCCTGATTGGGTCTCTGTGGAGGGCCAAACTCTATATCTCAGGCCCCGAGCCATCACCGACTCGGGAGTTGCACTGTCAGATGCCCGATGTCCGCAGGATCACACAGATATTTCTTATGAGTCTGTACCTACAAAGATGTGCTCATAATTCATAATCCTAGAACGGCGCCATCGCGGCTGGGAGCTACAATGGATGTGTTTTCTGTGCCTAGCTGGCAGGTATAATCTAATTGAAGCCCCGGGCAGCTTCAGGCCCCATGCTGACGTGGCTCCAGACTCCACCTTTGAAGTCTTGTTTTTGGCCTGACCTACTTAGCATACTAAAAGGCCTGGTTATTCACAGTGGAGACTAAACCCTATTGTCTTCACTATGCCTAAGGCAATGGGGAATTACAGCAGTTAGCTGCTGTGAATCTGTGAATTCAGACAACATAGCACCTGGGAACAGACAAAATGGCGGCTGGAAAAAGCATATCCAAGATGGTGGCTGTTCGTTCATCACAGCTGGGTAAAATCTAAATATATTTGCTGACTTCTATTTTGGGTAAGCTGTTGAATTTATTCACTTTGCCTAATGGCAGATCTATTTTGTTAAGGGTGGTTATTTATATCTTTGTGGGGAGCCTTTTTGTTGTCAGCATTTGTGATTGGGGTTACCTACAAATCTTTTGCCCCTTTTCTTTCCCCGTTTTTTTGTAGCATCTGGACAACATTCGGATGTGGTTACCATCCTCTCTGATTGATGATTTTCTATGATTACGCACAGTTATTATATATCTGTAGGGATTGTTTGCTGCTATTTTCTGTGGTTCTGATTTTATATCAAATTTTCTTCCTTTTCTCCCCTCCCCCCCTTTTTTGGTATTACTTGATGGTATGCTGTTGATATATCTGCATATACACTTATTTTTGGCTCACATGTGGGATATGTTTCAGGTTATAGCTTTATTATAAGCTTAATTGTTGTACAAGTATGTCACATGAGTGACTTTTTTAATGTTTGTTGCTTGTATGGTTCTGTACTCAATAAAATTTGATGCCATGTATATTGTTATGTGGTGATTAGTGTTGAGCGATACGATACTGCAAATATCGGGTATCGGCCGATATTAGCTGTATCGGGCTTTCGATTCCGAGTACCGATATTTTCGTCATATCGGATACCGGAATCGGATTTGTCACTGTCACTGTGAGTGTCCGTCGGTCGGGTCTGTCAGGAGTTAGCGGCACTTACCTGGCAGAAGATCTCCGGCGGTCACGTCCTGGACTGCTTGATGGCCGCCATTATCTTCTCCCTGGCGGTCACATGCAGTTTTTCGCGATAACTGCAGTGACTGCAGGGTAATCCCGGCCGTAAACCAGTCCGATGACGTCACCACCGGGGAAGCAGGTAATCAGCTGTGCTGCGCCGGGATGACAGCCTCTGCCTGTCATTCTGATGTAGCAGAGCTGGATCGTTGTGGGACACTCGTTACTATGGACTGCGTCGGACAGGTGGTATACTTTTTTTTTTTTTTTCATTTTTTTACAGGAGATCGATGGCGTCGCAGGATGAGACTGTAATAAAAGTAATGAAAACTGTGTTGTGTTTTTTATTAAATTAAAAAAATTTTTTATGAACATTCACCCGTCCGGGTACATCAACAATTTAACTATTTACATACAGGGACCCTGTCCGGGTTATTTATAATTCTTTGGCAGGGGTGTTCCAGGTACCACCTGGTACTCTTCTGATGCTTGCCAAACATCCGAGACACCAAGGACCACCAGGACCTGATGACGTCGTGTGGCCTGTACAGTCAAGTCGTGACCCGCTATCTGTGTCTGTGTGGCCACCTCTTTCATCTCCCTCCGGGTCTGGAGCCCTATGTCACGGACTGAACGAACCCCAGGGGGCCTAACAGGCGCCGGGTACGGGCCAGCTATAGTTATCATGTCCATAGCTGGGGCTGCTGAGGAGACCACTGAGGGAGGCTGGGGAGATTTACGGCGTGGGGTGGGCACTTGTGCAGAGGCCTGGATGTGGGAGGCTGAAGGCTCCGAGGGTCTCAGAGGTTCATGACACTCTGGGGAGTAGGGGTCGCACCTGGTAACATTTAGGGCGTACCATCCATTGTAACCCCAGTGTCGGGTGTAAGTCACCAAGTCTCCTGGCAACAGGTCCCTCCCCGGGTGTCCTTCTGGGAGGTGAGTCTCCACGTTCCGCCGGGTCACAAAGACTTCTAAATAAAGTCCAGGCTCCTGGATGAAGCCCCAACCACCTTTCAATTTAAAGCTCCGAACTGCACCCTTACACCGCGGCTCCCACAGGGTTCCTTTATCTTTTCTCATCCGGTCCTTATCTGCCCGGTCCTTCTCCAGTTGACGTTGCCGAAGCTTTTGGGATTCTCGCTGCTCCCTTTGTCGCTCTGCTTCCTGCTCCCAACGTCTCCAGTCTTCCTCCTGACGCCGGTTGTAATTCTCCTCCACCAGCTGCTCCATGTCTTCACCATCAAATGCCAGCTTACGATGCCCGGTTTGCGGCAGCTCTCCTGGCGCCCCCCAGTCCTGGCAGCGCTCACCTGCGGAGGAAGCAGCCGGCTCTGGAACAGATGACAGTCGGGGCTCCGGTACAGACAGGTAGACCTCTGGTGCCTGCGCGGCCTCCTCCATGAGGACGGGTGTCGCTTCTTCTGTCTCAGCGACGGGGGCAGACAGCGGGATCTGGGGTGCTGCCGGTGCAGAGTTTTTTGCAGGAACGGGTGCCTCCACTGCGACAACGTCAACCGGATCACATTGCAAGGGCTGGGATGCCCGCACGGACTCCTCTACTAGAACGGGTGCCTCACCTTCCGGTACAGACACTTCAGGTAAGAGGGATTGTCGCCGCTCCAAGTTTAGTTTTAGGGCACGCCAGCTGGCTTCCATCCTGGCGACCTCCTCCCGGTGCCGGGCCAGGCCTCTTAGGGTATCCTCCGCTTCTTGCAGCGTAGGAGGGTTTCCAGGCCGGGTGCCCAACGGTGGTTCCGTGGCGATCGGGTCGCTTCCGTGGGGGGAGAGCTCTGACTGCTCCATCCCTTCACACTTCTGCTCGTGTCCATTAGCCATCTCTGCCAAGTCACATGTGTCATTAGCATCTGGAGAGGGCCCCTCTTTTGTAGGGAGGCGGGACCTTCGTGTTAGTTTCCGCACACTGAGGAGGATGAGGAGGCGGAACTGAAGAGCTGTGGGGCACGATCTTATATTGCAGTACCATTTAGAGTGGTCGGCCATCGTTTTCGCGCCACTGAGTGAGTGTACACCCACGAAGAGCACGCCCTTCTTCTTCACCAGTGCCTCGTCGTGTCGCAGATATAGCGGAAAAATGGCAAATACATTCTCTGATGATTTTAGCAATTCTCAAGCACAAAACCAGTTCAATTCAGGCACACAGGACTCGCTTATAGCGAGCTTCAGAATCCTGTTCGTGACGCCCAAGTTGAGTCGCACAGAGCCAGAGGTTTTGGGGGTACTCGGCACCGAGCCCGTCGACTTCTATGGGGTATGTCACGGCTTTACCCGGCAATTGAATCAGAGTCTATTTTACTATGTAGAAGTGTATAAACTATAAATATATGTATATATATATGTCACAATGACATGTATATATTTAAATATATATGTATTCTATGTGTGTATATTTTGTGTTTACAACGAAAGAAAGGGTTTTTTTTTTGTTGCGATATTTTGTTCCCATAGACTTACATGGGACTTCCGGTATCGGAATCGGATATCGACGATATTTAGTGATATCGGCGATACCATTCCGATACGATATTTTTAGATATCGAGCAGTATCGCTCAACACTAGTGGTGATCCCTTCATTATGGCCTATATCTTTTTCTTCTTTTGTTTTGTTCTATTTGTATACACTATTTTGAGGTAAAAATATTAAAAATACAGGCCACATATTGAACAGTGTGGAATCTCTGTCAGACGCCTGATCTATCTGTGGGCGACAAATTTTGACATTTCAGGGCTACATTACACTTTTTTTGCTATGTCTTACACTAGTTCAATAGACTATATTGTGGTAAAAAAAATTAAAAATACAGACCACATATTGAACAGGGTGGTATCTCTGTCAGACACCTGATCTATCTGTGGGCTAAAAATTGTGGCATTTCTGAGCTACATTACACTCTATTTGCTGTCTGCTACCCTATTTCTATACACTATCTTGGGGTAAAAAAATTAAAAATACAGGCCACATATTGAATAGTGTGTGGTATCTCTGTCAGATGCCTGGTCTATCTGTGGGCTAAAAATTGTGACATTTCAGGGCTACATTCATCTTTTTTTGCTGTGTCTTACCCTAGTTCAATAGACTATTTTGGGTTAAAAAATAAAGAAATACAGGCCACATATTGAACAGTCTGGTATCGCCTTCAGAAGCCAGATATATCTGTGGGCTACAAATTGTGGCATTTCAGGGCTACATTCTGTTATGGATCTGCCGCTAAGGAATAGGACAGGAGGGAAAGAAGCTGACCCTGCACTGGGACTAGACTAGATCCCTACGATGGGGCGGGTGACATATTCCTTGAAAATAGACCCACCAACGTTTCCTAGTCTAGACTCGAGCGAAGACCTGAAGGAGGGGTTTAAGGGGATCCCTGAAAGATCTAGGGACTGGGAACAAAACACTGGTAACCTCCTAGCAGGGAAATAGAGGAAGCTGCAGAAACAAAAGGAAATAACAAAAAGACTAAGCAAGCAGAACTAGAGATCCCAGAACTGTACAAAGTATAACAAAACCTATCAAGCTCCAAGCCAGAACTCAAGTGGATTAACACTGATGTCCAGCAAGGACTGGGAGGCAGGTGCAGGGTAATAAAGGGTGATACGATCACCTGACCAACGACAAGCCCAGCACTAGGGGAAAAAGACCAGCAGCCAAAAACCACAAAAGATGGTGGATGGTCAAACTAAATAGATTCAAACATATTCCCCTTTTTTTGCTGTGTCTTACCCTAGTTAAATAGACTATTTTGTGGTAAAAAATTTTAAAAATACAGACCACATATTGAACAGTGTGGTATCTCTGTCAGATGCCTGATCTATCTGGGTGCTACAAATTGTGGCATTTCAGGGCTGCATTCTACTCTATTTGCTGTCTGTTACCCTATTTGTATACACTATTTTGGGGTAAAGAAATAAAATACAGGTCAGATATTGAACAGTGTGGTATATCTGTCAGACGCCTGATCTATCAGTGGGATAAAAATTTGTGGCATTTCAGGGCTACAGTCCACTTTTTTTCTGGGTCTTAACCTAGCTCAATAGACTATTTTGTGGTAAAAAAATTTAAAAATACAGACCACATATTCAACAGTGTGTTATCTTTGTCAGACGCCTGATCTACCTGTGGGCTACAAATTGTGGCATTTCAGGGTTACATTCCACTGTATTTGCTGTCTGTTACCCTATTTGTATACACTATTTTGAGGTAAATAAAAATTAAAAATACAGGCCACATATTGAACAGTGTGGTATCTCTTTCAGATGCCTGATCTATCTGTGGGCTACAAATTGTGGCATTCCAGGGCTACATTCCACTGTATTTGCTGTCTGTTACCCTCTTTGTATACAATATTTTGGGGCGAAAAGATTAAAAATACAGGCCACATATTGAACAGTGTGGTATCTCTGTCAGACGCCTGATCTATGTGTGGGCTAAAAATTGTAACATTTCAGGGTCACAGTCCACTCTTTTTTTGCTTTGTCTTACCCTAGTTCAATAGACTATTTTGTGGTAAAGAAAATTAAAAATACAGACCACATATTGAACAGTGTGTTATCTTTTTCAGACGCCTGATCTATCTGTGGGCTACAAATTGTAGTATTTCAAGGCTACATTCCACTGTATTTGCTGTGTCTTACCCTATTTGTATACACTATTTTGGGTAAAAAAATTAAAATTACAGACCACATATTGAACTGTCTGGTATTGCCTGATCAATCTGTGGGTTACAAATTGTGGCATTTCATGGCTACATTCCCCTTTTTTTTGCTGTGTCTTACCCTAGTTATTGACAGACGTTTGCTAAAAAGAAAGGACAGTCCAGGTATTTGAAAGTGCGTTTTTACCACACACAGATCACGATAAGTTTGCTCCCAATTCAGCCTTTTGTAGTGAACCTGGAAAATATTTTACTCCATTTAAAATGGGAAATGCGCGTGGCAAGGGACGGGGAAGTGGAGATGATGGTGATGGTGCATGCAGAGGCAGAGGCTGTGGGCAAGCTGAAATTTTGCCACAACAAACACCACATCTTCTCGCAACTGATTCCTGTCAGAATTCATAGGGGAGAACAGAACAGCACTCTTGACAGCGTGAAAAGGTAGTTGGTTGGATGGTGGATAATTCTTCCAGTCACTTTGCCACCAACCCTGTATTCAACACAATCTAGTCTGAGTAGCCATGAGTCTGGACAGCATAATCCTCACCCTGATCCTCTTTCCTCCTGCCATGTCGAGTGCCCGGAGGCAACTGATCTCACACTTGTACACTTCGAAGATCTGTTCACTTTTCCATGTATAGATTTGGGCCTCTCGACCAGTCCACTTGAAGCGGGACAAACTGAGATTGCATGTAGCGATGCCCAAATATTGGAGCAGCCACATTCACAAGAAGGCGATGGTGGGAATATGTCACAAGAGGTGGACGATGATGAGACACAATTGCCAGAAAGTCAGGAGGAGTGCCAGGGTGCAGAAGTGGAAGAGCAGGTGGTGGATAATATAGTAACTGACCTAAACTGGCAGGAGGACATGCAGAGTGAGGACATCAGCACACAGGGGGAGGGAGGCGTAGCACCGTCGTAACCAGTGTCGGACAGGCCCACCGGAGAACCGGAGGATTCTCCGGTGGGCCCTGGCATCTGGGGGGCCCTGGCACCTGCTGTCATACAGGGGCCAGTTGCCTAGGGCCCCCGCTGCTCCAGGGGCCCCCAGCCGGTGGCGTGTCGCTAATAGCGGCACACCACGCAGCTGCCATGGGGGCCCCGTGCCAGCGGAGCAGCAGCAGGTGACAGGAGGCAGGAGCCCCTGTCCCCGCTGCTAAAGAGAAATGAATATTCACTGCTTGCTATGCCCACATATGGGCGTGGTAAACAGTGAATATCATTACTTACCTGTCACCCGCTCCAACCGCTGAGCTCCGCTGTCATCGCGTCCTCTCTTGCTGCGATGTTCAGGCAGAGGGCGCGATGACGTCATTAGTGAGCGCCGCGCCCCTGTCTGAGCATTCACTGCCGGAGGACCGAAGACAGCGGCGCTCAGCAGTGGACCCGGTGACAGGTAAATATCGCAGGTGCTGGGGCCCTGAGCAAACGGTGACACCGGCACCTGTCACCCATAGCGCGCCGGTGTCCCCGCCTGCTCAGGACACCAGCACCTGGCCCCCAGCGACGAGAGGTGAGTATGTCTTTTTTTTTTGCAGCATCTATGGGGGCATAATCTGTGGAGCCTTTATGGGGGCATAATCTGTGGACATTTTTGGGGGCATAATCTGTGGAGATTTAAGGGGGGTAATTTGGGGGGAAAACTTGGAGCATTTATGGGGGGAAAAACTAGGGGGCTAGTCTTTTAGCATTTATGGGGCAAAACTATGGGCAAAATCTTGGAGATTTAAAAGGGGGGATAATCATGGGGGCATAAAAGTGGAGCATTTATGGGGGGCATAATCTAGGGGCTAATCTGTGGACATTTAGGGGGGCCCAATCTTGGGAGCATTATGGGGATAACTGTGGGCATTTATGGGGGGGATAATCTATGGGGGCATAATCTGGGAGCATTTATGGGGCATAATCTTTTGGGGATTTATGGGGCATAATCTATGAGGGATAAAATGTGGTATTTATGGGGGCAAAATCTATGGGGGGATAATCTTGGGGAATTTTTGGGGCATAAACGTGGAGCATTTTGGGGCTAATCATGGGGCATAATCTTGGGGCATTTTTGGGGGGCAAATCTATGGGGGCAATAACTTTGGGGCTTTATGGGGGGATAATCTGTGGAGTATTTTGGGGCATAATTATGGGGCATCTATGGGGGGAAAAACTAAGGGGCATTTATGGGGGGCCCAAATATGGAGCTTTATGGGGGCAAACAAGAGCACTTATGGGGCAAAATTATGGAGCATCTAGTGGGGATAATCTAAGGGGCATCTATGGGGGCAAATTTTGGGGGCATAATCAAGGACTTATGGGGCTAACTATGGACTCTATAGGGGGAAATTATGGGGGGGAAAAACTATGGGCTTTATGGGGGCATAACTAAGGAGCATCTATGGGGAATAAAACTAGGAGATCTTGGGGGCATAACTATGGGGGGATAATCTAGGAGCATCTATGGGCATAATCTATGGGATCATGGGGGGCAATCTAGAGAATCTA
>JARQOD010000002.1:235533308-235588221 GCA_033576555.1 Oophaga sylvatica
CGCTGTCACAAAACTTTGCCACATTTGTAACATACAGTTCTTGCCCTGTGCAGAGGCGCTGCTTCTGCTGCCTCTTGTTGTAGAGGTGTCTACACTGCCTCGACGCACAGAGCTGCTTTGTAAAGCAGTAGCAGCAGCAGCAGCTCTCTCGGCTGGAATGTACAACAGTATGGATTGCACCAGTGTGTCTTGGTACTCCTGCATTTTACGGTCCCGGTTCACCGGTGTGATGAGGGTTTGTAAGTTGCCCCGGTAGCGAGGGTCTAGGAGGGTGTACACCCAATAATCTGACGTGCTGAGAATGTGGGCGATGCGGCGGTCGTTTCTCAGGCACTGAAGCATGAAATCAACCATGTGCTGCAGACTCCCAACTGGCCAACAAAGGCTGTCCTCTGGAAGAGGCGTCATCTCTGTCTCCTCTGCATCACCCCACCCTCGCTCTACATACTGACTACAGCGTTGTGTACCTCCCTCTGTAGGGATTTCTTCCTCCTCCATTGACTCGTGTACGTCACATATGATGCGATGTTCAGGAAGGCGAAATCTGACTTGCAGAGCTGCAATGCGCGATCTGGCCATGCTGGAACGTCGCAAGTGAGCGCACTCTAGGCGGACCTTGTGCAGCAGTGCATCAAGATCCGGATAGTCCCTCAAAAAACTCTGCACGACCAAGTTGAGCACATGTGCCAGACATGGTATGTGATTGAGGTTGCCAAGGCCCAGAGCTGCCACCAGATTTCGGCCATTGTCACACACTACCAAGCCTGGCTGGAGATTAGCTGACAAAAACCACACGTCGCTCTCCTGCTTGATGGCATCCCAGAGCTCCTGCGCTGTGTGGCTTCGATTCCCCATGGAAATTAATTTCAGGACGGCCTGTTGACGTTTGGCCACGGCTGTGCTCATATCGGTCACAACAGGTAAGCGTTCACGGGTCCATGTGGAGGTATACCGTGACGGCTCGTGCAGCGATGATTCTGAGGAACTGGAGTAGGAGGAGGAATCAATGTGTACAGACTGGATTCCTGCAATCCTTGGAGTTGGCAGAACACGTACAGCGCCACTGGCAAGATCTGTACCCGGCTCCACAACATTGACCCAATGGGCAGTGAGGGAAAGGTATCGTCCCTGGCCATGGGTACTGGTCCACGCATCGGTGGTCAGGTGGACCCTGCTACTGACGGCGTTTAGTAGCGCATGTTTAATGTTTCCCTCGACATGTTTTTGCAGAGCAGGGACAGCTTGCCTGCTGAAATAAAATCGGCTTGGCACATTATATTGTGGGACTGCCAATACCATAAAGTTCCTGAAACTGTCAGTCTCCACCAGCCTGAATGACAGCATTTCAAGGGACAGGAGTTTTGCAAGGCCAGTGCTCGTGGATGGTTTGCCGAGTATGGCCGTCTTTTATCCCATGCCTGTGTTACCGATGGCTGTTTTTTGTTCTGGGAGTGTGACGATGACTGTGAACTTGCTGCTGTGGGTGGAATAACAGTTTGTCTATGGACAACAGTGACCGAGGTTCTTCCATGGAGATCCTGTGAGGAAGCCGAACCAGGTGTGTGTGAGCTGGAGGTAGAGGCTCGAACACGACCTAAAGATGTAGGTGCTGCTGTAGGTTGGCCTACATCTCCAGTGTGTCTTTGTAACTCAGCTACGTGCTTTGTCCGTACATGTTTCCACATATTTGTGGTATTCAGGTTACTGATATTTTTACCTCTTTTAACTTTTTGCTTACACAGCTTGCATTGAACATAGCAAATATCATCTACAAGTCTGTCAAAAAAGGACCACGCAGTGCAAGTCATGGGAGCACCAATTTTGACATTTCTAAGAGAACTGCTCCCAACAGGTGCCAAACTGGAGGCTACAGGCAAGCGAGTCTGCAGCCCACCTCTCCCTCCTCTTTGTACCGTTGGGACAATCTCTTCCTCAGAGCTGCTCCCACCACCTTCCTGTTGCTCACGCCATGTTGGGTCTCGGACTTCATCATCTCCACTACCCTCTTCCAACACCTGCTGCTGTTGGATGGTCTGGGCAGCACCATGCTCCACAAAACCTGGCACCTGAGTCTCATCATCATCATAAGATGCGTTCAACGGTGTGCTGTCCATCGGCACTGGCTCACCCGCCTCTTCAGATTGAGAGAGACACAGCTGTTGCGCATCACTGCATACTCCCTCTTCTTCAAATTGCAGAATGCTGCTTGCCTGTGCCCGTGTGTGCGAGCCAACAGATTCTGAGAACAGAAGCAGAGACTCAGCTGGCTCCTGTACAGAACTCTCTGACTGCCTGGGCAATTTGACAGGCGGTGAACAGACAGATGGTTGCTCAACAGTGTTGTGTTCCTGAGAGGAGGTGGAAGGAATTGAAGTCGATGCATTGGCTGCCATCCAACCAACAACGGCTTCAATTTGTTCTTCCCGCAGCAGGGGGGCACGCCGAGCTCCTACCAAAGTGCGCATAAAGGAACGCTCACGGGGAAAACTGGTGGATGCTGTGTCACTGAGGGCGGCAGCAGCCACAGAATCCCCACGTCCTCTCCCTGCTGAAACTCCACGGCCACGACCACGTGCCTTACTCACTGACTTCTTCATCTTGGTAGATTTATAAAGAAAGTCAGAAAAGTTATAAGGCCTAAGTGTGGTTATTACGCAGAGACTGAAGTGAACACTGAAACACAACTGTTCACAATCTGTGAAAGGCTACTCCTTTGTCTACTTCTATAGTGTTTGCAACCAATGTATTGTATACGGATGGAAGCGCGTCACACTAATAGATTATATTTTAAATGGAATGGAGCAGAACCAATTGGAGATAAATGAAAAGGATGAGGCACTGAGACACGCTAAGCAGAGTACAAGCAGTAGTGCTTGAACAAGTAACTGGAGCGTGAAGTGCACTCAAAAAATAAAAAATACAGACTGAAGTGAACACTGAAACACAACTGTTCATAATCTGTGAAAGGCTACTCCTTTGTCTACTTCTATAGTGTTTGCAACCAATGTATTGGATACGGATGGAAGCGCGTCACACTAATAGATTATATTTTAAATGGAATGGAGCAGAACCAATTGGAGATAAATTAAAAGGATGAGGCACTGAGACACGCTCAGCAGAGTACAAGCAGCAGTGCTTGAACAAGTAACTGGAGCGTGAAGTGCACTCAAAAAATAAAAAATACAGACTGAAGTGAACACTGAAACACAACTGTTCACAATCTGTGAAAGGCTACTCCTTTGTCTACTTCTATAGTGTTTGCAACCAATGTATTGGATACGGATGGAAGCGCGTCACACTAATAGTTAAATTGCATGGAGCTGCAAGAATTACACTGAAGAAAAAAAAAAGAGTCTGTGAGTGACACGTGCAGATGCCTACAGACAGCGTTGCATGCAGAGCAAACTGCAGCGTCACCTGCACTCACACACACCTTGCAGAGCTGTTAAAACAACACTGCAGGCAAAAGGAAGCTTTACACAGCGGTTGGTGCTAGCCTGCCTACAGCACAGTACACTAAATCGCAATCTCTAACTGTCCCTCAGAGTCAGCACAGCAGCGTTCTGTCCCTTACTGAATTCACAGCACAGTGACGCTAAAATGGCGGCGGCGCCTTTTATAGTGCATTCTGACATCATTTCAGCATCCAATCACAGCCATGCCATTAGTTAACATGACCGCAGCAGTACAGGATGTGCCCACACTTCTTAGGATTCCTCATTGGCTGACTATAATCACATTGCCTCTCAAAGAATTATGGGAACTTCCGATTCCGGTATACGATATATGGAAAATATCGAAACGAAGTATCGAAAGGCCGATAGAGCTAATATCGGCCGATACCCGATACTTGCGGTATCGTATCGCTCAACACTAACGCAAGTATATACAATCTCCTACTGTGGCACCACTGAATTTGGTCACTCAGTGTGTTCTATCATCCATGTACACATCTAGCTTCATCTTGTGAGTATCCATTTCATAAGTACTAGTAAGTAGAATATATGAGGTATAACTTAACATTTTGCTTTATTTAATAATTCACTGGTTATTTTATTATTATTTTAGCATTTACCCAAAGTCGATAATCTACAATTTTCGAGCAATCCTACTTTTGACAGTGAGTTCTCCTCTTTTTATTCTCTTTGTCCAATATTGTTAGTTTCTATCAGGTGTTCCTAGTTAGCGCGGCATTTATTTTTATATTTTTTGTTTATTAACCCTAGTAGGTTGGCACAGAGCCTACTTTTAATTGCCAGCAGCTTCTAAGCCACTAAGATTTTCATTTTTTTTTTTTTTTTCCTTTTGTGTTCATAGTTTCTTACGCTCACCTTGAGATATACACATTTTTTAGGTTTAGCGCCAGTGTTTATTTTTCTTATTAGCAATTTCACATGCTGTTGTGCAAATGGAATAGATAACAGATGGAAATTATTGGCAATTATCAGTACACACTCAGTAAATGAGTTGTTCTGCAGGTGGGAACCACAGACCACATTTCAGTACCAATGCTTTCTGGCTGATGTTTTGGTCACTTTTGAAAGTTGGTTGTGCTTTCACACTTGTGGTAGCATGAGACAGACTCTACAACCCACACAAGTGGCTCAGGTAGTGCAGCTCATCCAGGATGGCACATCAATGTGAGCTGTGGCAAGAAGGTTTGCTATGTCTGTCAGCAAAGTGTCCAGAGGCTTGAGGCGCTACCAGGAGACAGGCCAGTACACCAGGAGACTTGGAGGGGGCAGTAGGAGGGCAACAACCCAGGAGCAGGACCGCTACCTTCGCCTTTGTGCAAGGAGGAACAGGAGGAGCACTGCCAGAGCCCTGCAAATTGACCTCCAGCAGGCCACAAATGTGCATGTGTCTGCACAAACTGTTAGAACCCGACTCTATGAAGATTGTCTGAGGGCCTAATGTCCACAGATGGGGGTTGTGCTCAGAGTCCAACACAGTGCAGGATGCTTGGCATTTGCCACAGAACACCAGGATTGGCAAATTCACCACTGGCGCCCTGTGCTCTTCACAGATAAAAGCAGGTTCACACTGAGCACATGTGACAGACATGACAGAGTCTGGACACACCATGGAGAGCGATCTGCTGCCTGCAACAACCTTCAGCATGATCGGTTTGGCAGTGGGTCAGTAATGGTGTGGTGTGACATTTCTTTGGAGGACCGCACAGTCCTCCATGTGCTCGCCAGAGGTAGCCTGACTGCCATTAGGTACCGAGATGAGATCCTTAAGGGTATGCCACACTAAGCGAGATCGCTAATGAGATCGCTACTGCGTCACCATTTATGACGCAGTAGCGATTTCGTTAGCGACTTAACTGTGTGTGACATGTAGCAGCGATGTGGCCCCTGCTAAGATGTCGCTGATCACTTATGAACGTTCTGAGCCGTTTTTTGTCGCTGAGTGTGACACCCTTTATGAACGACTTCACCAGCATCGCAGGTGGGACTGGGTTTTCCCAACGACCGCAGAGGTCGTTATACATATCGCTGATGAGAAGTGTTTGGAATCACAGATCGCTGATGAGTTGTGTTTGGAATCTAAATAGCGATCATATAGCGATGGCACTAGCGATCTCACCAGGTTAAGTTGTTGTCGTGATCGCTAGTGCAATCGCTAAGTGTGGCAGTGCCTTTAGACCCCTTGTGAGACCATATGCTGGTGGGGTTGGCCCTGGGTTCCTCCTAATGCAGGACAATGCCAGACCTCATGTGGCTGGAGTGAGTCAGCAGTTTTTGCAAGATGAAGGCATTGAAGCTATGGACTGGCCCATTAGTTCCCCAGACCTGAATCCGATTAAGCACATCTGGGACATCATGTCTCGCTCCATCCACCAACGTCACATTGCACCACAGACTGTCCAGGAGTTGGCGGATGCTTTAGTTTGGTCTGGGAGGAGATCCTTCAGGAGACCATCCTTCAGGAGACTATCAGGAGCATGCCCAGGCATTTTAGGATGGTCATACAGG
This sequence comes from Oophaga sylvatica, assembly GCA_033576555.1. NCBI lineage: Eukaryota > Metazoa > Chordata > Amphibia > Anura > Dendrobatidae > Oophaga > Oophaga sylvatica. Next base: position 235,539,290 of record JARQOD010000002.1, read on the forward strand.
CACGTGGAGGCCACACACAATACTGAGCCTCATTTTGACTATTTTTAAGGACATTACATTCTACTTTAATTCTGTGTGTGACTCCAAATCAAGGCCTCCATTGGTTAATAAATTTGATTTCCATTGAAGATTTTTGTGTGATTTTGTTGTCAGCACATTCAACTTTGTGCAGAATAAAGTATTCAATGAGAATATTTAATTCATTCAGATCTAGGATGTGTTATTTGAGTGTTCCCTTAATTTTTTTGAGGAGTATATATATATACAGTATATATATATATATTTATATATATTACATACTGTTATGGTTCGAGTTCCCGCTGCTGCACAAGGGGAGTCTCGAACCAGCCCCGCTGCGGTCTCCCATTCATCTCCGGCCGCAGTGGAGCCTGCTCTGCAGAGACGTCAGTCCAAGCGTTTTGCCCATTCCAGTACTGTGCAGTGACTTGCTGCTGCCTTTCCTGGATCTGCTATTATAGCCAGTGCTGGAGCAGACGTCTTTGGGACAAAGTCCTGCGTTTTCCCTTCTGAGCATGCCCAGAGTGAGATCTCTCATTGGAGATCAGGGGTCACATGCTCAGGTACTGCAGCAGCTCCTATTGGTCTGCCAGGAAGGTCCTGTGACTACTGTTGTTCTGGAACAAGCTTCATTGGTCCTTCTTTCTGGCAGGTCCTGTAGCTGTTACTATAAAAGGGTAGCATGGCTGGGCCGCCATGCGCTAATATCAACCATTGTATGCTATGCGCCAGTGTGGTCATGTGTGTGGTTAGGGACCCGGCTGAAATAAGCCACTAGAATACCGACTTAATCGGTGAGGAGTTTGGTGTGCTAGCTGGTCAGGGTCGGCGTCCTAGATGCCCTAGATTACCGGCATAACCGGTGAGGAGTTTTGATTGCCGTATTCAGGGTCTGGCGTTCAGACGCCATAGATTGCGGGTGACTCCCGCGAGGACATTAGCACATGATCACGCTTTATGTACACTTAGCACTTAACTGTGTACCTGAGAGCCTGACAGGACACAGCACTTTTTCTCAGCGGCCCTGTGACGTAACAGGGTTCGCTTTCAACGCTAGACAGCGCCCTAGCGTGTTTTCTTTGCGACTCAGTTGTGTTTAGTGAGTTCGCACACATCGCCATATAGCGCTGCGGCTCTCCTTCTAACGGCTCTGTGGAGTAACAGAGTTCGCACTTATTGCCACAGCGCGTTACGGCGTTTATGTTGGCGACTCTGCGGGATAACAGAGTTTGCTTCTTACGCCATTTTACTAGCAGCAGGCTCCGCCTGCACGGTGGACCCCGGGCTGCGAACGCACCTCTCCACATCTTATATTTGGTGCGTTCCGCAGACCCTAACATAATATTAGCGCCAGGGTCTGGCTAGTAAAATGGCGGATGAACAGCGTTTACAGCTGTACATCCAGCAGCTGGAGGGTAGGTTGGCGGCTCTTGAGCGCACAACCTCAGCTGTGGATGTTACCGCAGTCGCTGTTCAGGCTGCTAGCGTAGCTGCAGCCAGTTTGTCCTCTGCCACCTCTGTCCCTACATTGTCCCACCTCCCGCTTCCAGACAAGTTTGCTGGTGACAGCAAGCAATGTCGGGGATTCGTGAGTCAGTGCTCCATACACCTCGAGCTTCTGGCTGCACGTTTCCCCACGGATCGGGCACAAGTGGGCTTTGTGATAGCTCTTCTGTCGGGCAGAGCGTTGGAGTGGGCAACGCCGCTGTGGGAGCGCGACGACCGTGTGGTGCGGAGTGCTTCTCGTTTTCTGGAGGCTCTGAAAAGGTTTTTCTAGGACCTCAGATCACCCACGATACGGCGCTCAAACTGCTGGCAAGTACCCAGGGTTCGGCTTTGGTCAGCCAGTTTGCTGTCCTATTTCGGACTCTGGCCTCGGAATTAGAGTGGCCAGATAAAGTCCTCATTCCCGTGTTCTGGAGAGGACTGGCGGGTCATGTGAAAGACGCCTTGGCTACCAGAGAGATTCCTGCCACACTGGAGAAGCTTATCGCTATTTCCACCCGCGTCGACCTCCGTTTCCACAAGCGGAGGCTGGAACGTGCCCAGTGTAGGCAGAGGGTTCGGTTGGCTCCAACCTTCACCACCCCTCTGGAGTCGCCCGTTCAGGCGCCCGACCTTCAGGAGGTTGCTCCTGCAGGATCTAAATCTCGGGTCACTCGTCCATCCCCGATTTGTTATATTTGCCAGCAGCAGGGACATTTTGCCAACCGATGTCCACAGCGGCTGAATAAACGGTCGCGCCCAGTAACCGTAGGAACAGGGTCACTGGACGCCATGAGTTTTGCCCCTAAAGTGCTCCTCAAGGGGATAATTACCCACGGTTCTACCACCCTACCCGTCAAGCTGTGTGTGGATTCTGGGCAGAGGGGAATTTTATGTCATCCTCCTTTGCTTCTCGCCACACCATGCCTTTGGTGTTGCTGGCTGAACCAGTATCGGTTCGGGTGTTGAACGGAGCAATTCTGTCCTCACAAATCACCCATCAGTCTGTCCCACTCACCTTGTCTATGTCTCCTTCCCATCAGGAGAATATATCATTTTTTATCCTCCCTGTGGGTATAGATGAGGTTTTGTTGGGATTACCCTGGCTCCGCCACCACTCTCCCCATATTGAGTGGTCTTCAGGGAGAATTCTGGTTGGGGTAATTTATGTAAAGGCAGATGCATTAGGGACAGCGTGCAGGTCAACACCACTGAGATACCCATAGACCTCTCTCCTCTTCCCAAGGTCTATTGTTCTTATGCCGACGTTTTCTCGAAGAAGGCTGCGGAGACTCTTCCGCCTCATCGCCCCTATGACTGTCCTATTGACCTCTTGCCTGGAGCTGAGCCTCCTAGAGGAAGGGTTTATCCCCTCTCTCTTCCTGAGACAGAGGCCATGTCCCAATATATTCAGGAGAACTTGGCAAGGGGATTCATTAGGAAGTCGGTGTCACCAGCGGGAGCGGGGTTCTTCTTTGTGCAGAAGAAGAACGGAGAATTACGTCCGTGCATTGATTATAGGGGTCTCAACGCTATCACCGTGAAAAATAAATATCCTTTGCCGCTAATCTCTGAGCTCTTTGACAGGCTTCGGGGAGCAAGGGTATTTACTAAGTTAGACCTGCGGGGTGCGTATAACCTGATTCGCATCCGTGAGGGGGACGAATGGAAGACGGCATTTAACACCAGGGATGGGCATTATGAATATCTGGTAATGCCCTTTGGGCTCTGTAACGCCCCAGCTGTCTTCCAAGACTTTGTGAATGACATCTTCCGGGATATGTTGACCACCTCGGTGGTAGTCTATCTGGATGACATTCTCATCTTTTCTCCAGATATGGCCTCCCACCGGAGAGATGTCTGCAAGGTCTTCGACCTCTTGCGAGCAAATTCCCTATATGCGAAGTTGGAGAAGTGCATGTTTGAGCAGGAGTCTCTACCTTTCCTGGGCTATATCATCTCCACCCAGGGATTGGCTATGGATCCTACCAAACTACAGGCTGTGATGGATTGGCAAGAACCCCACTCCCTTAAGGCGGTGCAGCACTTTATGGGGTTCATTAACTACTATCGCCAATTCATTCCCCACTTCTCTACTTTGGTAGCTCCCTTGGTAGCCCTCACCAAGAAGGGAGCTAATCCCAAGTTGTGGTCAGAGGAGGTCACAAAGGCGTTCTCCTCCATCAAGTCGCATTTCACCAGTGCTCCCATCTTACATCGCCCCGATGTCGATAAACCGTTTATCTTAGAGGTGGATGCCTCTTCTGTTGGTGCTGGAGCAGTCCTCTTTCAAAAGGATGCCCAGGGTCGGAAGCATCCCTGCTTCTCTTTTCCAAGACCTTTACACCAGCAGAGAGGAATTATTCCATCGGGGACAGGGAGTTACTGGCTATGAAGTTGGCCTTCTCCGAGTGGAGACATCTTCTGGAGGGGGCTCACTTCCCCTTCCAAGTATTCACGGACCACAAGAACTTGGTGTATTTGCAGACAGCCCAGCGGCTAAATTCCCGTCAGGCCAGATGGTCCTTGTTTTTCTCCCGGTTCCATTTCACCCTCCATTTCCTCTCCGGTGAGAAGAACATTCGCCCAGACGCTCTATCCCGCTCCGTGGTGTCCTCTGAGGAGGTGGAGGAGGAGCCTCGGCTTATTGTCCCCACAGAAAGCCTAAGAACGGTGGCTCCGGTTTCGCTTGAGTCTGTGCCTCCGGGCAAGACTTTTGTGCCCATCAATTTGCGACCGGAAGTACTCTCTTGGGCACATTTGTCCAGGGTGGGTGGACATTTTGGGACAAAAAGGACTTCTGAGTTGCTGGCGAGAACATACTGGTGGCCGCAGATGGCCCGTGACGTCAGGGAATACGTTCAGGCGTGCGTCTCCTGCGCCAAGAATAAGTCCCCTCGACAACGGCCAGCTGGTTACTTTTCCCTTTACCGGTGGCAGACAGGCCTTGGGAGATGGTCGGGATGGATTTTGTGGTGGGCTTACCCAAGTCTCGGGGCTGCACCATCATCTGGGTGATAACCGACCACTTCTACAAAATGGTGCACTTAGTGCCGTTACCACGGTTACCGTCTGCACGGGCCTTGGCAGCATTATTCATTAGGCATATTTTCCGCCTTCACGGTATGCCAGACAAAATTGTCAGTGATCGAGGTCCCCAGTTTGCGTCTCGGTTCTGGAGAGAGCTGTGTCGTTTACTCAGCATTGAGTTGAATCTCTCCTCTGCATACCATCCCGAGACGAATGGGTTGGTAGAGAGGGCCAACCAGACCTTGGTCACATACTTGCGACATTTTGTCTCTGCCAGGCAGGATGACTGGGCATCCTTGCTACCGTGGGCTGAGTTCGCTCTAAATAATGCTGTGGCTGACTGCACCGGACAGACCCCATTCCTCCTGAACTACGGTCAGCATCCACGGGTACCAGTGCCCATGCCCGTGTCTTCCGCCGATTCCAGGGTGGCAGACTGGGCTGTGGAGGCACGGGACATTTGGGACCGCACACAGGATGCCATTCAGGCCTCCAAAGAGAGGATGAGGTCTTCGGCCGATGCCCATCGGCGCCCCGCTCCTACATTTGCTCCGGGTGACCTAGTGTGGCTTTCTGCCCGAAACATCAGGCTACGTGTAGAGTCCACCAAGTTGGCACCTCGCTTTTTGGGCCCCTTTAAAGTTCTTGAGCAGGTGAACCCGGTAGTTTACCGCCTAGCCCTTCCGCCTCGCCTTGGTATCACTGACACCTTTCACGTGTCCCTCCTGAAATCAGTGGCCATTTCCAGGTTTTCCGAGTCATCTGCCGGGACGTCGGGTTCATCTACCGACGATCATGAGGTGAACGCCATTGTTGGGTACAAGGCAAAAAATTTTATTTGGTGGATTGGAGGGTTTATGGGCCTGAGGATAGGTCCTGGGAGTCTGCCGAGCATGTTCACGCTCCGCAGCTCATCGCTGCCTTTGAGCGCAGCGAGGCCCAAAGAAGGGGGGGCCCTAGGAGGGGGTGTAATGTTAGGGTTCGAGTTCCCGCTGCTGCACAAGGGGAGTCTCGAACCAGCCCCGCTGCGGTCTCCCATTCATCTCCGGCCGCAGTGGAGCCTGCTCTGCAGAGACGTCGGTCCAAGCGTCTTGCCCACTCCAGTACTGTGCAGTGATTTGCTGCTGCCTTTCCTGGATCTGCTATTATAGCCAGTGCTGGAGCAGACGTCTTTGGGACAAAGTCCTGCGTTTTCCCTTCTGAGCATGCCCAGAGTGAGATCTCTCATTGGAGATCAGGGGTCACATGCTCAGGTACTGCAGCAGCTCCTATTGGTCTGCCTGGAAGGTCCTGTGACTACTGTTGTTCTGGAACAAGCTTCATTGGTCCTTCTTTCTGGCAGGTCCTGTAGCTGTTACTATAAAAGGGTAGCATGGCTGGGCCGCCATGCGCTAATATCAACCATTGTATGCTATGCGCCAGTGTGGTCATGTGTGTGTGTGGTTAGGGACCCGGCTGAAATAAGCCACTAGAATACCAACTTAATCGGTGAGGAGTTTGGTGTGCTAGCTGGTCAGGGTCGGCGTCCTAGATGCCCTAGATTACCGGCATAACCGGTGAGGAGTTTAATTGCCGTATTCAGGGTCTGGCGTTCAGACGCCATAGATTGCGGGTGACTCCCGCGAGGACATTAGCACATGATCACGCTTTATGTACGCTTAGTACTTAACTGTGTACCTGAGAGCCTGACAGGACACAGCACTTTTTCTCAGCAGCCCTGTGACGTAACAGGGTTCGCTTTCAACGCTAGACAGCGCCCTAGCGTGTTTTCTTGGCGACTCAGTTGTGTTTAGTGAGTTCGCACACATCACCTTATAGCGCTGCGGCTCTCCTTCTAACGGCTCTGTGGAGTAACAGAGTTCGCACTTATTGCCACAGCGCGTTACGGCGTTTATGTTGGCGACTCTGCGGGATAACAGAGTTTGCTTCTTACGCCATTTTACTAGCAGCAGGCTCCGCCTGCACGGTGGACCCCGGGCTGCGAACGCACCTCTCCACATCTTATATTTGGTGCGTTCCGCAGACCCTAACACATACACGCACAGATATATGTATGTATATATATATATATACACTGTTCAAAAAAATTCCATTTGCACAACAGCATGTGAAATTGATTGTCCATCAGTTTTGCTTCCTAAGTGGACAGTTTGATTTCACAGAAGTTTGATTTACTTGGAGTTATATTCTGTTGTTTAATTGTTCCCTTTATTTTTTTGAGCAGTGTATATATGTATATAGTGGGTACAGAAAGTATTCAGACTCCTTTAAATTTTCCAGTCTTTGTCTCATGTTTCATTGCAGCCATTTGGTAAATTCAAAAACGTTCATTTTCTTTCTCATTAATGTACACTCTGCACCCCATCTTGACTTAAAAAAACAGAAATGTAGAAATGTTTGCAAATGTGTTAAAAAAGAAAAACTGAAATATCACATGATCGTAAGTATTCAGACCCTTGGCTCAGCATTGAGTAGAAGCACCCTTTTGAGCTAGTACAGCCATGAGTCTTCTTGGGAATGATGCAGGGGCGGACCTACCGCCCGTGCAGCCCGTTCATTGAACGGGGGCCCCAGGGGAGTGGGGGCCCCTCCAGCCTCCAGCACCGCATGGCTAATTATTTACCTATTCAAATTAGCCATGTGGTGCACTACGCAGCCGAGGCACAAGGAGAAGAGCAGCGCTGGGGGAGGCAGGGCTGGCGTCAGCACCCGGCACACCCGGGCAAGTGCCGGGGCGCTGAGCAGGCGGGGGGGCCCACTGGCAGTCTGGCACCCCCGCCCCGTTAGCGGTGTCAGCGCCGCCACTGGGCCCCCCCCACTTGCTCAGGGCCCCGGCATCAGCTGGCACAATACTTACCTCTCCTGTGCCTCCGCTGCCGTAGCTCCGGGCTCCAGGGGGCGCTGGCGCTTCCTCTCACAGAAGCGCTGCTGAATGACGTCATCATTCAGCAGCAGGCTGTGGCAGAGAGGGCGCGGACGCTGGACAGGTAAGACGTTGTGTGTGTGTGTGTGTGTGTCTGTGTGTATGAAGTGCGGTGCTTTGTGTGTGTGTGTATGTCTGTATGTGAGAGAGTGCTTGTGTGCTGTGGTGCTGTCTGTGTGTGATGATGGCAGGCATTGCTGATAATGGGGTGGCATTGATGATGATGATGGGGAGAAGATGATGATAATGGGCAGGCATTGATGATAATGGGCAGGCATTGATGATGGGGAGAAGATGATGATGGGCAGGCATTGATGATGATGGGGAGGAGATGATGATGGGCAGGCATTGCTGATAATGGGGAGGCATTGATGATGATGAGGAGAAGATGATGATAATGGGCAGGCATTGATGATAATAGGCAGGCAATGATGATGGGGAGAAGATGATGATGGGCAGGCATTATGATGATGATGGGGAGGAGATGATGATGGGCAGGCATTGCTGATAATGGGGAGGCATTGATGATGATGGGGAGAAGATGATGATAATGGGCAGTCATTGATGATAATGGGCAGGCATTGATGATGGGGAGAAGATGATGATGGGCAGGCATTGCTGATAATTGGGAGGCATTGATGATGATGAGGAGAAGATGATGATAATGGGCAAGCATTGATGATAATGGGCAGGCATTGATGATGGGGAGAAGATGATGATGGGCAGGCATTGATGATGATGGGGAGGAGATGATGATGGGCAGGCATTGCTGATAATGGGGAGGCATTGATGATGATGAGGAGAAGATGATGATAATGGGCAGGCATTGATGATAATGGGCAGGCATTGATGATGGGGAGAAGATGATGATGGGCAGGCATTGATGATGATGGGGAAGAGATGATGATGGGCAGGCATTGCTGATAATGGGGAGGCATTGATGATGATGGGGAGAAGATGATGATAATGGGCAGGCATTGATGATAATGGGCAGGCATTGATGATGGGGAGAAGATGATGATGGGCAGGCATTGCTGATAATGGGGAGGCATTGATGATGATGAGGAGAAGATGATGATAATGGGCAGGCATTGATGATAATGGGCAGGCATTGATGATGGGGAGAAGATGATGATGGGCAGGCATTGATGATGATGGGGAGGAGATGATGATGGGCAGGCATTGATGATAATGGGGAGGCCATGATGATGATGGGGAGGCAATGATGATGATAAGGAGACAATGATGATGATGGGGAGGCAATCATGATGATAATGGGGAGTCTTTCCACAGCGCCCTTTCCTGAGCCGTAACAGTGCAGAATGCAGTACAGCGCAGAGGAGAGCTCCATATTTTGTATGGAGCATTATAGTGGGTCCAGTATTCTGTATGTAGCATTATATGGGGACCAGTATCCTGTATGGAGCATTATATTGGGTCCAGTATTCTGTATGGAACATTATTTTGGGTCCAGTATTCTGTATGGAGCATTATATGGGGGGTGACATCCTGCATGGGGTATTATATGGGTGATGAGGGGGAGACTGTGGTGCCCATAATATTGTATGGAGGACTGTACTGTCCAGTCTGTTCTGTGCGCTGTGAGGATTTGGCGGTTTTTGAGCTATTGTAGAATTTACAATAGATATCAGTCATGTAATGGAAGAAGTGAAGTGTTTGGAATTGTACTATATCCATATTTCTCTGCTGTATCTGTGCATCATGAATCGTGGTCTGTGTTAAAGGGGCCCACTGAGGTTTGTGACTGACCTATGCAAGTGGTAGGTAGAACGGGCAGGTAGGTATCATCTATCTCCCTATTAGTTTTTATGATCATATTAAACAACTTTACTATTTAGATTTGATAGTTGCGCTCTAAATAAATATTACAATCTATATGATTACATAACTTTGTTGCCCTATAAAGTGCGGGGGGGGGCCCGAAAATTTCTTGCACAGGGGCCCACTACAGTCTGTGTCCGCTCCTGGAATGATGTAACAAGTTTTTCATACCTGAATTTGGGGATCCTATTTCATACTTCTTTGCAGATCCTCTCCAGTTCTGTCAGGTTGGATGGTGAACGCTTGTGAACAGCAATTTTCAGGTATCTCCAGAGATGCTCATTTGGGTTTAGGTCAGGGCTCAGGCTGGACCAGTCAAGAATGGTGACAGAGCTGTTCTGAAGCAACTCCTTTTTTATTTTAGCTGTGTGCTTAGGGTCATTGTCTTGTTGGAAGTTGAACCTTCGGCCAAGTCTGAGGTACAGAGCACTCTGGAAGAAGTTTTCCAGGATATCCAGGATATCTCTGTACTTGGCCGCATTCATGTTTTCTTCAATTGCAACCAGTCTTCCTGTCCCTGCAGCTGAAAAACACCCCCATAGCATGATGCTGCCATCACCATGTTTGACTGTTGGGATTGTATCGGGCAGGTGATGAGCAGGGCCTGGTTTTCTCCACACATACTGCTTATTATTATCATCAAATAGTTCTATCTTCGTCTTATTTCTCATAGTCTAGGAGTCCTTTATGTGTTTTTTAGCAAACTCTATTGAGGCTTTCATATGTCTGGCACTGAGGAGAGGCTTCTGTTGGGCCACTCTTCCATAAGGGCCTGACTGGTGGAGGGTTGCTGTGATAGTTGACCTTGTGGAACTTTCTCCCATTTCCCTACTGCATCTGTGGAGCTCAGCCACAGTGATCTTGAGGTTCTTCTTTACCTCTCTCTCCAAGGCTCTTCTCCCACGATTGCTCAGTTTGGCTGGATAGCCAGGTCTAGGAATACTTCTGGTGGTCCTAAACTTCTTCCATTTAAGGATTATGGAGACCACTGTGCTCTTAGGAACCTTGAGTACTGCATAAATTATTTTGTAACCTTGGCCAGATCTGTGCCTTGCCACAATTCTGTCTCTGAGCTCCTTGGCCAGTTCCTTTGACCTCATGATTCTCATTTGGTCTGACATGCACTGTGAGCTGAAGAAAAGATATAGGTAAGCTATATGTGGTATTTTCCTGAGAAAGGGGTGGTATTCACCCTGAAATGCGTAGATTAAACCACTTCTTAACTGCTACTACGTCTTATGAATCTATTATTTGGGCAGCGTGGACTGGAATCCACATCTTTTCTGCAGTGTATTGTATTGTCGAGTCACTGACCAACCTGTAGATCTGTGGCAGCCTCTCCTACATGTGCTTTAACCACCTAATACCAGATGAGCAGCTTCCTACTTAAAAAGTGCTAACTTACTATCGGACAAGACCCTATTGCGCTTTGTGTCTCCCTTGTTGTTTCTATTATGCACTGTGAACTGTGAGGTCTTATATAGACAGGTGTGTGCCTTTACAAATCAAGTCCTATCAGTTTAATTAAATACAGCTGGACTCCAATGAGTGAGTAGAACCATCTCAAGGAGGATCACAAGGAAATGGACAGCATCTGACTTAGGCTAGTTTCACACTAGCGTTTGAGCGTCATGCGTCGGTTTGTTCACGGCCGCCGCTAAGCGCCTCCTCCCGATCGCACCACCTATGGGCACATGACCCTGCATGTAACCTGCGCTCTCTATATTTAGCATTGGGTTCGCAGGCCGTACGCAGGCCGTGCGCAGGTATGCGATTGCCGGCGCATGCGTCCTTTTGATGATTCGCCGACCTGCGCCCAACGCACCGTGTTGCATTTTGGTGCTCTCGGCGCACCGCCATAAGGACGCATGCCACCTGCAACAGCATACCTGCGTACGGCCTGCGTGCGGCCTGCGAACTCAATGCTAAAGATAGGGAGCGCAGGTCGCATGCAGTATCATGCGTCCATAGGCGGAGCGATCGAGAGGAGGTGCGGCAGGGGGTGGAGCTTAGCGGCGGCCTTGCGCAGACCGACGCAGGTCGCTCAAACGCTAGTGTGCAACTAGTCTTAAATATGAGTGTCTGAGCAAAAGGTCTAAATACATATGACCGCATACTATACCACCTTACACGGTGACACAGAGGAAGGTGCAGATGAAATTGAAGAGGAGGTGATGGATGACCCAGTTGTTGACCCAGATTGGCATCCATTGGCTAAGAAGAGGAGAAGGATTCGCAGTAGGCATCAACATCGTAGCAGCGGTTATCTGGCAGGCCCGTAGCAGTCCAAAAACGTGTTAAAAAAACAAAAAGAGTTGCAGGACAGATTGTCCAGATGGTCAAATTAGCACAGCGTGCAAGCCCTGAAAATTTATCCCATAGTAGGAATAGTGCAGTGTGGCACTTTTTTGCCCAAAACCCTATTGATGAGGCAAAGGTTATCTGTAAAAAGTGAGGAAGGACCTTTAGCCGAGGGAAAAATCTCAGAAATTTGAATACCAGTTGCATGCCATTTAAACACCATACACTTGCAAGCGTGGACGGACTACAAAACCTCAGGTAGCACATGTGCACCTGCTCCGACTGAAGGTAGCCAGCAATGCTACATCGCTTCCCCCACTGTAAGTCCACCGGTTAGCACACCGCCAGAAAAAAATGTTGAGGTGTCGTCGCAAGGCCAAAGCAGTCAGGCAATCACAATGTTTTTGCAATGAAAGAATGAATCTAGGCCATCACCACCACCACCACCATCACCATAACCAACCCCCTCTCAGTCCATCATGTCCACTGCTAGCTCCCCCATATGCAGCTCTCAAGTCCAGCTCACCCTAGCAGACACTCTGAGTAGGACAAGAAAGTACTGATCCTCTCATCCGCGTACACTGGTTTTGAACGCCTACATTGCCAAACTGATCTCATTAGAGATGATGCCCTTCCGTTTGGTTGAAAGCACAGCGTTCCGAGAGCTCATGGCTTACGCTGTCCACTCTATGACCTACCCAGTCGGCGCTTCATTTCTAGAAAAGCCTTCCCTGCCCTCCACCTGCATGTGAAAGACCGCATTGTCCATGCACTCAAACAATCAGTGAGTGGAAAGGTGCACCTCATAACAGATGCATGGGCCAGTAGGCATGGCCAGGACCGTTACATGTACATCACTGCACACTGGGTTAATGTGGTGGATGCAGGGTCCACAGGGACAGCGGCAGTGGGACAGTGCTGCCTAGCCCACGGTATAGGCAACAGTTGGCTGTAGGCGTTCGACCCTCCTCCTCCAGAAGCGAAAGCTCGTCGACAGAGCGCAGTCACACAAGCACTCCATCCGCAGCTGCCAGTGTTGCACACGAGGTGTCACACTATCGAACAGCTAGTGGTAAGCGTCAGCAGGCTGTTTTAAAGATGATGTCTTTGGGCGACAACAGACACAGCGCGGAGGTACTGGCCGACTACTTGCAGCGAGAAACTGAGTCATGGCTGGGCAGTCTACATCTTGAGCCAGGCAAGGTAGTCAGAAAAAATAAACCAGGCACTCAACTTAGATAGAATGCAGTAATGAATTCTTTTATTATGGCCTTAAACAAAAGGAGTTTGCAGCAAAACGTTTCAGTCTATATAAGACCTTCATTAGATGCTGTATACTGCATTCTATCTAAGTTGAGTGCCTGGTTTATCTTTTCTATATATATGGTTTGGGAACCTACCACGGCACCTTCTTACCCGGTTATGCACACGTCTCATTACTAAGGAAAGGTAGTCAATGATTACGGCTGTAATTTTGTGGCGGCCATAGCCCTGGCAAAACTCAGACACATACCTTGCCTGGCTCACACCTTGAACCTGTTGGTGCAGTGCTTCCTAAATAATTATCTGGAGTTAACAGCCCTTCTCCATAAGGTAAAAAGACTGTGCTTGCACATCCGTCGCTCGCCTGTAGACTCCAGTCGTATGCAGAGGCTGCAGCGATCGCTCCACCTCCCCAAGCACTGGCTAATCATAGACGTTGCAACAAGGTGGAACGCCACCATGCACATGGTTGAGAGGCTGTGCGAACAGTGGCAGGCTGTAATGCATTTGAGGGAGGATACACGGGCAGGCAGTTTGAGGGCAGACATGGAGTTGTCGGGTGTGCAGTGGTCAAAGCTGAAAGACCTCAGTAAAGTCCTTCAGTGTTTTGAGGAATGCACACGGCAGGTAAGCGCAGATGACGCCATCATAAGCATGAGCATCCCACTTATGCATCTGCTCATGCAAACTTTGATGCACATTAAGGATCAGGCGTCTGCAGCGGAGGAGGAGGGAAGCCTTGATGACATTGTCTGCTCAGGGAAGAAGAGGAGGAGGAGGAGACGATTATTTTGGGGAGGAGAATGCTTCTCAGGGGAAAGAGAAAAGTTGGCTTGCCAAGGTCAGGTACAGGGTTTGTGCGTGACTGGAGGGATGTGGATTTGGCAGAAAGTGCTCCTCCACCCACCACTGGCAGTGCATCATTGACACCTGGAACATTGGCCCACATGTGTGATTATGTCTTGTGGATCCTAAAAAGGGACCCCCACATTGCCAAAATTATGAAGGATGACGACTACTGGTTGGCCAGCATCCTCGATCCACGCTATAAAGACAAATTACAGAACATCATTCCACAGTAGAACCTAGAGCTAATATTGTCGAACAAACAAGCAACTCTGGTAAACCATTTGTTAGAGGCATTACCAGCACGGAGCGGCGGTGCAGGTTCTACCACAGACGGCATCATCACCTGGCGCACCTGGGCAAGTGCCGGTGCCCTGAGCAGGTGGGGGGGCCCACTTGTGGGCGATGGCACTGGCACAGGGCCCCTCATAGTACACTGGTGTCTCTGACGGTGGGAGGGCCCACTCGCCGTCAGAGACACTGGCGTACTATGAGGGACACTGTGCCAGTGCCGTCGCCCACGAGTGGGGCCCCCCTGCTTGCTCAGGGCCCCAGCACTTGCAATACATACCTCACTAAGCTCCACCACTGTGACATCTACCGCTTTTCCTGACAGTGACATTCAGGTCAGAGAGTGCGATAACGTCACATCTGTACGCCCTCTGCCTGAACAGTCCAAGTGCAGAGAGCTGGAAGATGGCGACACTGAGGAGTCCAGAGTAGAGCAGTGCCCAGCGAGGAGAGGTATTTCATTTTTTTAATGTTTGGAGCAATATATGGGGAGCATTATACACTGGAGAATTAAATGCGGCCCATCATACACTTGAGAATCATAGATAGGGCCCATTATACATTGGAGCATTATAAATGGGGCCCATTATATATGGAGCATTACATAGGCCCATCATACACTGGAGCATCATGCATGGGACCCATCATACACTGGAGCATTATAAATGGAGACCATCATACACTGGAGCATTATAAATGTGGCCCATCAGACACTGGAGCATCATATACGGGGCCCATTATACACTGGAGCATTATAAATGGGGCCAATTATATATGGAGCATTATATAGGCCCATCATATACTGGAGCATCATCCATGGGGACAATCATATACTGGAGCATCATATGGGGTTCATTATTTATGGGCATCATAAAGGGTATGAAGCATCATATGGAGCACACATGGGGCCTATTCTGTATGGAGCATTATATGGAGCCAGTTCTGTATGGAGCAATATATGGGGCCCATCATATACTTTGTGGAGCTTTATATGCGACTCATTATAATGTATGGAGCAATATGTGGGGGCTCATTATACTCTATGGGACCGTCCTATACTGTATGGCACATTATATGGTGACCATCATATACTGTAGCATTATGTGGAGCTCATCATATACTGTATGGAACATTATATGGGACCAATTATTCTGTATGGAGCAATATATGGGGCTCATTATTCTGTATGGCACACTATGTGGTGGCCATAATACTGTATAGAGGAATATACTGTCCTGTTTTTGAGCCATTGTAGAATTTAAAATAGATATCAGTCATGTAATGTAAGAAGTGAAGTATTTGGCATTGTACTCTACCCATATTTCTCTTCTGTATCGAAGCATCATGAATTGTGGTATGTGTTAAAGAGGCCCACTGACACTCTTTCGCCCGGGGCACGCGAAAACCTGGAGCCAGCCCTGCCCCCCAACAATTTTAGCCAAATAACCCCAAGTTTTCAATGCGTAACTATTATTATAAAGTAAATTAAGGTTGACAAGCTTAAATAATAAGAATTGATGTCGTTGGCATTGAAATGGGTACTGCAGGTGTGTTTACTGTCCTCCACTCCCTGCCGACTTTGCTTCCCCATTGACTTGCATTGAGTTTCGTGTTTCAGTCGGACCTTCGACTTTTTCCGATAGTCGGCCGATTTCATTTGACTCGACTTTTGTGAAAGTCGGGTGGTTCGATGAGGCAAAGTCGCTCATCTCTAGTCCTGGGAGTTCACAGCCAATGAACTCAGTTCAACTCACTGACGTCAGCGCGAGCGCCGTTGGAAACGTTGTAATAGCACACGCGCTGATGTCAGTGAGTTGACCTGAGTTATTTAACTTTGAACTCCCAGGATCTTTCTGACAGCATCGCGAGCTTGAGAACTTTCAGGTCATAGGAGTTCACTGCGAAACACTGAGCAGTGGAAGCACATGCTACTCAGTCTCTCTGCTGGATAGCAAGCTGTATAGACACATCCTACAACAATGCAGGCTGCCATCTATATGTAGAGAGCTAGACCCTAGATTCATTAAAGGAATCTGTGTCATTCTATTAAAGGACTTTTCGGTGTGTTTTTTATACAATATGACTATGGGGTAGTAATGGGGGTTTCTTATAGACTCCTCTCCATTACTAATCTCTGGGCTTAATGTCGCTGGACAATACAAAGATGACATTAACCCCTCAACTATCAATCCACTTTTCCATCACACCAGGGAAAGTGGGATGAGCAAGCCTAAGTGCCAGATTTGTCACATCTTGTGGATGCGCCATTTCTAGGGCAACTGAGAGCTGATGTTTTTAATCTGGGAAGGGCCAATATGCATGGTCTCTTCCTGGTCTTTGCTGATTATTAAATATAGGGTACCCTACATTATTTTTTGGGGGGTCCCTCATTTTAATAACCAGGAAAGTTAAGTATACAGATGTGAGCTTATGAATATTGTCTCTTTCCCAGAATATTAACATCAGCCCCTATCCGTCGGCTTTCCCTCTGCTGATTATGAAATTTACGGGAGACTCCCAAACGTTTTTTCCTTTACTTTTTCAATTGTCAACAAGAACAGTAAGGTCACCTGAGTTCATAGCAGCTGTTTGTCTTGGTTTGCAAGTGCTAGTGCCCGACTGATGCACGGCCGTGAGTTCTGCACTCAGCACTCCGAAATTCAAGAGTCCAGCACTGGAACTACCATGAAGTCTGGTAGCATGAACTCAGATAACCTTTCAGGTTACCAGATTTCACAGCCACTGGGTCTCCCGGAAGCACCGAGGCCCGGAAACCTCATATTAAACTTTGAGGGACATTTTAAGGTTACTAAAGTTTCCAGCTGCTGGAACATCTGAATGCTGTAACTAAGGTTACATTGGGTGTGTACTTGTTAATACCTTAAAGAGGAAATGAAAAATATGGTGTGAAGTCTTATAGATGAGTCTGTTAGGCGTTGGGATTTTCCCACAGTGTGGGATAGATCCCAAGCCTTGCTCTCCCATTCAGATCCGGCAGCTGCGAGTCCTGCTCAGCCTAGGCATCGGTCCAAGCATCTTGCTCAGGTGCGTGGTGTGCACTTGGTTGCTGCTGGCTCTCCAGGGAAGTCGTTAGTAACCAGTGGAATACAGGTGCAGCCTTCTGCTCTGGAATCTAAGTCTAGAGATCACTATACTGAGCATGTCTGTGATGTGGCGTCTCCTTATTGGTGGTCAGGCATTAGCTGCTCTGGTGATGTGGCAGCTCTGGATTGGCCCACAGGCAACGCCTCGGACGACTGGGCATTAGTGTTTGGGGTGGAGCATAATGTATAATATAATGCTCACAATGGCACACACAGACACGCTAGTGTCATTCATGTTTGTGTGGATACTCTACCACTCTGCACAGTTGCGTCTGTCCTTTGCTCTGTGTGTGGCCACTTTGGCAGGCAGCTTGCACACTGCTTGAGCTTTGTACCCTTGACTCAGTGCCAGAGCCTAGTCTGTTTTATGCCTTGGTACATGTAAGGCACAAGTTTAGAAGCATCAGGACTGGGGTGATTAGCCGCTTGACTTAGTGTCTGTTTCAGCCACGTGTGCCATTAGCATGGGTCAGTTACAGAGCAGGATCAACCATTTAGCCAGTTCTCAGTTTAGGCAATGGGGTATCGTAGCTAGTGTCCTTAGAGTCCATCTCTTGACTTAACGTCTGGTTTGGTCAAGCGTGCTACTAGCACGGACTGTTACAGACCAAGTGCAACCATGTGCTAATATCCCTGTGGAGTTAACAGGGGATAGCACTTAGTATTCTTTAGTGCAGTACCTCTCCGTGTATTAAAGAAGCTACTGTAGGTACTCTGTATTCCTTTCGCTCTGTGTGACGTTTAACACATTGTGTTCTAAGAATTGCTCGCTGTTTGATTCCATCATTTCCTTACTAGCAGCGGATTCATATCTGCACGGTGGACCCCGGGTTGCGATTGCACTTTGTTTATATTATTATCTAGTGCAATTTGCCAACCCTAACAGCATCTCCATTGCTAATCCATTGGACTTGATGTCAACGGACAATACAAAGGTGATATCAACCCCACAAATATTAACCCACTTGCCACCACCACCGGGCATGTAGAAAGAGCCAGGCAAACGGCTGCTATTTTTAGACTGGGGGGCTTTGGCTTTGCTGGTTGTCAAAAATGGTGGGGGCGTGTTTTAATTATTTATTTGAATAATTAAAAATACAGAATGGGGACCCTTCTATTCTTGATGACCAGCCTTCCTAACACTGACAGCTAAGGGTTGTAGCTCGCACCTGTCAGTTTTGCCTGACTGGTAATCAAGAATGTACAGGAACCCATATTAATTTATTTTCAATTTATTTACTAGATGAGTCAGTTGATGCCACTTTTCCTGGTGACTGCCCCTAATTTTAGCTGTTTTGGCAGCTTCTTTGCCCCCCTGAAGGTGTCTATGCATTTGGTTTTGACTCCCATTGAAGTCTATGGGGTTCGGGTAAGTTTGATGAACTTTTCGGTGAACATGTTTGGAAAACATTGGGATGTTCGCTGAACCATAAAAGGTTAGCTTATTTCTACACCTTACCATCACTTGTCTGGTCCTTATCACATTTCCTTATCACCACTGCAAGTGCTGAATCCCTAGCTCTCTTCAAGCTAGATGATGACTTCTGGCTCTGGTGAGGTTCAGGACTTTGCTGTGTAGGTCACAACATATGTCATGATGTTAAAACATCTTGACCTTAAGCGTGCTTTTGCAGTCCTGTTAATGGCCTCTTAAGAGTTGTAAGACCTTGGCTAGTGGGTCAGGATATTCAATGAGGACTTCACTGTTGACTGTAAGGAGCCAAGGGACCTGAGACTCGAACAGTGAGGTGAGTATATGTATTTTTTACAGGTATGTTTATTATACTCTGAAATCCACAAAGCATATTAAAGGACATTACATTTCCTGAGAATAATATCTCTGTGAATCAAATTTCCCGGGTAAATCCACATGGATAGGCAAAATTGATTTTTGCCTGGTTCTCTTATCTTTACTTAGTCAACTTTCAGTTATGTTTAGCATAATCATCCTGATGGAAGGTACAGTAATGCCAAACTTCAGCTCAGTCATAAAAATCATGAAGTTTTTTTGCTAAGATTACCAGATGTTTGATTGACTTTATGTTGCCCTCCACATGATACAGGTTTCCAATGCCAGAACAAGCACAGCGGTCCCAGACCATCACCAAACCACCACCATTCATCATTGTAGATAGGGTGCTCTCTTCAACTATTGCTTCATTTTTCCTTCTTCTAACACTAGTCTGGTACATGCACTCATCATTTTCTGTTTTTATCAACCTACAGAAGTTAATACCAAAACTTCTGTTACAAATTGTGATGAAGGAACAGCCACCATCTTGGATATGGGGCATAATGCTTGCCTCATGTCTGAGCTTGGCCTGTCCCAGGGGCCATTTTGTCTCAGTTCACAGAGCCACAGGCAGCTAACTGCTCCTAACACCCATGGCCTGTAGGCATATTGAAGAACACAGGGTTTAGTGCTCCACTGCTGAATAACCAGGTCTTTTAGTATGCTAAGTAGATCAGGCCAAAACAGGACTTCAAAGATGGAGTCAGGAGCCACAACAGCATGGGGCCTGGAGATGCCTGGGGGCTTCAATTAGATTATACCTGTCAGCTAGACACAGAAAACACATCCATTGTCTCTCCCAGCCACTACGACTCAGATCTAGGATTATGAATTATGAGCACGCCTTTCGAGGTACAGACTCATAAAAAATATCTGCGTGATCCTGCAGACCTCGCGCATCTGACAGTGCTACTCCCGAGTAGGTGATGGCTCAGGGACCTGAGATATAGAGATTGGGTCACTGTGGAGGGCCAATCGGGCCATGTTTGATTTCCAAGCGACAGGCAAAACAAACTCCATTCACTGGTACCTCTCGTGTCCTGATCCGATCGTCCTGTAGAAAGTTAACTCCTTTCTTAGATATTGGGAATAAATTCTGCAGGGAGCTGAAGGGTCGAGTTTATTAGCCCACCCTCTGACACCGAGGGGAGGGACCTAGCAGGTTTAAGAACTGTGAGCGGATAGCAGACTCTCGCTATTCTCATAGAAGAACAAGACGATGATGATCTAAGAAGGAACAGGGGACAGATCTGCCAAGGGAGCAGCGGCACACGTTTTGGGGACTGTCCGGCTACTAAGATTCTTACCTGTGGATCGCAGAGCTCCCGGCATCCACATGCAACCTACAGCCTGGTAACATTGACCTCTAGCTTAATACGTCTAAACCTTGTACTATTATTGTTGTATTTTACTCTGACTGCAAATCCACTGTAATTCTGTTGTATAGCTTACTGTATATTTCTGTAATTTTCTATTGCGCCCTTAAGGCAATTAAGCCATAAAATTAATTTTGGGCTGATGCTTTTACTCTGATTACGAATCTTAGCATACCCAGTGGGTAACAGGACATTGTCCCCAGCGGCCATTAACTCTAGGTGCAGTACCCTTACTGACCTGAGAGACAAAGGGGGCACCGAAGAGCTGTGACTGTGTATTTACGTCACATTGGTGACATGGAAGGGACCGGGTTTCCTCCACATTGGTGGCAGCAGTGGGATTATAGTAATAGTGTGCGTGGGACCCCTACTCCCAGACATTAAAGACTACCAGCGGTAACTTTCACTGCTGGGGTCTTAAGGTCAGCTCAGCACTAGACGGTCAGAGTGTAAATATAATAAGTTGTGTGCAAGGTCAGGGTTGCAGCTGTGTCAGTAACTAGAGGTTCCCAAGATGGCGGAAGGCACCAGAAGTAAGGCAAAGGGGGAGGCCAATGCCAATGGTCTATGAGGAGGTCGATACCGATGAAGGCGAGGGGGAGCTCAGACAGGGCTCCCCAAGAAGCCAGACCCCCCGTGTTCAGTCCCGCCGTGGACTGTCCACCCCCTGCCCGTCCCAGCCTGTCCAGATTGGAGGCCCATTTCTAAGCAACTATGGCACAGCTCGTGGCTGGTAATGACGCCACCCATGACAGACTCCTGGTTGCGGCAGAGAAAGCAGTGGAGCATGAGCAAGTGGCGGCAGAGCGTGAGCATACAGAATGTGTGCTGCGGGCTGCAGAACGCCGTGAAGTTGTGGAGCGCCAGCACCGACTGGAGATGGCTCAGCACAGCCCCACCGGAGACCAAGGCTTCCAAGCTTCGGGCGGAGGACATTCCCTTGCTTGAAAAGGATGGAGACCTGGATTCCTTTCTGCTGGCCTTTGAGAGAACCAACACCAACTGGCCCTGGATCAGTGGGCAAGGTACCTGACCCCCAGTTTGAGGGGTAAGTCCCTGGAAGTTTTGGGGGATTCAACTTCCGGGGAGGAGCAGGACTACATCAGCATCAAGCGGGCCCTGATCCAGCACTACAACCTCACCCCGTAGTCGTACTGCAGGAAGTTCCGAAGCCTATTATTTTTTTATATATTTATTGGTATACACTCTCACCGTTACCATTCATATGGCCTTCTATTTTATTTTATTTTTCCTGGTCTTATTCACATGAGCCTCTATTTCATATAGCTGAATGTAACCATTGGTGGTGCTATATTAATAGCCTCCACTTCATATAGCTGATTATAACCATTGATGGTGCTATATTAATATACTGCTATTGCAAGTGTTGTTGTTAAGATATCAGCCTTATTATAATTTTGTACCTTTTTTTAAAATATATTTTGTACATGGTTTTTTATTATTATGCCATTTGGTAAATAAAGGCAATTTTATCAATTGTTTATGTTTCTGACTCTCTTTTTACTTCTTTGCTATTGAGTCACTCCCCTCCATTCCCTGGGTTTTCTCTATCCTTTCCGGATGGTCTGCCATCCACTTTCAAGGTGATATTTACCACATTTTTTTTAAATATATTTTATTGAGGTGATTATCTCCTGTATAGAGTATTGTGGTTTGATCATTATTTATATCTCCTGTGTTTTGCTGTCCCAGAAACTGTCCACTGTTTTGTGTGTGGGAGGGGGTGGTGGGAGGTCCCTGACAATTACCAACCCATCACCATCGGCCGCTCAGTGGTAATGGGACTGCGGGACACAGGCGCTGAATGAACCCTGGTACATCCTGAGGTAGTTCCCTTCAAGACTTGGTGCCTGGGAAAACCCTTTCCGTCTCCGGAATTGGAGGCGTTGAACCGGCGTTGCCCATCGCCAAGGTGTATTTGGACTGGGGCGCAGGGAGGGGGATGCGGGAGATTGGAGTAACACCAAATATTCCTGCCAATGTGTTGCTTGGGACCGATTTGGGGCGGCTAGTGTCCCAGTGTGTGGCCACTGAACCCCCAAGTTTGGCTCCCCAAGAATGTCATGACTCTACTGTGAATGCTAATGGTAATGTGTTGAATGTGCCTCCAACAGTGGAGGAGGGAGTGAAACATGATGGTAAGCCATGCACTGACGCTACACACACAGTGCTCACAGTGGGGACAGGTGAGGAGACTGCAGGGGAGAGCTCAGAGGTGGAGGGAGGGGCTGCTATGGGCAGTTTAGGGCGCCCTAAGGGAATCCAGCCTGCTGAGTCTAGGGCCTCTGCAGAAAGAGGAACAGGCCATGGGAAGAGGGCGTCTCGGGAGAGGGGCCACCAGGTAAGACCCCAGGGCAGTTTCATCAATTCTTGCCACATCAAGTCAGGGACTTCAGTCAGCGTTGGAAGCTGATGCTAGCCTGAAAACTCTCAAGGAGCAGGTGGCACAGCCTCCCCTGGAGTCCTACCGCGAGCGAGTGGTCTGGGACCAGGGACTGCTGTACTGGGTAACTGTCCAGCAGGGTTCACCGGAGGCGTGGCCCAGGGACCGACAGTTAGTGGTACCCTATCCGTTCAGGGCGGAATTGTTGCGGATTGCACATGAGATTCCCATGGCCGGACACCTAGGGATCGCTAAAACCAGGGCCAGGCTAGCTCAGCATTTCTACTGGCCTGGAATGAGGACCGAGGTGACTGCCTACTCCCGTTTGTGTGACATCTGTCAGAGGGTGGGGAAGGCAAAGCGGCGCCCCAAAGCCCCACTGGTAACTCTGCCCATCATTGAAGAGTCTTTCTCGAGGGTGGCTGTGGATCTCATTGGACCTCTGTTCACTCCCAGCTGCTCCGGGAAATGCTTCATACTAACGGTAGTGGACTTATGCCACCCGGTATCCGGAGGCGGTAGCTTTGTCGCCCATTCAGGCCGACAAAGTGGCCACTGCTTTACTGGAGATTTTCTCCAGAGTGGGGTTTCCCCTGGAAATGCTCACCGACCGAGCGACCCAGTTCATGTCGCAGCTGATGGAGTCTCTCTGTAAGCAGATACAGGTGCAACATCTGGTAGCCAGCCCGTATCACCCACAGACCAATAGCCTGTGTGGGCAGTTCAATGGCACCTTAAAGCAGATGCTGAAGATGTTGGTCGACTCCCACGGGAGATACTGGAGCGGTATCTCCCACACCTGCTGTTTGCCTACCGGGAGATCCCACAGGCCTCAATGGGGTTCTCCCCTTTGAGCTCCTGTACGGGCGACTGGTGAAGGAAGCATGGGAAGGGGATTTGGCCACCCCTGGAGTGTCGGTCATTGAGTATGTCGTGTGCTTCCGGGACCAAATGATGGCCTTGACATGGCTGGTGCACGACAATATGGCCCAAACCCAGGCTGATTTGAAGCGGTGGTATGACCAGAATGCTTGTGAGTGGACCCTAGACCATTCCCGTGGAAGGAGGAAGGCCTTTCATGTGAACATGATGAAGGCCCATCATGAGCAGGAGGCTTGTGCCCACCCAGTGTGCAACCTTCCGGAGGAAGGAGAGGCAGAAACCCTCCTGGATCTGCTCACCTAAGCCAAGGCAGGTGGATCCATCGAGGATGTGGGGGTTGGCCACCAGCTCTCGGAGGACCAACGCTCCCAGCTGGGGGTCACCCTACACCCCTTTCGGGAGCTGTTCAGCAGCCTGCCCAGAAGGACTGAGACAGCTGTCCATGACGTAGACACCGGCAATCGTGCCCCAATCCGGCGTTCAGCATATCGGGTCTCTTGAAATGCAGCAGCAAATGCGCCAAGAGATAGACGAGATGCTGAAGCTGGGGTGATCCAAGCGTCCATCAACGCGTGGGCTTCGCCTGTAGTCCTCATCCCTAAAAAGGACCGAACTACGCGGTTCTGCGTGGACTACCGGGGGCTCAACGCTGTGACAGTTACTGATGAGTACCCAATGCTGCTCATCGATGACCTGCTCGACCAGCTGGCCGGGGCCAGGTACCTGACCATCATGGATCTGAGCAGGGGGTATTGGAAGATTCCCCTGACCCCTGGGGAATGGGAACGCTCTGCCTTTATCACCCCATTCGGACAGTATGAGTCAACATTGATGCCCTTCGTCATGAAGAATGCCCCTGCCACTTTTCAGCGGATGGTCAACACGCTGCTCGAGGGACTGGAAGGGTATGCGACTGCATACCTGGATGACATTGCCATCTTCAGTCCCACCTGGGAGGTTCACCTAGTGCACCTGGCGCAGGTCCTCGGGTGGATACAGCAAGCAGGCTTGACCACTAAGCCGGAAAAATGCCAGCTGGGTATGAGTGAGGTCCACTACCTGGGACACTGGGTAGGTGGGGGAGCTCTGAAGCCAGAGCCCGGGAATGTGGATGCCATCGCATCCTGGCCCACCCCAGGACAAGAAGCAGGTGATGTCCTTCTTAGGGACTTCTGGAAACTATAGGAGGTTTGTTCCCAACTATAGTGCCCTGGCCAAGCCCATGACGGACCTCACCAAGAAAAGTCTTCCCGTCGCAGTCGACTGGACAGTCACCTGCGAGACAGCTTTCCAGGCGCTCAAGATCGCCATTTCTAGCTCTCCTGTACTGCAGGCAGCCGACTTCACGTGGCTGTTCTTAGTGCAGACCGACGCCAGTGACTTCAGCGTCTGTGCTGTGCTCAGCCAGGTCGACACTACAGGCCATGAACACCCCATTTTGTACCTGAGCCGGAAGCTCCTGCCAAGGGAAGTGGCCTATTCCACGATGAAGCAGGAATGTCTGGCAGTTGTGTGGGCCCTGCAGCGTCTGCAGCCATACTTGTACGGACGCCAATTCAACATGTAACAGACCACAACCCCCTCAGCTGGTTACACACGGTCTCTCGGACGAATGGGAGGTTGCTACGCTGGAGCCTCGCTCTCCAGCAGTACCACTTCACCATTCGCCACAAAAGAGGCAGGGACCATGGTAACGTTGATGGGTTGTCCCGGCAAGGAGAGGGTGTGGAAGGCCGCATGGGGGACTACAGGAATGTGATACCCTATAAAGCAGGGAGGTGTGATGAAGGAACAGCCACCATCTTAGACATGTGGCATAATGCTTGCCTCATGTCTGAGCTTGGCCTGTCCCAGGGGCCATTTTGTCTTAGTTCACAGAGCCATAGGCAGCTAACTGCTCCTAACCCCCATGGTCTGTAGGCATATTGAAGAAAACAGGGTTTAGTGCTCCACTGCTGAATAACCAGGTCTTTTAGTATGCTAAGTAGATCAGGCCAAAACAGGACTTCAAAGCTGGAGTCAGGAGCCACGCCAGCATGGGGCATGGAGATGCCTGGGGGCTTCAATTAGATTATACCTGTCAGCTAGACACAGAAAACACATCCATTGTCTCTCCCAGCCACTACGACTCCCTTCTAGGATTATGAATTATGAGCATGCCTTTCGATGTACAGACTCATAAAAAATATCTGCGTGATCCTGCAGACCTCGTGCATCTGACTGCGCGACTTCCGAGTCGGTGATGGCTCGAGGACCTGAGATATATAGATTGGGTCGCTGTGGAGGGCCAATCGGGCCATGTTTGATCTCCACGCGAAAGGCAAAACAAACTGCATTCACTGGTACCTCTCGTGTCCTGATCCGATCATCCTGGGGAAAGTTAACCCCTTTCTTAGATATTGGGAATAAATTCTGCAGGAAGCTGAAGGGTCAAGTTTATTAGCCCACCCTCAGACATCGAGGGGAGGGACCTAGCAGGTTTAAGAACTGTGAGCGGATGGCAGACTCTCGCTATTCTCACAGAAGAAGAAGACAATGATGATCTAAGAAGGAACAGGGGACAGATCTGCCAAGGGAGCAGTGGCACACGTTTTGGGGACTGTCCGGCTACTAAGATTCTTACCTGTGGATCGCAGAGCATCCGGCATCCACATGCAACCTACAGCCTGGTAACATTGATCTCTAGTTTAATACCTCTAAACCTTGTACCATTATTGTTGTATTTTACTCTGACTGAAAATCCACTGTAATTCCATTGTATAGCTTACTGTATATTTCTGTAATTATCTATTGCACCCTTAAGGCAATTATTATTATTACTATAGATTTTTATAGCGCCATTTATTCCATGGCGCTTTACATGTGAAGAGGGGCAAATTAAACCATAAAATTAATTTTGGGCTGATGCTTTTACTCTGATCACGAATCTTAGTATACCCAGTGGGTAACAGAACATTCTCCCCGGCGGCCATTTACTTTAGGTGCAGTAAACTAACTGACCTGAGAGACAAAGGAGGCGCTGGAGAGCTGTGACTGTGTAGTTACGTCACATTGGTGACATGGAAGGGACTGGGTTTCCTTCACACAAATGTTTTGGGTCAGTAGAGAAGAATATCTTGAATTTTTTTCATGGAGACCTACAGCGCCTAGTATGCACTTTACTGAGCCAACTAAAACCTCAATCCTTAATGCTATAATATCATGCTGCAGATCTATTACAGTCACACTAATATTTTTGAACATCTGCCTTATCAAGAAACTGGTGGCACCTGTTATGTTTTAAATTGGTTTAAATTGTGAATTTGTTGAAGACGACTTACCAGGAATGTAGAAATATAAACGTAGACATGCAAATGCACAAATATTGCAAAATAATCTGTAAGATTTACATATGTCAAATAGTATTGTGTCATAATTTTATTTTTTAGACAAATCATTTTCCTAATAGATCACTTTTGGTATGTGCTTATATTGCTTCGTCCTGAGTAGAGATGAGCGACTTTGCCTCCGGGAGGGTCGAGTCGGGTTTTGGACCACCCGACTTTCTCAAAAGTCGAGTCGAACAAAATCGGCTGACTAATGGAAAAAGTCGGAGTTCCGACTGAAACTCGACCCGACCCCAATGCAAGTCAATGGGGAAGAAAAGTCAGCAGTGAGTGGAGGTCAGTAAACACACCTACAGTGCCCATTTCAATGCCAACGACATCAATTCTTATTACTTAAGCTTGTCAACATTAATTTACTTTATAATAATAGAAATGCATTGAAAACTGGGAGTTATTTGGCTAAAGTTGTGGGAGTCGGGGGTACAGCCCAGTTAGGGAGGTGGAAAAACTGGCATATGTTGAGTTGTAGGCTGGATGTTCAGCAGCTGAAAATGGAGGAATTGGAGAAGTCAGAGGAAGAGGAGGACAAAGTGAGCCATTTTGCTGGCAACCTATGTGTCATCATGGGAAGGTGGTACAAAATCCTTTGTAACCCAGGCATGGTTCATTTTAATGAAGGTGAGATCACCTACATTTTGGGTCAACAGCCGGGTCCTTTCTGTCAGGATTGATCCAGCAGCACTGAAGACTCTTTCTGATAGCACACTACCAGCAGGGCAAGCGAGCTCCTGTAAGGCATATTGTGCAATTCAGGCCAGGTGTCCAGTTTACAGGCCCAGTAGTCAAAGGGGAATGAACTGTGAGGGAGAACATCGATAGGGGAGGAGAGGTAATTTTGAACGATAGTTGACAACTGCTGTCTCCTGTCTGTTGCAATCGATTCAGTATTACAAGTCGTGCGAACATTACTTGAGAAATCAGACCACAACATGGTCATGAAACCCCTGTCTCCAACGCCATTTCGGCTGTGTACACCACGAACACCTCTTCCATTTGGTCCAGTACGGCTCGTGGTAGAGCCTGCACCGCTGCTGTGTGCTGGGAATGCCTCTAACAAACGGTTTACCAGAGTTATTTGTTTGTTCGACAATATTAGCTTTAGGTTCTACTGTGGCATGATGTTCTGTAATTTGCCTTTATAGCGTGGATCGAGAATGCTGACCAACCAGTAGTCGTCATCCTTCATAATTTTGGCAATGCCGGGGTCCCTTTTTAGGATCCGCAAGACATAATCAAACATGTGGGCCAATGTTCCAGGTGTCAATGATGCACTGCCAGTGGTGGGTGGAGGAGCACTTTCTGCCAAATCCACATCCCTCCAGTCACGCACAAACCCTGTACCAGACCTTGGCAAGCCAACATTTTCTCTTGCCCTCTGAGAAGCATCCTCCTCCCCAAAATAATCATCCCCCTCATCCTCCTCCTCTTCCTCTTCTTCCTCCACCTCGTCCAGGACAGTTCCCTGAGCAGACAATGCCTGACTGTCTTCAAGGCTTCCCTCCTCCTTCTCCTCTTCATCCCCTGCTGCAGACGCCTGATCATTAACCCTCAACTGATCTGACAGGCGCAGCTTAGTTTCATTTCTCTATTTTCAGTGGTTTGTCTGGGAAACACCCTCCTCCTAGTACCTTCCTAACTTTAAAGGCTGTGTGAAACCTGAGAAGCCTCTTGTGCTGCAGAGCTTCAGGAGATCAGATATCAGTGTTTTGGCTTCTCAGGCTCATTGCCCCTGAATGCTTCACATCTTTGACGGTTAGTATTTGCTGTTTTTATTCATCCAAATTGTTCTTTTAGCTTGTTTTATGAATAGCTAGTGCTAAATTTGTGGATTTGTCATAGAAGGTTTTGTTAGAAATAAGAGTGTGCTTCTCAGGCACATTGCGCCCTAACACATATTCTCTCTCTTGCTTCAGCTTTTCTTCTGAAATGGCGAGGAGAATATTTGACTTGTCAAATGCCCTTCATGTTGAGCAAGTGCAAAATATACTGCTTGATGATGATGAGACAGACCCCTTACAGCTAGAAGATTTAGGGGAAGAAAGTGACATTGATTCAGAAGATGATGTGGAAGAATGTCCAGATGTGTCTGATACAGAGCAAGATGGAGAGAGTGAGGAGGATGCTCAAGACATAGAAACATTATTTGGGCAAAGATAAAACAACAAAATGGATAAAAAAGCCACCCCCTAAACGTTCTCGCACATGATCGCATAACATTTTGAGCCACCTTCCTGGTGTCATAGGAACTGCAAGGAATGCTAAAAATGAAATGGAATGCTGGAACTGTTTATTCACTGATGACATTCTGGTCACAATTGTGACATATACAAATCAGTACATGGACACCATAAGGGACAGTTTCATTAGAAAGCGAGATGTCAACCCTATTGATGTAATTGAACTGAGGGAGTTTATTGGTTTGCTATATCTTGCGGGCACCTATAGGGCAAACCGACAGAGTTTGGAGGTGCTCTGGGGTAGAGATAGGGATGGCATTGAAAAATTTTTGAAGAAAACTGTGTGCACTTTGAAACATATTACTTTTCTGGTTAGTAAACATTTTTTTCCACCTGATTATGTGTATTCTCATGTATTACATTCCTATTAAGGTAACTGATCACTTTTAGAGCATTGAAATTTTAAAAAAAGGAAAATATTGCCAATTTTCTAGCCTGTGCTTGACAGGCGCAATGCCCCTAAACTCGTTATGAAACATATTGCCCCTGATGGAGGGTTAATGTGCGTCAAAGTTTGCATGAGCAGACGAATAAGTGGGATGCTCATGCTTATGATGGCGTCATCTGT
The DNA here is from genome assembly GCA_033576555.1 of Oophaga sylvatica. NCBI lineage: Eukaryota > Metazoa > Chordata > Amphibia > Anura > Dendrobatidae > Oophaga > Oophaga sylvatica. The sequence continues at coordinate 235,569,038 of JARQOD010000002.1, forward strand.
GCTTACCAGCCGTGTGCATTCCTCAAAACACTGAAGGACTTTACAGAGGTCTTTCAGCTTTGACCACTGCACACCCGACAAATCCATGTCTGCCCTCAAACTGCCTGCCCGTGTATCCTCCCACAAATCCATTCCAGCCTGCCTCTGTTCGCTCAGCCTTTTAACCATGTGCATGGTGGAGTTCCACCTCGTTGCAACATCTATGATTAGGTGGTGCTTGTGGAGGTGGAGCGAACGCTGCGGCCTCTGCATACGACTGGAGTCTACGGGCGAGCGACGAATGTGCGAGCACAGTCTTCGCACCTTATGGAGCAGGGCTGTTAACTCCGAATAATTATTTATGAAACACTGCACCACCAGGTCCATGGTGTGAGCCAGGCAAGGTATGTATCTGAGTTTTTGCAGGGCTATGGCCACCACAAAATTACGGCCGTTATCACTGACTACCTTGCCTGGCTCAAGATGTAGACTGCCCAGCCATGACTCAGTTTCTCGCTGCAAGTAGACAGCCAGTACCTCCGCTCTGTGTCTGTTGTCACCCAAAGAATCATCTTTAAAACAGCCTGCTGACGCTTACCACTAGCTGTTCAATAGTGGGACACCTCGTGTGCAACACTAGCAGCTGCGGATGGAGTGCTCGTGCGACTGCGCTCTGTCGATGAGCTTTCACTTCTGGAGGTGATGAGTGTCAAATGACCACAGCCAACTGTTGCCTATACCGTGGGCTAGGTAGCACTGTCCCACCGCTGCTGTCCCCTGAGGACCTGCATCCACCACATTAACCCAGTGCACAGTGATGGACACATAACGGCCCTGGCCATGCCTACTGGCCCATGCATCTGTTGTGAGGGGCACCTTTCCACTCACTGATTGTTTGAGTACATGGACAATGCGGTCTTTCACATGCAGCTGGAGGGCAGGGATGGCTTTTCTAGCAAAGAAGTGCCGACTGGGTAGGTCATAGCGTGGGACAGCATAGACCATGATCTCTCGGAACGCTGCGCTTTCAACCAAACGGAAGGGAATCATCTCTAAAGAGATTAGTTTGGCAATGTAGGCGTTCAAAGCAAGTGTACGCGGATGAGAGGAGTACTTTCTTGTCCTACTCAGAGTCTCTGCTATGGTGAGCTGGACTTGAGAGCTGCATATGGTGGAACTAGCGGTGGACATGGTGGACTGAGAGGGGATTGGTGATGGTGATGATGGTGGTGGTGGTGATTGCCTAGATTCATTCTTTCGTTGGAAAACCATTGGGATTCGCTGACTGCTTTGGCCTTGCGACGACACCTCAAAATTTCTTGCTGGTGGTGTGCTAACCGGTGGGCTTACAGTGGGGGAAGCGATGTAGCACTGCTGGCTACCTTCAGTCGCAGCAGGTGCACGTGTGCTACCTGAGGTTTTGTAGTCCGTCCATGCATGCAAAGTAAATGGTGTTTACATGTCTAAGCATGCAACTGGTATTCAAATTTCGGAGATTTTTCCCTCGGTTAAAGGTCCTTCCGCACTTCTTAGAAATAACCTTTGCCTTATCAATAGGATTTTGGTCAAAAAAGTGCCACACTGCACTCTTGCTACTATGGGAAAACTTTTCAGGGCTTGCTGGCTGTACTAATTTGACCGTCTGGCGAGGCTGCCCAGCAATTCTTTTTGTTTTTTTAACACGTTTTTGGACTGCTAGGGGCCTGCCACATAACTGCAGCTGTGATGTTGATGACTGCTGCGGATCCTCCTCCTCTTCGGAGCTATTGCCAGCGGCACCCTCTTCCCCAAATGGATGCTAATCCGGGTCAACAACTGGGTCATCCATCACCTCCTCTTCAATTTCATCTGCACCTTCCTCTGTGTCACCGTGTAAGGTGGTATAGTATGTGGGAAGGGGCACCTGAGTTTCATCAGGGTCAGATTCTGGCTCAGTAGACTGGGAGGGCAATGTAGTGCTCTGGGTGAATGTACTAGCAGAATCATATAGCAGTGGCTGTGCATCAGTGTACTCCATGTCATATTCATCTTGGACTGGGGAATTCAGGATTTGACTTGATAAGTTAGGCATGGTATGTGAAAAGAGCTCCAGGGAGTAATCTGAAGTGTGGCCTGCCGCATCCTTCACTTTTGGTGGTGGTGAAGGACACAAGGAAAGGTGTGGCTCCTGACCAGGAGCCTGCACTGTCGACTCAGTGCTTGCATTTTTTGAAACTTCAGAAGAGAAGTCGATAGAGCTGGAGGCTGTTTCGGCAATGTAAGCCAAAACCTGTTCCTGATGCTCAGGCTTTAAAAGCGGTTTACCTACTCCCAGAAAAAGGAGCCTTCCAGGCCTTCTGGAGCCAGATGATGATGCAGGCTCAACACCTCCTGCCTTAGGTGCTATTGTGCTTTTGGCACTACCAGCAGATGCACCACCATCAGTACCAGCTGGCCCCCCTGCCCATGTCCGCGGCCTCTTCCACCATACTTCCTCATGTTTGGGCAAATGTACCAAAAATACCAGCAGATATATGGTACTTTGTGAGGAGCGTACAGCTGTATACGGTGTAGGGGAAAATTTAAATCTCCGTATATATTTCCGGAGTCACACACAGATGCTCACTCAGTATGGATTTGACCGTAATACAAAAAGCAGAAAAAACGTACTGTATCAGAAGCATAAAGCTGTTTACGGTGTAGGGGAAAATTTAAAACTCCGTATATATTTCCAGAGTCAGACACAGACGCTCACTCAGTATGGATTTGACCGTAATACAAAAGGCAGAAAATCGGTACTGTATCAGGAGCATACAGCTATATACGGTGTAGGGAAAAATTTAAAACTCCGTATATATTTCTGGAGTCACACACAGACACTCACTAAGCATGGATTTGACCGTTTTACAAAGAGCAGATATACGGTACTGTATCAGAAGCGGACAGCTGTATACAGTGTAGGGGAAAATTTACATCTCCGTATTTATTTCCGGAGTCACACACAGACGCTCACTCAGTATGGATTTGACCGTAATAAAAACAGCAGAAATACGGTACTGTATCAGAAGCATACAGCTGTATACTGCGTAGGGAAAAATTTAAATCACCGTATTTATTTCTGGAGTCACACACAGATAGTCAGCATGTATTTGTCCATGATACCAGCCAGTACATGGTAGTGTGTGAGAAGTACACACAGCTATCAGGCAGCATAATAATCAGCTCTGCTGCACACAAGAAAATCGTCCCCTGTCACTGCAACACTAACTGTACAGCACAATTGCTATCAGCACAAGCACAGAAGAACTTCTCTTTCCAGCCCTAACTCTCTTCCTACTGATAAACAGCAAGCAACCTCTCCCTACTGTTAAGATCAGCAGAAGAAAAATGGAGGTCTGCTGTCAGGGCTTTTATAGACACTATGACGCCCCCCAAAGCAAGCCAATCACTGCAATACCCTTCTCTAAGATGGTGGTGGACCCTGCACATGTCATCTCGTTTCCCACAGTGTACATTCTTGCTCATTGGCTGAAAAAAAGGCGCCTGCAAGCATTCTGGGAAATATGACTTTGGCGCTTGTTTTTCCGACCGCATGGCCGACTTCACGCTATGGTTGGGTTTCGATCGGCGAAACCCGACTTTGACGAAAGTTGGCGACTTATGAATCTGATCGACCTGTTTCGCTCAACTCAAGTCCTGAGCTCTATTTAGCTGTCATGTGGCTTTTGCAAAGCTGACACTATGTCTATAGGTCATGAGTAGTGTTGAGCGATACTGCTCGATATCTAAAAATATCGGATCGGAATGGTATCGCCGATATCACTAAATATCGGCGATATCCGATTCCGATACCGGAAGTCCCATGTAAGTCTATGGGAACAAAATATCGCAACTAAAAAAAAACTTTATTTCCTTGTAAACACTAAATATACACACATAGAATACATATATATATATACATGTCATTGTGACATATATATATACATATATGTATAGTTTATACACTTCTACATAGTAAAATATCCTCTGATTCAATTGCCGGGTAAAGCCGGCTTCTGTGAAAAGACAGAAGCACCCGACATGAAATGACACTTGGTGTACATAGGGTTAACCATGTCTTTTCATGTCATTTGCAATCTGATTTGCACAAACAATTACATCAGTCTATGTGTGCAAAATTTCACACCTGTAGGGGTTAATTAAAGGTGTAAATTCGTTGTAAAAAAAACAGGACTTTTTTGCTACGAATTTACACCTTTAATTAACCCCTACAGGTGTGAAATTTTGCACACATAGACTGATGTAATTGTTTGTGCAAATCAGATAGCAAAGGACATGAAAAGACATGGTTAACCCTATGTACACCAAGTGTCATTTCATGTCGGGTTCTGCATTTTCACAAAAGCCGTCAATTGAATTAGCGGCTATTATACTATGTAGAAGTGTATGAACTATAAATATAAATATATATATATATGTGTCACAAATTCAATGACATGTATATATATATATATATATATATATATATTATTATAATGAGGTGTAAAACTGTTTAAAAAAAATGCGTGGGCTCCCGCCCTATTTTCGCAACCAGACAGACAAAGCCAGCGAATGGGGGCAGATAATAATAGCCCAGAGAGGGACCGTTATTTTTGCCCCCCCCCCGGCTACTAACATCTGCCCCCAGACACCCCAGAAAAAGACAAATCTATAATTAGATTCGCCCTTTCTGGCACTTTGCCCGTCTATTCCCATTGCCCTGTAGCAGTGACGAATGGGTTAATATGGGGTTAAAGCCACATTGCAATTGAAAGGTGACCTTAAGCCAGGTTAATAATTGAGAGCTGTCAATTAGACAACTATCAATTATTAATCCTATTGCATGAAATAAAAATAAAACACACACACTTTATCATCATTTTAATCATTTTAATGAAATAAAGACACATGTTTTTGACCATCTTTTATTTGACTGCAAAAACCATTTCCTGTAATAAAAATAAAATAAAAAAGCAAAATTATTCTTACCTATCCCATGCACAGTCAGGTCCCACGGTGTAATCCTTCAGAAAGGGTTAATGTTTACTGCAGGGACCGCAGCTAATGCTGCAGCCTCACAGTAAACCCCCAAATGAATGAGTTCCTCTCCTGGCTGACAGGAGAGGAAGTGGAAAGCTTAATTGATTGCTTTCCACTTTCACTTCAGGTCAGCCAGGGACACAATCAGTGACGTCAGAGGGAACTGATTAACAAAAATAGGGGTTCCCTTCGAATAAAAAATGGCGTCGGGTCCCCCTATTTTTGTTAACCAGCCTGATGAAGCAGACTGCTGAGCAGTGGCGTACCGTGAATGAAGCAGACCAAGCAGCTGCTATGGGGCCCGGACAGGTGAGGGGTCCCTCGACGGTCGGGTAGCTGTGCTGACACAGTACTACCAGGGGGTCGGCGGGTGAGGGGGAGCGCAGCTCTTCTATATACTCACCCCTCCTGGTGCAGTCTCTGCAGCCCCTGCTCTTCTCCCACGGTCTCCGACGCCTGTGTTCAGCGGTCAGGTGGTACCGCTCATTACAGTCATGAATACGCACATATTCATGACTTTAATGAGCTGTCCCGCGTGACCGCTGAACACTGGCGGCGGAGACCGTGGGAGAAGAGCAGGGGCTGCACAGACCGCGCTGGCAGAAGGGTGAGTATAAGGGATATTTACCTGTCCAGTTCCACCGTTGCTCGCGTCCTCTTGCTGCAATGTTCAGGTCAGAGGGCGTGATGACGTCGTTAGTGCACGCCGCGCCCTCTGCCTCATCATTCACTGCTGGAGGACCCCGAAGACAGCGGCACTCAGCAGTGGAGAGAGGACAGGTAAATATGTCAGGTGCCGGGGCCCTGAGCGAGCGGTGACATCGGCACCTGGTGTCACCCCCTGCTCAGGACACCGGCACCTGGCCCCCAGCCGCGAAAGGTGAGTATGTCTTTTTTTTTTTTTGGTTGCAGCAGCTGCGGCAGCATAAGGGCCTATACTATGGAGCATCTATGGGGGCACAATCTATGGGGGCATAATACATTTTTTTGTTTAATGTGTCCCCTCACTGTGCTGGCACTTTACATTTACAATGGCTCTGGGTTTTTTTTTTTTTGGGGGGGGCCCATTCAGACTTTTGCTATGGGGCCCCATGATTTCTATGTACGCCCCTGCTGCTGAGGCATGGTATTTAAGGCTGTTAAGGAGCCAAGATCCATGGACCTTGCCAGCCTGATAATACCAGGCCACAGCAGTCTGCATATCTTGGCTGATTAACAAAAATAGGGGATCCCCTCGAAAAAAATTGGCGTGGGGTCCCCCCTATTTTTGTTAACCAGCCAGATGAAGCAGACCGCTGAGGCCTGGTTTTTCAGGCTGGTAAGGATCCAATATCCATGGACCTTGCAAGCCTGATAATACCAGGCCACAGCAGTCTGCTTAGCTTGGCTGGTTAACAAAAATAGGGGATCCCCTCGAAAAAAAAACGGTGTAGGGGTCCCCCTATTTTTGTTAACCAGCCAAGTAAAATGCAGACTGCTGCGGCCTGGTATTAAAAGACTGTCAAGGCCCATGGATTTTGGCCCTCAACAGCCTGATAATACCAGGCTACAGCAGCCCCACATTTGGCGCATCAAAAGATGTGCCAATTGTGGCATTTTACCCGGCTCTTCCCACTGCCCTGTAGCGGTGGCAAGTGGGGTAATAAGGGGTTAATGTTACCGTTGATTGCACGGTGACAATAAGCCCGGTTAATAATGGAGAGGTGTCAATAAGACATTATTAATCCCAAAGTTATTAAATGTATAAAAAAAAGACAAAGCAAGAAAAAAGTCTTTTAATGAAATAAAAGAGACAACACAGTTTTCATTAATTTTATTATACACTCATTCCTGCGACGCCATCGATCTCCTGTAAAAAAAGAAAAAAAAACAAACCAACAGTATACCACCTGTCCGACGCAGTCCATAGTAACGACAGTCCCACGACGATCCAGCTCTGCTACATCGCAATGACAGGCAGAGCCTGTCATCGCAACGCAGCACAGCTGATTACCTGCTTCCCCGGCGGTGACGTCATAGGACTGACTGCTTTACGGCCGGGATTACCCAGCAATCACTGCAGTTATCGTGAGAAACTGCATGTGACCGCCGGGGAAAGATGATGGCGGCCATGAAGCAGTCCAGCCCGTGACCGCCGGAGATCTTCTGCCAGGTAAGTGCCGCTCACTCCTGACAGACCCGACCGACGGACACTGACAGTGACAGTGACAATCCCGATTCCGGTATCCGATAAGACGAAAATATCGGAACTAAGTATCGAAAGGCCGATAGAGCTAATATCGGCCGATACCCGATACTTGCGGTATCGTATCGCTCAACACTAGTCATGAGGTGAAAAGCCTCCACAATATTGCCCTAGGAATGGGGAATCAGTGGTATTACGTTGCAAGTTTCACCGGGCAGTTGTAGAAACACAGGGGACTAGGAACCTGGGCCCCTGAACTGCCCCTAAAGGCTAAGGAAGGGCCATGTCTTTCCTTAACTTGGGGGTACACTTGAAGGTAGTGAGGCCCAAGCCACCGACCTGTCCCTGTCTCCTGTTTAGCCCTGAGCTAAACCCACCAACCCCATGCCCAGGAGGTGACACAGGGAATAATGTGAATAACACCAAAACAACAAAAGGAAAGACAGACACCTAGGGGTTAAATAACTTAGCTTTCTCTGCTGCAAAGCACCACACAGCTGAGTAGGGTACCAGAACAGGGAAAAAGCAGAAGCACCACTGCGCTCAGCAGCTCCTGGCTCCAGCTTGGTTGGTCTCCAAAAGAAGCAATATCACCAACAGTCAGCAGGCGCCTCAGGTGACCTCACAAATGACGGTGGGAGTTGTAACCACCTTCCTCTGACAATATGACCCGAATACCCTAGAACTCCAGACTCCAGCAGCAAACTTCCACTTTATGTTTTTGGTGGACACCCATACATACTCGTTCACACACAGGTCCGGACCTGAACGTTCATTGCCACACACGCGTTTGCCACAAGATGGTGAATTCTTTGAGGAACTGACAACAGAGGCATCCCCCTGTGTCACCACACACACAATTGTCAGAGGAAACGACCACCCTCCCCTGACCCCTCTTCCCAAGAGGGCTCTGACTCTCAGGGTTGACTAGTGGTGAGGGTTGGGACTTGCCCCTACTCCTTGGCAGCACCTCTGCTGCCCCCACTGGAAGAGAAGGGGATGGTTGCAGAAATACGGCAGAGGCAGTGGCCCCCGGGCAGCAGCCCTCACACGACTGACTCCAGCTGACTACTTCCGTGGAACGCCAATCTATGAACGGGTTGTGTATTGTCAGCCAAGGGAGGCCTAAAACAATGGGTATTGGCATACCCTCCAAGACGTAGCATGACAAGGACTCCTCATGACAAGTCCCTACACGCAGGCATATATCATGCACGACCTTGGTCACACTCGCCTGGCTGAGTGGGACAGAGTCAATAGTCTGGACGCCTAATGGTTTAGCTAGCGTCCTACATATCAGACCATTGGTCCAGACAAAGTGAGCATCCACCAAATTGACTCCTGCTCCACTGTCCACAAGCACCGGAATTCCCTTAGATACCCCGCCAATCACCACTCTCGCAGACAGGGTACACTGAGGGGAAGAAATGGAGGAAATATACACTCCCTGGTCGCCTCCCTCCACACGACCAGAGGGATGTGGCTTCTTAGATGGTGCAGGTATCTTGGAGCGAGCTGGGCTGACCCCAATAAAATGACCAGTCTGCCCACAGTAAAAACATGCCCCCACACCGCAGGCAACCCCATTCGGGCACCAACTGCTCCCACCTGCATGGGTTCGTCCGACTGCTCGACTGTCCTCCTCCCTAGCAAGGAGAACAGGGGGCAGTTTTGGTGTATGCCTCTCCCTCAGGCATCTATCCACCCAGATGTCAAGGGACATGGCGGCCTCCAATGACCTGGGGGTGGTGTACTGCACCAGATTATCCTGAAACCTTGGGGACAGACCCTGCACAAAATGACTCCTAAAGGCAGCATCATTCCACTGTGTGTCAATGGCCCATCTCCTGAAATCTGAACAGTACTCCTTAGGCCACCGGTGCCCCTGCTTGATCTTACGGAGTCGGGATTCCGCCAGAGAGACGCCATCAGGATCTCTATACACCAGCGCCAGAGCCGCAAAAAACCCATCCATCGACCGTAAAGATGGTGAATCGGCCGGTAGGGAGAAGGCCTAGGATTGGGGATCACCCCTAAGAAGGGAGACAATAATCCCAACACGCTGTTCCTCACTCACTGATGAACGTGGGCGGAGCCAGAAATACAATATACAGGCCTCCTGAAAGACCAGAAATTTATCTCTCCCTCCAGAAAACCTGTCAGAGACAGATATCTTAGGTTCTGGTTGAACCTGCATCTGAGCCGAGGCCCAGAACCCCACCAACTGCTGTAACTGCTGCACCACCTCACCCCGCAGCACCTTAAACTCACCTGTGAGGGTCTGAAGCAGTTGGGCGAAGGCCTGTATTTGGGCCATGGCTCACCAGAAAGGGAAAAAAATGTGTTGGTTGGTGATAATGTTACGGGGCAGTTGTAGAAATACAGGGGACGATGAACCTGGGCCCCTAAACTACCCCTAAGGCTAAGGAAGGGCCATGTCTTTCCTTAACTTTGGGGTACACTTGAAGGTAGTGAGGCCCAAGCCACCGAACTGTCCCTGTCTCCTGTTTAGCCCTGAGCTAAACCCACCAACCCCCTCCCCAGGAGGTGAGACAGGAAATAATGTGAATAACACCAAAACAACAAAAGGAAAGACAGACACCTAGGGGTTAAATAACTAAATAATAACACTTAGCTTTCTCTGCTGCAAAGCACAGCACAGCAGAGTAAGGCTCCAGAACAGAGAAATAGCAGAAGCACCCCTGAGCTCAGCAGTTCCTGGCTCCAGCTTGGTTGGTCTCCAAAAGAAGCAATATCACCAACAGTCAGCAGACACCTTAGGTGACCTCACAAAGGATGGTGGGAGTGGTAACCAGCTTCCTCTGACAAGTCAGCAGCAATGTAATTACACCAGCAGCCACCAGGGGAAAAGACTGAGATTAACCTCCGATGGCCTGAAAGGAAAAAGATTTTAGTATGCAGAGAGAGATCTGCCACAGATCCAAATGTGGATCGTGACAGCAAGTTACTTAACTTTGCTATATAAATGGATCATATACAGAAGCTAGTGACTACCAATAAATATCCATGATAAACTATCAAACTCAGATCATTGACAAGACCAGCAGAATGATTTTGGATTCAGATTGGTGATTTCCATACGTTTACCACAACTTGTATGAATAGCTATTGTTTAAATCTAGTGCTTAGACACAAATACTTGTTACTTAGTTTTTTTTTAATGGGAAAATCAATTGTATGTGTACAGTAAATCCCATTTCAAATTAAAATACAATAACGCATAACAAGTCAATATAAATTATTAATAGTTATTTGCATTCTCATTTTGCTCATGTATTCAAAAGGGACATCTATTGTCAGTGAAAATTGAATAGATGCAAATGAATAATTATTGAAATTCATTTTTAATAAAACTTGGAATAATTTTAGAGTCCTGTAGCAGTTGGAGCAGGGAACTGGTTTAATTTGTCACAATGACTTATAGTATGTCCATCTTGAATGTCTTAACATTGTTGATATTATTACTAATAATTTCTGCTTAACTGTTAATTCAAATATAAAACATATACGTGCTTAGGAGGGTTGATTTATCTGATAAATTGCCTTTAAATGGTTTGGTTGCTAATGCGTGCATGTATCAGTGTCCATTGGTCCCCCTCATGCAATTGTAGAATGCTGATGGTTTGCCATGACAATTGCTGCTCTACTAATTAAAGGCTCCTATTGCTGATATTTTGGTCATCTTTTGAAGCTTACCCTGTGAGTCAGCTTCTCTGGAGATCACAAATGTCCCTGTATAATAAAATGCAGAATATGTAGTACAAGCAATCAAATGATCACAGGTTCCAAGAGGCACAAAAATGTGAAAATGAATCAATAAAAGTTTTAAAAAATATTGAAAAAGAAAAAAGTATAGTTTGCTGAATTGAAAAGTCTGTCGTATAATAATATACAGTGATATTAACTAAGTTATATTCTAAACTAAGTTAAAAAAATGAAAGAATTATTATTTTTGTTTTTTTTCACCTCCCCCCAAAAATGACTGATATTAAAACCAATCGATCATATGTTCCCCAACATTTTCTATATAAAATATATGGTTTGTCTTTCAATAAAAAAGCCCTCATACAGCTATATTTATGAAAAACTTTAAAAATTATATATATCAGTCTCAGAAAATGGTGGCCCATTACAATTATTTTTTTACAAAGTTCAGTAAAAAATAATTTTTCCAGGTAAATATTTTGTGAACAAGTTGCAGTATTGAATAACATCATTTACTTTACCATATAATTTACTGAAAAATGGGGGGGGGATCAGAGTGAGCTGAAATTGTGAAAAAAGCAATTCTGCCTTTGTACTATAATTTGAGTTTCCCTTTTTTTGGCATTCATTGCAATCTAGAGAATGCAAAAAAAATTTAAATATAGAAATGTGAATTAATAGAAGTTAATGGTATTGTCACCCATTTTACTTTTCAAGATTAAACTAAACTATTCAAAAAAATTCACAAATAGTGTGACAAATGACATTCTACTGATAAGTTAGTACACTAAATTTAGCACTTGAATCTTGAATGCTTTCACTTTTTCAAGCCAAGGCTGGGGTCACAGGAGCAATGATTTTCTTATCAGATTAATTATGCTAATGACACTCAGCCCACACTTTGTCCAAGTATCAGCCTAGTGTCATCTTGTGGAGAAGATGGAGATCTTCATTTCTCCATCTTCTCCAATGTATAATAACATCCGAGTGCAGTCCAGTATTTCTCATGCATCCATACTCTATGGGTTCTTGTGATCCAAATCCAGAGCCACTCGCAGCATGCTGCTAATTTTTTTCACATGACGAATCAGTATGAGAAAAAGTTGCTGATCATTACTGCCCCATAATATAACATTGGTCTGAGTGCTGTCCGATAGAATATTGGATAGCACTCGGCCATGTTATACACTCACATGAGCAAGCCCTTAATGGAACTCTATATTATACACATTTTCATATCTTTCTATATTTTTGAAAAGGTGTGAGAAGATAGACTACTTTGAAGTGCACAAGTATAAGCTCAAAGAAAACATTAAAATGGTGCCCTTATTTGAATCAGACAAAACAAGCTGTGTCACATACTACTGTAATAGTCCGAAACACCGTGTCTGCAAATGGAGATACTGATTTGGCTTTTATCCTAACTCATATTACAAGACTCGTTAAAGGGTTGATTGTGACTTGTAGGATCGCTACTTCCAATAGGTGGCGCTATAGAGTTAAAGTCCTCTTTTTTGAAGAGGCAATTTGCATATTAAATTTCCCAGAGGAGCATTGCATGGCGAATAAGCCTCCTTACCTCGACACGCCAGAGCTTGTATGTCACTCTCCACAAGGAGAAACCTTACCCCTTAGACCCTAGTCCAGAGCCTCTCATCCAGCCAAATCAGTTCTCCTACTTTGCACTGACGAGGACCAATAGTCTGAAACACCGTTTCTGCAAATGGAGATACTCTAATAGTCTGAAACACCGTGTCTGCAAATGGAGATACTGATTTGGCTTTTATCCTAAGTCATATTACAAGACTCGTTAAAGGGTTGATTGTGACTTGTAGGATCGCTACTTCCAATAGGTGGCGCTATAGAGTTTAAGTCCTCTTTTTTGAAGAGGCAATTTGCATACTCTAATTTTATAGCAGACATACAATATGTCATTTTACATAGTTCATGCTCCAAAATATTAAAAAGTTATAATATAGTACATCTAAAATAAATTAAATCTAGCATGTCCAAAATTAAATCTTGTATGTATAAAGCAATTCCACAAAATATGTTGCAGAAAAGACATGAGATGTACGCATTTAACATATTTGTAGGAAAACATTCAGCAAATGTATAATATTGTAGACCATTGTGAAATTGCTTCAAAAGTCACAAACAGCTTCCATAGTTTTCAAACCAATTAAAGAAACCAACAACACCTGCTCATATGGGAACCTCCCAAAGGACAACATCCTGCAGGAAATAATAAAATGGTTTTCAGAAAATACAGCAACATGACAATATTTTAGAAGGCAACGCATCATGCACATTGAGTACCAATAAGCACGCCACAAGTCCCTGAGGCTGCTGACATCCTGCCAATGTCTGTTGATCTATTTGTTGAGCAGATGGTCAGTGCTTGTCACATTTGTAGAAATATAGAACAAAATGCTTTCTGTTTAGTAATTTCTTACTAAAACCCTGAATGTATAATATTTATTGTTATCTATTCATTCTACCACAATGTGGTGTCCCTCACAGTCAAGCAATATTTAAAATTCATATTTAGTCAAAAATTGAAAATTGCGGTTTGATCAATAAAGAGAAACTTTGTTTTGTTTCATTCTAAAAACACCTGCATTTGTTTGACATAAGCATGATTAGTCTTGGAAGCAACATTTCGTATCAAGTTGAAGTGACATATAATATGAGTTTTTGAAAGTGTTAGGTTTTCAGAACATTAACATGAACAGCATTTGTTTCAGAAGAATTACTGAATTGTACTGTATGTTCTATTTTAGGAAGAATAAGTGAAATAATGGTTTATGAACAAAAGCGCTGAGTTATGACTAGGTTAATTCCTTTACTTTAAATTCTTTCACTAGGAGTTGACATTAGAATTTCTATTTCTTGCACTGTTCTACTAGAAGGAGTCAATAATAAATCAATCATGTCAACAACATATGTTATATAGTTATAGGCTACACAAATTTTATAGAACTTTTCTTATTATTTAGTAGTTTTCTCACTTTACCACAAATACATTTTTCTCCCAGTGAAAAACTTTTACATTAGTCAGGGACTGCTCTGATATGGGTATACCTTGACGTTTGGTAGAGCGGCTTAGTATACATTTTTTGCAAAAAACGTATCAACCAAATACCCTGTATTTTATCATCTTTTGAGCAGCACTTGCTGTCTACTGTTACTATTTTTTTACAACAGTATTTTTATGAATTTGTTTTACTGTGCTTTTTTGTGTTTCAGTCTTCTGGTGGTGTGAACAATGTCCCTACAGGCTTGTTCACTGTGTGCATGGTTCATGTGTTTGTATTTTCTTATTATTTATTAGTTTCCTCACTTTACTACAAATACATTTTTCCCCCAGTGAAAAACTTTTTTAATAAGCAGTACCACAGACAAGAGAACTATGTCCAGCATCCACTGTGTTAGGGTCTGTGGAACGCACCTAATAGATATTGTAGAGAGGTGCATTCGCAGCCCGGGGTCCACCGTGCAGGCGTAGCCTGCTGCTAGTAAGATGGCAAAAGTAGTGAACTCTGTTATCCCGCAGAGTCGCTAAAATAAACGCCGTAGTGCGCTGTGGCAGTTAGTGTGAACTATGTTAATCCCCAGAGCAGCTAGCGGGAATGCCACAGTGCAATAGGGCGATAAGTACGAACTCACTTAGCTTCAGTGAGCCGCAAAGTAAAACGCTAGGGCGCTGAACCAGCGTTATAAAGCGAACCCTGTTGCGTCACAGAGCCGCTGAGAAAAAGACTGTGTCCTGTTAGACTCACCGGGAACACTGATTACTGCTAAGCGGATTGCAGTCTGAGGTCATGCAGTCAGAACACAAGCAACAATCTCCTCACCGGAGTAGCCGGTATTCTATTGGCGTTTTCAGCCGAGCCCTGAACACGTGCATACAATCTCCTCACCGGAGGTGGCGTATTCTAGGGGCTTATTTCAGCCAGACCTAACCACATTCATACATGACCTCACTGGCGCAAGCACGTAACAGATTTGATACTAGCGCATGGCGGCCCAGTCATGCCACCCTTTTATAGTAACAGCTACAGGACCTGCCAGAAAAAGGACTGAGAAACTATTCCAAAACACATGAGATTGTTCCTTTAAAGGACAGCTTGGAGGCGAATGCTGCTGACTCTAGTGAACCTCCTCCCTTGGTCACAGACGCGATCGTGTTCCCGATCGCTGTGGACATCTATTGGCATAATGTCCTAACTGCTGACAATTGTTACAAACCACGGGCCGAGACTTAGGTCCCGTTCGAACAACCTACATGACCTCCGGGGACTCGGGCGCCTGAATGGAGATTCTATAGGTTTGGCAAAGGTGGGAGCTAGCCGAAACCTCCGTCTACACTGGTCCCGCTCCAAGCTCCGCTCGTGAAAGCAAAGGTCGATGCGGGTAGATATGGAGATAAGCTTCTCCAGGGAGGTAGGAATCTCCCTGGTGGCCAAGGCATCCTTTACATGGTCAGCCAGACCTCTCCAGTGTACCGGTATAAGGACCTTATCCGGCCACTCTAACTCGGAGGCCAGAGTTCGAAATTGGACTGAAAACTGACTGACCAAGCTCGAACCCTGTGACATTGCCAGCAGTTGGAGCACTGAATCGTGGGTGACCTGAGGGCCTAAAAAGACCTTTTTAAGAGCCTCCAGAAACCGAGGAGCACTCCGCACCACGCGATCGTCACGCTCCCACAGCGGCGTTGCCCATTCCAAAGCTCTGCCCGACAGAACTGACACTATGAAACCCACTTGTGACAGCTCTGTGGGAAAACGTGCGGCCAGAAGCTCGAGTTGTATATAGCACTAACTCACGAATCCCCGACAATGTTTGCCGTCGCCAGAAAACTTGTCTGGAAGCGGAAGATGGGACAAGGTCAGAGCAGAGGTGTTGGAGGACAAACTGGCTGCCGCTGTGCTAGCAGCCTGAACAGTGAGTGCGGTCACATCCACAGCTGAGGTTCTGTGCAGCTGCTGGATGAACTGCCGTAGGCGCTGGTCGTCCGCCATTTTACTAGCCAGACCCTGGCGCTAGTATTATGTTAGGGTCTGCGGAACGCACCTAATAGATATTGTAGAGAGGTGCATTCGCAGCCCGGGGTCCACCGTGCAGGCGAAGCCCGCTGCTAGTAAGATGGCGAAAGTAGCGAACTCTGTTATCCCGCAGAGTCGCTAAAATAAACGCCGTAGCGTGCTGTGGCAGTTAGTGCCAACTCTGTTAATCCCCAGAGCTGCTAATGGGAATGCCACAGCGCTATATGGCGATAAGTACAAACTCACTTAGCTTCAGTGAGCCACAAAGTAAAACGCTAGGGCGCTGAACCAGCGTTATAAAGCGAACCCTGTTGCGTCACAGAGCCGCTGAGAAAAATACTGTGTCCTGTTAGACTCACAGGGAACACAGATGACTGCTAAGCGGATTGCAGTCTGAGGTCATGCAGTCAGAACACAAGCAACAATCTCCTCACCGGAGTAGCCGGTATTCTAATGGCGTTTTCAGCCGAGCCCTGAACATGTGCATACAATCTCCTCACCGGAGGTGCCGGTATTCTAGGGGCTTATTTCAGCCAGACCTAACCACATGCATACAAGACCTCACTGGCGCAAGCACGTAACAGATTTGATACTAGCGCATGGCGGCCCAGCCATGCCACCCTTTTATAGTAACAGCTACAGGACCTGCCAGAAAAAAGACCAATGAGAAACTGTTCCAAAACACATGTAGTTTCAGGACCTTCCTGGCGGACCAATAGGAGCTGCTGCAGTACCTGAACATGTGACCCCTGATCTCCAATGAGAGATCTTACCCTGGGCATGCTCAGAAGGGGAAACGCAGGACTTTGTCCTAAAGATGTCTGCTCCAGCACTGGCTATAATAGAAGATCCAGGAGGGGCAGCAGCAAGTCTCTGCACAGTATTGGAATGGGCAAGACGCTGGGACCGACGTCTCTGCTGAGCAGGCTCCACTGCGGCCGGAGACGGATGGGAGACCGCAGCGGGAATGGCTCGAGATTCCCCTTGTGCAGCATTGGGAACTCGAACCCTAACACACTGGTGTAGCAATCGTAAAAGTAAATGTCAACCATTTAACGAACCTACCTCCAATAGGTGGCACTAGAGTTCTAGTACTCTTCCTCTCTGAAGAGACAATTTGCATATTTCCCAGAGGAGCATTGCAGATTTAAGTCTCCTCATCTTGGCATGCTCAGCATGTCAATCTCTGCAAGGAGAAACAATACTTCTTGGATATCGATCAGACGCCTCTCACACAGCCAAACCAGATCTCACACTTTGCACTGACAAGGGTCAGTGCCCCAAAACACAGTGCTTGCAAATTGAGATCCTGGTTTGGCTTTTATCCTAAGTCACGTGACAAGGCTCGATAAAGGGTCCACATTGACTTTTAGGATTGCTACTTCCAATAGGTGGCACTAGAGTTCTAGTCCTCTTTCTCTCTGAAGAGATAATTTGCATATTTCCCAGAGGAGCATTGAGGCTTTAAGTCTCCTCATCTTGGCATGCTTGGCATGTCAATCTCCGCAAGGAGAAACTATACTTCTGAGATTTACCTCAATAAGTGAACAAAGCACCAAGAAATTGACTAAAGTCACTTCATGGTACATCATTGAAGTCACTTTATTGAACTGAGAAGTAAGCATAAACAATTCAATGAAAAAAGGACTAAAAATCAATAAAAACATCACTGAAAGAGTGAATAAGCAGCCATACTTGCAATACCATGTCCAGACACAAAAGCACAAACAGCATACAGCAGGTTCCGTATGAAAAATGTGGTGGCAGCACAGGTGCAAAATGCTAATAAAACCACCACTTCCTAACCCACCAAACATCCGTGGAGTGGCTTCCTAGTATTCCAATTGCACACAGGCTTGCATAGGTGTCATTCACATCATCACATGAGATGCACCTCTATCCGTATAACAGCCGCCCCTACTATTACATCAGGTGGGCTGCCAATATCATATGTGCACCCACATGCCAGGCACCCCAAGTTACCTAGCCACCACTGGAGGTACCTGCTCTGCACACTGCACAAAAAAAGACATATATAATGCAAGAGGTATTGGTCGAAATTTTGGCCAAAATACACTAGCTCACAACCCACGTTAAGGGTCCTCATTATCTTGCAAATTCCTATACTAAATTTAAAATCAATTCACTGAACAAAAGGACTAAAAATCAATAAAAACATCACTGAAAGGAAAAAAAAAGAAGCCACACTTGCAATACCATGTCCAGATATGAAGTCACAAACAGGATAAGTGGGTAGTACAGGTAAAGGTGAGAGCAACACAGGTACATAATACTAGTAAAGCAGTCACATACTATCCCAACACACATCAGTGGGGTGGCTGCCTAGTATTCTAATTGCACACAGGCTTTCATAGGGTGTCATTCACACCATTAAGTGAGATGCACCTCTATTTATATAGCAGTCTATTACCAACGCCCCACCTATTACATCAGCATGTTAATATCAAGTGGTTAATACACTTATTTTCCAAATTTGACCCACTTCTTTTATTTATTCACTGCAAAGTACTTGAAATTATTCTTAAGTTATTCATATTATATGCTCAAACTTTTTCTTCTTATTACACCTTTATCAGGCTTTATCCTTTGTCTTTTCTTTTGCGAGGTTTAATTGCTAAGAAATTGCCTACATTGCTTTCAAAATGGAAAAACTGCAAGTTATGAGGATGCCTATTCATCAAATACAGACTTTGACCTTACTGACAATAGGAACCTCTATTACAATCAAGTAGGAAATTCTCAATGTCACAGCTAGACAAAATTGAGGACTAAATAGATTGATGGATAGAGTACAAAATGTGAGCTATAACAACAACCTTGGGCATTTAGCATCCTAAAAATTCAATGGAAAATACATGAATCACTGTGACTTTCTGACAGGAGCTAATTGTAGAGGTACAAGAAACTTTGGCAAGAATGCCACATTCAAAAGAGTCAAACACAATACATAAACTAATATATCTGAGGCAAACCATAAAAATTGGGTAGGTAATTTATGTGCATGGTTTACAGAGTTTCACCTTAGTAATGTTTTAGAAGATCTTTTATTATATAAGCAGTGAATAGGATTTGGAGTTTCTTTCTTTTCTATATAATAGAAGCCATGTGACTCTTCCTAAACTGTGTCGACATTTAAATAATAACAGTTATTTTAATAATGATAA
>JARQOD010000002.1:235588321-235801903 GCA_033576555.1 Oophaga sylvatica
TTGCACAATAAATTTTGGGGTCCTTTTATCCTTTGGAAAATAAAAATTGGGATGAAAAGATCATTTTTGTGGAAAAAATATGATTTTTTAATTTACGGCTCTACGTTATAACCTTCTGTGAAGCGCTTGGGGGTTAAAAGCTCTCACCACACATCTAGATAAGTTCCTTGGGGGGTCCAGTTTCCAAAATGGGGTCACTTCTGGGGGGTTTCCACTGTTTAGGCACACAGGGACTCTCCAAATGCGACATGGCGTCCAATCTCAATTCCAGCCAAAAAAGTCAAATGGCGCTGCTTCCCTTCCGAGCTCTGCCATGCGCCAAATAGTGGTTTACCCCCACATACAGGGTATCAGCGTACTCAGGACTAATTTCCCAATAACTTTTGGGGTCCTTTTATCCTTTGGAAAATAATAATTGGGATGAAAAGATCATTTTTGTGGAAAAAATATGATTTTTTAATTTTACGGCTCTACGTTATAACCTTCTGTGAAGCCCTTGGGGGTTAAAAGCTCTCACAACACATTTAGATGAGTTCCTTGAGGGGTCCAGTTTCCAAAATGGGGTCACTTGTGGGGGGTTTCCATTGTTTAGGCACACAGGGACTCTCCAAATGCGACATGGCGTCCAATCTCAATTCCAGCCAAAAAAGTCAAATGGCGCTGCTTCCATTCCGAGCTCTGCCATGCGCCCAAATAGTGGTTTACCCCCACACATGGTATATCGGTGTACTCTGGAGAAATTGTACAACAAATATTGTGGTTCATTTTCTCCTGATACCCTTGACAAAATTTAAAAAAATTGTGTCGAAAGAAAAATTTTGGGAAAAAAAGTTAAATGTTCATTTTTTCCTTCCACATTGCTTCAATTCTTGTGAAGTACCTAAAGGGTTAATAAACTTTTTGAATGTGGCTTTGAACACGTTGAGGGGTGCAGTTTTTAGAATAGTGTCACTTTTGGGTATTTTCTGTCATATTGACCCCTCAAATTCACTTCAAATGTGAGGTGGTCCCTAAAAAAATGGTTTTGTAAATTTTGTTGGAAAAATGAGAAATTGCTGGTCAACTTTTAACACTTATAACTTCGTAACAAAAAAAAATTTTGGTTCCAAAATTGTGCTGATGTAAAGTAGACATGTGGGAAATGTTATTTATTAATTAATTTTTGTGACATATCTCTCTGATTTAATGGCATAAAAATTAAAAGTTTGAAAATTGCAAAATTTTCAAAATTTTTGCCATATTTCCATTTTTTTCATAAAAAAACGCAAGTTATATTGAAGAATTTTTACCACTACCATGAAGTACAATATGTCACGAGAAAACAATCTCAGAATCGCCAAGATCCGTAGAAGCGTTCCAGAGTTATAACCTCATAAAGAGACAGTGGTCAGAATTGTAAAAATTGGCCTGGTCTTTAACCTACAAAATGGCTTGGTCATTAAGGGGTTAAGGTCTTTTTTGGTCAGTCAAGCAGTGGAGCACTTTGATGCATGCGATGGAGCATTGTCCCATATAAAAATCATGTTTTTCTTGAAACGTGATGACTTTTTCCTGTACCACTGCTTGAAGAAAGTGTCTATTAAACACTGGCAGTAGATTTGGAGTTAATGCCAACTTTAACCCGAAATGGCACTACTAGTTGATCTTTAATAATACCCGACTCCTAGCACTCAGGTATAATTGCAGAGGAACATGACTAGAATCATGGGTGGGAGTGAGTACCCATCACTTCAGTCTTTCCCCTAGGTAGCAATTATTTGAGGATTCCCTCTGACCCCTAGTTGAACCATGATTTAATCCCAGCTTATCTTGTAGTGTTCGACTTAATATGGATGGCCATGCAGCTGAGGTGAATATGTTCTCAATTACTGAACAATCATAAACTTAAAACACACAAAACACACAAAAAAGGAAGTGAAAAAGATTCTTACCCTGATTTTCTTCAACTGTCTGACACTGCTCAAATTCCCAACGTTAAGAAAAGCAATGATACTTATGACACAGATTTTCTGTCTTCCGTTCCTGAGGATATGTGGGGCACACCTTGGATAGATGATGTGTAAAACAGACAGGGATGTCCTCCGGGGATTCACCAAGTGTGGTTAAACTATGCTCTGAGGTTATTGCAAATACTGAGTATATATACCATACAGCAACAGTTAAGTGTGATTAGGGATCTTACAGCAATAATTAAATAAAAAACAAAAATCAAGAGTTTAACTCTACACATACTTGTGTGGAAAATACTAAAATAAAAAGAAAATATATTAAAAGAACAAGGAAAGATAGCTGAACATCATAACACTACTCTGTATTCTTCTGCTGCTCACTAGATATGGACATTCTGCAAAGCTACTACTCCAACAATGATCATTGTGATTTCAGCAAACTTTCGATAAGTAAACTGTAAAAGGGAATAGCAGAAACTTTGTAATGTGTTATCAAAAAAAAGTTTCTTTCTCCACTTAAAAACCACTGCTCTTCCTCCCCACTGCCTCCAATACTTATCATTTACTCCATAAAACAATGTAATGCAAGCTCACATAGGGTGTCAAATTACCACTATCTAAAGAATCTGATAGAGAGAGGAACAGATTACAAAGCATAGTGGATGAATCAGATGCACTTTCAGATAATGACACTGATTTTTTGTAAGTGTTTTATCTCACCCCAAAGCTGCTCATTGCTGCAGTACTGCTATATTAAGTTATCCTTGCTGCCACTTCTGAACATGGGTAACATAGAGACTGAAGCGCAGTAAATCCTCGTGAAGATGTGTACTGGTATAGGAAACATCACAATTACTACTCCCCACCCACTTAGGGACAAATGAAAATTAGCAATAAACCCTGCACATGGGAACAATGCAGGATAGACATCATGTAACGTTCATAATTAATGATACACATAAGTAGTTTTTAAAAAGGGTTTCTAATACTCATTATATAATGATGCTGGACTTCTAAAGGTCCTTTCATATAAGTCCATGGGAAAAATATTTCAGATTTCAGTTTGGCTACAATGCCTAAATTGGTGATATATGTATATAGAGAAAGAAATATTAAATTGGAAATACTGACATTTACTAATACAAAGCTTGTTTTGTGTTTTTTCTCCACGTATTGATCTAATATCCATAGGAGTAAACATTCAATTGTCCTTTCTGAGGGATTGTCGTGGTAGCATTAGCTTATTACAGCAACTCTATTAGAACGCACTGTGATGTGTCCATCACTCATTCAAACATTGCAATGGGTAGATTTAATATAAAATGATGTCTATGCTCTTCTTAGTTGACTCTATCATGACAAGCCAAGAGCAAATATAATTACTTTCCTCTGAAGCAGTAAGATCAGAAGAACAGAACAGCATTAGAACAGTACACTGTTTTAGTATATCTTTCCAAATCCTGCACATATTCATTTTTATTTGTGATATAATATCTGTTGTAAAGGAAGCTGCAGTAAATATCTCATCATAAAAATGTTTCTGGAACTGTTTTGGTTATGTGAATTTGTTTAATATTTTGAGGAGCTCGTAGATTTATATGGTGTGGTCAGCATTAGGGTCTTAAGTTGCATAGTTGGAAAACTTTGCTCTTTGTTTTGCAGGGCTCCTGGTGGATGAGGTGCCCACCAGGATCGGAAGGAGTTCGGTGGTTCTCTGTCTTTGTTGTTGGGAGAGTTGTCTTTGTTCTGCACTTCAGTATACCAGGCTTTCAGGAGTGGCTCAGCAGGTAGGCTACAAGTTTTGCCATGCAAATCTTTAAGAGTGTGTTTTCTATTGGAAAATTGATGAAGGTTGTCTTTACTGGAGCTGACTTGATAGTATGGGTAGTATGACTTTCTTGTTGTCACTTGAACTTTGAGGTTGTGCGCATAGGAAGAAGCGTGCCTATTATTAGATTAGTGCTGCATCCAGAATAAAAATAAATTGACATGTACTTTTTAACCCCTTAGTGACTGAGCCAATTTTGAACTTAGTGACTAAGTTAAATTTACAATTCTGACCAGTGTCACTTTATGTGGTTTTAACTCTGGAATACTTCAGTTTTTTTGTGACATATTGTATTTCATGGTAGTGGTAACATTTCTTTGACATGACTTGCATTTATTTATGAAAGAAATGTAAATTTGCAAAAATGTCGAAAATGTTGCAATTTTCAAGCTTTTAATTTTTGTGCCCTTAAATCAGAGAAAAGTGTCACACAAAATAGTTCAGAAATAACATTTCCCAACATATCTAATTTACATCAGCACAATTTTGTAAACATAATTTTTTTGTTAGGAAGTTAAAAGGTTTAAAATTTGATCATCAATTTTACAGTTTTCCAACAAAATGTTCAAAACCATTTTTTTAGGGACCACATCACATTTGAAGTGACTTTGGGGGCTTGTATGACAGAAAGTTCCCAAAAGTGACACCATTCTAAAAATTTCATCCCCCAAGATATTCAAAACTACATTAAAGAAGTTTATTAACCCTTCAGTTGCTTCACGAGAACTGAAGTAATGATGGAAGTAAAAAATGAACATTTAACTTTTTTCACAAAAATTATAATTTATGTGCAAAGACCGTTGGCACAACTCTAAAATATGGTGGTGGTGCTCAAATAGGATCCCAATCCGTATCACATGTAAAACTAACGTGGCACACACCAATGGAAGTTTGAAAAAGTGCTTATTTAATGGAGTGCAGTACATACAGTGACAGATGTTTCGGTCTCCGCGACCTTCATCAATGTACCATATGGTGCACTGTGAGTCCATATAGTTAGGCAAGGTATCCACAGAGTTGATTAGATGGAGTAGGAGGCCATCTATCGGTCCTGTGTGCGGAGCAGAAGAGGGAATAGCAGCATAGACACGGTGTCCCCCAAGATATTCAAAACTAGATTAAAGAAGTTTATTAACCATTCAGTTGCTTCATGAGAACTGAAGCAATGATGGAAGGAAAAAAGGAACATTTAACTTTTTTCACAAAAATTATAATTTAGACCCAAACTTTTTTATTTTCACAAGTATAACATTAGAAAATGAACCACAAAATTTTCTATTAATTTCTCCTGAGGACGCTAATACCACATGTGTGGGGGAAATCTACTGTTTGGGCAAACGGCAGGACTCGAAAGGGAAGATCACCATTTGACTTTTTGAACGCAAAATTGTCTGGAATAGAGAGCACACGCCATGTTGCATTTGGAAAACCCATGATGGGTCAAAACAGTGTAAACTCCCCACAAGTGACATCATTTTGGAAACTGCACCCCTCAATGACTTTATCCACACAGGTACAACACAGAATTTGATAACATTTGGTTTCCATTTTAAATATGTCTTTAGTGTTGAGCGCAAGTGCTCGCTACTACAATTTGCATCGAGTGCTCGGGTATGCACCAAATATCACGGGTACTCTATTGACATGATTGAGCACCCACCCCGCATGTTTCACAGCTATTAGACACCCAAAAACCATTCGGGGATCTGTGATACTACGTGCATACCCCTACCCGAGCACTCAATGCAAAATCGAGTATGCAAACTAGTCATTTTCTTTTCTAATTCCAACCCTAACACAACCCTATCACAACCCTAACACCAATTACCAATTATAGCACTAACACAGCCCTAACTACATCCATAACCCTAACCAAACCCCACCCTTAACTGCAAAGAATGTAAAAAATTACAATTTTTATTTTATAATTTTTATCTATTTAAGTGGGTGACAAAGAGGATTTGATTTACATTATTTTTATTTTGATCACTGTGATCCTAAAGGAACCAATAGGAAAAATGCACATGCACCCACCATTTTTTCCAGGAAGATGTCGCAGAGAGTGGGGGAACAGATCAGAAGGGTGCGGGGATGGATCAGGGGACCCTATTTCTCTTTTTTCTGATATTAGAGGAGAGAAATTAATTGTAAGTCAGACTTTTTTGTGATAGGTGAATAACAGTGATCATGTGACAGAGGACAGTAAAGTCGGCCCTGATCATGTTCTCTTTGGTCTCAGCTGACCAGTGACTTTTCAATGCTGGGGGCAGTATACCCTTATTTCCAGGTGCCGTTAAAAAGCAGAGCTGAGGAATAAGTACCCTTAACTGTCGCCTTTAAAACGCTTATCGGCGTTTGTTAGAGCGTTAATATTTCCAACATTTTGTAATATTTTTACCAGTGCAGTAAAATTCCCAATTTATTAGTTTATGTTTGTTTTGAAGATTAATGT
Source organism: Oophaga sylvatica (assembly GCA_033576555.1). Classification (NCBI taxonomy): domain Eukaryota; kingdom Metazoa; phylum Chordata; class Amphibia; order Anura; family Dendrobatidae; genus Oophaga; species Oophaga sylvatica. Next base: position 235,594,551 of record JARQOD010000002.1, read on the forward strand.
CAGCTGCTGTGCAGCTTAAGTGTTCTGCAATATTAGAGCGCTATACCATTACATTCTAATAGCTGTCACATTCTTTACTGCCAGTCAATGCGAGGTCCATCTGTCCATCAGTGATCATCTACAAACCTCAGTTCTAGTGCAAATCACTGGGCTCAGTGATTGGTGGCACCTACCACGTGTGCTGTAAACATGAATTCATGGCTGCAGCTTGTCAGTAAAAATCAGCATGAGCAACAGAGATGCATCACTGGTTCATGGGAGGTTGATTAATGCTGAGTTTATTATTTATATTGTGAGCTAGTTGATAGGCATTTCAAACTATTTATCCCACATTAATCCTTCCTTAAACTACAAACCACTTATTGTTATAAGAAAGCCTGGCAGGTTCTATTAAACATGAGTTACCAGGTTGAAGCCTTACATTTACCTTGGATGAACACATTTCTCTGGCTAAAGGATTGTCATCAAGCCCAGACAGAAGGGCTTTAGAAGTCTGATCATTTCCACCAGGTGCTAAGGCCTGCACAAAGGATTTACAGGCTACTACAAAGATGGTAGAAAGCCTGAGACTTTGTGACATTGAGAGTTAATGCATTCATAATAACTATACCTGTTTCCAGTAACATGGCTTACTATTAAACCCCTTCCTGTGAAGGCATTATATTCTCATGCCTAGGGTATGAGAAGAGGTAAATCTAGGTAGCATTTCCTCTCTATTACAAGATTTTAATTTCTGTAAACATGTCTTACCAAGGAATTCACATCACAGTACTAGCTTTTCTAGGGTAAAGATCATGTGGAAATTTCTTACACAAATACTTAGTTTCCCTAGTGATGAGCGAGCGTGCTCGGATATCATGTTATCCAAGTATGATCGGGTGTTATCTGAGTAGCTCGGGCGTTCTCGAGTAATATGTTACTTGCAAACAGGCAATCCCCACACATGTTGTGACAGTCTCACAGCCGCAAATCATGCAGCCACGGGTACTTCAACATATTACTCGAGCACACCCTAGATAATCGAATAACACCCGACCATCCTTTTTTAACATGATGTCCGAGCATGCTCGCTCATCACTATTCCCTTCATCTGTTTCCAGATGTGCATACGTCACAGCTAAAATTATCTGTGAGAGTGCTCCATCAGAAATAATTTTCTTTAATGTCTTTCAAAACATAGTCTTCTCCTGTTAGAACTTCCATGGCTGCAAAAATTTTCACCCATCATATAAAATAAACCTAAATGCATCACAAACTAGAGCTGTGGACAGATAACAAGTCAGGGAGATCATTGTCATGCTCACAATCTGTCTGTTGTCCATCCATCTTCTTTTTGTATAGCTAATCTGAGTTTGTTCATCTTACTAGAGAATGCCAAGAGTGTACAAAGCAGTAATCAAAGTAAAAGGTGGCTACTTTGAAGAACCTAGAATATAAGACATATTTTCAGTTGTTTCACACTTTTTTGTTAAGTATATAATTCCACATGTGTTAATTCATAGTTTTGATGCCTTCAGTGTGAATGAGAAGGTGTGTCCAAACTTTTGGTCTGTACAGTATGTGCGGGATCAACGGGTATTCCACTGGTCTTTTGTGGAGCCATGTCCCACCAGGTCTCAGGCATATGACTTGCTGCAGTTGGTTAAAAAATGGCTCCAGCCTGAGACTAAATTCTTTCCAGATGGTCGAGAGGGTGGTAGACGACTGGCTGGTGAGGGCTCTGCCAGCAGCCAAACAGCGTTTGGTGGGACAAGAGGGCTTGGGCACTCTGGACCAGGTGGTAGGGCTTATTGAGCTGTATACTGCCACTCAGACTTTATACAGGACACTGCTCCACTTAGGCTGTCAGGCAAGGCCCTGCCAGCTCTGGAGCCTGGGAAAAGTCCTCAACCCTCCACTGGGGCCAATCCGGACCATGCCCGCACTGAGAGGTGTCCCTGAAGGAGAATGACAACAGACCCGTGTCCCTCAAATTGGCCCCAAGGTCCCCTTGTGTCGCAGCTATTAAGTGTTGGTGCCAAGGGCCCAGACATGTGGTTGCCAACTCCCCCCTAACAACTGAACCCATAGACTGCAGGTATACTCGCCGAGTGTCTATGTATGCCCAGACCATCTGCACCGCAACTACAGGCACTGCCAGCAGCGAGACCAAACTGTGTCAGGTACTCGTCAATGGGTGCCAGACAGAGGCTCTCTTGGACTCGGGGAGCTTAGTTACTCTGGTTCATGGGTCCCTGGTTGCCGGGGACAACCCCAATGGATGTAAAGTGGGAGTGGTGTGCATACATGTGGAGCTCCGAGAGTACCTGACCGCAGAGGTTAATTTTTTCACATCTTGTGGGGACATTAAACATGTGGTGGGAGTGGTAAAGACCCTGTGGGAGACCATTGTTAACCCTTCCAAGGTAAATGCTATTCCGGGCACAGAACCCGTAGATTCCCGAGTCACGTATTCCTGCAGTAGGGGTCACCAACCTAGGGACAGAGTGTCACCTCAGTAGGTTTCCCCTAGAGGTATTGGTAGGAGAGGTCGAGAAAACCCCACTGATTCCTGAGCTGGAGGTGTCCCCTGGTAAGTTCGGGACAGCTCAGCTCCAGGATCCCACCCTGGCATAGGCACGAGGAAGGGTGGTTGAAAATAATGGAGTTAATTCAGAATCCTGGTACTGAGACCGTTTTTTCTGCATGGCTATCCACCAGGAGCTGTTATACCGGGTGGATAAAGTCTGGGATGAGGTGGTGGAACAGCTGGTGGTGCCCCAATCCTACCATCAGGCGGTGCTCGACATGGCTCACAAACACATGCTAGGAGGGCACTTGGGGGCCAAAAATATGCAGGAGAGGATTCTGCCGCTGTTTTTTTGCCTGGGGTCTATGCAGAGGTCCAGAGGTACTGTGACACATGTCCGGAGAGTCAACTATCCTCACCCACCGCAAACTACCAGAGTCCATTGGTACCTCTGCCCATCATAGAGGTACCATTTGAGCGAATAGCAAAGGATCTGGTAGGCCCCATAGTGAAATCCGCTCGGGGTCACCAACATATTCTGGTCGTAGTGGATTACTCCACGTGGTATCCAGAAGCGATACCCCTTCGCCACACCTCGGCCAAGCTAATCACCCGCGAGCTGTTTGCAATGTTTTGTCACCTTGGACTGCCAAAGGAAATCCTTACCGATCAGTGGACTCCTTTTATGTCAAAGGTGAACAGAAAGCTATGTAAGCTGCTCCAGATCAAACAGATACACACGTTGGTGTACCACCCACAAACCGACGGGATGGTGGAGAGGTTCAATAAGACCCTCAAAGCCATGCTCAAAAAGGTGGTCGTCAAGGATGGGAGGGATTGGGCATGCTACTGCCCCATATAATGTTCGCTATCTACAAGGTACAGCAGGCATCCAGTAGGTTTTCACCATTTGAGCTATAGTTATTTTAACCTGACCCCCAGCTGTATCATTGGCCGGTGTCAGGGGATCCCCATTGGTACGACTGGAGTCGCCTCCATGACCAAATATTACCGATCCTTTTAGGCTTTTTACAGGTTGACATGGTATATCTGCTTGGGTTTCCTTTGTTTCCTGGTTGGTACACCCTAATTCATCTCTCCTACCTTACCCCGTATCTCATATGGCCTTTTCCACTTGGATATGAGCTTACTCTCCGGGGAGGGCACTAGTACCAACATGCGGTCCCATTCTTTATCCCTTTTCTGACCCTAGATGTACTATTCCATCCATATGTTCTGGGACTTAATTCCCATAGACAGAATAGTAAGTCATATGCGATGGGCCGTGCTCACGGGGGGAGTGTGGCTGATCGTGGCCGAGTGTCATCTGATTATCACAGCTGACACCAGGCACTAAGTGTCAGGAGTGGTCACGGACTGTTCCCGGCACTTTAACCCAAGAACACTGCGATCAAACATGATTGCAGCATTCTGGAGCAGGCAGATCCCCAAATTAATAGCTGCCAATATTGGAGATTTGGTTATCTTGGACCACTCCCCGATGTTATTAGACCTGAGTAAGACTTACCCGAAGGGTACTGACTTCCTCTGGAGATTTCCCAACTTGTGGAGATGACTCCTTTGCTTTTTCCCTCAGGATGTGGTGGCAAGAATTTTTAATTGACAACGAGATACACCGTAACGACCCTTCACTCCTGTGCGAATGGTGAAAGCTGTGCTCAGAGGGAGAATTATGGCGTACGTGTATTCCTTAAGAAAACGTGCTTTAAAACGGTATTGGGAGTTAACGGAGGAGCTCAGAAAGGCCTACACAAACTTCATCGCAGATTTATCTCCAGCTAATAAAGAGTATTGGCTACAATAACAAGCGGAATTCAATCTCCAATCTGATAGGAGAGAGAAGTTGTTTTTGACACAAAGAGAGATCTATTTTTTTAGGTATGGAAACAAAACCGGCAGAATGCTGGCTAACCTGGCCAAAGGGATTAGACCTCAGCAGGGGATTTACCAGCTTAAAGATCCATTTGGACTAATCCACTCTGATCCCCTGGCGATTAATAAGATCTTAGGATCATACTATGGAGCTTTGTATAGTGAACCTAACACCCCAAAATCAACCTACCAGACCTTACTAGATGAAGTGGATGTGCCAACGTTCTCAGATGAACAAAAATCATTTCTAAACAAACCAATTTCCAAGGAGGAGATACTCTTTGCCATAAAAAAAATTCTAAAAATTGTAAAGCCCTCGGTCCTGAAGGCTGTACTGCCGAATTTTTTAATATGTCATTAATCAATATGGATATTAAATTAGTTTCTATAATAATGGCTGATAGGCTGGCTCTGATCCTTCCAGGAATTATATCTCACTCTCAGGCGGGCATCATAACAGGCAGGTCAGCAACCTTAAATGTGCGTAGGGTTCTCTTAGCCCTCGATAGGATATATACTGGTGAGACCCGACCCGGGGTAGTGATGCTCCAACACTGGTTACTATAGACTCCGAAAAAGCATTTGACAATGTTAAGTGGGATTGGCTATTCAAGGTCCTGACCAGAATGACTGTGTCGGGTCTCCTACTTGAATATATATGCGCTCTATATCACTCCTTCAGTGCACTGGCTTACACCCCGGGATTTCTCTCTGATCCCTTTTCTTTGGAGAAGGGCACCAGGCAAGGTTGTCCGCTCTCCCCGCTTCTATTTAACTTGTCAATTGAACCGCTGGTTCGTATCTTATCGAAACTGTCTACTTTTGAAGGTATACGGATTAATAAAAAGGTATTACAGGCAGCCTTTTTTGCAGATGATGTTATCTTGTTTATGGACAATCCAAAAGACCACTTACTTAATATTATAAATCTACTAAAAGAATTTGGCACGTATTTGGGTTTTAAGATCAATGCAGAGAAATGTGAACTTTTGCCGCTAACAAAGAGGGGGGAGACTATGCTGAGAAAAATCTTTCTGGGAGGCATTACCATTGCCTCATCCCATATCACTTACCTAGGAATTAAAATTGGCAGGACACCTTCCTCTATATATACTTTAAATTACCCCCCTGTTGATCAAAATCTCAAACCAGTTGAAAGTGTGGCACGATCTTCCGCTCTCACTCCTCCTGGGAAGGCCCCATCTTGTTAACATGATTAGTATTGCCAAACTGATGTATCCTCTTCTAATAATACCCCTTTTGCTCAAACATTCTGATATCAACTTTCTTAATAGTCGATTTAGTCTATTTATCTGGAGAAATTATCGCCCCAGAATTGGCTTGTGGAAATTGATGGCCTCCAAAGAAGATGGAGGCATAAATTTCCCTAGCATTAGGAATTATAATTTGGCTTGCATCATGCGGTATATCATCGACTCTATACATAATAGAATAGACACTCACATAAAGATACCGCTCTGGAAGCAGATTTCGAACACCCCCTAGATCTGACAGCTATTTTGCACTCAGGTCTCTCTTCCCTTAACCCTTCTTTAAAAAATTTGGTTCTATTTAGGGTCACGATCTCAACATGGAAGATGGTGAGGAAAATATACAATCTTTCATTTAGAATTTCTAAATATCTACCAATATTGGAAAATCCTGAATTTCCCCAGGGTGCAGAGAATAGATTGTTCATTGCCTTGCATCAGAAGGATATTTTTAACATCTCGAACCTCCTTCATCCGACGGAAGCTAGATGGTTAACGTGCTCTGAAGTACTCGAGAAATACCAACTACAGCCCTCTCACTCCTTTCAATATGAACAGATCAAACATTCGATTATGTCTAATCTACAGGATGTTAAATTCGAATCGAGACATAATGTGCTGGATGACTTGCTTCAGCACCCAACAGGGACCCCTTCGATGTCCGCGGTTTACTCATTATTGAAACCACATTTACTAGACTGTCATCCAGATACTTTTTATTAATACTGGAGCTACAGTTGGATGATGTTGAGGCTTCCTCCAAGATTAGAAAGGGGTTGTCTCTTTTCCGGAAACACATAATAAACGAGTCTTGGAGGGACACTCAATTTAAAATCATGCACGGAGCTATATATGCCTTTAACATCTGCAAATTGGTTCCTAATTCTGACAGGCTTAGAGCATGCCCTAGGTGCCAGCTACCTAACTCTGATCTGTTACACTGACTGTGGTCCTGTAACTCTATAGCCTCTTTCTGGGATTCAGTTTCAGGGTTGATAGCTAAATTTTGGAATAATATAAACCGCTGTCTCTGTCAATGGTGATCCTACACTATTGGGGAGAACTGGAGATGGGAGATTGTGGAGAGAGGGGCCCCCCAAAACTTTTGCACACCATTCTGATTCTTGCTAAAAAATAAATTCTCAAGCAGTGGCTCAGTTCTTTTACCACACAATTATCAGATTTGATACCCCAACTGCATCACTATATGATGGTTGAACTAGGAGATGCACTTACGAATAAAGAGACATAAGCAGGAAATTTCTTAAAAACACTGTATCCAAAAATTTTGTAGCACTGACGAAAGACTAAAAATAATCAAATCCTTCTCCTCATCAAGATGGTACCTTATGGAGGATCTTAAGAATGGTCTAGGACCTCTTCGTTTGATTGACTAACCTACTTAAAATAGCTGGTGAAGGGCTTCTGTTGTTCGGGAGAGGAGTGAGATAATCATCTGGTTTGGTTCAATGAGACAGGTTTGAAAAACTCCCCCCTACCCTTCCCCACCCCCTTTCTTTCCCTTTTGTTTTTGATGTTGTTTAATTGTGATGCTGTTCTTGCAAATGTTATATAGGATGGAGAGTACTGTAAAGGCAATTTTATCATTCTCATAAGTGGGACACTCAAACTTTCATTCTCTATTTGTAAGGTTGGAAGTAATTATCCAAAATGATATTAGTTCATTAAGTCTACATATGTGATATTGTACCTTTGATATGGATAACTCCTTCTTTATTGTTACCCTTTGTTATTGTAAAATTTTCAATAAAAATTTATATTATAAAAAGCATCTTTTAGCATGTGACAGCTGCCAAACATAAAATCCCGCTATAAAGACCCGCTAAAAATAGTAAATCTAACCCCCCTTTATCACGCCCTTAGCTAGGGAAAAATAATAAAATAAAAAATGTATTTATTTCCATTTTCCCATTAGGGTTAGGGTCAGGGTTGGGGCTAAAGTTAGGGTTAGAGTTGGTTCTAAATTTAGGGTTTGGGTTTGGGCTAAAGTTAGGGTTAGAGTTAGAGTTGGGGCTAGAGTTGGGGTTAGGGTTTGGATTAGGGTTAGGGTTTGGAATACCGTTAGGGTTGAGGTTAAAATTAGGGTTGGAATTAGGGTTAGATTTGGGATTAGAGTTAGGGTTGGCATTAGGGTAAGGGGTGTGTTAGGGTTAGGTTTGTGGTTAGGGTTATGGTTAAGGCTGGGATTAGGGTTAGTGGTGTGCTGGGTTAGGGCTCGAGTTAGAATTTGGGGGGTTTCCACTGTTTTGGCACATCAGGGGCTCTCCAAATGCCACATTGTGTCAGATCTCAATTCCAGCCAATTCCGCGTTGAAAAAGTCAAACAGCGCTCCTTCTCTTCCGAGATATGGTGTGCACCAAAACAGTGGTTTACCCCCACATGTAGGGTATTGGCATACTCAGGACTAATTGCACAACAACTTTTGTGGTCCAATTTCTCTTGTTACCCTTGTGAAAATAAAAAACTTGGGGTGAAAAGATCATTTTTGTGAAAAAAATGTGATTTTTTATTTTCACGGCTCTACATTATAAACTTCTGTGAAGCACTTGGGGGTTCAAAGTGCTCACCACAAATCTAGATTAGTTCCTTAGGGGGTCTAGTTTCCAAAATGGTGTAATTTGTGTGGGGTTTCCACTGTTTAGGCACATCAGGTGCTCTCCAAACGCGACATGGCGTCCGATCTCAATTCCAGCCAATTTTGCATTGAAAAGTTAAATGGCGCTCATTCCCTTCCGAGCTCTGTCATGCGCCCAAACAGTGGTTCACCGCCTCACATGGGGTATCAGCATACTCAGGACAAATTGTACAACTTTTGGGGCCCAATTTCTCCTGTTACCCTTTGTAAAATAAAACAAATAGGATCTGAAATAAATTTTTTGTGAAAAAAAGTTAAATGTTCATTTTTTTAAAATATTTAGAATTGAGAGTCGTCAATGGTTGATACCTTTTAATGGCTAACTGAAAAGATGGTAACAATTTGCAAGCTTTCGAGACTACTCAGGTCTCGTCATCAGGCAAAGACTAAAACAATATCTGAAGAATCACATACTTATACACAACAGGGCACAGAAACAATGCAATAGATAAACAAGTGACGTGAAGCAGAACTGTCATTATGGGAGAGAGATGAACATAAATATTGGAACAGTTCATAGATAAGGAATGTGAAAGTTTTATTGTCCTCTGATTGGGGTCTGGTTCTGTGTTGTGATGCCCCCAGAAGGTCTGAAGAGCAAATTCCTTAATTGATGTTAAAAGACATAAGTCCATGCGACACATTCATTCCTGAACTGAGTGTGTCAAAGGTTGTCATGAGTTTCTATTCCCAGACCTTTCTGTCTTTCTGAGACTAGACATTAACTTTTAAAACAAGTAATTTAATGTCCATCATGCTATGACCAGGGATACAAAAATGTTTTGCCACAGGTAGATCCATTCTTTTATCTCTTATTGTGTGGCAATGAGAATTCTTCCTTGTTCTCAGTTTTTGCCTGGTCTCCCCCACATACAGACCCCCAGTTGGACTATAAATGGACAGGTTTTAAATTTTTTCTTGTTGCAAGGAAAAGTTCCTGTAGCTGTTGGAGAGGACAGGGAGCTTCTGACAATGATGCTTCTTAAATTTGAGGGCTGCCTAAAACACAGTAGTGGGGGGTCTGGAAATATGGATTGTAATCGGGCATCCTTTTGTATAAAGGTTGTAATTTCCTGCAGCTCCCCTTAGCACCTCCAGATTTGGATTGTAGGTGACTACTAGAGGCACCCGGTTATTTTCATCTTTAGCTTTGTAATGTAGCAGGTGATTACTTGAAATTCTAGTGGCTCTGGAAATTTGGTTTTCAATTGTTCTGGATTCAATTGTTAATTTTTTTTATAACATTCCAAAAATTCCTGTGAAGCACCTGAAGGGTTAATAAACTTTTTGAATGTGATTTTGAGCACTTTGAGTGGTGCAGATTTTAGAATGGTGTCACTTTTGGGTATTTTCTATCATATAGACCCCTCAAAGTGACTTCAAATGTGATGTGGTCCCTAAAAAAAAATGGTGTTGTAAAAATGAGAAATTGCTGGTCAAATTTTAACCCTTATAACTCCAAACAAAAAAAATCTTGTTTCTAAAATTGTGCTGGTGTAAAGTACACATGTGGGAAATGTTACTTATTAAGTATTTTGTGTGACATATCTCTGTGATAATTCAAAGTTGAAAAATTGCGAAATTTTCTAAATTTTTGCCAAATTTCATTTTTTTTTCAAAGAAATCTTACCACTGTCATGAAGTACAATATGTCTTGAGAAAAAAGTGTCAGAATCACCAGGATTCATGGAAGAATTCCAGAGTTATTACCTCAAAAAGGGACAGTGTTCAGAATTGTAAAAATTTGCCAGGTCATTAACATGGGAGTTAAGGGGTTAAAGGTCGTGGCTCTTTTATTATACCCGTTGCTCTGTGCAGCCTGAGCATACTTAAAATGCTACTTTACTATGGGCCATACTGCTGCAATCCAGCCCTCCATTCTAGCCACATGCTCGATGACACTCTTATGTGGAGTGGGCTCCTGTTTCCACTTCTCCTTGGCTATATCAAGCAGTCCCCTTGGATGACTGCCACACAGCGTGCTACTGCAGCACTACACATGCAACTCTGTGCCTCTCCAGAAATGTTATTCAGTGAGGAATTAAGGTGAAATAACTTTTATGAAAACTTTTCACCCAACTGGCTGAGACTGCAGTGAAAACCCTAATAGTCTCAATATTTTTGTGCATCTTCCAAAATTCACAAAAACATTCTGATTTATCTAGGTTCTTTACGAGTACAACAGAATTCATAAGTAAACACCATAACGAATCGACCCCATATTCTATAACTTTGCCCTTTAAAATTTGCCCTTTAAAATATTTTTATGATACTAGAAACTAAGTAACTTCAGAAATTCCTACTATTTGGCATGATTCTTTTTTAAGAGGAATTAATAAAACATTATAAAAACTATAGTCCAGTTCTGTGTATTTTTACAATATGTGGCAGTTAATATTACACATGAAATACATCCGCCAGACAAGTGTATAAGTTTATGCAAGAGCTCATATTCTTTTAAAATGACAAGTTGTCATAAAAAATGATGTTTTAAACAAATATTCTAATCAAGATGGCTTTTCCCCAAATTAAATTAATCTTGGCTACCCTTCCTACCCCATGAGAACTTTGCAAGGTTGGCAGGGAGTATTTCATTATAATGATCATTTCAGTTTGAATAGATCTTTCCACTTCCAAGTGATGCCTGTGCATTGAAACATTAGGTAAAATGCTATTGAACACCATTTAATTCTGGTAATTTCTAGCTGGAATTTCTACTTTTTTAGCTTCCATGTTATATCATAACATCTTAACTTTGTAGTTTTATTGTTTGACATTTATATAACTGATAAAAGCCAGCAGACTTAATTTTAGCACAGTTTAAACTATAACTGAACAGAATTTCTAGTTTGAGATCAGTTTCACGGTGTTTGATGCAGTTGTTAACAACTATAGATTTACTTTTTTTTTTGACAATTTTGTAAATCCCCTTATTAGGGTTTTGTGTTTATTTTTGCAAAAAAAAATCAGTTAAGTGGATTTCCAACTCCTGCATTTGCTCAGTCTGCATTTAGCTGTGCTGATAAAAGAATGTGCTCATTTGGACTACAAATAATGGCAAATTGAGATTCTGATTAGGCTTTTATACTACTTGATTTCTATTTCCAGTAGGTGGCATTTGAGTTCATGCCCTCTTCACAGTTGTAGGCTTGTTCTTTACATGAGAGCAAACACATATATACATAAATATGGGAAAAAGGAATAGATACATGGATAATATTAAAATAATTGCATTTCATTTACAGGTAAATAATAAAAACACACAAAATAAAAAGCAGAAATACTGTAGCATTTGCTGGGCAAAATAAAGGGCAGAAAATGCATGATTGAGGAGAATTATGGAGCGATATTAAGATATGAAAAAGTATAGACAGTAGTATAGTGACTCCGTTCCATAAAGACTAAATCTTAATGCCCAAATCGCCAGTTTGTTGTGACTGTAATGCAGCCCAGGTATAAACACTAAATAAAACGCCCCAGGAAGAAGCTGGCAGCGAAACGTGGGTCGGGTGAGGGGATGCCTGGGCAAATCTCCAGTGGCAGCCTTACTTTCAGGCAGCTATTATTGTTATGATTTACCCTCTTTATGTCTGATGTCTGGCTAATAGAATTTTGTTAGCCGCATTTACTTAGAATTGCATCAGAAATCCAAAAAATCGGAGGCAGCACACCATTCTTAGTGAACCGACATTTCGGTTCAAAAAGATGTGAAACTTTTTCAAGCCACACATCTTTTTGGACCAAAACGCTGCTAAGATGGGCTAATAAAAGTACCGTATTTTTCAGATTATAAGACGCACTCTTTTCCCCCAAAATTGGGGGAAAATGGGGGTGCGTCTTATAATGTGGATATACCTTACCAGCTGCGGGGAAGCAGGGTCCAGGGGTCGCAGCTGGAGTAGGAAAGAGTGGAGCGCTGCTGTAGGCCACATGCCTGAATGTGGGGATGTTCCGATGCGTGGCGTGCCGCTCCACTGTGGATGTCAGATGCTGAATGAGTCTTTAAAGGGAACTTGTCACCAGAAATAATGAAGTTAGTATGCAGATATACGGTTAACCTGATGGTTAACAGCGTTATCATGCTGCCCAATGCATGCAAACAGCTGAATGCAGCAGCAATAAAATTTATTCTCCCCATCAGCATTCGGTATTCAGTCATAAAGGTGGTACCAGTTCTGTCACCGTTCTGAGTATACAGAGAGGCTGCTGTAACCGTGCCCTCTATCCTCACTGACACTGGCTTTACATTCAGGCCAGCTATCAGTTAGGGCTGGGGGCATGGTTCCAGAGGCCGCTTTTTATACGCAGCCTCCCCATGACTGAATACCGAATGCTGGCTGAGAGAATAAAGATCATTTTCTCCCTGCTGCATTCGGCTGCGCACAGGTGCCGGGCAGCATCATAACGCTGTTAACCTGCAGATTAACCGCATATCTGCAGGTTAACAGTGTTATTTCTGGGGTCAGGTTCCATTTAACAGCTGCAGCTGGAGATGAGTTCTACCTGTTAATCAACTACATACTGCTGTCAATCAGCATGATTGATTGAAGGTTGCTGATGGGTTACTATGACAGCAGGGGTCCTGTTGAAGACTCCTGTCCCTGCCATCTTGGTCCTCCTCTAAAGCTCTGCTATATGCTGAACTTTAAAGGAGACTACTATTTTTACTATACTGTAAACTGTAATTCTGTGGTATTGCAATATACAGTTTAAGTGATCGGACAATTGTGGGTTCAAGTGCCCTAAGTCAACTAAAAAATAAAGTAAAAAATAAAAATCAGTTTTAAAAATAATAAAAAAATAAGACAATTGAAAAGTTTGAATATCCACCTTTTCCCTTATTAAAAATAAAAAAATAAAAGTTAAAAGTAAAAAAATCATATTTGTTATTGCTACATTCATTAAAGTCTAATGTAACAAAATATAAAAATTATTAACCTGACCAGTAAACACTGTAATATGAAAGAAAAAAAATCAATAGAATTGCAGTTTTTTGTCTCTAAGTAGAGGTAATAAAAATTGATTAAAGTATAATATCTGTCTCAAATTGACATCAATATCATCAATATCATTGGCTCCTCAAACAAACAACAAATCCTCATACAGAAGAGTCTACAGAAAATAAAACTTGGAAACACAAACAAAAACTTTGTTTTTACAAAAGTCTTAATTTTTCACTTAAATGAAAAATAATCTTTACAATGTAGTATTTCCTAATGGTATTGTAACGAAAAATAATGATTTAAAGTATATTTTCTTACTGTAAGCTATAAAGAAAAAATCCCAAAAACCATGGCAGAATTGTATTTGTTTCACAATTTCACAGGACTTAAAATGTTTTTCATATTTTCCAATACATTCAAAACTGCAATTTGTCTCACAGAAAACAAGCCCTAAAATTGCTATGTTGATGGTAAAATTTTAAAAAAATATGGCTCTTGGAAAAAATATAGGAAAAAACAAAAATGCAAAACCAAACATTTTCTGTGGAAAGGGAATCGCAAAGTCTAAACACGTAAAATAATTAAAATAGTGAATTCATTTGAAATGGTAACCACTTTCTGACCTTTGAAGTACATGTAAATCACATATCAAGTGTGGGTGTATGGAGATAGCTTAGTAAATGAGCTGGTTCTATACATTGAGACTGAATGCTGTGTTCTACAGCTGACACCTGGCTCTAAATGATGTGATCAATGCTAGCTATAATTGCAAAGGTAAAACATGCCAAGAGTGTGCAAAGCAGTCATCAAAGCAAAAGGTGGCTACTTTGAAGAACCTAGAATATAAGACATATTTTCAGTTGTTTCACACTTTTTTGTAAAGTGTAATGTATAATTCCACATGTGTTAATTCATAGTTTTGATGCCTTCAGTGTGAATGTACAATTTTCAGTCATGAAAATACAGAAAAATCTTTGAATGAGAAGGTGTGTCCAAACTTTTAGTCTTCACTGTACCTTACTGGCCACAGTGGAGCTGGGTCCCAGGGTTGCTGCTGGAGGAAGCAAGAGTGGCGCGTTGCTGCAGGCTGGGATGAGCGGATGTTTGGAGGTGTGCCTCTGTGGGTGTTCAGATGTGCGGGAGCTCCGCCAGCATTTTGTGAAAGTCCAGGACCTCCGCACTTCCATGGTTTACATTGCGGTGGACTCAAGGAAAATGGCTGCTGAGGCAGCACTTACACAGATGGAGATCTCGGCACCAAGATCTCGGGAGATGAGATCTCAGAGCCAAGTTCTCCATCTGCGCATGCGCCACCCCTGGCGGACATTTTTCCAGAGTCCATCGCAAAGTTAACCATGGAAGTACTGAGGCTCTGGGCTTTCACAAAATGTCGGCGGGCCCCCGCACCACCAAACACCCACAGTGTCGCATATCCAAACACCCCTTTCTCCTAGTCTGGGGTCTGCCCCACTCCTGCCTCCGCCAGCAGTTACCATGGGACCCGCTTCACTGCAGCCACCACCCCCGGTAAGCATTAAGATGCATGGATTGTAAGAAGCACCACCATTTTATTAAAAAAAGTTTTTTTCTCCTCAAAATTTTTTGCATCTAATAAGCCGCAAAATATGGTACATAAAAGTATAAACTTTTAAAACTGTTAATCCCTCACAATAAAAATAAAATGTCAAGCATACTGCAATGTGAAAACTGTGAATACTAAACCAAAGCTACAAACAAAGGTGGAATTCTAGTCTTTTTTCTATTCCATACTTTTCCAGTACATTTCATAATGAAATGACACTCAAAACTACAACTTGTCTGGCAAAAAAAGCTGTCATGCCACTATTTCAATGGGAAAAATATGTATGGCTCTCAAAAGATAGAAATGAAATAAAAGAAGCAAAAAATGAAAAATGCTGGCAGTAAGAATAGGGAATTATTTTTAGCTATGTGTACTAGTGCCAAATGTTTTCCAAAAAATGCTCTACTAAAACAATGTATTTTTATGTAGATGGTATTTTTCAAACTATATTTTTTATGTCTGAATAGTTGAAGCTGCTGAAATTCATAATTGGCAGTTCACTTGAACTTGGCCAGGAAACTTGATTCACACTAAAGTTATTCAACACAAATTAAATGTTTCTTATTATGCTGTGAAAGCTGTAGAGACTCCTAGAGAGTTAGCAACATAGGGTGATAAAAAATACTTACTTAACCACTCATCTGTCTTGCCACCACAGCACCATGTCTGGTCCTCTTGTCAACCCCCACCTGATTCATCTGTCCTTTAGCATTGTGCAATGATGTTGTTTTTTGGCTCTTCTGGCATCTTCATTGTGAGTTGAGGCTTTCAACAGTGAAGGCCTCTGACCAGGGACGGACACTGACAGCTTGGGGCCCCTGTGCAAGAAATATGTCTGGGCCCCCTTCCCTGCCTGGCATGTCACTTATGATGAGGGGAATCTGGCTATGGAACCCCGTGAAGCTTCGGGCTCTGAGCAACAGGCCAGATTCCCCTATTATCATTGCCTTGCAAGCAGTGACGTACTATGAGTTCACATGGCACCATAGTAAAAATTCTAGTTGGGCCCCCACACCTCAAAAAATAGATAATTTATATTTTGTTACTGAGCTGGAGATATACAGTACAGACCAAAAGCTTGGACACATCTTCTCATTCAAAGATTTTTCTGTATTTTCATGACTATGAAAATTGTAGAATCACACTGAAGGCATCAAAACTATGAATTAACACATCTGGAATTATACATTACACTTTACAAAAAAGTGTCAAACAATTGAAAATATGTCTTATATTCTAGGTTCTTCAAAGTAGCCACCTTTTGCTTTGATTACTGCTTTGCATGCAGAAAAGGTGAACGGCTGGACTCTACATGCCTAGTTCCCAACGTGAAGCATGGAGGAGGTGGTCTGATGGTGTGGGGGTGCTTTGCTGGTGACACTGTTGAGGATTTATTCAAAATTGAAGCGGTGAAACGGTCCAGTTCACCCCAAACCATCTTGATTGGGTTCAGGTTTGGTGACTGTGGAGGCCAGGTCATCTGGCATAGCATCCCAACACTCTCCTTCTTGGTCAAATAGCCCTTACACAGTCTGGAAGTGTGTTTGGGGTCATTGTCCTGTTGAAAAATAAATGATGGTCCAACTAAACGCAAACCGGATGGAATAGCATGCTGCTGCAAGATGCTGTAGTAGCCATTCGGGTTCACTATGCCTTCAATTTTGAATAAATCCCCAACAGTGTCACCAGCAATGCACCCCCACACCATCACACCACCTCCTCCTTGCTTCACGGTGGGAACCAGGCATGTAAAATTCATCCGTTCACCTTTTCTGCGTGCAAAGCAGTAATCAAAGCAAAAGGTGGCTACTTTGAAGAACCTAGAATATAAGACATATTTTCAGTTGTTTCACACTTTTTTGTAAAGTGTAATGCATAATTCCACATGTGTTAATTCATAGTTTTGATGCCTTCAGTGTGATTCTACAATTTTCATAGCCATGAAAATACAGAAAAATCTTTGAATGAAAAGGTGTGTCCAAACTTTTGGTCTGTACTGTATATCTCCTTTAGGATTCGGTTCTGCTGAGCCCAACCATGTATATATTATATTACATGTCTGGTATGTATACCATCTGTTGTCTGATGAAGGGTTATTCCCCAAATTCCCCAAATAAATCAAGTTATCCCCAGTCCCAATGATAAGGGTTTACTTACTGACTTTTGGGGGAATGACCACTGGGACCCCCCCAGCAATCTTGAGAACAGGACTGCAGCTCAGCCATGAATAGATTGGAGGTGCACATGCTCCACTTCTGCTTTATTAATTGTCTATGGAACTGATGAAAACAACCGAGCGCAGCGCTCAGCATCTCTATAGCTAAATAAGAGAGCAGAGGCAGAGCATGCACAACTCTGCCCCATCCAGGATGATTCCGCAGACCCCTATTCTCAGAATCTTGGAGGGAGCGGCAGTGGTTGGATCCTATAGATCAGAGGAAACTTGTTTAACCATTTAAAAAGCCTGGCTGATTTTACTATTCTTTACAATTACTGGATCATACAAGAATATATACAGGTGCTTCTCACAAAATTAGAATGTCATCAAAAAGTGAATTTATTTCAGTTCTTCAATACAAAAAGTGAAACTCATTATATAGAGTCATTACAAACAGAGTGATCTATTTCCAGTGTTTATTTCTGTTAATGTTGATGATTATGGCTTACAGTCACTGAAAACCCAAAAGTCATAATCTCAGTAAATTAGAATACTTAAGGATGGTTTCACATTTGCGTCTGTGTGTGCAGAGTTTCATCCGCTTAGAAGCACATGCATCATGCTTACATATCTTTAACATGGTGTACGCAGAGACATGCGTTTGCATGCATTCGCATGCGTCATTTCGCGGTGTGCGGCGGTGTCCGGCAAATGCCACATGTTGCATTTTTTGAAGCGTCAAAAATCCGTCAAATATGCGCAGTAATGCGCATGCGGATGAGTGCGTCAAAAAAACGCATTACTGTCTAAGGGAACGCATTGATACGCAAGGATATGGGCATGGATACGTTCGATGCGCTTGCGGACTTCAGACTGCACATGTCCAGGAACTGATTACAGCACCTGGAAATATCGAACACATGCGCATAAACAACGCAAATGCATGCAAAACGCATGCACACGGATACAAACACGGCTTTTTTTGTCTTCATGAGTAAGATGATGCGGATAAAAAACGCTGCGTAAACATGCTTTTGCATGTGTTTTTGCAAGCGTTTGCATATGCAGATAATACGCTGCCCACACAAATGCTAATGTGAACCTAGCCTTATAACACCAGCTTGAAAAATCTTTGTAAAATCCGAAATGTTGGCCTACTGAAATGTATGTTCTGTAAATGCAGTCAATACTTGGTCGGGGCTCCTTTTGCATCAATTGCTGCATCAATGAGGCATGACATGAAGGCGAACAGCCTGTGGCATTTCGGATTTTAAAATCATTTTTCAAGCTGTTGTTATAAAGTATTCTAATTTACTGAGATAATGACTTTTGGGTTTTCATTGGCTGTAAGCCATAATCATCAACATTAACAGAAATAAACACCTGAAATAGATCACTCTGCTTGTAATGACTCTATATAATATCAGTTTCACCTTTTGTATTGCAGATCTGAAATAAATTCACTTTTTGATGATATTCTAATTTTGTGAAATGCACCTGTATATACAAACACATACATACATGCATACACACTCATATACACATAGATACACACACATACATACACATACATTCATAAACACAGAGGCACACACACATGTTTAAACATATGTACACATGTAAAGACAATACAAGGCCAGCTCCAGGTTTTCGTGGTCCCTGGACGAAAGAGTCTCAGTGGGCCCCTTTAGCCCCTTAACCCCCAAGGGTGGTTTGCATGTTAATGACTGGGCCAATTTTTCACAATTCTGACCACTGTCCCTTTATGAGGTTATATCTCTGGAAAACTTCAATGGATTGTTGATTGTTTTCTCGTGACATATTGTACTTCATGTTAGTGGTAAAATTTCTTCACTATAACTTGCGTTTATGAAAAAAAGGGAAAAATGTAGAAAAATTTAAAAATTTTGCAATTTCAAAATTTGAATTTTTCTGCCCTTAAAACAGAGAAATATGTCACATATAATAGTTACTAAATAACATTTCCCACATGTCTACTTTATATCAGCACACTTTTGGACCCAACATTTTTTTTTGTTAGGAAGTTATAAGGGTTAAAAGTTGAACAACGATTTCTCATTTTTACAACACTATTTTTTTTAGGGACCACTTCACATTTGACATCACTTTAAGGGGTCTATATGATAGAAAATATCCAAAAGTGACACTATTCTAAAAACTGCACCCCTCAAGATGCTCAAAACCACATTCAATAAGTTTATTAACCCTTAAGGTGCTTCACTGAAATTTTTGGAATATTTAAAAAACTAACATTTAAACTTTTTTTCAAACAATATTTACTTCAGATCCAATTTTTTTTATTTTACCAAGGGTAACAGGAGAAATTGGATGACAAAAGTTGTGGTGCAATTTGTCCTGATTACGCTGATACCCCAAATGTTGGGGTAAACCACTGTTTGGGCGCACAGCAGAGCTCAGAAAGGAAGGAGCGCCATTAGACTTTTCAATGCAAAAATGGCTGGAATTGAGATCGGACGCCATGTTGCGTTTGAAGAGCACCTTATGCGCCTAAACAATGTAAACCCCACACAAGTGACACCATTTTGGATAGTAGACCCCCTAAGGAACTTATATAGATGTGTGTGAGCATTTTGAACCCCCAAGTGCTTCACAGAAGTTTATAACGTAGAGCCGTAAAAATAAAAATCTTAATTTTTCCACAAAAATGATCTTTTCACCCCCAATTCTTTATTTTCCCAAGGGTAATAGGAGAAATTCGACCCAAGAGTTATTCGGCAATTTGTCCTGAGTACGCTGATACCCCATATGTGGGGTTAAACCACTGTTTGGGCGCATGACAGAGCTCGGAAGGGAAGGAGTACCGTTTGACTTTTTCAACGCAGAATTGGCTGGAATTGAGTTTCCGACGCCATGTCCCGATTGGAGGGCCCCTGATGTGCTTAAACAGTGGAAACCCCCCAATTCTAACTCCAACCCTAACCCTAACACACTCCTAACCCTAATCCCAACCCTATCCATAACCCTAACCACAAACCTAACCCTAACACACCCCTAACCCTAATACTAAACCTAACCCTAACGGGAAAATGGAAATAAATAAATTTTTAAATTTTATTATTTTTCCCTAACTAAGATGGTGATAAAGGGGGGTTTGATTTACTATTTATAGGGGGGTTTTATAGCGGGTTTTTATGTTTGGCAGCTGTCACACGCTAAAAGACGCTTTTCATTGCAAAGAATAGTTTTTGCATTGCCACATTTTAAGAGCTATAATTTTTCCATATTTTGGCCCACAGAGTCATGTGAGGTCTTATTTTTTGCGGGACTAGTTGGTTTTTATTGGTACCATTTTTGGGCACATGACATTTTTTAATCGCTTTTCATTACGATTTTTGGGAGCAGAATGAACAAAAACTAGCAATTCATGAATTTATTTTGGGGGGGCGTTTATACCGTTTCACGTGTCATAAAATTGATCAGGCAGCTTTATTCTTCAGGTTAGTACGATTACAGCAATACCTCATTTGTATCATTTTTTATGTTTTGGTGCTTTTAAACAATAAAAACAATTTAACATAAAAAATAATTATTTTTGCATCGCTTTATTCTGCGAGTTATAACTTTTTTATTTTTTTGCTGATGATGCTGTATGGTGGCTCGTTTTTTGTGGGACAAGATGTTGTTTTCAATGGTACCATGTTTATTTATATCCGTCTTTTTGATCGCGTGTTATTCCACTTTTTCTTTGGTGGTATGATGATAAAGCATTGTTTTTTTGCCTTTTTTTAAGGGTTTCAATAAAGGGGTTAACTAGTGGGACAGTTTTATAGGGCAGGTCGTTACGGACGCAGTGAAACTAAATATTTTTACTTTTATTGTTTTTTTCATTTACATAATAATAATGTGTTTAATGGGGAAATATTTTTTTTTATTTAAGGATTTTTAAAAAAATATTTTTACACATGTTTATCAGTATATAGTGTCAGATCGCTGATCTGACAGTTTGCAAAGTACTCTGTCAGATCAGTGATCTGACAGGCAGTGCAGGAGGCTTGCCGGTGCTTGCTCTCAGCAGGCACTGAGAAGCCACCTCCCTGCAGGACCCGGAAGGACCCCGCTGCAATCTTGGATCTGGGGGCCTTCAGGGAGGAGGCCCTCAGAACAACGGGATCACAACGCGTTGTTCTGAGGGTCTCAGGGAAGCATGCAGGGAGCTCCCTCCCTGCACGATGCTTCCCTATACCACTGGAAAACTGCAATCATGGTTGATCACAGTGTGCCGGGGTTTAATGTGCTGGGAGCGGTCCGTGACTGATCCTGGTACTTAGTGCCGGGTGTCAGCTGTGAATATCAGCTGACACCCGTCCGCCATCAGCTACGCTTCCCCTGTGAGCGCGGCTGATCGCATATGACGTACTATTCCGTCCATGGGAATTAAGTCCCAGTGCACATGGATGGAATAGTACGTCAGATAGAAGAAAGGGGTTAACACCATGATGATGTACAGATAAGAAATATTGGTATAGTACAATACCAATGATTTCACTTACTTCTTATAATACATAAGTGATATCTATTGTAAATTCTACAATAGCTCAGAAACCAAACAGTATAGTCCTCCATACAGTATTCTGGGCACCACAAAGTGCTTCATACAGAATAATGAGCCCCATATATTGCTCCATACGGTATAATGGGCCCCTTATAATGCTCCATACAGAATAGGAAACCATATAAGTTCCATACAGAATAATGTATCCATGTAATGCTCCACACATTAAAAAAAATAATAATAATGAAATACTTACCCCTCTCCCTTCCCCCGCTGCTCCAGGCTCCGTTGCTCTGGCTCCTTAGCATCTTATGACTCTCTACAGTGCACAGCGCAGAGAGCGCGCTGTAGTGAATTCATCATGCATTCTGCCCTGAGACGCCAGAGAGTCATGGACACTGAAGCTGTGGAGGAAAAGGGAGAGGTAAGTATTTCAGTTTATAGCATGGGGGGGCCTGGTGCCAGCACCCTCATTGGCATATAGGGCCCTCCCGATTCATGGGTCCCATAGCATGCCGGTTTCCCCTATTGTCCCAAGGCCTGCAAGGGCCCCCCTCCACCTTTGGGCCCTGATGCAGCTGCATTGGCTTAACCGGCGGTATGTCCGCCCATGCCTCTGACATCAAAATGTATATTGAAACAATACAACATGTAGAACCTGAGGTGCTGACTAGGATTCAGGAAAAAACTTCTTAACCCCTTAGTGACAGAGCCATTTTGCAGCTTAATGACAGGGCCAATTTTTACAATTCTGACCACTGTCACTTTATGAGGTTATAACTCTGGAACGCTTTAACGAATCCAGCTGATTCTGAGATTGTTTTTTCGTGACATATTGTACTTCACGTTAGTGGTAAAATTTCTTTGATATGGCTTGTGTTTATTTATGAAAAAAATGGAAATATGGCGAAAATTTTGAAAATTTAACAATTTTCAAACTTTAAATTTTTATGCCCTAAAATCAGAGAGATATGTCACACAAAATTCTTAATAAATAACATTTCCCACATGTCTACTTTACATCAGCACAATTTTGGGAACAATTTTTTTTTTTTTATGAAGTTATAAGGGTTAAAAGTTGACCAGCGATTTCTCATTTTTACAACACCATTTTTTTTTTAGGGACCACATCACATTTGAAGTCACTTTGAGGGGTCTATATGATAGAAAATACCCAAAAGTGACACCATTCTAAAAACTGCACCCCTCAAGGTGCTCAAAACCACATTCAAGAAGTTTATTAACCCTTTACGTGCTTCACAGGAACTGAAGCAATGTGGAAGGAAAAAATTAACATTTAACTTTTTTTGCAAAAGCTTTACTTCGGAACCAATTTTTTTTATTTTCACAACTGTTAAAAGAAAAAATGAACCACAAAATGTGTTGTGCAATTTCTCCTGAATAAGCTGATACCCCATATGTGGGGGTAAACCACTTTTTGGGCGCACAGCAGAGGTCGCAAGGGAAGGAGCGACATTTGACTTTTTCAACGCAGAATTGGCTGGACGCCATGTCGCGTTTGTAGAGGCCCTGATGTGTCTAAACAGTGGAAACCCATCACAAGTGACCCCATTTTGGAAACTAGACCCCCTAAGGAACTTATCTAGATGTGTGGTGAGCACTTTGAACCTCCAAGTGCTTCACAGAAGTTTATAACATAGAACAGTGAAAATAAAAAATCATATTTTTTCCACAAAAACAATCTTTTAACCCAATTTTTATTTTCCCAAGGGTAACAAGACCCCAAAAGTTTTTGTGCAATTTGTCCTGAGCATGCTGATACCCCATATGTGGGGGTAAACCACTGTTTGGGTGCATGGCAGAGCTTGGAAGGGAAGGAGCGCCGTTTGACTTTTTCAACGCAGAATTGGCTGGATGCCATGTCGCGTTTGTAGAGGCCCTAATGTGTCTAAACAGTGGAAACCCCCACAAGTGACACCATTTTGGAAACTAGACCCCCTAAGGAACTTATATAGATGTGTGGTGAGCACTTTGAATCCCAAAGTGCTTCACAGAAGTTTATAACTCCCGGGCATGAAAATAAAAAGTCATATTTTTACCACAAACCTGATCGTTTAGTCCCCAATTTTTTTTTTCCCAAGGGTAACAGGAAAAATTAGACCACAAAACTTGTTGTCCAATTTGTCCTGAGTACGCTGATACCCCATATGTGGGGGGACCACTGTTTGGGCGCACGGCAGGGCTTGATAGGGAAGGAGTGCCGTTTGACTTTTTCAAACCAAAATTGGCTGGAATTGAAATTGGACGCCATGTCGCGTTTGGAGAGCCCCTGATACTCCTAAACAGTGGAAACCCCCCACAAATGACACCATTTTGGAAACTAGACCCCTTAAGGAACTTATCTGGATGTGTGGTGAGCACTTTGAACCGCCAAGTGTTTCACAGAAATTTATAAACGCAGAGCTGTGAAAATAAAAAATCATTTTTTTTCTCAAAAATGATTTTTTTAGCCAGCTATTTTTTATTTTCCCAAGGGTAACAGGAGAAATTAGAACCCCAAAATTGGTGTGCAATTTGTCCTGAGTACGCTGATACCCCATATGTTGGGGTAAACCACTGTTTGGGCGCACGGCAGGGCTCGGAAGGGAGGGAGCGCCATTTGACTTTTTGAACGCCACATCGTGTTTGGAGACCCCCTGATGTGTCTAAACAGTGGAAACCCCCCACAAGTGACCCCATTTTGGAAACTAGACCCCTTAAGGAACTTATCTAGATGTGTGGTGAGCACTTTGAACCCCCAAGTGTTTCACAGAAATGTATAAACGCAGAGATGTGAAAATAAAAAATAATTTTTTTCTCAAAAATGATTTTTTTTTAGCCAGCTATTTTTTATTTTCCCAAGGGTAACAGGAGAAATTAGATTGCCAAAATTGGTGTGCAATTTGTCCTGAGTACGCTGATACCCCATATGTTGGGGTAAACCACTGTTTGGGCGCACGGCAGGGCTCGGAAGGGAGGAATGCCATTTGACTTTTTGAACGCCATGTCGTGTTTGTAGACCCCCTGATGTGCCTAAATAGTCGAAATCCCTCAATTCTAGCTCCAACCCTAACCCCAACACACCCCTAACCCTAATCCCAACCCTAATCGTAACCTAAATCCCAACCTTAATTTCAACCCTAATTGTAACCCTAACCTTAATTGTAACCCTAACTCTAATTGTAACCCTAACCCTAATTTTAACCCTAACCCTAATTGTAACCCTAACCATAATTCTAACCCTAATTATAACCCTAACCCTAAGGCTAAGTTCATTTTGCATTTTACCAGCCCGTTCAACACATAGCGTTGACGGGCTGGTAACGGTATAGCATAACACGATCGCGTTATGCTATACCCACTAGCGCAGATGAATCAGCAGATGATTCATCTGCGCTAGCAGTGACGGAGCCCAGACGCTGCAGCCCACGTCCGAGGCTCCGTCACTGAATGATGGCACGTCGCGAACGCATGCTACTTTACGGCATGCGTCGCGATGCGCCCTCAAATGGGGGTGAATGGCAGCGTTAATGGACTGCGTTACACCGCGTTACACCGCAGTGTAATGCAGTCCGTCTAACGGACTGCCATAACGCAGTATGAACCCAGCCTAACCCTAACCCTAATTATAACCCTAATCCTAATGCTAACCCTAACCCTAATGCTAACCCTAACCCTAATTATAACCCTAACTCTAATTATAACCCTAACCCTAACGGAAAAATTAAAATAAATATAATTTCTATTCTTTTTTTATATGTCCCTAACTAAGGGGGTGATAAATGGGGGGGTTATGTACTGTTTTTTTTATTTTGATCACTGTGATAGTTTATCACAGTGATCAAAATGCACTTTTATGAGAATGAATGAAAAAATTTTGAATCTGCCGCCAAGCAGATCGGCGGGCGCACTGCGCATGCGCCCGCCGTTTTTTTTTTTCCTTGAAGAAGACGCCGGGATCCTGGGGCCTGCGGGAGGACGGAGGACACCGGTAAGTATAGGGGGGGCGATCGGGGGACCCTCATTTTCTCCCCTCTGATGTGCGATCACATCAGAGGGGAGAGAAATCTTTTTTTTTTCTTTTTTTTTTTTTTGCGGTCGCTGTTATACTTAGTATAACAGCGATCGCGACACCGGGGTCGGTAAATACCGACCCGGATCATGTTCTCTGGGGTCTCCCAGAGAAAATTGCCCATCCTCCCCAGCACAGCGGCGGGCGCACTGAGCATGCGCCCGCCATTTTCTCAATGGCGGCGGCACCGGGGAAGGCAGAGGGGCACGGGGGCCACATGGAGGACATCGGGGGCCACATGTCCGATGACATCAGAGGACAGAGAAATTAAATGGAACAACATTTTTTTTTTGTTTTTTTGCGGTCGCCGTTATAGGGTTAATAACGGCGATCGCAACATTGGTGTCAGTAAAAACCGACCCGATTCATGTTCTCTGGGGTCTCGGCTACCGGGGAAAATGCGCCTCTGGGGGGCGCTATTCACTTTTTCCACAGCGCCGTTAATTAACGGCGCTGTGGTTTAAGTACCCTTAATGACCGCCGTTAAAAGGCGTATCGGCGGTCGTTAAGGGGTTAAAGCTGTAGCATCACAATGAGCATTGTCATGTCAGAGGCCTACTTTGTATCAAAATCCCCTAGGCAGAGAAAAGATGGCAGAAAAGCTGAAGAGATTGTTGCACGCTTGGTGCTTATGGAATGAAGGTTTGTAATTTCTCTTAAAATACATGTGGGGAGAGAAGATAGAGAAACCAGCTGATCATAATAGCTTACACTTTACAGGCAAGCGAGAGCGAAAACAGCTGATCATAAGAACTTACATCTTACAAGCAAAAGAGAGAGGACACTGTTGACCATAAGAGCTTACTCTGCATAAAACAGAGAGGACCCTGCTGATTATAAGGGCTTGCAATCTACAGAAGAGAGAAATAGAGAACCCAGCAGACCATAATAATTTACAATCTAAAAGAGAAAGAAAAAATGAGAAAATCCTGTTAACCATAAGACCTAGCACTCTTCAGGAGAGAGATTAACCAGTGACTTAGGTGACGGCAATTGACTCAGCCATACTAACTATGCTCCACTGAGAACTGGTGATCTCAGAAGGCCTAGATACTGACCCCCTTATAAAAAGTATCTGTCAAATGTAAGATAATATTGGGATGCCCAACTGGCAATGCAACATGACGTTAGCCTGATCTCTGATGCTTCAGCAGTGAGGGAAAGTTGTTTTTTTGCTAATTAAATTTCAAAGGGTGAAACCGCTAATTTGAGGAAATTCAACTCAAACTTGATCCTCCACGGATCAATCCGCTCATTTCTTATACGAAACACAACTTACTATAGTTACAACCAAGTTCCCAGGAGTATAAAAGTCTATGCACAAATCAAAGATATGTGCAAGAACCTGTGTAGTAATGCTTCTAATGAACAATACCTGTGTGATGCAAAATTTAATATTGCATTTCAGATTTGTTTTTTCCATATAATTTTCTGAGAAGAAAACATTGTGCTCCTCTGTATAAAATTCAAATGGCACACACTGTAACTACTGTTCCCTTTCCAAGCCAGCAACAATATATTGTGGATTCATGCAAGATGGATCCATATTACTCCAGTCTGCATGAAATATTAAAAGAAATGAGAAACATATGCTGCTTTCCAGAGATCAAATTTATAAGATCATGTAAAATGTTATTATTTTCATGCAAATAGGCTTTAATAGAAGAAAAACTTACATAAAATACCATTAGCTAAAGGATGTAAAGAGAAGCATGGAAATAATAAACTGCTTTGTTGAATAAGGTTCAATGTAATTGTAATTGTGCAGGATAATCATGACTTAAATAGTGAGCAGAGTTCAAGTCACAATCAAGCAGATGTTAACAACAATAATAGATATCATCATAGTTTTCGAAAACTGATTGCAAATACTTGTATGGTAAAGAGTTGTTCATCTTCTCATGATTTGCAATTTGTGTTTTGCATTCATGCTGCTGTAAAATTATTTATGAAATTGTAGTATTTAATTTATTTGAAATTTTAGATGCAATAGAGCAAGTATTCCCCAATTTGTTGGACTGAATTAAACAAAAATTGTGAGTATTATTTAACCATTTCAGGCCCAAAGCATTTTGAGTCATGAAGTACAAAGAAAGTATAGCAGTTTTCAGCACTTGCTAGTTACTGACTATAATTTTTTTATTTGGTGAGCTAATAAAGTTAATAACTGAATGTTTTACTGCATATAATAATATATATATATATATATATATATATATTGTGACATTTCCAGGGGATATAGCTCTAGGATCGCTGTCTGGGTAGACAGAATGGCACGAAAACAGTTCATTCAGACAGCAGTTCTGGTGTAAAACTGGCCGCAACCAGCTTTATTAAAGTCCACAGCAAACAAATAAAAATAAAGCATAAATAGAAAACCTAGGCTTGTCTAGCCACTAATTACACATAGATCGATTTCCCTGTCTCTCCGGGTCCAGACTCTACCAGTCTGTGCCCAAAACAACACATATGATATATGTTACCAGTATGGAGTTTCACAGATACTCCTCCTTGTGTCTGAAGGCCCCTTCAGCGTCCAGACTTGAGAGAGATCCACTCCTATTCAGCCGCTATTCGCACGGATTCTCACTGAGACTACTCCTGTGGCCGGGGTACTTCCTGCACCCAGACTGAGATAGCTCAAACTCCTGGAGACGCTTCTTGTGCCGGGACACCTTCCTGTGTCCAGACTGAGCGTGCTCCCACTCCTGGAGACTGCTTCTTGTGCCGGGACACCTTCCTGTGTCCAGACTAAGCCAGCTCCCACTCCTGGAGACTGCTTCTTGTGCCGGGACACCTCCTGTGTCCAGACTAAGCCAGCTCCAACTCCTGGAGACTGCTTCTTGTGCCGGGACACCTCCTGTGTCCAGACTAAGCCAGCTCTCAGACTGTGTTTGCAGACACCTACTTCTGGTCTCCTAATTAACAGCTGAATGGTTTCAGGCCTGAGCTGCAAGTGTGTGTTGAATGTGAGGTGTAGTGACCTTTCTCTACCACTAGGTTTACAAAGCCACACATTTCCCTTATACCATACAGCACAGTACCTAGGTGAAATGTACACCCCATTCAACACATATTCCTTCACTGTCTCACATATCCCCTCCCTCTTCTCCAGACCGGAGGGCTGGTCATCCAGACCGGAGGGCTGGTCAACAATCCAACAAAGACAGTGAACTCTGGACCAGTCATGGCCCTCATCAGCTTCATCCTCACCACTGTCATTGCCAACATCAACTTTCTCTTCATCTGAAGCATCCGCACTACCCTGTACCCTCCCAGGCCTATACTCTCTGCGGGCCTCGGGTATCCTGCACGGTTTCATCTTGACCTTAGGGCCGGGCTCAGTTTCGATATAGTGCCTGGCCAGAGAAGTACGACCCGGCACATCAGAACACTTCTGCTGACTCTTCCACAGAAATTCACGTGCCTCCTGTGCTACCATGCCTTCCTCATTTGCACTGGTTGCTTTATGGTCATCAGATGATTCACTATCACTATCTGACCCTCTTCTCTCAGCCACATCTGGCTCACCGTCCGGGTTATACAATTCATTTTCATTCACATCCTGCTCACTGTCAGGGTTATACATTTCATTTCCATTCACATCTTGATCTGGAACCTTAGTTAACATGTCATTCACAACATTAACTTCACCATCTGGTCCCTCAAGTATGTGACTATGTGACAACCCCAGCACTATACTTCTATATAGTTCAGGTACTAGGAGCTGGCTCACGACCTCTCCCTGGACTTCAGTGTTTATGGCAACATGAAGAAACCTCTCCTCAGAGCCAGGCTCTTGGGAAACCTCATTTAGAACATTTATATTTTCGTGGGCCGTTTTAAGAGAGGGTTCTCGCCACTGCTCACTCTCAAAACCGTCACAGGACACAGGCAAGTCCGGGACACTCGGTTCCCGAGAACCACCATCCTCGTCTCCCAACATTACCTGCAAAGGAATTTCATCACTATCACAGTCATCATTATTATCAATATCATTATCATGATTATGATCAGTATCATCATCACTATCATGATCATCATCATTATCATTATCAGCATCAGCATCATTATCATGGTCATCATCATTATCATGATCATCATCATCATCATCATCATCATTATCATCATCATCATTATCATGGTCATCATCATTATCATGATCATCATCATCATCACATAAGTTTAACGGCCCACTAGCATTGTGTTCCGCCCCTCGGGACTGCGCACCCTCAATAGGAGCTTCATCACACTGTCCCTCAGAAACATTTTTCCCCCAGAGATCCTTAGATCGGGGAAAGTCATTACCCAATATAACGGGTTGCACCAGGTTCTTCACTACCTCCACTTCATATGAAACCTCCCCGAGTTTGGGGACCAAGTCCATGGCAGTCTCTGGGTAGACTTTGGTGTCTCCACGGATGTACACCACACTCAGGTGCTTATCAGGGATGAAGTCCCTATCAATCAGGCTGTCACATACGGAAGTCACTGGACTCTCTGAGTCCAAGAGGGCCTGTGCTGGGCAGTCATTTACAACCACCGGGGACACCTGTGGTCCAGTCTCTTCGGCTGAGGTGGACACACACACAGGTTCTGCGCAGGGAGAGAGGGATCCGCCAACATCACGACACATAGGCTCCCCCTCTATTGGACAGCCGGCTGCAATTTCACGACATCTCCAACACTGTCCACCACAATCACCCTCCCATATGTCCCCTCGGGCCTGAACCCGCTTATCAGCATACCCCATGTCCCCAACAGCTGGAACGCTCTTACCGGGAGAGTTCGGCGTCCGGGAACTCTGAAGTGACGACCTCTCAGACGGCTGTACCTCAGGAGGACATGCTCGGGTGTAGCGGTTCACTATCACCTTTTCAACTCCATAATCAGGCCTGCTGACTGCAGACTCCCAACTGTATCTCCAGTCATGAACTCCCCTGGCACGGGCTGTCACTGTAACACCCAGCCGGGTACGAATCTCCGCTTTCAGCTTGGCATAGTCTTGGCTGTCCTGCTTGCTTAGGTCAGCATAGGCCACCTGGGGCACTCCAATCAGATAGGGTGCGACCATCATGGCCCATTCAGATAGGGGCAGATTCTCCTTCTCTGCCAGTCCCTCAAACTTAGTAAGATATTCCTCCACATCATCACGAGGTGTCATCTTTTTCAGGGACCGTCTTACCGCCTTCTTTACAGCGGACAAGGCAGGTGCCTTCACAACATTACTCTGGGATGAGGTGCTGAGAGCTGCAATCTGCTCCAACACCCGGTTATTCTTCTGCTGCTGCTGCAGGATTTGCTGCTGGTGCTGCTGCATGCACTGCTGGTGCTGCAGGCGCTGCTGCTCCATGCTCCGCTGGGCCTGCTGCATGCACTGCTGGTGCTGCAGGCGCTGCTGCTCCATGGTCCGCTGGGCCTGGACCAGGTACTCAACGAGCACCTCCATACTGCCGGACTTATCTGTCTCAACCACGGCAGTCTTATGTTGCACAATAACTTGCGCCATTTGTTCAAACAGCGCCTCCAAGCTGTCATCCATGCTGTCAGACTTCTCTGTCTCAACAACGGCAGTCTTCACTCAAGACATACACACTCCACAAAAAATTCAGCTCTGCTGTGCAGACACTTTTTTTTTTTCTTTGCAAAGTCTATTAGGGCTCCTGTCTCTTTAAGACTGCTCCAAACAGACGTTTCTGCTGACACACTTTTTTTTTTTTTTTTCTCTGCTGCTATTTCAACAGACTTCACCTTTATAGCTGTCTCTAAGCCACTGTGCTGCATGCACACTCCAGCACTAACTGTATCAGCCACTGCGCTGCCCCAGCATTCTCCACCAATTGTGACATTTCCAGGGGATATAGCTCTAGGATCGCTGTCTGGGTAGACAGAATGGCACGAAAACAGTTCATTCAGACAGCAGTTCTGGTGTAAAACTGGCCGCAACCAGCTTTATTAAAGTCCACAGCAAACAGATAAAAATAAAGCATAAACAGAAAACCTAGGCTTGTCTAGCCACTAATTACACATAGATCGATTTCCCTGTCTCTCCGGGTCCAGACTCTACCAGTCTGTGCCCAAAACAACACATATGATATATGTTACCAGTATGGAGTTTCACAGATACTCCTCCTTGTGTCTGAAGGCCCCTTCAGCGTCCAGACTTGAGAGAGATCCACTCCTATTCAGCCGCTATTCGCACGGATTCTCACTGAGACTACTCCTGTGGCCGGGGTACTTCCTGCACCCAGACTGAGATAGCTCAAACTCCTGGAGACGCTTCTTGTGCCGGGACACCTTCCTGTGTCCAGACTGAGCGTGCTCCCACTCCTGGAGACTGCTTCTTGTGCCGGGACACCTTCCTGTGTCCAGACTAAGCCAGCTCCCCCTCCTGGAGACTGCTTCTTGTGCCGGGACACCTCCTGTGTCCAGACTAAGCCAGCTCCAACTCCTGGAGACTGCTTCTTGTGCCGGGACACCTCCTGTGTCCAGACTAAGCCAGCTCTCAGACTGTGTTTGCAGACACCTACTTCTGGTCTCCTAATTAACAGCTGAATTGTTTCAGGCCTGAGCTGCAAGTGTGTGTTGAATGTGAGGTGTAGTGACCTTTCTCTACCACTAGGTTTACAAAGCCACACATTTACCTTATACCATACAGCACAGTACCTAGGTGAAATGTACACCCCATTCAACACATATTCCTTCACTGTCTCACAATATATATATACATATATATATATATATATACAGTATAGACCAAAAGTTTGGACACACCTTCTCATTGAAAGATTTTTCTGTGTTTTCATGGCTATGAAAATTGTACATTCACACTGAAGGCATCAAAACTATGAATTAACACATGTGGAATTATATACTTAACAAAAAAGTGTGAAACAACTGAAAATATGTCTTATATTCTAGGTTCTTCAAAGTAGCCACCATGAACCAGCATGGCTATCACAGCATCTTGCAGCGGCATGCTATTCCATCTGGTTTGCGTTTAGTTGGACCATCATTTATTTTTCTACAGGACAATGACCCCAAACACATCTCCAGGCTATGTAAGGCCTATTTGACCAAAAAGGAGAGTTATGGGGTGCTACGCCAGATGACCTGACCTCCACAGTCACCAGACCTGAACCCAATCGAGATGGTTTGGGTGAGCTGGACAGCAGAGTGAAGGCAAAAGGGCCAACAAGTGCTAAGCATCTCTGGGAACTCCTTCAAGACTGTTGGAAGACCATTTCCGGTGACTACCTCTTGAAGCTCATCAAGAGAATGCCAAGAGTGTGCAAAGCAGTCATCAAAGCAAAAGGTGGCTACTTTGAAGAACCTATAATATAAGACATATTTTCAGTTGTTTCACACTTTTTTGTTGTCTATAATTCCACATGTGTTAATTCATAGTTTTGATGCCTTCAGTGTGAATGTGAAATACAGAAAAATCTTTGAATGGGAAGGTGTGTCCAATATTTTTGTCTGTGCTGTACATATATATAATGTTTCTCCCACGAGGAAAACATACATTATATTTTTTCCCACAATAGCCCTTTCTTTGGGAATTTTGTCTGGTATGGTCGCTATGTGGATGATATTCTCAATGTGTGGTCCCCCTGCATGGCGACCATACCAGACTTCAATCACAATGACATATACTTACGTTTCACTTTTAACGGTCCTGGTAATAACATAGAATTTCTGGATATTGCTCTCGTTGGTGTTGTAACATCTAAGAAAGGGACATGCTCTTTGTTTCAAAAACCAGTCAGTGGCGATACTGCATTATATGCAGACAGCTGCCATCCTTTTCACACTACTGCAGCCATTCCTTATAGTGAATTTGTTAGTGCAAAGAGATTATGCTCCCATAATAACACATACCTAAGAGAATCATAAAAACCAGACTGAAAAAAGAGGATACACTAATAAAATCATTGATATGGCCTGTAATAAGACTTTTGGGCTAGAAAAAAATAAAATGTTTTCCACTTTTTCCAAAAATTATAAAATGAGAAATAAATTTACCAATGACACTAATCAAGTCACTTTTAGTACTCCATTCAGCTCTCAATTTAATACAATTAAAAACATCATAATGAAATATGTCCCTGTTCTAACCAAGATAAGTTACATGATATCTTAAACAAAGGCTAAGATGTGTTGCTAGGAGAGGTAAATCAATTGACAATTTACTTTCACCAAGCTTATATGAAAAACCTACCATATCTGAAGGCAATTGTCTATGCTGTGAAGATACGAGATGTGCAGCATCTGAAACAACGAATACTGGAAGCAGGAGCTAGCATTTCTTCTTCGGTGTTGCTATCAGTGTGTCAAGAGTGGGAGAAGAGGGTTGCATTGACAATCCAACACAATGGGCAGCACTTTGAACA
Organism: Oophaga sylvatica; assembly: GCA_033576555.1. NCBI lineage: Eukaryota > Metazoa > Chordata > Amphibia > Anura > Dendrobatidae > Oophaga > Oophaga sylvatica. The sequence goes on from JARQOD010000002.1 coordinate 235,628,563, forward strand.
CATTTTATAAGTGGTCATAAACTTGTAAATAACTCATGAAAGAATAAAGTTACGTTAAAACCAAGCACACCATTGTTTTTCTTGTGAAATTCTCAATAAGTTTGATGTGCCACATGACCCTCTTCCCATTGGAAAAAATAAAGTTGGATCCAAAATGGCCGACTTCAAAATGGCCACCATGGTCATCACCCATCTTGAAAAGTTTTCCCTCTCCCATATACTAATGTGCCACAAATAGGAAGTTGATATCACCAACTATTCCCATTTTATTTAGGTGTATCCATATAAATGGCCCACCTTGTATGTTTATTTATTAAAATTATTTCATATAAATATAATCATATTATGATTTCCTTTATTATTGCTGTATTATTCCCTTATAGCATTTGATATTATTTGCTATACCGTATATATTTTCAGTTTATACACATATAGCTTTCCGGTGTCAAATGCTTTGCATAATTGGTAACTTGCTGCACGTGTGTGTTTTTTCCTTTAAAAGCTTTGTTCCACTTTTTAACCTATATACTCTATGATTAAGGGTACACTCAGTGCCAAAAACCTCGTCAGAGTATTTTATTATCAACAAGTGTAAATTTTACTCTTCCTTTTTGATATTAAATAAAGTTTGAAGATTTTTAATCAGAGGTGCCTTCCTATTTTGTACATTTTGGTGGATTTCTCTGTGGGTCAGCAGCTTTGGATATGGCACTCTGCAAGAAGAAAACATGCATGTAATGATTTAGTACGGTGAGATCACTCCCTTTTTTCTTACTAAAAAATAAAAAAAATTGTATTAATTTTACCACTCACCTCTCTGGCCCCTTATCCTAGAATGTATCTTCTGATCGCCTTCTCTAGCTTTTAAACCCTAAATGCTTTTTATTTTGACAACTAGTAGAAAAACAAAAGACTGGCATTGTAAAAACTATATCAATTGCACCAATATTTTTTAATTAGATTATTTTGTAGTGTTAAGAAAACATATTTTATATTATTTATTAATTAATTAATGTATTTAGTATATCCAATGTAAAGGATATGGTCACAGTGTTAATAAAAACTTTTCTATGTTTGACTTTTAAAGCCATTTTTTTACTTGGCTGCAGAATAAGTTAACTTAGAATCTGCAAGTCAATTTGATCTGAAGAGAGAGTTAATATCAATTTTAGATTTATTTTTCTGAGTTTCCTATAACTGATTTGAAATTTTATTTGGTCGCTTTTCATAAATCAGCATAGATGAGCTGAGAAAAAGATAGATAAATAAATAGATAAATAAATACAGAGATTGCTCTGCTGTAAGAATGAGCTCAATGATGGATTCAGTGGAATTTTTTTTAAATTAAATCCAGTTGTAAAAAATATTTTTTATATAGATAAACTGCTCAGTCTGCTGCAGACCAACTTTCAGTTACATTTCCTGAAATTCCCTATGAATTCGAACATGCCAGTGCCATTTCATTCACATGAGGCATGGCTGTGCAGGCTTCCACATAATGGTTCGCAGCTCTTACATAACATCTTCTAGAGCAGCCAATAAAAGGGGACTATCATAGCAGCTAAAATATGAGGGCCAGCCAAGCAGCAACAATTTAGGATTTTGCAACGTAGAGATAGGAATTCAGAGCGCACAGCTCATTTCACTTATCGATAGAAAAAGGTCTAAATTCGACACTCCTAAAGCATATTGAAAATGGTACTGGTTAGATTAGTCTGTGAATAATAATCCAAAGAATGAAGTGATAGGAAGGTTCTGTACCTGCATAGACAATGTTACTGTGAATTAATTGATCTGTGATTTATACTCAACTGTCTACCTTACAGTGAGCATGTTATAAAAGAAAAAAATGTGGACACTTTTTTCAAAGTAATTAATTTAGAATTAGACTGAAGTCATCTGGACCGAAATTCACTTTGGGTCTAGATGAGCTTTAATTAATTCTATGTGGCACACACTCAATCATGGAACTTAGCCAATCATGATTATTCTATATTATGAATATATACGTATACATGTATATACATGTTTCTAGCTAGGTGCTGGGGAGTCAATGGTACCTGGAGTGCTGCCAAAGGGAAATGATGAAATACAAATCATTAACATAATATACTCTGATACATTTTGCTGTAATATTATATCCAATCATTAACATGTCATCTGAATACAGCTGCATATTACAGTGGTTTGATTTTGGGACATGTTCCTAGATACAGGTGCATCTCACAAAATTAGAATATCATCAGTAAGTTAATTTATTTCAGTTCTTCAATACAAAAAGTGAAACTCATATATTATATAGAGTCATTACAGAGTGATCTATTTCAAGTATTTATTTCTGTTAACCCCTTAACGACCAAGCCATTTTGTAGGTTAAAGAACAGGCCAATTCTGATCCACTGTCAGTTTATGTGCTTATAACTCTGGAACACTTCAACGGATCTTCGCGATTCTGAGACTGTTTTCTCGTGACATATTGTACTTCATGATAGTGGTAAAATGTCTTCAATATAACTTGCGTTTATGAAAAAAATGGAAATATGGCAAAAATTTTGAAAATTTTGCAATTTTCAAACTTTTAATTTTTATGCCATTAAATCAGAGAGATATGTCACTAAAAATAGTTAATAAATAACATTTCCTACATCTCTACTTTACATCAGCACAATTTTGGAACCAAAATTTTTTTTTTGTTAGGAAGTTATAAGTGTTAAAAGTTGACCAGCAATTTCTCATTTTTCCAACAAAATTTACAAAACCATTTTTTTTAGGGACCACCTAACATTTGAAGTGAATTTGAGGGGTCAATATGACAGAAAATACCCAAAAGTGACACCATTCTAAAAACTGCACCCCTCAAGGTGTTCAAAGCCACATTCCAGAAGTTTATTAACCCTTTAGGTATTTCACAAGAATTGAAGCAATGTGGAAGGAAAAAATGAACATTTAACTTTTTTTCCCAAAATTTTTCTTTCGACACAATTTTTAAAATTTTGTCAAGGGTATCGGTAGAAAATGAACCACAATATTTGTTGTACAATTTCTCCTGAGTACACCGATACCCCATGTGTGAAGGAAAACCAATCTTTAGGCGCACGGCAGTGCTCAGAAGGGAAGGAGCATCATTTGAGATTTTGAATGTCAAATTGGCGGACACCATGTCGCGCTTGGAGAGTCCTTGATGTACCTAAACAGTGGAAACCCCCATAAGTGACCCCATTTTGGAAACTAGACCCCCCTAGGAACTTATCTAGATCTGCGGTGAGCACTTTGAACCCCCAAGGGCTTCACTGAAGGTTATAACGTAGAGCTGTAAAATTTAAAAATCATATTTTTTCCACAAAAATGATCTTTTCACCCCCAATTTTTATTTTTCAAAGGATAAAAGGATCCCAAAAGTTATTGTGCAATTTGTCCTGAGTACGCTGATACCCCATATGTGGGGGTAAACCACTATATTGTGCGCATGGCAGAGCTCGGAAGGGAAGCAGCGCCATTTGACTTTTTTGGCTGGAATTGAGATTGGACGCCATGTCGCATTTGGAGAGTCCCTGATGTGCTTAAACAGTGGAAACCCCCACAAGTGACCCCATTTTGGAAACTAGACCCCCAAGGAACTTATATAAATGTGTTGTGAGAGCTTTGAACCCCCAAGGGCTTCATAGAAGGTTATAACGTAGAGCAGTAAAATTAAAAAATCATATTTTTTCCACAAAAATTATCTTTGCATCTCAATTTTTATTTTCCAAAGGATGAAAGGACCCAAAAGTTATTGTGCAATTTGTCCTGAGTACGCTGATACCCCATATGTGGGGGTAAACCACTAATTGGGTGCATGGCAGAGCTCGGAAGGGAAGCAGCGCCATTTGACTTTTTTGGCTGGAATTGAGATTGGACGCCATGTCGCATTTGGAGAGCCCTGTGTGCCTAAACAGTGGAAACCCCCCACAAGTGACCCCATTTTGGAAACTAGACCCCCCAAGGAACTTATCTAGATGTGTGGTGAGAGCTTTTAACCCCCAAGCGCTTCACAGAAGGTTATAACGTAGAGCCGTAAATTAAAAAAATCATATTTTTTCCACAAAAATGATCTTTTCATCCCAATTTTTATTTTTCAAAGGATAAAAGGACCCCAAAATTTATTGTGCAATTAGTCCTGAGTACGCTGATACCCCATATGTGGGGGGAAACCACTATTTTGACGCATGGCAGAGCTCGAAAGGGAAGTAGCGCCTTTTTCAAATGCAGACTTTGATGGAATGGTCTGTGGGTGTCATGTCACGTTTGGATAGCCCCTGATGTGCCTAAACAGTAGAAATCCCCCACAAGTGACTCCATTTTGGAAACTAGACCCCCAAGGAACTTTTCTAGATGTGTGGTGAGCACTTTGAACCCCAAGTGCTTCACAGTAGTTTATAACGTAGAGCCGTGAAAATAAAAAAATCATATTTTTTTCCACAAAAATAATCTTTTTGCCCCAAATTTTTATTTTTATAATGGTAACAGGAGAAATAGGACCCCAAAAGCTATTGTGCAATTTGTCCTGAGTACGCTGATATCCCATATGTGGGGGGGAACCACTATTTTGACGCATGGCAGAGCTCGAAAGGGAAGTAGCGCCTTTTTCAAATGCAGACTTTGATGGAATGGTCTGTGGGTGTCATGTCACGTTTGGATAGCCCCTGATGTGCCTAAACAGTAGAAACCCCCCACAAGTGACTCCATTTTGGAAACTAGACCCCCAAGGAACTTTTCTAGATGTGTGGTGAGCACTTTGAACCCCCAAGTGCTTCACAGAAGTTTATAACGTAGAGCTGTGAAAATAAAAAAATCATATTTTTTTCCACAAAAATAAACTTTTTGCCCCAAATTTTTATTTTTATAATGGTAACAGGAGAAATAGGACCCCAAAAGCTATTGTGCAATTTGTCCTGAGTACGCTGATATCCCATATGTGGGGAGGAACCACTATTTGTGCGCATGGCAGAGCTCAGAAGGGAAGCAGCGCCATTTGACTTTTTTGGCTGGAATTGAGATTGGACGCCATGTCGCATTTGGAGAGTCCCTGATGTGCTTAAACAGTGGAAACCCCCCACAAGTGACCCCATTTTGGAAACTAGACCCCCAAGGAACTTATATAAATGTGTTGTGAGAGCTTTGAACCCCAAGGGCTTCATAGAAGGTTATAACGTAGAGCAGTAAAATTAAAAAATCATATTTTTTCCACAAAAATTATCTTTGCATCTCAATTTTTATTTTCCAAAGGATGAAAGGACCCCAAAAGTTATTGTGCAATTTGTCCTGAGTACGCTGATACCCCATATGTGGGGGTAAACCACTAATTGGGTGCATGGCAGAGCTCGGAAGGGAAGCAGCGCCATTTGACTTTTTTGGCTGGAATTGAGATTGGACGCCATGTCGCATTTGGAGAGCCCTGTGTGCCTAAACAGTGGAAACCCCCCACAAGTGACCCCATTTTGGAAACTAGACCCCCCAAGGAACTTATCTAGATGTGTGGTGAGAGCTTTGAACCCCCAAGGGCTTCACAGAAGGTTATAACATAGAGCTGTAAAATTAAAAAATCATATCTTTTCCACAAAAATGATCTTTCCACCCCCAATTTTAATTTTCCAAAGGGAAACAGGACCCCAAAAGTTATTGTGCAATTTGTCCTGAGTACGCTGATACTCCATATGTGGAGGTAAACCACTATTTTGACACATGGCAGAGCTCGGAAGGGAAGTAGCGCCTTTTTCAAATGCAGACTTTGATGGAATGGTCTGCGGGTGTCATGTCACGTTTGGAGAGCCCCTGATGTGCCTAAACAGTAGAAATCCCCCACAAGTGACTCCATTTTGGAAACTAGACCCCCCAAGGAACTTATCTAGATATGTGGTCAGCACTTTGAACCCCCAAGGGCTTCACAGAAGTTTATAACGTAGAGCCGTGAAAATAAAAAAATCATATTTTTTTTCCACAAAAATGACCTTTTTGCCCCCAAATTTTTATTTTTATAAGGGTAACAGGAGAAATTGGACCCAAAAGTTGATGTGCAATTTGTCCTGAGTACACTGATATCCCATATGTGAGGGGGAACCACTGTGATTGCCTTACTGCGATCTTTGGGAGGCAGAATGAACATATCCACAAAAGGTGAAGAATTGTTTTTCTTTTTCACGCCGTTCCTCGTGCGGTATTAGTGATTAGGCAACTTTATTCCTCGGATCAGTGCGATTACAGCGATACCAGATTTATACCCTTTTTTCATGGTTAGCTTCTGTCACACTCTAAAAGACGCCTTTTTTTGGAAAAAATTTTTGTAAGAAATTTTTGCATCGCCGTATCTTGAGAGCTATAATTTTTCCATATTTCGTCCGACATAGTTATCTGTGGGCTTATTTTTTGCGGGACAAAGCTGATGTTTTTATTGGTACCATGTTCAGGCACATAACTTTTTTTGATTGCTTCCTATTCTGATTTTTGTGGAAGCAGAATGAACAAAAACCAGCAATTCAGGAATTGTTTTTTTTTTCCTCCGTTCCGCGTGTGATAAAATTGATAAAGCAGCTTTATTCTTCAGGTCACTACGAATACAGTGATACCTCATTTATATATTTTTTATGTTTTGGCGTTTTTTACACAATAAAAAATTTTATAGAAAAAATAATTATTTTTGCATCAGTTTATTCCGCGAGCTATAACTTTTTTATTTTTTCGCTGATGATGCTGTATAGCAGCTTGTTTTTTGCGGACAAGATGACGTTTTCAGCGGTACAAAGATTATTTATATCCGACTTTTTGATCGCGTGTTATTGCATTTTTTCCAAGCGGTATGATGATACCGCTTGGAAAAAGTATAATTTACTACTTTTTTGTGTTTTTTTTACGGCTTTCATAGAAGGGTTTAACTAGGGTTACACTTTTTATAGATGGGATTTTTATGGATGCGGCGATACCAAAACTGTGTATTTTTTTGTTTTTTGTTTTTTTATTACCTAAAAATGTGTATTTTTTAGGGGAATTTTTTAAAATTATTTTTTAATATTTTTTTACAATTTTTTTAAAAAATGCTTTTTTTTTAACTTGTCCCTTTATGGGACTTTCATTTTTTTACTTTTTATTGCAGTTAGAATGCATTGCAATGTTCCAGCAATGCATTGTACCTATAGTGAAAGCTGCTGTGACCATGATCACAGCAGCTTTCCGTAGCTAGATGACCCGAGGGTTGTCATGTCAATCCCCGGGTCATCAAGGCAGAGATCGGGCCCTGCAAATACATTGCTCCCAACCCTTTGCCTCCCCCCTGAGCGCTGCGATCGCGCTCGATCGCAGTAGTTAGGGGGTTAACAGCCAGGGGCGGCGGGGGCGCTTCTCCTGGCTGTCAGTGCAGGAAGCTCGGCCACTGCAGCGCTGAGCTCCTGCACAGATCGGGCAGAAGAGGCTGATATTTCAGCCTCTTTTGCCTGATCGCTGCTGTGTTTGGTCAGTCAGATTGACTGACCAATCACAGCGCAGTAGGTGCGAGGACCGACGGCAAAGGTCCCTGCACCGCTTGCCATGCCTGTCAGCTGTCTGTGACAGCTGTCAGCACTGAACTACCACTGCGTGTTTACACGCAGTGGTAGTTCAAAGGCATGACGTGCACAGTCCGTCAAGGTGCCAAAACTGACACCATGCCATGACGGACTGTGCACGTCATTGGACATTAAGGGGTTAATGTTGATGTTTATGGCTTACAGCCAATGAAAACCCAAAAGTCATTATCCCAGTAAATTAGAATAATTTATAACACCAGTTTGAAAAATGATTTTAAAATCTGAAATGTTGGCCTACTGAAATGTATGTTCAGTAAATGCACTCAATACTTGGTCGGGGCTTCTTTTGCATCAATTACTGCATCAATGCGGCATTTCATGGAGGCGATCAGGCTGTGGCACAGCTGAGGTATTATGGATGACCAGGTTGCATTGATAGCAGCCTTCAGTTCATCTGCATTGTTGGGTCTGGTCGCTCTCTTCTTCCTATTGACAATACCTCATAGATTTTCTATGTGGTTAAGGTCAGGCGAGTTTGCTGGCCAATCAATCACAGTGATACCGTTGTTTTTAAACCAGGAATTGGTACTTTTGGCAGTGTGGACAGGTGCCAAGTCCTGCTGGAGAATTAAATTTCCATCTCCAAATAGCTTGGTGGCAGATGGAAGCATAAAGTGCTCTAGAATTTCCTGGTAGACTGTTGTGCTAACTTTTGATAAAACACAGTGGACCTATACCAGCAGATGACATGGCTCCCGAAACCATAATTGACTGTGGATACTTCACAGCCCCTCTGGCTTTCGATCAGAGACCTGTGGTATGACACGGGGTCCCGATCGCTGCCATGGAGACCTGATGTCGTCATGATGACATCCAGGTCTCCAGAGAAGAGAGACTTCCTGACATGCCCAGTGCATGTCAGGAAGACTCTCAGGTTAGTGCAATAGAAGCTGCAGTGCTGACAGCTTCTACTGTATAGCATGCAGATATGCATGCTATAGAAGTGATCAGCCTGCAGAAAATGAGTGTCCCATAGTGGGACAAAGTGTAAAACTAAGAATTAAATTAAAAAAAAAATAAATAATTGTAAAATATTTTAAAAATAATAACAAAAATTATATTTATTCTATCATTAAATCAATATTTGAATAAAAAATCTAAACAATAAAAGTAAATATATTTGCTATCGCAGCGTCCGTAATGACCCGTCCTATAAAACTATCCCACTAGTTAACCCCTTTAGTGAACACCATTGAAAAAAAAACAAGGCAAAAAGACAATGCTTTATCATCATACCGCCAAACAAAAAGTGTAATAACATGCGATCAAAAAAAGGAAATAAATAAGCATGGTACAGCTGAAAACATCATCTTGTCCCTCAAAAAACAAGCCACCATATAGATCCATCACCGGAAACATAAAAAAGTTATAGTGCTCAGAATAAAGTGATGCAAATATAATTATTGTTTATCTAAAATAGTTTTTATTGTATAAAAGCGCTAAAACATAAAAAATGACATAAATGAGGTATTGCTGTCATCGTACTGACCCAAAGAATAAAACTGCTTTATCAATTTTATCACACTCGGAACGGTATAAACGTCCCCCCCCAAAGAAATTCATGAATTGCTGGTTTTTGTTCATTCTGCCTTGCAAAAATCGGATTAAAAATCAATCAAAAAATGTCATGTGCCTGAAAATGGTACCAATAAAAACGGTAACTCGTCCCGCAAAAAACGAGACCTCATATGACTCTGTGGGCCAAAATATGGAAAAATTATAGTTCTCAAAATGTACAGTAGTGAAGCAAAAAACATTTTTTTGCAATAAAAAGCGTCTTTTAGTGTGTGACAGCTGCCAAACATAAAAATCCGCTATTAATAGTAAATCAAACCCCCCTTTACCACCGCCTTAGTTAGGGAAAAATAATAAAGTAAGAAAAAATATTTATTTCCATTTTCCCATTAAGGTTAGGGCTAGGGTTAGGGTTACGGTTAGGGCAAGGGTTAAGGTTGGGGCTAAAGTTAGGGTTAGGGTTAGGGCTAAAGTTAAGGTTAGGGTTGGGGCTAAAGTTAGGATTATTGTTAGTGTTGGGATTAGGGTTAGAGTTGGGATTAGGCTTAGGGATGTGTTGGGGTTAGGGTTGGAGTTAGAATTGGGGAGTTTCCACTGCTTAGGCACATCAAGGGCTCTCCAAATGCGACATGGCTTCTGATCTCAATTCCAGCCAATTCTGCGTTGAAAAAGTCAAACAGTGCTCCTTCCCTTCCGAGCTCTGCTGTGCGCTCAGTGGTTTACCCCCACATATGGGTTATCGGCATACTCAGGATATCATGTATATCCTTCATGAAAGGAATGAATCAAAATCAGGAGTACTTTGCTTTATATAATCCCAAATAATACACTTTTCATTCTTTTATGTTGAATGCATCTGTATCAGTTCTAAGAAACCAGTAAACAAGAAATAAATGCTTCTAGGATAGTAACTCACACAGACTGAACAATGCAAACAAGGATATGTTTCTTCCAAAAGAATTGTCTGTTAGCCCTTGTAGACCTATAAGTGCATGAAATGATTGTACAAGCTGCTAACATGACAGACAAAGCCCATTGTTAGATGTGTCATTGAGCACCAAAGAGGTGAAAGTAGACTACTATACCTCTCCTTCTATTCTTCTTTCACTCCATGAAATTTCAGTAAATAAAAGTTTTCTTTACAATTTTAAAGAAGATTCTTTTGCAGGTTATTGCAATATTAGTTTTGCCAAAAAATTATAAAATTAAGAAAGGGCAATGTTTGAGTTTGGGGATCAAGCAAAATACAGTCATGGCCAAAAGTTTTGAGAATGACACAAATATTAATTTTTACAAAGTCTACTGCTTCACTTTTTCTAATGGCAATTTGCATATACTCCAGAGTGTTATAAAGAGTGATCAGCTTAACAGCAATTACTTGCAAAGTCAATATTTGGCTAGAAAATGAACTTTATCCCCCAAAACACATTTCAACATCATTGCAGCCCTGCCTTAAAAGGACCAGCTAACCTCTTTTCAGTGATTGCTCCATTAACACAGGTGTGGGTGTTGATGAGGACATGGCTGGAGATCAATCTGTCATGATTAAGTAAGAATGACACCACTGGACACTTTAAAAGGAGGCTGGTGCTTGGCATCATTGTTTCTCTTCTGTTAACCATGGTTATCTCTAAAGAAACACGTGCATGCAGTCATCATTGCAATGCACAAAAATGGCCTAACAGGGAAGAGTATCGCAGCTAGAAAGATTGCACCTCAGTCAACAATCTATCGCATCATCAAGAACTTCAAGGAGAGAGGTTCCATTGTTGCCAAAAAGGCTCCAGGACCAGCAAGAATGACCAGCAAGCTCCAGGACCGTCTCTTAAAAGTGTTTCAGCTGCGGGATCGGGCTACCAGCAGTGCAGAGCTTGCTCAGGAATGGCAGCAGGCAGGTGTGAGTGCATCTGCACGCACTGTGAGGCGGAGACTTTTGGAGCAAGGCCTGGTCTCAAGGAGGGCAGCAAAGAAGCCACTTCTCTCCAGAAAAAACATCATGGACAGACTGATATTCTGCAAAAGGTACAGGCAGTGGACTGCTGAGGACTGGGGTAAAGTTATTTTCTCTGATGAATCCCCTTTTCGATTGTTTGGGACAAACGCCTCATTCGGAGAAGACAAGGTGAGCGCTACCACCAGTCTTGTCTCATGCCAACTGTTAAGCATTCTGAAACATTCATGTGTGGGGTTGCTTCTCAGCCAAGGGAATCGGCTCTCTCATAGTCTTGCCTAAAAACACAGCCATGAATAAAGAATGGTACCAGAATGTCCTTCAAGAGCAACTTCTCCCAACCCTCCAAGAGCAGTTTGGCGATCAACAATGCCTTTTCCAGCATGATGGAGCACCTTGCCATAAAGCAAAGGTGATAACTAAATGGCTCAGGGAACAAAACATAGAGATTTTGGGTTCATGGCCTGGAAACTCCCCAGATCCTAATCTCATTGAGAACTTGTGGTTAATCATCAAGAGACGGGTGGACAAACAAAAACCTAAAAATTCTGACAAAATGAAAGCATTGATTGTGCAAGAATGGACTGCTGTCAGTCAGGATTTGATCCAGAAGTTGATTGAGAGCATGCCAGGGAGAATTGCAGAGGTCCTGAAGAAGAAGGGTCAACACTGCAAATATTGACTTGCTGCATTAACTCATTCTAACTGTCAATATAAGCTTTTGTTACTCATATGTTTGCAATTATTATATTTCTGTCTGTGATAAAAACATCTGTCAAACACACATAAAAACCAGAGGGCAGCAGATCATGTGAAAATATAATATTTGTGTCATTCTCAAAACTTTTGGCCATGACTGTACACACCAATAATTTACTTCAGCATGTATTTGTAGCTGACTCATTGATTTCACATATCTACATAGAAAACAATATATTACGGCAATGACAGATAGGCTAGGGTTAAATCTTAGCTCCACATTTCCTGATTATATTAACTTGGCTGTCTGAATATAACCAGTATATGTGTTCACCTTGGTCAGTCAACTGGGGGAAGCTGACCAGAGTGAATTATATTGAGGAGGGAGACAAACCAGAATCTCTCTCTGAGAAGAGACTGCACAGGATGTGTGCACCAAACTGCAAGAATTACAGTTTGCTATGGACAGTAGCTCTTGTTTTTGACCAAATTGGGACTAAGTAGCCAGTGTCTAATTTGTTTAGTTAGTGCTTGGACAAGACCAAGGATTTTGTGATTATGGTTTTATTTTGGTGCTGTGCAACCAGTGGAAATAAACATCACATTGTTTTGACCCAAGAATCCAGTGCCTGTGTGAATGCTCCATAAACCATACCTGAAAGCATGTATCCCTACAATATCAAGACAATGTTTAATCCTTTCTGGACATTTTTCAAAAATGTACATTTGCTTCAGATAAATCTGCATGAATCAGACTCAGGAGCTAAGCCTACACCATGCATGGCGAGTGTTGGCTATGTTGACAAACTGGCTCCTGCCTTAACCCATTAGTGACATAGCCAATTTGGTACTTAATGACCAAGCCAATTTTTACAATTCTGACCACTGTAACAACTCTGGAATGCTTCAACGTTTCACAATGATTCTGAGATTGTTTTTTTATCGTGACATATTGTTAGTGGTAAAATTTCTTCGATATAACTTGCGTTTATTTATGAAAATAATTTTTGTACCCTTAAATCAGAGAGAGGTGTGTTAGGCGTCGGGATTCTCCTGCTGTGAGAGATAAATCCCAAAAGCATTACCTGGTACTGTGATCTCCCATTCAAGTCCGGTCACTGCGGTTGCTGCTCAGCACAGATGTCAGTCCCAGCATCTTGCTCAGGCTCATGGTATACAGTCAGGGCCAGAAATATTTGGACAGTGACACAATTTTCGTGAGTTGGGCTCTGCATGCCACCACATTGGATTTGAAATGAAACCTCTACAACAGAATTCAAGTGCAGATTGTAACGTTTAATTTGAAGGGTTGAACAAAAATATGTGTTAGAAAATGTAGGAATTGTACACATTTCTTTACAAACACTCCACATTTTAGGATGGTCAAAAGTAATTGGACAAATAAACATAACCCAAACAAAATATTTTTATTTTCAATATTTTGTGGCGAATCCTTTGGAGGCAATCACTGCCTTAAGTCTGGAACCCATGGACATCACCAAACGCTGGGTTTCCTCCTTCTTAATGCTTTGCCAGGCCTTTACAGCCGCAGCCTTCACGTCTTGCTTGTTTGTGGGTCTTTCCCTCTTAAGTCTGGATTTGAGCAAGTGAAATAAATGCTCAATTGGGTTAAGATCTGGTGATTGACTTGGCCATTGAAGAATGTTCCACTTTTTTGCACTCATGAACTCCTGTGTAGCTTTGGCTGTATGCTTGGGGTCATTATCCATCTGTACTATGAAGCGCCGTCCAATCAAGTTTGCAGCATTTGGCTGAATCTGGGCTGAAAGTATATCCCGGTACACTTCAGAATTCATCCGGCTACTCTTGTCTGCTGTTATGTCATCAATAAACACAAGTGACCCAGTGCCATTGAAAGCCATGCATGCCCATGCCATCACGTTGCCTCCACCATGTTTTACAGAGGATGTGGTGTGCCTTGGATCATGTGCCGTTCCCTTTCTTCTCCAAACTTTTGGCTTCCCATCATTCTGGTACAGGTTGATCTTTGTCTCATCTGTCCATAGAATACTTTTCCAGAACTGAGCTGGCTTCTGGAGGTATTTTTCAGCAAATTTAACTCTGGCCTGTCTATTTTTGGAATTGATGAATGGTTTGCATCTAGATGTGAACCCTTTGTATTTACTTTCATGGAGTCTTCTCTTTACTGTTGACTTAGAGACAGATACACCTACTTCACTGAGAGTGTTCTGGACTTCAGTTGATGTTGTGAACGGGTTCTTCTTCACCAAAGAAAGTATGCGCGATCATCCACCACTGTTGTCTTCCGTGGGCTCCCAGGTCTTTTTGGATTGATGAGTTCACCAGTGCTTTCTTTCTTTCTCAGGATGTACCAAATTGTAGATTTTGCCACTTCTAATGTTGTAGCAATTTCTTGGATGGGTTTTTTTCTGTTCTTGCAGCTTAAGGATGGCTTGTTTCACCTGCATGGAGAGCTCCTGTGACCGCATGTTTCCTTCACAGCAAAACCTTCCAAATGCAAACACCACACGTCAAATCAACTCCGGCCCTTTCATCTGCTTAATTGAGAATGACATAACAAAGGGATTGCCCACACCTGTCCATGAAATAGCCTTGGAGTCATTTGTCCAATTACTTTTGGTCCCTTTAAAAACAGGGTGGCACATGTTAAGGAGCTGAAACTCCTAAACCCTTCATCCAATTTTAATGTGGATACCCTCAAATGAAAGCTGAAAGTCTGAACTTCAACTGCATCTGATTTGTTTTGTTTCAAATTCATTGTGGTAATGTCTAGAACCAAAATTAGATAAATGTTGTCTCTGTCCAAATATTTATGGACCTAACTGTATGTTTGGTTATTACTCGCTCTTCAGCCAAGTCTATGGTAATCAGGAATATGCAGGTGCAGCCTTGCACTCTGGAGTCTAAGTCCAGAGATCACTTTACTGAGCATGTCCCTGAAGTAGCATCTTCTTATTGGTGGTCGGACGTTAGCTGCTCTGGTGATGAGGCAGCTCCGGATTGGCCCACGGGCGATGTCTCAACTGACTGGACCTGAGTGTTTGGGGTGGAGTCTAGCGTATAAAAGGCTCTCAGTGGTGCATGTGGGTACACTAGTGTAATTTATGTTTTGGTGTGAGTGGGTGGTTACTCTACCACTCTGTCTGTACATTTCCTAGTGTCTGTCTATGCTCAAAGACTGTACACGTTGGCAGGCAGGTATCACACTTATGCTGTTTTCGTTCCCTTGGCTCAACGCCTGAGACTGTAGTCTGCTACATGCTTAATGTACCAATAAGGCAAAAGTTCAGTAGCATCAGGACAGGTGTAACTAGCCGCTTAGCTTAGCATCAGTTTCGTTCTTGTGTGCGGTTAGCACAGTTCAATTAGAGACCAAGCTCAACGCACGTGCTAACATCCCTGTGATGTTAACAGGGTATAGTACTTAGCATTCTTAGTGCAGTACCTCTCTGTGAAGTAACTGAGCTTGGTACTCTATGTTCCATTCACACTGTGTGGTGTTAACATAGTGTGCTTAAGGTAACGCTCACTGTTTTCTTCCATCATTATTTTCACTAGCAGCAGGTTCATTACTGTATGGTGGACCCCGTGTTAAGATTACACTTTATTTTATATTTGTTTAGTGCAATTTGCCAACCCTAACAGGTGTCACACAAATTAGTTAACAAATAACATTTCCCACATGTCAGCTTTACATCAGCACAATTTTGGAAACATCATTTTTTTCGTTAGGACATTATATAGGGTTAAAAGTTGACCAATGATTTCTCATTTTTACAACAAAATTTACAAAACCATTTTTTAGGGAACACCTCACATTTTAAGTGAGTTTGGGGGGGTCATTGTAACAGAAAATGCCCAAAAGTGACACCATTCGAAAAACTGCACTCCTCAAGGTGCGCAAAACCACATTCAAGAAGTTTACTAACCCTTCACTTACTTCACGAGAACTAAAGCAATGTGGAAGGAAAATGAACATTTTACTTTTTTTCACAAAAAGTATACTTTGGAACCATTTTTTTTTTATTTTCAGAAGGGTATCAGGAGAATATGGACCTCAAAATTTGTTGTGCAATTTCTCCTGAGTACGACAATACCACATATGTGGCGGAAAGCCACTGTTTGGGAGAACCGCAGGGCTCAGAGGGGGGAAGCACCGTTTGACTTTTTGAATGCAAAACTGTCTGGAATCAATGGTAGTGCCATGTCGCGTTTGAATACCCCCTGTTGTACCTAAACAGTGGAAACCCCCCAATTCTAAATCCAACCCTAACCCCAACACACCCCTAACACTAATCCCAACCAAAACCCTAACCACAACCCTAACCTCAACACACCTCTAACCTTAATCCCAACCCTAACCATAACCCTAACCACAAACCTAACCCTAATGCAGCCCAACCCTAACCATAATTCCAACCATAACCACAACCTTAACCCTAGCCAAACCCAAACTTTAGCTCAACTCTAATCCTAGCCCAACCCATGCCCAACTTTAATTTTAGCCCAACTTTAACTTTAGCCCAACCCTAACCCTAGCCCTAACCCTTGCCCAACTCTAACCCTAACTTTAGCCCAACCCTAAGTTTAGCCCAACCCTAACCCTAATGGAAAAATGGAAATAAATACATTTTTTATTTTGTTATTTTTACCTAACTAAGGGGGTGATAAAGGGGGTTTGATTTACTATTGTTTTATTTTGATCACTGTGGGGGGATGTAGGAGGGTCCAGGGACACCAGAGGTACCGAGGGGGAATCGTGCGACCCCATTTCTCTCTCCTCTAATGTGCGATCACATCAGAGAAGTGAGAAATCAAATGGGAAATTGTACTTTTCTTTTTTGCGGTCGCCGTTATTCCATTAATAAAAAACTTTTTCCATCTGTAAAAACTGACCCGAATCATGTTCCTGGAGAAATTCCGACGCTGAGGGGTCCTACACACTTTTTTCTCAGTGCCATTAAAATGTGGCACTGAGGTATAAGTACCCTTAACTGCCGCCGTTTAAAGGCCTATTGGTGGTCGTTAAGGGGTTAAATAGTAGTGTTTGGAGCAAAGTCCAATCATTGAAAGAAGAGAAGAAAAAAATGAAAGCTCAAAAATTAAAATTAGCCTGGTAAAGGGTTTAATGTCATATTAAGTGACCATTTATTTTTCAATAGTTACTATATTTCTTTTAGGGATAAGTGAATCAATTTGATGCTAATGGAAATTCAGTCAAATATTTTAATTTCGTTGAACACAGTAAACTTGCCTAAAATACTTGCCTCCATCCTACACGTTGAATATGACTGCATCAGCCAGAAAAGCATCACATGATCTAGCATGTAGGGAGAAATGAAGCAACAATTTTGTTGTGAATCTGAAAAGTTATGCTATGGTCAAACAACAGTTTTTCTCTCATCCAAGAAAAAGGGTCTGATTATACTAATCACATTCTGATAATCTCTGTTCAGACTAGTTTCATTAGAGGGTGATCAGAGTATGATCAGGGTGTGATGCAATTTTCTAGGAGGAGGAAAAAAGGTTTCTCCAACCCCTATTTATTGTCAGTCCGTAAAAATCAAACCAAAAATTTTGTCATGCTAAATGGGTGAGTGCCATCTGCTTCTCAGAGGCAAATCGTACATGCTGTGATTTCTTCTTTGAACCAACTTGGTCCAAGGAAAAAAATAGGCATATGCACAGCTCCAGCTCCTTAGAATAACATGGGAATGAGTGATATCTCTTAATACGACAGATAGTACTCGTCCAAGTTATACGGTCATCTTTGCGAGCCCTTAGAGACTGTAACAGCTCATAGCTTAGCCATAAAAGTATTTATTTAATGTATTCACTTAAATAGCATCAGTAATTCCACAGCGCTTTACAGACATTATTGGCAGTGTGCTCATTGGGGATCACAATGTAGATTCCCTATTAGTATGTCCTTGAAGTGTGGTAGTACATCGAAGTATCCAGAGAAAAAACACACAAACGCGGAGAGAACATACAAACTCTTTGGAGATGTTGTTCTTGGTGGGATTTGAAGCCAGGACCACAGTACTGCATTGATAACCACTAAGCCACCGTGCTGCTCATGGAGAGAAAGCATAAAACAAATACAAAATAGTAAAAACAGTGTGTATGATAGCACAGCAGTGAAGAATATTATTTTTTTGCTAAAGAGGATAATACTAAAAGAGAAATCAAGTCTGTAGTGCAGGAGCGGGAAAGGCCGTGTAGCTATTACCTGCTGCTGGTTTTATGGTCAATGTGGCTATAGTCCTGCTGCTATAATTTAATTACACATTTGTTTGCATTTTCAGAAGCAAGTCATCAATATTTTTGGAAAGTACTAATTGACTGTCGATTTATTACTCTAAATTGATGTAAAAGCACTCATACTGCATTATTTTACTGCACAAATGTTTGGGGTATTTATCTTACATTTTTTAGTTGCTTCATTTTTATAAGTGGGTAATTGTACATAAAAATACAAAAGAGGTATAATGATAGGGATTTAAGTTTGTAATTGCACTACAAAGTGTAAATTTAACAATCTACATTTTTATCTTTTACACACCTGTTACATTAGTTTAACATGACTTTTAGTACAAACACGCTACATCAATACTGCAGTCTGTTGCTGCTGTTGCTTTTTTTGTTGTTTACATCATATTTCTAGGCTCTTTTTGGGAAAAGGAGCATCTATTTTTACTTCCAGTTTGCATTTTTAACACAGTCATTTAACGGTGTGACTGTCTAACTCACAAAGTGTGCATGTCATAAACATCTGTTCTATTAGTCTAAATATTATTTAAGTTATAAAATAACACTGATACTGAAGTTATAAAATAGCTTTGATACAATAAAACTGTGGGCTGTTGCCACTGTTGTTTTATAGGATATGCTATGTACTTTGCATTTCTTGGTTGTCCATTTGGGAAGGGGGGAATTATAGTTGAAAACAATGTCAAAAGTTAATTTTATTGTATTAAAAATGCATGGCCAAAAAAAGTGTCAATGACAATGGATGGGTTATTTAACAGAGAAATCCTCCCACATCATGATAATAATAACGTATAACCAGCAAAAAGAATCAGCAGCACCACAACTGCCACCAGCCATTTGTGCAGTATTACTACTAAAGACTCATGATTATCGTAATTGAATAAATTATTTTTTTAGTAATTGAATAAATTATATTTTTAGTACGGTAAACTCCAAAAAGCAAAAATTAAAAACACCAGAATCACCATTTTTTTTGAAAAATATTTAGACTTGAGAGTCCTCAGTGGTTGATACCTTTTAATGGCTAACTGAAAAGATGGTAACAAATTGCAAGCTTTCGAGACTACGCAGGTCTCTTCATCAGGCAAAGACTAAAACAAAAGCTGAAGAATCACATATTTATATACACAAAGGACACAGGAATAATGCAATAGGTAAGACAAGTGACGTGAAGCAGAACTGTCATTATGGCAGAGGGATGAACATAAATATGACTAGTTCATAGATAAGGAGTGAAAGTTTTATTACCCTCTGATTGGGGTCTGGTATTGTGTTGTGATGACCCTAAAAGGTCAGGGAAGCAGATTCCTTAATTGTTGTAGAAAGACATAAAACTCTGGGATATATTCATCCCAGCACTAAGAGTGTCAAAGGTCATCATAAGTTTATATTCCCAGACTTTTCTATCCTTCTCAGATTTGAAGTTAGATTTTAATACAAGTAATTCCATATCCGTCATGCTATGACCGGGCATACAAAAGTGTTTTGCCACAGGTAAATCCATTCTTTTTTCTCTTATTGTGTGGCGATGAGAATTCATCCTTGTTCTCAGTTTTTGCCCGGTCTCCCCCACATACAGACCCCCAGTTGGACATTTAGTACATATAATTAGGTACACCACATTAGATGTGATGCAGCTGAAAGTACCTGGTATCTTGTAGTCCTGATGGGAGTTGGGGATCTTTATCCTGTCCGTGGTCATTATAGATGCACAGGTTTTGCATTTCTTTTGTTTGCAAGGAAAGGTACCTGCAGCTGTTGGGGAGGACAGGGAGCTTCTGACAATGATGCTTCTTAGATTTGGGGGCTGCCTAAAACATAGTAGTGGGGGGTCTGGAAATATGGATTGTAATCGGGCATCTTTTTGTAGTAAAGGTTGTAGTTTCCGTGCAGCTCCCCTTAGCATCTCCAGACTTGAATTGTAGGTGACCACTAGAGGCACCCGGTTATTTTCTTCTTTAGCTTTGTAATGTAGCAGGTGATTATTTGTGTATATAAATATGTGATTCTTCAGCTTTTGTTTTAGTCTTTGCCTGATGAAGAGACCTGCGTAGTCTCGAAAGCTTGCAATTTGTTACCATCTTTTCAGTTAGCCATTAAAAGGTATCAACCACTGAGGACTCTCAAGTCTAAATATTTTTCTATCTACTGACTAACACGGTACGAAGATACACATTTTTTTTGAGGCAGCTTTGCAAATAAGGCAAGAAAACATGAACTTAAAGTTGTATCTATCCCAAAATTGTATCAGTTTGCCTCACAAAAAGCAAGCCCACACATCTTAATTGTTGTAAAAATAAAAAGTTATGGGTTTAGGAAAATGGAGATTAAAAACTATTTTTTTGTACAAATTTATTTTTCTATTACTAACATAAAAAAACGATAAGTTTGGTATCAACTCAATCATATGGAACTGCAGAATCATTTTGCCACCAACTGTGTCACACAATGAACACTGTACAATCAAAGCCTAAACAAACAAAGAAACGTTATTTTCACTTTTTCCCGACACTCAGAATGTAATTCTTATTTTCTAGTACACTGTTTCAAAAAATAAATTAAGTAATTCTAAACTACAACTTGTCCTACAGAAAATCCCTCATATCATTGTTTATGTTAACATAAAAAAGTTCTGACATCTGGAGCACTCAGCAACAATCATGTCCTAATTAAAATTCCACCAAGGACATCTTCAAGGAGTTTACATTGACAGATAACACATTTCCTTTGCATTTTAGGCAATATATATATTTATATAATTTATTTATTTATTTTTCTACATTTAAAAAATTGCAAAAAGGAAAACGGGCTGGTGCAAAAGTTTAGGCACTCTTGTAGATTTGTGTGCTCAGATGACTTTGATCAAGGTTTCAGACATTAATTAGCCTGTTTCGATTATGGCTTGTTCACGATCATCATTAGGAAAGGCCAGGTAATGCAAAATTCCCTGTCTATAAACCCAGCTTCCTCTAATCTTGTTTCAAAAAACAACAGCCTCGGGTTCTTCTAAGCAGCTGCCCAGCACTCTGAAAATAAAAATGATGGTAGCAGGAGGAGGCTCTAACAGGATATCAAATCTTTTTCAAGTTGCCCTTTCCTCAGTTTTAAATGTAATTAAGAAATGGCAGTTAAGAAGTCTATACTAGCAAAATTTTAGTAAGAGCTGCTCATAGCAAATCAGAACCCCATTTGACTGCAAAAGACCTTCAGAAAGATTTAGCAGTCTCTGGAGTTGTGGTACATTTGTCTACTGTTCAAAGACACCTGCACAAATATGGCCTTCATGGAAGAGTCATTAGAAGAAAACCTCTCCTTTGTCCTCACCATAAAATTCAGAGTCATAAGTATGCAGAAGAACATCTAAACAAGCCTAAAGCATTTTTGGAACAAAAGTCCCATGGATAAGGTTAAAATAGAACTCTTCAGCAACAATGATTAAAGGAATATGTGGAGTAAAAATGGCACAGAATTTTAGGAAACGAACATCTCGCCATTTGACGATTAGAAGGAAGAATGGATTCAATGAAATTTCAACAAATTCTTGATGCAAACATAACACCATCTGTAAAAAACCTGAAGTTGAAAAGAGGATGGCGAGTGAATAATTATCGTAAAAACACATCAAAATCCACAATAGACTATCTCAAAAGGAGTAAGATGAAAGTTTTACAATGGCCTTCACAGACTCATGATCTGAATATCTTTGAAATCTGGGGCTAGAACTCAAAATAGCAGCACATGCAAGACGACCCAAACTTATTCTCAATAAGTTTGATGTGTCACATGACCCTCTTCCCATTGAAAAAATAAAGTTGGATCCAAAATGGCTGACTTCAAAATGGCCGCCATGGTCATCACCCATCTTGAAAAGTTTTCCCCCCTCCCATATACTAATGTGCCACAAACAGGAAATTGATATCACTAACCATTCCCATTTTATTTAGATGTATCCATATAAATGGCTCACCCTGTACATATATATTTTGCCTAAAATACAAAGGAAATGTGTCATCTTTACTTTAGGCCTTTCTGAGATCATTTAATCTTCAACTTGCTTAAAGGGAACCTGTTACCTCATTTTTTGCATATAAGATGTGGCCACAGCCATTAGGGGCTTATCTACACCATTCTAGAATGGTGTAGATAAGCCCCCGATGTAACCTGAAAGATAAGAAAAAAAATTGGTTATACTCCCCCGAGGGACGGTCCGGTCCTATGGGCGTCGCAGGTCCGGGTTCGATGCCTCCTATCTTCGTGCGATGAGGTCCTCTTCCTTGCTTCTATCGCGGCTCCTGTGCAGGCGTACTTTATCTGCCCTGCTGAGGACAGAGCAAAGTACTACAGTACGCAGGCGCTGGGAAAGGTCAGAGAGGCCCGACTTTACACGCAGGCGTGATTTTGAATCCTTAGCGCATGCGCTGTCATTCTGTGCCACATCTCCTTATTAGTATTCAACACATGATGCCACGCTTCTGTCTTTTGGGACGCTCTGCGCAACTGCAGACATTCCTTCATATTGCCACACTTCCTTTTCTCAGCTGCATTGAGTTTGTGTCTGCACTTACTCATTATATAAGGACACGTATTTCAACCTGCATACACTCGCATTGCACACAGCGGCTTGGTCCCTGAGTCTCCTGTGATGATATTGCAAGCTTCATGTCTTGTGCTGTTGCTAGAACTACCACCCCCACTGTTTGCAAGCACAGGGCAAAGTGCCCCTCCCTCCTTCTCTCTGCAGCGAACTCGATCTCTCATCCCTCCCACCTCAGGAATTTTCCTTTGTATTAGCAAACCCTGCAAAAGTCCTATAGCAGCCATTTTGGAGAATCCATTCTTTTTGGTTAATAACACGGTGGGAGCGTTCGCTAGAAACACGAAAGTACTGTGTTGAACCATGCGCCGACGGGCATCGTTCCCGTGGTACCGGCGAACCCGTAACTCCAACAGAGCCCGAGAAATGGAATTCTCGGGTGCCCCATGAGCTATTTCACCCAAGTTTGGGGTCATTTGAACCATTATTTCAAAGCAAGATCATTGATAGGTCTGCCGTTATTCTGATAGGTTCACAGGACGAGTTATGAACCTTATGATATCGCAGAGCTCAAACCATAGCTTGCAGCCAGGGGAGGTGGCCAGAGGACCAGCCCTTTTTGTGAGGTCAGAAGCTGACATGCATAAGTCTTACAGTGAAGTTCCTTAGGGAATTCTTTCTGCTGGGATGTCCTGAGTAAGAGATCTACCAATGAACTATGACGTGTGGCTCCTTCCCCCAGCCTGGCTTGCCTGTAATGATCTAACAACCATGTGAGTTATCTTTCATTCTTAATCCCATTTTATTTTATAACTGCATCTGTACATAACGATATTGTCTCAGTTTGTTACATCTTTTTATATTATATAAGCACTGCCTGGTTTTTAAGGAATAAACCTATAAATTTATTAGTTTGTTTCTCCTGCTCTATAAACGAATTTGCACGTGCCTGAAGCACTACGCTACTGTTTTGGGGTTGCTACGGACCCTCTTGATAAATTGTTCATCAAAAGCCGTAGCTGGTGGCAGCTAAAAAAGAAAGGGGTGTAAAGTGTTAATCTATTGGGTGACGCTGGCAGTGTCGCAGTGGGGTTTATAAGGGTACTGCCTGGCTGCAGCCAGGAGTAATTATAATTCCCTCACTGCAGCGTGCCCAATAGCCAGCACACATCCAAGTGACCCGTCTGGCGACTAATTATCCTAGGTGCAGTTCCCTGACTGACCTGAGGGTAAGGGGGTCGCCAGAGAGCTGCAAGTTCCTAAGTGGAAGTGGGATAGTTATAAATCCCTGCAGTTTACTGGGTCGGACGGCAGCAGCCATCGTGTGTGTGCACGTTCCATCACATGTGGTGGCAGCGGTGGGATCACAAGCCGTGACCCCCGGGCTACCGTGTGGCGGACTGTGTGCCCGTTCATCACATATTGGTGGCAGCGGTGGGATCACAAGCCGTGACCCCCGGGCTACCGTGTGGCGGACTGTGTGCCCGTTCATCACATATTGGTGGCAGCGGTGGGATTATAGAGCATTAGTGATCTGGTTTGAGCAATCATTCCATTCACTAAAAAACTTGCACGGTTCTTCAGCGACCCTGCAACTAAAGTTTTGGAGAACAGACTCAGTGTTTATTAGTCCTGAGACAATTGTGTGTACTTGCGGTTACCCTCCCTTCTCTTTGTTTTTCTATCCTATCTTTTATTTGGCAAACATGGCTACAATAGGAGCAAGTTGGTACAAACTGCAGAAAAGGGACACTCTTGCTGGAATATGCATTTCCCGAGGCCTTGACCCCAGGGGCAAAACCAAAGCTCAACTGATCAAGGTCCTGATGCCACAGGACCACGCTGAGAGCGAGGAGGGCACAGAAGCCGGCCCAAGCCAAGGTGGGGCGGCAGCAGAGGCCCAAACCCTGCAGGCTTCCAACCAGGGCGGGATGGACCCTTACCTGCAGGCGGCCCTGGAGGAACTCCCCACCGACGACCGGGGGGAGCGCCTGAAGCTGATTCAGCAATACCAGCAGGAGGCCTGAGCCGAGCGCCAAGCCCAGCGAGAGGCTGAGAGAGCCGAGCGGGAGGCTGAGAGAGCCCGAGCCGAGCGGGAAGCCCAAGCGCAGAGAGCCCATGAGCTGGAGATGGTCCAGCGAGGGGCAATGCCCTCCACAGCCCAGAGCAGTGTGCCCAGCAGCACTCAGAGTCCCAAGCCCCGGCCGGAGCACTTTCCCGTGCTGGAAAGGGACGGAGACTTGGACACTTTTCTGCGGGCCTTTGAGAAAGTCTGCAGACAGTACCGGCTGCCTGCCGACCAATGGGCCAGGTACTTGACCCCCGGGCTAATGGGCAAAGCTTTGGAGGCGTTTGCTTCCCACGCGCCAGATCAAGACAGTGACTATGAGGCCATCAAGCAGGCCCTGATTGCCAAGTACCAGCTAACCCCTGAGGTATACCGAAAGAAGTTCCGGAACCTCCAACGTGGCCCACATAACAGCTATAGCGATGTGGTGCAAGGACTCAGGACCCACTTTGACCAGTGGATCCAGGGACTGTCAGTTGACACCTATGAGGAGCTGAAAGACCTGATGATCAAAGACCAGTTCCTGCATCTGTGCCCAGCTGAGGTCCGACAGTTCATCCTGGATCGAGAACCAGAGGACGCGGTCACAACAGCCCGGATCGCCGACAGCTATGAGGCCAACCGGAAACCCGAGGTGCGGAAGCCCGTCACCACCCGCTGGGGAGGGGGTAAGCCTGCAACCAACCCCAGTGCCCCGGCCAGTCGTCCCTCTGGAGGCACTATCCCCTTTGCCAGCGCCAGGCCTACATCAGACCCCCGCCAGTGTTTCTCCTGTAAAAGGACTGGACACATCAGCGCCACCTGTCCGGAGAGGCAGAAGAACCCCCCAGCCAAGGCCTCCGGGCCCAACGCCTCTGTTCTTTTGGTGGGTGGTGTGGTGGGGAGGGTTGATGACAACGTGCAGCCCGTCCGCGTGGGGGCCCGTCTTGCTACAGGCCTCAAGGACACCGGGGCTGAACGAACCCTCATCCGACCCGAACTGGCGGCCCCTGAAGAGTTGATTCCGGGGAAAACCTTAACTGTCACAGGGATTGGGGGCGTCCACTACCCCTTGCCGATAGCCCGAGTTTTCATTGACTGGGGTACCGGAAGCGGGGTGAAGGAAGTGGGGGTGTCCGAAAACCTGCCCACTGATGTTTTATTGGGGACTGATCTGGGGAGGATGGTGGCGTACTATGTCCCTGACACCCCTTCCCAATCTGATGATAAGGTTAACGTTAACCATGATGTTGATGTTGATGATGATGGGAAACTGATTGTGTTACCTGCTAATGCTTTGCGAAGTGATGATGCAACTGATAACCTTTCTTTCCCTAGGACTGATGTTGATAGTGATGTATCTGTGCCATCTGAATCTGTTAACCCTTTCTCTGAAGTGGTAGATGTGTCCACAGGTACAGGAGCGTTCAGTCCCGTCGCTCTGCGGAGTGAGACGGCTGAGGAACCCCTAGCAGGAGCAAGCGACAGTGCTCAAGGAAATGGGGAGGTGCATGGGAACCGGGAGGAAGGTGACGCCATGACACTGACCAGTGCCACCGAGGAAGGTAACTGGCCCATAAGTAGCACTGCTCCTGAAGTGTTGGGGGTGGATGGGGAGGTAGAGCCCATAGCAGCGCAGGCTGATGGGTCTATAGAAATCCCCGGGGAGACTGCATATGTAGCTGCTGTCACCCGCAGTCAGAGTGCCCGGATCGCAGGTAGCGCCCTGCCATCTGGACCCTCCTCCACTACCGGAGAGACTGAACCAGAGGTGGACCCAGAGCCAGTCCCAGAGGGTCCCAGTGAGGGAGGAACCCTGACGTCACTTCTGGCTGCCTCCAGCCAGGAGTTCCAGGCCGCTCTGCACTCAGATGCGAGCCTGGAGAACTTGAGGCACCTCGCCGAGACGCCCACCTCCGTGACTGATAAGGAGAGGGTGTTCTGGGAAGGAGGAAGGTTGTACCGGGAGACAGTACCCGGAGATTCCCAAAAGGAGTGGTTGAGGGGAAACAGCTGGTCGTCCCGCACCAGTTCCGAGGTGAGTTGTTGAGGATTGCCCATGAGATTCCACTCTCTGGACACTGGGGGATCAGCAAAACTAAGGCACGGCTGTCTCAACACTTCTATTGGCCCAAGATGGGGACAGATGTGACTAACTACTGCCGCTCCTGTATCACCTGTCAAGGAGTGGGGAAGGCGGGGCCTGCTCTTAAGGCTCCCCTGATCCCGTTGCCAGTGATAGAGGAGCCTTTCCAGAGGATCGCGGTGGACATTGTGGGCCCGCTGGCCGTCCCCAGCAGCTCTGGAAAGCAATACATCCTTAATGTGGTAGACTACGCTACCCGGTACCCGGAGGCAGTAGCTCTGTCCTCAACTAGGGCAGATAAGGTGGCGGATGCACTGGTGACCATCTTTTCACGGGTAGGATTTCCCAGGGAGATGCTTACCGATCAAGGGACTCAATTTATGTCTCGCCTAATGAAGGCTCTCTGCAGCAAAATGCAGGTGACGCGTATGGTATCGAGTGCGTATCACCCACAGACCAATGGTTTGTGTGAGCGCTTTAACGGTACCCTCAAACAGATGCTCCGCATGCTGGTTGAGACCCAGAGACGCGATTGGGAGCGGTACCTCCCACACCTGCTATTTGCCTACAGAGAAGTCCCGCAGGCCTCGACGGGGTTCTCCCCCTTCGAGCTCCTGTATGGTAGGCGAGTCCGGGGACCCCTTGGGTTGATAAGAGAATCCTGGGAAGATGAGCCAAACCCCACGGAAGTGTCCATCGTGGATTATGTCATGCGCTTCCGCGACAAGATGCAGACCTTGACGCAGTTGGTGCATGACAACATGACGCAGGCTCAGGCTGACCAGAAGCACTGGTACGACCAGAACGCCCGGGAGCGGACCTACCAGGTGGGTCAAAAGGTGTGGGTGCTGGTCCCCGTACCAAGGGATAAGCTTCAGGCAGCCTGGGAAGGCCCGTACGTCGTGCACCAACAGCTCAACCCAGCCACCTACGTGGTCACGCTTGACCACACTCGGGTAGGCGCAAGGCCTTTCACGTCAACATGATGAAGGCCCATCACGAACGTGAAGCCTGCGTCCTACCGGTCTGCAATCTGCCCGAGGACGGGGAAGAGGATCCCCTCCTAGACATGCTGGCCCAAGCTAATGCCAATGGGTCCATTGAGGACATGGAGGTAAATGCCTCGCTAACCGTCTCCCAGCGGTTGCAGTTGCTGACCACTCTGGAACCCTTCCGGGCCGAGTTCACGAACCGACCCGGAAGGACCGAGTTGGCAGTCCACGAGGTGGACACCGGGAATCACTCCCCGTTACGGCGGACACCTTATCGGATCTCTGAGGAAGTGCAGCAGATTATGCGCCAGGAGATCCATGAGATGTTGCAGCTGGGGGTGATCCGGCCGTCCAAAAGCGCGTGGGCCTCACCTGTAGTTCTCGTGCCAAAAAAGGATCGGACCACCCGGTTCTGCGTGGACTACAGGGGGCTCAACGCCATCACTACCTCTGATGCGCACCCAATGCCACGCATCGAGGATCTGCTGGAGCGGTTGGCGAATGCCAAGTACATATCCATCATGGATCTGAGCCGGGGATACTGGCAGATTCCCTGAGCCCTGCGGCGCAGGAGAAATCTGCCTTTATCACCCCTTTTGGACTGTACGAGTCCACGGTCATGCCTTTCGGCATGAAGAATGCCCCTGCCACTTTCCAGCGGATGGTCAACCACCTGCTTCAGGGACTGGAGGAGTACGCTGTGGCGTACCTGGACGACATTGCCGTCTTCAGTTCCACCTGGGAAGAACACCTTCAGCATCTCCAGGAGGTGCTCAAGCGTATTCACCAGGCAGGTCTGACCATCAAGCCGGGAAAATGCCAGATGGGCATGAGGGAGGTCCACTACCTGGGGCACCGGGTAGGCGGGGGTTCCATGAGTCCAGAGCCCGAGAAAGTGGACGCGATCGTGTCCTGGCCCACCCCCAGGACCAAAAAGCAGGTGAAGTCCTTCCTGGGCACTGCAGGGTACTATAGGCGTTTCGTACCGAACTATAGCGCCATTGCAAAACCCTTGACGGACCTCATCAAGGGCGGTCTACCCCAAACAGTCAACTGGACAGATGGCTGTGAGGCGGCATTCCGAGCTTTGAAAACAGCCCTGTGCATCTCTCCAGTGTTGAAAGCCGTCGACAGCAGTCGGCCATTCCTGGTACAGACTGACGCCAGCGAATTTGGCCTCGGTGCTGTACTCAGCCAGGTTGATTCGGGGAACCAGGAGCACCCCGTGTTGTACCTGAGCCGGAAACTTCTGCCAAGGGAAGTGGCATACTCCACCATCGAGAAGGAGTGCCTGGCCATGGTCTGGGCACTGCAACGTTTGCAGACATACCTGTACGGGCGCACCTTCAAGGTGGTCACCGACCACAACCCTCTGAGCTGGCTGCACACAGTGTCTGGAACCAATGGTAGGTTGCTACGCTGGAGCCTGGCCCTGCAGCAGTATGATTTTGCCGTACAACACAAGAAAGGCAGTGATCATGGGAATGCTGATGGGTTATCACGACGTGGTGAACCCGCTGAGGTGCGCATGTCGGATTACCGACAGGTCATGCCTCCGTAGCGCCCTCTAAAGGGGGGAGGTGTGATGATATTGCAAGCTTCATGTCTTGTGCTGTTGCTAGAACTACCACCCCCACTGTTTGCAAGCACAGGGCAAAGTGCCCCTCCCTCCTTCTCTCTGCAGCGAACTCGATCTCTCATCCCTCCCACCTCAGGAATTTTCCTTTGTATTAGCAAACCCTGCAAAAGTCCTATAGCAGCCATTTTGGAGAATCCATTCTTTTTGGTTAATAACACGGTGGGAGCGTTCGCTAGAAACACGAAAGTACTGTGTTGAACCATGCGCCGACGGGCATCGTTCCCGTGGTACCGGCGAACCCGTAACTCCAACAGAGCCCGTGAAATGGAATTCTCGGGTGCCCCATGAGCTATTTCACCCAAGTTTGGGGTCATTTGAACCATTATTTCAAAGCAAGATCATTGATAGGTCTGCCGTTATTCTGATAGGTTCACAGGACGAGTTATGAACCTTATGATATCGCAGAGCTCAAACCATAGCTTGCAGCCAGGGGAGGTGGCCAGAGGACCAGCCCTTTTTGTGAGGTCAGAAGCTGACATGCATAAGTCTTACAGTGAAGTTCCTTAGGGAATTCTTTCTGCTGGGATGTCCTGAGTAAGAGATCTACCAATGAACTATGACGTGTGGCTCCTTCCCCCAGCCTGGCTTGCCTGTAATGATCTAACAACCATGTGAGTTATCTTTCATTCTTAATCCCATTTTATTTTATAACTGCATCTGTACATAACGATATTGTCTCAGTTTGTTACATCTTTTTATATTATATAAGCACTGCCTGGTTTTTAAGGAATAAACCTATAAATTTATTAGTTTGTTTCTCCTGCTCTATAAACGAATTTGCACGTGCCTGAAGCACTACGCTACTGTTTTGGGGTTGCTACGGACCCTCTTGATAAATTGTTCATCAAAAGCCGTAGCTGGTGGCAGCTAAAAAAGAAAGGGGTGTAAAGTGTTAATCTATTGGGTGACGCTGGCAGTGACGCAGCGGGGTTAATAAGGGTACTGCCTGGCTGCAGCCAGGAGTAATTATAATTCCCTCACTGCAGCGTGCCCAATAGCCAGCACACATCCAAGTGACCCGTCTGGCGACTAATTATCCTAGGTGCAGTTCCATGACTGACCTGAGGGTAAGGGGGGCGCCAGAGAGCTGCAAGTTCCTAAGTGGAAGTGGGATAGTTATAAATCCCTGCAGTTTACTGGGTCGGACGGCAGCAGCCGTCGTGTGTGTGCACGTTCCATCACATGTGGTGGCAGCGGTGGGATCACAAGCCGTGACCCCCGGGCTACCGTGTGGCGGACTGTGTGCCCGTTCATCACATATTGGTGGCAGCGGTGGGATCACAAGCCGTGACCCCCGGGCTACCGTGTGGCGGACTGTGTGCCCGTTCATCACATCTCCCTATTCTCATATTCAGGTCAGTATTTTTTCTGGATCTTTGTGGTTATTCTGAAGCTGTGCACAGCAAGCTTGATGTAGTAGCGTCATTGCAACTGATGCACTGAGACATCAAAGCACAGACACAGCGGGAGAATAATGGAGGAGGGAGCTGACAGCTCCCTTTTATAGATAAGTGAATTTGTTCAGATTTTGGCCCCGAATCTGATTTTGACATATTCGGGCCATGTTCGACCAATATTCATGCCAAATGTATGTCTTATGATTGGTTCCTAACATATTCTGTAATTTTAACTCCCATTGACTCTAATGACATTTGGCTGTGTTCGACAAATATTGCAAAAACAATATTCGATGCCGATTGTATTTGGGACCGAATCCGAACAATTTCGCTCATCTCTACTCTCTTTGCTTTCATTGCTTTCAACTGTATCAGCAACCAGTATGCATATACATTTGAAAGTGTGAAGCTGTGCAGGGTTAAGCCAAGTAGCACTTCCTCTCTGACTCACGTGTCCCAAAGAGACCGCTACTAGATCTGTATTGTCTATGTAATTGTAAATTGATTGCTCTGTGGTATACTGCAGTAATAACACTTTAATAGTAGCAATTTTATTATTCCTCACACACTACAAACAAAAAGGGTGTATAATATTCCTATTTCCTACTTTTATTAAGAAATATTCTGAAATATTCTGAATCAGAGGCTTGTGTGTCACAGAATGAAAAAAAATCAATTTTACATACTCTGCAATAGTCTTATATTATATTTCTAAATACAGAAACCCATTGCAGGTGCTTACTTTTGAAATTTTAACCTAGATAGCTTTTCATTTTAATTTTTTAATTCCTATTTTAACAGTCCAAATTCACAACGGTAAACCTCATGACCATACTGCTTGCTGTTGCCATAAGTTACTTTCAGGGTGTGAACCTATATGAAGTGGATTAGCAGCATAAAACTCTAGGGTTACTTTGAATTTGATGATCAAGAGGAGGATAATAAAAAAATAAATTAATACAATACAGAAAAAGGTTAAGCTTTTCAAACAGTTGACCTTCAATACGTCTTTTTACTTACGTGAGATATAAGAGACTAGCATCCCCATACAGGTGACAATCCAGCAGCTGTCGGCACCGTCCATATCTGTTTAACCCCTTAGATGCTGCTGTCAATAGTGACTACATCATATAAATGGTTAACAGAGTATGGGGCTCCCTCTTTATTCCCAATGTCATCCTGAGATCCTGATTGTGTGGTCCTGATGTTTGCCATGGCAGATCACTGCCAAATAGCTGCCTTAGAGTCTCCCGGCTATAGTGGCCTGTTCAGAAGTTAGCGTCGTTTAGGTGGTAAAAATGCACTTTTTCATTCCTGTCATGTCACTTTGTATTCATTCCTAAACAGCACCTGAAGGGTTAATAAACTACCTGACAGCAGTTTTCAATATGTCAGTGAGTGCTGCTTTTAAAATTGTATCAGTTTTGGACATTTTACAATATATAGGACCCCTAAAGTCACTTTAAACCTGGATAGGTCCCTCAAAATTATAAATTTTGTATATTTCTCTCAAAAAATTAAAAATTACTGTTACGTTTTTAAACCTCCTAAAAGGCTAACAAAATAAAATAACATTTTACAAATGGTGCTGATGTAAATCAGACATGAGGGAAATGCTATTTATTAAGGATTTTGTGTGGTATGACTATATGGACTAGAGAGCTAGTCATTCAAAGTTTGTAAATTGCTAATTTTTTTACATTTTTGTCAAATTTCTGATATTTTTTTATGAACAAACACAAAACTTACAGCTCTGGCAAAAATTAGGAGACCACCACATCAAAATCCAGTCATGGGCAGCCCATTCTCCAGACGTGAACCCCATTGAAAATCTCTGGAATGTGATCAAGAGGATGATGGATAGTCACAAGCCATCAAACAAAGAAGCACTGCTTAAATTTTTGTGCCAGAAGGAGTGTGAAAGACTGGTGGCAAGCATGCCAAAACGTATGAAAGCTGTTTTTAAAAATCATTGTTATTCCACAAAATATTGATTTCAGAACTTTTCCTGAGTTAAAACATTAGTATTGCTGTTTCTAAATTATTATGAACTTGTTTTCTTTGCATTATTTGAGGTCTGAAAGCACTGGTTTTTTTAAATTTTGACCATTTTTCTTTGTCAGAAAAAAATACAAAATTTATTGCTTGAAAATTCAGAGACATGGTTTCAGAAGTTTATAGACTAAAAGAACAATTTACATTTTACTCAAAATATACCTATAAAGAGAAAAATCAGACAAACTGAACATTTGAATGTGTTCTCTTAATTTTTGCCAGAGCTGTATATTGACCAAAATTTACCATTATCATAAAGTGTAATGTGGCACAAAAAAAATTCTCAAAATCATTGAAATATGTTGAAGTGTTCCAGAGTTATTACCACATAACGTGACACTTGTCAGATTTAAAATATTTGGCCCAGTCACTAAGGGGTTAACTTGCCTCAATAATACTGCTGGCTATTGCCGCAACTGACTTTGTGTGCGAATGCCTACCTTGAAAGATTTTTTTTAGGGTTACAGAATTTAAACAAAAAATATATATTAAACAAGAGACATGCCATAATGCTGGCCATTATCGTTACTTAGCTAACAGAATTTTTCATTAATGGGGATACAGTTTAAAAAAAAATATCTTAAAAAAAGTACAAAAGGGGGTACATTTTTTGCATAAGTATTTTACTAGTACAATTTATCAAGCACTCATGCTACAAAAATAATGCTGTCTTTTGCTGCAAGTTAATTTCAATACAAAACAACTTTCATGGAGACAATTAGCCAAAAAAATAATAAATTATTATCTAAGAAATTTTAGTAAATGTATATAGGCATTTATATGGAAAACTCAGGGGAAATATCACAAAAACAAGCAAAAACAGAAGGATATACACGAAATAAATTCCCAAAAATTGTCAGAATAATATAAAAATATAAATTTTATTAACATAGCAAAAAACAGGAAATTCAGACAGGAATGGGAAGGAAGTAAAGACCAAAATATATACATGCAATATGAGGGGTGCAACAGAGGAGAAGGGGAGACACATGCAGCAATGCGGATATATGGGCATAACAAATCGCAATCATGATATATTATTATGAGCAAACATTATGCAACCATTGTGCAAAATTAATAATTCTCACGCCACAGTATGATATGCTGCCCAAATATATCCTCAAATCCAGGTCAACCAAAAGTTGGTTATATTACAGCATGGGCCATCCAATGGAGTATAATAGTGATGGCTTTGTCGACCTACAGGTAACCACATATACAATATATTAGTAGTTATCCCTAAAAAGGGAAATCACAGCGATTACCTGAGAGAGTAAAGGTATCAGCATCTCCTCCGTGCACCCACCCCGACGCCGTTTCGGCGGTGTGGCCTTTTTCAAGTTAATTTCAATGTAATGCTTTGAATTCTTTCAAGGGGGAATATGCTCGAAGTAGGTTTTAAATTTGATTGCTATCTATGACTGCTATTTTGTTTATTATTTCGTATCTTGGCTTGCTGACAATATTTGTAGCTTATATTGCATTTTCCATCTGAGCTATTGAAACATTACTCCCTAAGGATTGGTTATGGAACTCTTACTGACCTACTTCACCTATCCCATCATGGCAAAATTTTACAAATGGCCGTTTTTTGCAGTATAATCTTGCATTTTTAAATATTTTCATTAAATTATATTTTATGAGATACTCAGTGGTTTAAAATATTCTTGTTCCCTGATTGACTCGTTCTATCACTATTCTTCAGTTTTATTTCTGATGTTCCATTGTCTTACGGCTTACATTTTGGACAGGAAACTCCGATAAAAGTTGGGCGTTTTAAATGTATTTATACTATAATCACTGTACGTGCACTTATGACTCTACAAAATAAAGTTTGATCTTTGAGTCTTTCTCTTGTTTCATATTGCACCTCTTAATCTTTTTCATCTGCATCCCTAAAACCCATCATAATCTCCTGGAAATAATTCATTTTAAAAACAAATACATTTGTACAAATTATTAACTGTAAAATATATTTTACTCTTCTAGATAGCTAGCAGTGTATTAGCTCCTAATATATTGAAAAATATTCTTGCTGCATCACATCATTTCACTAATCATTTAGTATTTACTACCCAAAGCGTATTATCTACCTCATGCTTTAGAGAGACAAACAAAAAACCTATCAGTAAACTCAATGATCTGAAAAATTGAATCAAATATCTTTTCATTTTATGCACTAAAGCAATACTTTGCAAATGTTTACACAAGACTAAATGTGGCTTTTCCCATCCTTTCAGGTATTACTTCTTGATATTGTCTATGAAATTATTATTTTATTTATGATAACTTACTTAGGCAATCTTTTCTTGAAAATAAGAAAAGTGATTGCAAGAATACAAATGTAACCCGTCAAAGGACTCTCTGACCTTGGGCTTTTATATCAAATCAAATCCTCTTGCGGAATATGATTTGTTGTACTGTACGTTGTATACAGTGATC
Source organism: Oophaga sylvatica (assembly GCA_033576555.1). Taxonomy (NCBI): domain Eukaryota; kingdom Metazoa; phylum Chordata; class Amphibia; order Anura; family Dendrobatidae; genus Oophaga; species Oophaga sylvatica. Next base: position 235,663,791 of record JARQOD010000002.1, read on the forward strand.
TTTACCAGGCTTCAGGCAGCCAATGCAACCTGTCAACATCCCGCTATCAAGCTGCAGAGGTGTTGACGGTTGACATAGGGAGCACTCTCCAAGGTCAATATTGACAGTGATATTAGAGAGGTTTAATTAATCGGATTGGTGAGAACACTAGCATAGCAGTTACAGAAAGAAGCCTAGCTATCAAACAGGCTTCTGTAGTTGATTACACAGTGCGATCACCAGGACGTATGCACCTGTGACGAACTCACGAAAACGTACATCATATAGTATTATAGGGTTAAAAAGATTTCTGTACCACTCTAAGCATTTGTAATCTATAACTTATCATCAAAAATTACCATTTTTAATTAAAAACCAGCAAAGGCTATGCAGACAGCTGCGGGCTGATATTAATAGCCTAGGAAGGGGCCATGGATACTGGCCCCCCTGGCTAAAAACATCAGCTTTCAGCCGCCCCAGAAAAGGCGCATCTCTAAGGCGCACTTTTTTGGTGATCCTGCATTAGATCGCCTTATATTGCATGGACTCTCAACAATATATATACCTTATATACTCGTGTATAAGTTGAGTTTTTTGTGCTGAAAATGCCCCCCTCGGCTTATACACGAGTCATTGTCTAGAAAGCCGGCGGGGGAGGGGCGGAGCAGCGGCAGGAGTCGGCGGCTGCTGTTGTAACTGTGCCGCTGCTAAAGAGAAATGAATATTCATTTCTCTTATAGCAGTGACACCTGCAGCCGCCAGCTTCCAGAAGACATCGTACTCACCCTCCTCACGCCGTCGCTGCATCTCCGTTGTTCCTGGCGCTGGCAGCTCTTTCTGTGCTGAGCGATCATGTGGCACCGCTCATTAAGGTAATGATATGCACATTAAGGTAATGATATGCACATTTCTCCACTCCCATAGGCGTGGAGCTCATATTCATTAACTTAATGAGTAGTGCCACGTGATCGCTCAGCAAGGAAGCGCTGCTGGAAGCCAAAATGAGGTGCTGCGCCTGCAATGGCATGCTGGCAGAGGGTGAGTAGGAAGTTTTTTTTGTAATAGGAAGCATGCATACTAGGAAAGGGGAAAGGAGGAGGTGAGCCATTCATACAACACAGGACCGGGGGGAGCCAATGCATACAATGACGGGACCGGGGGAGCCATGCATATAAGGATGGAACCGGGGGAGCTATGCATACAATGACGGACTGGGGGAGCCCATGCATACAACTACAGGACCGGGGAAGCCATACATACAATGACGGGATGGGGGAGCCATGCATATCAGGACAGCGACGGGGAAGCCACGCATAGCTGGACAGCGACGGGGGAACCACACGTACCAGGACAGGGATGAGGGGACAATGCATACCTGGCTTATACTCGAGTAAATAGGCTTACCAAGGTTTCCGTGGCAAAGTTAGATGCCTCGGCTTATACTCTGGTCGGCTTATACTCGAGTATATATGGTAGTTTTTGTAGGTAGGGATTTCATATATGTTTTCCGGCATTCAGCTTTCTGGACATTGGTCTAACTATGGCATATATGCCGTTGTTGCTGGACCGCTTGTATTTTGCCTTACTTTATGTGCTGTGTATGCGCAATTTGGGGGGTTTCTTCCACTATATCACACCTATGCTATATACATGATATTTTTTGCCACATACTAAGTCATCATCTTGATCTGCCTTGGGGATGCCCATTTCTGTGCATGTATATCCATTCATGATTCTGACACAGTCTGCATTTGTCCTTGCATATATTTTTATATATTTTAGTAGTATGGTTTGCCTATGATTATTTACCATTGCGTGACCCGACAGGGGTATATGTAGATAACAATATTACGTATATTAATTATTATTGCATTATAAATCCAGGGGTGTTACACATATCACTTTTTGTGTTTTTAAATCTTTTTAATTGTATGTCATTAGGTGTTACTAAAAGATGTTCTTATTACAATACACTCCAGGTACGTGCATAGTATATGCATGTACTTTTCTTCTTGTCTTACAGGTCTACATTTTATGCATGAAGCAGCACCCTATTAGTAGTGCACCCCACTTTCCTACCCATTCTCACACACAATATGATGCTCCAGTAAGGACTGCCCACAGTATTATTCTCTTACAGTAACCAACCCATATTGTGTGACTTTGCCAGCGCAGTTGCAGTGAATCGCCGGCGCCTGTATAGAAGAAGGATGGAAGGGTGGATAATGTTCGAATAGTAGCACAAGTGCAGTGCACAGTCATGGGATTATGGCCCCACTACTGCACGTCACAGGACAGTGTGACGTGCATGGGAGGGGGTGGTTTGATAATGAAGACAAAGGGCAGAGATTTCTTCTGGGCACCTCATGCCCGGTGCCTGGAAGAAATCATTACCATAAAAGATTAAAACTCAATTTCTCAACAACTACACTCAACTATGAGGCATACAGGTAAGCCTATTTTAATCATTCTGTTACCTGTATGTTCATAGTAATAACTTAAAAGAGCCCGGGGGGGTGACAAATTCCCCTTAAAGGGAATGTGTCAGTGGGATTAAGCCTCCTAAGACATTATTATAGCCATAGAAAGTTGAATAAATGATATTTTGAAAGACTGATAAGAAACCAGTAATATTGAAGTTACCCTTCAAACGCTTCAATATTTTGTGAAACAAGATATATAAGGGAGAGGACATATATTTAGAGGAATTTAACACCCCTGACTGAAGAACTTGGTCTCCCAAATGCTTCATCAGAGAAATCAGATAAATTGAGAATTAAAAGATTACCTTTAGCCATAGGAAATGAAAGATATTTTTATGGGAACCTGTCACCAGGTTTTTGCTATCCCATCTGAGAGCAACAAATTGTTTGGGCAGAGACCCTCATTTCAGCAATGTCACTTACTGAGCTGCTTGCTGTCATTTTGATAAAATCGCTATTTTATATGTTGAAGATCCACAAGTTCTCTAAATGCTGACTTCTGCACCCACACCACTGATTGTCTTTCTGCACATCCACAGTGTACACAGAAATCTGCCAATCAGTGTTGAGGATGTGGTTATAGAGCTCATGAATATGCTTGACATATAGTTACTTAGTTACATAGGTTGAAAAATGACCTAGGTTCATCAAGTTCAACCCTTCTCCCCCAATCATACATTTTGTCACTAAATTAACTATAACCCACAATGTTATGTGTATTGAGGAAATCATTCAGCCCTTTTTAAAAGCTGTCATAGTGTCTGCCATTACTACCTCTTGTGGTCAGGCATTCCATAATCTGACTGCTCTAACTGTAAAGAATGCTGTCCTATTTAACTGCCGGAATCGCCTCTCTTCCACCTGTAATGAATGCCCCCTTGTCCTAAGTATGTTCTTTGGAAGGCGTAAGTCATGTGCCAGTCCTTTGTATTGACCACACGTATATTTATAATAGCTCACAGCAGGTTTACTAGACCTATAGTGATAATCTCCTGTGATAATACAGTGATTATATCAACATTACAGCAAACACCCCCCATAAGTGACACTTCCCTAGAATTAGGGACTTTGCCTCTACATTATGCTGCTCTCAGATTAGGTGGCAAAAACCTTGTGATAAAATCTCTTTAAGTGCATTCTAGACCTCCTAACTTTCAAATTGAGAAAGAATACCAAATTGCTTACAAATGTTGGTATCCAATCATAAAGGTGCATTGGACAAAACAAAATAATTTGAGGAAGGCTGAAATTTTAACTACCCGTATATACTCATGTATTAGCCGACCCGTGTATAAGCCGACCCCCCTAATTTTGCCACAAAAACCTGGGAAAATTTATTGACTCGCGTATAAGCCTAGGGTGGAAAATGCAGCAGCTACTGGTAAATTATAAAAATAAAAATAGATACCAATAAAAGTAAAATTAAATGAGATATCAGTAGGTTAAATGTTTTTGAATATCCATACTGAATCAGGAGCCCCATATAATGCTCCATACAGTGAATGATGGGCCTCATAAGATGCTCCATGCAAAATACGCCCCATATAATGATGCACAAAGGTTAATAATGGCCCCATAAGAGGCTCCATAGATTATGCCCCATATGCTCCATAGATTATGCCCCATATGCTCCACAGATTTTTCCCCATATGCTCCACAGATTATGCCCCATATGCTCCACAGATTATGCCCCATATGTTCCACAGATTATGCCCCATATGCTCCACGATTATGCCCCATAGGTTCCACAGATTATGCCCCATAGGTTCCACAGATTATTCCCCATATGTTCCACAGATTATGCCCCATAGGTTCCACAGATTATGCCTCATATGTTCCACAGATTATGCCCCATATGCTCCACAGATTATGCCCCATAGGTTCCACAGATTATTCCCCATATGTTCCACAGATTATGCCCCATAGGTTCCACAGATTATGCCTCATATGTTCCACAGATTATGCCCCATATGCTCCACAGATTATGCCCCATAGGTTCCACAGATTATGCCCCATAGGTTCCACAGATTATGCCCCATAGTTCCATAGATTATGCCCCATATGCTCCACAGTTATGCCTCATAGGTTCCACAGATTATGCCCCATGTGCTCCACAGTATAGGTACCTTATGATGCTGCCGCTGCAAGAAAAAAACAGTAATGACATACACACCTCTCATCGCTGGGGGCCCGGTGCCGGTGTCCTGAGCAGGTGGGGACACCGGCGCGCTATGGGGGACAGGTGCCGGTGTCACCCCTCGCTCAGGGCCCCGGCACCTGAGATATTTACCTGTACCTGGTCCACCGCTGCGCGCCGCTGTCTTCCGGTCCTCTTGTCAGTGAGGGCTCAGGCAGAGGGCGCGGCGCGTACTAACTACGTAATCGCGCCCTCTGCCTGAACATTTACAGCTAGAGGACGTGACGACACAGCGGCGAGCAGCGGTGGATCGGGGACAGGTGAATATCGCATATACTCACCCCCCCTCCGGCGCGTCTCTGCAGCCCCTGCTCTTCTCCCGCAGCTCTTCCTGATTCTTAGGTTTGGGTGGGCACAAGGACCCCGGCATTGATATAGCAGGCATAATAGCATGTGGGGAGCAGGGACTTGGCACACTCATCTATATCAGAACCAGTGGCACAAATTTTAAATTGGTAAGAGACCACAGGTTCAAAATGCTACCTTGAACACACTTCACACAAGTCACTACATCTTTCCAATAGCAGAAGAACTCCAGCCTTCTCCCTCTAACCTCTGTAAAATGATGTGGTCTTACAATAGGGACCACTGGAATACTTCCAAAGAAGGACTATTGACTGAACAAGCTAAAAAAGGCAAGGAGGGGTCATCCTGTGAGGTCAATAGTGAGAAGTAATGTCAGAGACAAACTTAGAAGTCAAATGAGGGGGGGCAAAATTCAAGCCAAGGTCACACAACGGGAAATACAAAATCACACACTGGAGCAAATTAACAGAGAGTCCAGCGCTTCTTGAACTAACTAGATAATTGGCAGATAGAAACTGTTTGCTGTGGTTTATACCCACCCATGGCTCTCAGAGGAGAGCTAATTACATACCAGGGCACTGCAACAAAACACAGGTGGACTGGAAAGGGAAAACTGGTTTCAGCAATCTACAAGCTAAAGTCCCAAATGCTACTGGCACCTAGCAATAACTGTGGCATTAGTGCAGCATCACATAGCAACCAGGGCAGGGGTTGCAGAGCTATGTTCAGACATGGATGTGATACAAAAGAAATGGAACCTAGCAGGGATGAATGCAAAAGGAACAAAATCCAATAATAGTTTATTTGTTTACTGCAACCAAAAGATGACAAAGTGAGTTTTAACCTGATGAACTGAAGGTATGCAGGATCAAAGAGGGTTTGCATGTCAAAACAAAAATGGTGGTGCACACCAAACACCGTACACTAAATTCTTAATCCTAAAACTCAGTTGTATGCCTTAGTAGGCCTTAAGACAGCCATGACAGGAAACTTTCAAAACCCGAAAGCAAAGAGCAGCATAATCAGGGGAAAGAAGCCTTGGATACCTGGAACAGGTGCCTAATAGTACCTAGAAGAATTGATGCCTTAATGCTGTTTTGAAGTCAAAGGGTGGTCACACCAAATATTTATTTAATTTAGATTTTTCTTGTTCATTCACTTTGCATTTTGCAAATTGATAAAAATGAACATTTTTGATAGCATTCTTACTACATAGATTTTTTTACACCTGTCTAAAACTTTTGCACACACACAATATTCTACAGAAATACATGCAACTACAATATGTCACAAAAATGTCGATTTAACATTGGGTAATTAACATTACTAAATTGTAGAAAAAAAAGAAATGAATATACAGTAAATGAACCAAAATGTTCAATAGGGATCATTACAAAGAAATTCTAAGAAAGCAATCTAAGAGTTTAAAAATAGACAAAATAGCTCATAGCACTTTGCACAGTTAGAATTTCAGAATGCTTATATCTGGAAAATGTACTCCCTAGGGACAAAACACAATCTTTTTCATAACCAACTGAAATAAGCATGCTGTGTCTGCCCAAAAGAAGCGATTTTCGGATAATTCATGCAGCTATATTTTCTTATTTTCTTATTATGTGTTTATTAACTTTGCCTATTTACAAAATCAATTTCAATGAAAAGTAAATTGTATAAATTATAAATGTATTCAGATCATCCAATAAACAATGCAACACACAATCAATATAAGCTGTAGCAAACTGATGTGCTGATAGCTTGTTAACCCTGATGCTGCCAGTGATTTAAACGGCTGCAAAATGTATGATTGATTTGTGCTGCCACAATATTGTCTTCGGTTTAACTTGCAGTAATACAAATAATGCAACATTTTGTCTATATCCTAATATCCTATTATCTCAAAAATTATTATTGATCATAGAATTTTTTTTGGCCACATCATATGTAAATTATGTTAACATTTGGGGTTTCTACAATATTTACTTTACATTTTCTTCATCTTTTTTTGCAACTTTTAGTGAAAATGGTAGGAAATTCTTTCTAACAAACAGGCTAAAAGGTTGCAAAAATAACACATCTGTAAATACCCTTAAAATGCACCTAGGGTAAACCTGTTATAATTTAACTAGCAAGCTTGACCTGCAAGCAGAGCAACATATTCCCACCCGTGCTGGTCCCAAAATAGCTGATTAGGGCCATGGGTTGCATCTGTACTTTTAAATGTGTTTACCTCTGGCTTGGCCACAAGACAGCATTGCAGACGTGACCACCCTGTATGTTGCCTTGCCTGCTAAAGTGACATCCCACAGCATGCCAGGTACAGCCCCTATCTGCTGGAGAGGAGCAACAAGCTTGTGGTCATGACTAGAGACAAGACATTATCAGTTTGTTGTTAGTAAAAGTTCAGGCCAGTGGCAGGAGTATTCTGATGTTTGTACAGTGAGGAGGTGGCAGAGTGTAATGATGATGGATGAATGTAATGCTGCACCAGGGGTCATGCTTCTGCTGTAGGAGTGTGACAAGGAGTTTACTTGGTCATCACTAGAGTCTTTGGTGATGAACATAGGCTGGTTTGACGGTAGACACCAGGTAACACTCCAAAGCAGGGAATGCAGCAGCTGACCGGAGGGTCAGAGGCAAGGGTACGAGATTCAGGAGGGCAAAGACAAATATGAGGTCAGACGGTCCAAGGAAGGGACAGGCAGCACAGGATCTGGATACGTAGCCAAGGTTAGGAGCGGAAAGGTAAGGCAAGACAGATATATGAGCCAGGTCAAAAATAGGAGAAACAAGACACACACACACAAACAGGATACTAGAAGAACAAACTGACTAGGAACCAACATTAGAGCCAGGAGTGGTGAGAGGATCTGTCTAATAAAGAGCCTGCTGGTATGAGATAGGCCAAAGAACCCAATCTTTGCAGGACACAGGAGGGTTAAATTTCTGCAGAGATCATCTACGCCCCCTGAAGCCAAATGGAAACACATTTAGATGCAGCAGTGCTGAGGAGTGCTGCAAGGGTCAAAACTCAGCAAGCCGGCTTAGTGTGAGAAGAAGCTACGTGGTGACCACAGTGTGTAGGGCAGCGCTGAGGAGGCATGTGAGTTAAGGGTATGCCACACTAAACAATATCGCTAACGAGATCGCTAAAAACCGTCACTATTTAGCGATCTCGTTAGCGATGTTGTTGTGTGCGGCATCTAGAGACGACGTGGCCCCTGCTGAGATCCTGCTGTGATCTCGCTCGTCGCTGACATCGTTCCGGACCCTATTTTATCGTCGGCGCTCCCGCTGGGTAAGTATAATCGCTGAATGTGGCACCTTTTTGTGAACAATGTGCGACCTCATTAACGATGCATTAGTCAGCGGCGGAGGCGGGACTTTGTTTTCGTTCATAACGCCCTTCAGCTCCGATTGGTGACCACAAACATCAACTCAGCTATAATAACTGCGCCCCCATCCATTGTTTCCAGAGCACTTTGTGGATGATTCCAACTGTGCTTTGTGCGTTTTTGTGAGGATAGTATCGCGTGTCGGTGTTTTGCGATCATATTTGTGGCGCAGTGGTGGGTTTTGCGATCCTGTCTGAGTCGTTAGAGCACCATCCATCCCCATTTGGATTTGGATCTTCGGGATATTTGGATTTGGATTCAAGGTACATATTGTTTGTGATGTTGTGATGTTTTGATAATGTTTTTGACCTTATTTTTTTTTTCGTCCTCTGCTTTATTTATTTTACACCCCTGACTTTATTTATTTATTTTTTTTTGCTTTATTTATTTTACACCCCTCACCATTTTAGACATTTGTAAACTGTATAAACTGAAAATTTAATTTTTTTTTTTTGTTATATAATTTTTATTTTATTCTTTATTTTATTCTGTTTAAACACTTTAGTAATAGTAATTAATTAGTAATTAACTTTTCTCTTCTTTACCGTACAGGTTGCACATAATGAACCTCTCCACCGCGGAGCGTATGATTGTGGCAGTTGCGCTATCTATGGAGGCAGATCGTCAGGAAGAGGCGCGGGTGGAAGAGAGGCGCTCCAAGCGAAAGCGTCGCATGTGGACCAGGGAATGGCTGGAGCAGAGGTCCAGATTCACCCACATGCATCTAGTGAGGGAGTTGCAGGAGAAGAATCCGCAGGATTTCCGGAATTATCTACGGATGTCGGAGGATTCATTCAAGCTCCTACTGGAAGCTGTGAGGCCACTCATAGAACGGCAGGATACCCGGATGCGTGCAGCTGTTTCAGCAGAGGAACGTTTGGCAGTAACGCTGCGATTTCTGGCAACCGGACGTTCAATGAAGGATTTGCAATTTTCTGCTGCAATTTCTCGGTCGCTGCTTGGAGTACTAATTCCGGAGACATGCAACGCCATCGTCCGCAGTTTACGGAGCTATATGCCATTTCCAAAATCAGTGGTGGAATGGCAAATTATTGCCTCTGATTTTGAAAGGATTTGGCAGTTCCCAAACTGTGGTGGTGCCTTGGATGGCAAACATGTGCGGATCACGCAACCAGCCAAAAGCGGATCCTTTTTTCATAATTACAAGGGCTACTTCAGCGTGATCCTCATGGCCCTTGTTAATGCCAATTATGAATTTATTGACGTTAATGTTGGCATTAATGGAAGGGTTTCTGACGGTGGCGTTTTGGAGCACACAAGTTTTGGTGATCGGTTGTTTAATAATAAACTTAACTTGCCAACCAACATGGACACCACCGCCAACCTAAACTTTGTGTTTGTGGGCGATGAAGCCTTCCCCCTTCATGAGCATCTTGTGAAACCGTATCCACAAAAGACTTTGACAGGGGAAAGGCGGATTTTTAACTACAGACTGTCTAGGGCACGGCGCGTTGTGGAGAATGCCTTCGGCATAATGGCCAACCGCTTCAGGGTTTTCCACACTCCAATCAACATGAAGCTGGAATCTATAGACTCTGTGGTGTTGGCCTGTTGTGTGCTGCACAATTTTCTACGCAAACGCGATGCTGGGACTTACAGTCCGCCAGGCTTCATGGACTCTGACAGCAATGGTGACGTGGTGCTCGGAGAATGGCGTGACAATGATCCCGCTATTGCAGGCCTTCAACCTGTCAATCAAGGCAGGAGCAAGGACGATGCGAAGGCCGGCAGAGACAAGTACTGCCAATACTTTAACGGGCCTGGTGCAGTGAGTTGGCAGCATCAGGTCTAGTTAGATTTTGAGAATGTTTTACTTTACCCTTTTTTTTTTTAACAATGTTTTGGTAATAAAATATTTTTATTTTAAAAATGCATTCGTGTTTTTTTCAATTATTTTACCAATATGGGAGAAGGGCTAATGATGGGTGAGATGTGGGGAGGGAGTAATGGGGATGGCAAAAAGACATGTTACCAGCAGCTGTAGTTTTTAAAATCTTTTCAAAGGCTTTTTTTTTCCCTATTTTTTGTTATACATTGTATCTACTTGTCACACACGTGCTCATGGGAGTACCATCAGTCATAGGAGTTAATTGTTAAAAAAATAAAGAAAAAAGTTTCAAATATTTTCAATTATTTTAAGGGCCTATGGTCTCAGTAGCGTTCAAACATTATAATTATATATAACAGATAATACACCACAGCTGCATATTTAAAGTTTAAATATATAATATATATATTTTAGTCATAATATGAAAGATTAAAAAATTGTTATACATATATTTGAAAATTCTTGGGAGGTAAAGGTCAACATTCACCAGGGAATCAGCTATTCTCAGATATGCGACGTCATTGTGATCGCAATGTGACTACTCACAAACAGATGCATACAGATCTGCAAAAAGCCATTGTGATTTGCAAGGGGATTAGCGAGCCCCAGCCATCAAAATATACGAGGCTATTGTAATCGCAATGTGACTACCCACGCTATTCAAAAAGCCATTGTGACTTGCAAAGGGGATTAGCGAGCCCCAGCCATCAAGATATGCGACGATATTGTGATCGCAATCTGAGCACTCTCAAACCTGCAAAACCATTGTGATTTGCATGGTGATTATAACCCCAGCATACAGTAATGCGACGACATTGTGATCGCCTAGTTTAAACCCGTTGTCTTGCGATCGCAATATCATCTCATATCTGCTTGCTGGTTACATGGCTGCTGCGGTCATTTTTCGTTAGCAATACTGTTTTGCGATGTGAATTTAGCCGCACGTAAAGTGCGCCGTAAAGTGCGCACGTTGTGACGTCATGACGCTGGCGTCGCCCAATGCGGTATTATCATGGCGGCGAGACAACGCTCGGTAAATTGGGAGGATGGAGAGGTCCGCTATTTGGTAAAAAAAACGGACCAGTGGGATTATTTCTGCAGGGTACCTGTGGCGCATCCAAGGCGTCACAAAAGGGTATGCCTGCAGAGAATCCGGCGGGGCCTGGAGAGGCGCTTCAATGTGCGGCGGACCCTGAGACAAATCCGCAAGAAGCTGGCGGACCTGCGATACCGCTCACGCGATAGGGTCGCCAGCATCCGGGCCCAGCTACGCAGGCCTCTGAGTGAGTATTGATGAGGGTATCTGGAGAGGTTATGTTTTATGGGTTAGGCTACTTTCACACTTGCGTTTTTTTGCGCTGCATTTCGATTGCACATGAAGCGCATTAAAAAAACGCATGCAAACGCTTGTAATAGCTGCGATATTTTGTCGCATCAGCATACGCATTTAAAAAAAATAAATAAATAAAAAGCGTTTGTCTTCGATTTCATTTGTTTTTTGTAGCCGTTTCAGTTTTTTTGGCGCATGCGTTGTCTATGTGTCACATTTCTATCATCTCTGTCTCCATCATCTCTGGCTCTAACATCTCTGTCTCCATCATCTCTGTCTCCATCATCTCTGTCTCCATCATCTCTGTCTATTTTGACTGTGAAAAAAAAAAAAGGCAACATGTAGCGTCTGAGCGCACACCGGGAAAATGCAGCAGCGCACGACAAACGCACATGAACGCAGCAGTATATGGGGCCATTATTCAGTATGCAGCAGTATGTGGGGCCATTATTCAGTAGTTTTTTTTCTTTCCCATCTTTCTCTCTCTGTTCTTTCTTTCTTGGGAGTACCGGCAGTGATAATAGGGATTCTGAATTGTATATTTCATTTACAGCACCACCTTCACCATCACCAGCACCACCTGCTCCACCGTCCCCAGCTACCCCTCCACCACCATCCTCACCTTCCCCGGCTACGCCTCCACCACCATCCTCACCTTACCTCTCAACCCCTTCACCTGGAGCAACCCCCCCTCCTGATTTGGGATCTTATAGCCCGTTACAGGGTTATGCCTTGTCTCCAGCATCCTTCTCTCCAGCATCATCCCGTGACATGGATGCAGGCTCCCCATCAGGTAATTAACGCACATTATATAAGCTTCAGACAAGTTAGAGAACTTTGTAAGGTCTTATGTGTGTAATGACTGTTGTGATATAATTTTTTTTTTCTTTTTTTCCCTAGCCGGCGGAGCAACAGGATCAGGGTGGGCAGTAAGCGGGTCGTCTGACGACAACCGTAAGTGTTAACAAACATAACATGTACATGTTGATGTTTCAACAGAATTCCCTGGTTAACTGTTACCTTTACCTCCACAGAAATCCCAACTGCCCAGGACCTGTTCCTGTCCCACCGCCGGCTGATGGCGGCCATGAGCAGCGCTGTGTCTGCCATGAATTCAGCTGCCACAGCCATGAATACAACGGTGGCAGGCATGGATTCAGCTGTGGCAGGCATGAATTCAGCAGTCATAGCGCTGCAAACTGCCATGGGAGCTCTGCATCACCACGGGATGATGCTGGAGAGACAATTTTCTGGACTCCGGGGCCCTCATTAATTTATTTTTTTTTTTTTAATAATTTCTTATAATGTAAATATTTTTTTCAAAATTTTTTATTTTATTATGTAAATTTTTTGTTTTTATTTAAATTTTATTTATTTTGAAGAAAAATATGACAAAAATATATATTTCAAATTTTACGTCAATCAACGCAGGTGTGGTGTATTATTTTTTAGTATAAGGTTTTAGCGCTAGTGTGACCAGGGCCTTTATAAGAAATGTTAATATTTGAAATTTTGTTAATTTCATTTTTTCCCTATGATGGAACACCTATGATAGCTGGTAGTAGTACCATGACCCCGTGTGTGACAAGTAGATGTAATAAAAATACAACATTTTAATAGTTGACATCACATAAGAATAAAAGACCACAATTCATTAGATAAATAAGATTTTTATTAAGAAAGGTAACAATGTAAAAAAAAATAGACAACAAAAAAAATTTTAAAAAACATTTTAAAAACTACAACTGCTGGTAAGAGGGATCGTTGCCATTACCACGCTGCCTCTGCGGTGTATAAAAATAAGGGGGAGCACCAACGTTTGGGTTTGGCACAGGATGCTGCCTCTGCGGTGTATTACAATAAGGGGGAGCACCAACGTTTGGGTTTGGCACAGGATTGTGCGGCCATGAATAGTCCGGGTACTGCGGTCTTGGCATCACGACATATCTGTTATCCAGGTTTCCAAAAGAGGCTTGAGTCAGTACCTCAAACATGAGTCTCTCTGCATGTAGCCGCTGAACAGGATCCAGAGTAGGGAGCCTCTCATTTGCGAAGTATGCAAACCCTGTTATTTTAGGTTCTTTTTCTGCTGTTAGCACTTTTTTTGCAATTTCCACCAATTCAGGAGTAGCCGAGGTGGTAGCCGAGGTGGGAGCCTTCCTTTTCCTTCCTGAAGGTGAAAGCCGGCGCCGCACAGATGAGGATGGTGTCTCTTCTTCATCTTCGATCAACGGCATGCTGTCTTCTTCTGTTGCAGGTGTGGAGACGGACTCTTCTGTTTCCTGCATGAACAAAAAACAAATGGTAAATCACAAAGACAAAGAAATTAATCTTCACACAGCAAAAATGTGAAAATGACACTTGTAAAGACAAATCGATGTGAATACTTTTCTGTCCAATTATGACAAGAGCATTCTTAAGGTGATACCTTTATAATGTAATTATTCCAAATGTAATCTTGCCTGAACAAGGAGCCTGTGCGCTCTGAAAGCTAGCGAACATATAATTTTCTGGTTAGCCAATAAAGGTATCACTTTAAGAATGCTCTTGTCATAATTGGACGTAAAAGTATTCACATCGATTTTTCTGGCTAACACGGTACCACAATATAATTTATTATTGTACACCTTGTAAAGACAAAGAAATTTACTACACCCATATACAGCAAAAATGTGAAAATGACACTTGTTAATGGATAGGCCTCAACCGTTGAGCTAGATAAATTATCAGTACATGAAGGGATATATTCTGCCATTTTATCTACATTTCACAATTATATATTTTAAATTTAAGTCCACTTTGGCATGTACATTAAAATGTGTTGTAATACAAAGGTACTTACATGTATGACAGGGGAGTCCGGCTGGATCACTGGGTCTAGATCCGAAATGGATGTCCCTTCTCTGGGTACTTCTTGGTCCCTTGTGAACTCGAACAGATCAAAGTACCACAGTTTGGGGGCATAAACATCATCGGCCCCCGCTCCAGATTTGGTGGAATTTATAACTTTATTGAGCTCTTTTTTATACACTGTGCGGAGGGCCTGTATGCGTTTTTTGACCGATGACACATCCGCAGGTTCATCGGGGTAACGGCTCTTGCACATCTCCACCAGTTTTTGGTATGCGTCATTCTTTTTAAGCCTGTTACAGTAATCTGGTGATTTTATTCTCCATAGGCACGGCATGGAGCGGTAGAGCTCGATAAATTCCCGCAAAAAATCTTGTTTATCAGCCATCTGTAATAAAAAAAATATTATTATGTGAGAACGCCAGAATGGTTAAATAAAATGTTTATAGACTACAACATAGAACACAGCAGGGATCACAAAATGGTGGTTGGTGTGTTTGGTGGTCAGAACAAAACAAACAATGGCAAAAAAAAAAAAAAATTGATCAACGACAATGGTTTACAAAAGCAGAGATCTAAACATGGATCTGTAAAATTAAAGTAAAATAAAAATGAAATGTGACAAATATAATACCTACCTTACACAAGTTGTGATTCTGGAGAAAAAAGAAAACAGGGAAAATAGCGTCACAAACTGGATCACAAACTGGATCACAAACTGGATCACAAACTGGATCACGCCAGAGACTGGATCGCAGAGGATATAACGTCAGAGACTGGAACACAGCAACAGCAATAGTGGCACAAATGGATCGCAGTAACTAAGGCTAGCAGGACACACTGGAACGATGCTGGAGATTTGAAAGAACCGCTTCTGCTCGAGAGCAATGGAGAGGAGTGCAGATACGTGGTCTTTTATGACGCGGTCATCCAATCACAAAGCGGGAGAGCTGTGATAAATATTTATGAGGTAAATAGTGACCACCAATCTGTGATGAGGGGCGTGCAAAAGGTTGCGCTCAGTCACGCCTATCGAGGTCGTGATCTTTCACAGTATATGCAAGTGTGGCACGTCCCAACGACCGCCAAAGTCGTTAAAAAGATCGCTACTGCTGATGCGTCGTTAATTAAATCGTCCAGTTTGTCAGCTACTAGCGACATTAAAACGATCACAACCAACGATCTCATTAGTATGCGTCGTTATCGTGATCGTTAGCGATCTTGTTTAGTGTGGCAGTACCTTTACTGTCATGACACAGAGATTGTGCTTGCTTCCTCAGCAGGATTCTTCTACAGTTTCTGCAGTCACTTTGCCAAGAATCAGTGTGAGATGTGACAGCTGATTGAACTTTCACACAGATCATATCATTGTGACTCAGTCTGCATAAACGTTGAAGGTGCTGCAATAAATTACACAGCCTTTTCAGAACTACCACATACATGTCTAGTTGGAATTATGAACTTGACTGATTTGCACGCTGAACCTGGCAATTGGACATCACATAGTATAATAAATGTCTCACTGTCTCTTTCAATACAGAGTATTTAACTGTCTCTTTCAATACAGAGTATTTAAGTATATATAAGTATATATATATATTATGCTCAAAAAAAGAGAGGACAGCACCTCCAAAAATCATACAATCATGCCTCTCAGCAAAAATCTATATAACTGAACATGAGGTTCTTAGTTAAACATTCTGATCAGACTGTATGAAGCCCACTGCCACGTCACGGCAAACCTCGTAGTGGGTCTTACCGCCCTAACAGAGCGGAGCCGCGCCAACCACCGCCACAGCAGCAATGCACCAACATTTTTTTTCTTTTTGTGCAAAATGTTGTAATGGACTGCCATCTTACAAATTTTAAGGATGGAGGCAACATGACTCTCACTGTATCCCTCTGCTAGTAAAGCCAGAATTGAGCCCTTCTTTTCCTCACTCAAGACTTTTCTTTTCAACTTCTTTGGCCTGGTTAAAAGTTATTTTTTCATTCCTATTACTTTTGGGATATTACTAGCACTTGTTTTGCCATCCAGCTTGTCCTATTGCAAGAGGATTGTGAACACCACAGCAGTGTTTTTTTATACTTTCCATCGTTAAATATGATTTGGTTCAGGTGATCAGCTAATCAGAAGCACATTAAGTAGAGTGAGGTGTACTCTATTTGGAATTCAACTGACACTGGAATGGAATGACTGTCAGACATGTAGAGAAGCTGATTTTTATGTAACTGTGCAGCAGTGGTCTCTTAACTTTTGCCAGAGCTGTATATATATATATATATATATATATATATACTGTATATATACACAGTGGTGAAAATAAGAATTTGATACACTGCCGATTTTGCAAGTTTTCCCACCTTTGCAATGGCAAAGAACAGGGTAGGGTAAAAGCACCATCACAGTCACCAACCAGCAGTAGTACTGCCAAGGTTAAGCCAAAATTGGTTTATTTTCCTTTGGCAAACATATTAGTGGGGAACATGTAGAGGACAATATAGAAAATATGGCACATCGTTGTCTAGATCACAGCAATATGTATGATGTTACCTCTAACAGCAATATCGGCAGTTTAAGCCAGTGATCTGAAAACATTGTTTGGCCTAATCATAAATAACTAAAAGGGATAATTTGGGGCCTTTTTTATTTTAAAACATGAAAAATCTTGTATTACACTGTGTGAGTTTGTTGACAGTTTCCACTTTCTTTGGCAAAGTCAATTTGAGATTAGTAAGGTTATGTTTGTGTTAAATATCTTGAAAGGGTTGGATAAAGACATAAAAGACCTCAGAGTTTTACACTAGTGTGAAGGATCCACAACTCGCCACCCTGCTTGACATCAATATTACTTCAATGGGATTACGTGGTAAAGTTTCCCTTTTGTACCAATGTGACATTCAGCAACCCCTGGGGACACGTAAATTCAGATTGGTACATGTTTACACAGACACCCCCCTGTCCATTTTTGTTTTTGGTTATTTATTTTGCCTTTTATACAAGTCATTACCCTGGAAAGGATGTTCCTTAACATATTTTCCAGGAAAATCCATTTCGGTTTTGTTTTATTGTGAGTCTGTAAAGTGGCGCAAGACTCTGACAACATTGTTTACAGCAGTGATCTGGGAGTCAGAAATGCTTCCAGGGGTCTTCCCCATGCTGTTCCCTTGTCATTTGAGCACCGTTTCCATCGATTTCTGCAATTTCTATTCCCTCTGCCGACAGCCAGAGGGGCCACTGGAAAAATGCTTGAGTTTCCCATAGACTTACATTGGGCTCGTTGCTCGGGTCGAGCACCCAAGCATTCCAATTTGCTCGAACTGAGCAACGAGCACACAAGCATTTTAGTGCTCGCTTTTCACTATACTTGACATGATTCCCCCATTCGAAGTGGAATGCATGCATCAGAGACAGAGAGAGACACCATGTTGCCTTTATCCACTTTGGGTCTCTCCCCTCCTGACCTCTGGGTTGAACCTAAATCCCTCCCTTTACCTATGTAGCTGAAAACTTAAAAACCTAGGAAAGAGCATAACTCCTTTCTGGATGGTCCTATAACAGCAGTTCTGGTGCCATCGGATCCATCCAGGCCTCTGCTATGCATTAATACGAAACACAGCTTTGCTATCTGGTTTCTACTGGCTGCTCTAGGTATCCTAATACCCATGGATGCTACAATGGGTCAAGACCTAGCCGGGTGTTTGCCATGTTCTGGGGATCTCAGAAATAAACACGATGTATGGCTAGGATGTATAGTATCTCAATAACTTTTTATGGAATCATACCTGACTTAACACAGAAGACTGCATGGTTTAGATCCACAAGGGGTATTCCTGTAAGAAGCTCAATTCTAGCTAGCTGAAGAAGGTGTGAATTCTGACTTTGCAGCTGAAAGTTGGGAAGACCAGAGGAGCCATGTGTCTTGTTACAGCTACACATGCTGACAGGACAATTGTAATCTGCCATTACACACCCTATTCTTCACAACTGGTATTTCCAAGGCACTTGAAGTCTCTGCAGTATTGTTATTCACTGCCAATGCATTTTTTTGATTCATCCAACCTGGGAAATTCAAACTTCAAAAGATTCAAAGTGGAGTGGCAGTAGTAGAAGCTGGATGAGGAAAGTGCTAGATCTTTAAAGCATATTTTCTCTGAAACACCAGACTGTTTTAGAGAAAATTATACCTAGCTGTAATTGTGCAGCAAGTCTCTGTGGTTAATGCTGTCCGTGGTTTGGGCAGCATGAACTAGGTGATAATTTGACTTTAAAAACAGGTACTCAAAATCATGTAATTTGGAAAATAATCTTTTTTTACTGTGCAAAATGCATCAAAACATGAAAAAAACTACATAAATGTACATAAATGCAGATTTATCACATTTTGACCAACAAAACAAAGATTATTTTATTTATACCATTTGGTCAATACTATAATAACAAAATTAAAAATAAATGGTGCAAATTTATTTGTTTTTCCCTTCCAAGCAATTGCCCTGTCCTTAAAGATTAAGGTTTGCTTCCTGGTTCTATTTACCAACCACAGTTGTTAGTCAGGCTGCACACAGTTGATTTAACATCTCAAAATAACTAGGCAGGTACGGTGCTATCACTATGTGAATAGGCATGACATTTTCATTATTTGAGTAAATCATGCATGCATCTCTATGTATGTTATTATATATGATGTAAACATGGTAAAATTACTTACATTTATAGATGCAGTTGATATTTGGACTGACAGAAAACTAATGCTTACACAAGAGAATTAGCTGTTTAAGCAAAAATAAAAAAAATCTATTTTCATCATATGTTTTTCTCTTTGATCATCAAATACTTGGCATTGTATTTGGAAAATTACCGTATTTTGCAAATTAGAAGATGCACTTTTGGGTGCAAAATAGGAATTATTTTTTTTTAAATAAAATGGTGATACATCTTATATTCCCTTTTAATGGTAGCTTACCTGGGGGGCAGAAGTGGTGCACTTTTGGAAAATAACCGCTGGAGGCTGTGCATGCGCAGATTGAAATCTTTTGAGATGAGATCTTGTCTCCCAAGATCTCAATCTGTGCATGCGCCACCTCTGGCAGCCATTTTTCCAAATCCCAACTCAGAGATGTCACAGACACCTTCTGAGATCCCAGGCACTCCTGTGACCCCACTTAACCCAGCCACCCCCAAGATTATAAAACGCAGTCCCATTTACCTTTTAAATTTGGAAGAAAAAAAATTCCATCTTATAATTTGAAAAGTGTCAATTGAGATTTTATACCATGGAGAACAAGAAAATAATGACTAAATCAAAAAGTACCTTGAATAATTATTAATAGTGTGGATAAAATGGGTCTTGTAAAATCTAGATGTGGTGGAATAAGGACAAATTATGTGTACTGTATGTAAAAAATTACATAGAACAAGGCCAGCACGCCAATAAATAGGCATATATAGGAAAACTATGAACTGTAGTATACAATTAATGAATACATACAGTATATATATATATATACAAAAAATGATTTGATTAGGGAACGTGATAAGTGGCCCTAAACAGCTTGTGCTTTTAGAGAGCTCATAAAAATGTGTAAATTTTAGTTATACTAATTTCATGGGGGAGAAAAGGTAAGAGGTGAGTTTTCTAGGTAGGTGTTAGGGTTCGAGTTCCCACTCCTGCACAGGGGGAATCTCGAGCTGTTCCCGCTGCGGTCCCCATCCGTCTCCGGCTGCAGTGGTTCCTGCTCAGCAGAGACGTCAGTCCCAGCGTCTTGCCCGGCCAGTACTGTGCAGAGACTTGCTGCTGCAACCAGTGTTGGAGCAGGCAGATTTGGGACTAAGTACTTTATTGCTTCTTCTGAGCATGCCCAGGGCAAGATCTCCCATTGGAGATCAGGGGTCACATGCTCAGATACAGCAGTCACTCCTATTGGTCCTTCAGGAAGGTAACATAGTAACATAGTAACATAGTTATTAAGGTTGAAGGAAGACTTTAAGTCCATCTAGTTCAACCCATATCCTATCCTAACCTGCCCTAACATGTTGATCCAGAGGAAGGCAAAAAAAACCCAAGTGGTGAACAGTAAGCTTCACATTGGGGAAAAAAATTCCTTCCCGACTCCACATACGGCAATCAGACTAGCTCCCTGGATCAATGCTGTATCTAGGAAACTAGTGAATATAGCCTGTAATATTATACTTTTCAAGAAAGGCATCCAGTCCCTTCTTAAATTTTAGTAAGGAATCACTCATTACAACATTAGACGGCAGAGAGTTCCATAGTCTCACTGCTCTTACAGTAAAGAATCTGCGTCTGTGATTATGGCTAAACCTTCTTTCCTCCAGACGTAGAGGATGCCCCCTTGTCCCCGTCACAGGTCTAAGAGTAAAAAGATCATTAGAAAGGTCTTTGTACTGTCCCCTCATATATTTGTACATTGTAATAAGATCACCCCTAAGCCTTCGTTTTTCCAAACTAAATAACCCCAAGTGTAATAACCTGTCTTGGTATTGCAGACCCCCAGTTCTCTAATAACCTTGGTCGCTCTTCCCTGCACCCGCTCCAGTTCAGCTATGTCTTTCTTATACACCGGAGACCAGAACTGCACACAGTATTCTAAGTGTGGTCGCACCAGTGTCTTGTATAGAGGTAAAATTATGTTCTCCTCATGAGCATCTATGCCTCTTTTAATGCATCCCATTATTTTATTTGCCTTGGCAGCAGCTGCCTGACATTGGCCACTAAATGTGAGTTTGTCGTCCACTCATACACCCAAGTCTTTTTCAGTGACAGTTTTGCCAGTGTTTTACAATTAAGCACATAATTATACATCTTATTTGTTCTACCCAAGTGCATGACCTTACATTTATCCCCATTAAAGCTCATTTGCCATTTATCAGCCCAAGCTTCTAGTTTACATAAATCCTGTGGCTGTTGATGTTCTGAAGCAACTTCCCATTGGTCCTTCCTGGAAGGTCTTTTTCTCGTGGCTGCTATAAAAGGCTGTCCTTACCGCATGGCCGTGCGCTAGTATCAAATCTGTTACGTGCTTGCGCCAGTGTGGTCATGTATGCATGTGGTTAGGTCTGGCTGAAATAAGCCCCTAGAACACCGGCACCTCGGTGAGGAGATTTTATGCACATGTTCCGGGCTCGGCTGAAAACGCAATTAGAATACCGGCTATAAATCCAAAAGAGCAAAGGAAGCATAAAATGCCATAAAAAGTTCAATTTTATTATAGAAAAAGTCAAAAGCAACAATGCATAAAGATTAAAAAAGTAGGGACAATAATACAAATACAGCCACATGCAAATCAGGGTATAGTAAATATGGATGGTATATTGCACATAACGGTTTTGAGATTTAAAGAAAAAACATGTGTTTTCAAAGTAAGAGATATATAAATAAATATCTCCTCAAAATAAGCAAGTGCTTAAAAATGAATAATCAAACGGATATACCGGCAGGTGTCTCAAATAATTCCATTAGTAAGGTACAAGTGCAAAGAAGTACAAAAATAACCATACAAAAATGGAAGATAATTCACCAAAATCAGTATAATGTGCTAATTATGGAAAGAGTATATACCTGAGAGCGGCTGAAACACCCCGACGCGCGTTTCGCACTATAGCTTCCTCCAAGGGGATGTATGTGTCTAATACTGAGAAGCTGTATGCTTTTATAGCTTAGATGAGTCATTGGTAGCAGAGATTATGCTCAGCTGGAGTTAATACGGGCTCTGATATCGGGCGGATATGACACACATGAACCCACTGCTACCAATGACTCATCTAAGCTATAAAAGCATACAGCTTCTCAGTATTAGACACATACATCCCCTTGGAGGAAGCTATAGTGTGAAACGCGCGTCGGGGTGTTTCAGCCGCTCTCAGGTATATACTCTTTCCATAATTAGCACATTATACTGATTTTGGTGAATTATCTTCCATTTTTGTATGGTTATTTTTGTACTTCTTTGCACTTGTACCTTACTAATGGAATTATTTGAGACACCTGCCGGTATATCCGTTTGATTATTCATTTTTAAGCACTTGCTTATTTTGAGGAGATATTTATTTATATAACTCTTACTTTGAAAACACATGTTTTTTCTTTAAATCTCAAAACCGTTATGTGCAATATACCATCCATATTTACTATACCCTGATTTGCATGTGGCTGTATTTGTATTATTGTCCCTACTTTTTTAATCTTTATGCATTGTTGCTTTTGACTTTTTCTATAATAAAATTGAACTTTTTATGGCATTTTATGCTTCCTTTGCTCTTTTGGATTTATAATTAATTTGGAGGTGCCTATTTAGCATATCTTTATATCTGTATTTAGAATACCGGCTACTCCGGTGAGGAGATTATTGCTTGGGTTCTGATTGCATGACCACAGACTGCAATCCGCTTAGCAGTCATCTGTGTTCCCTGTGAGTCTAACAGGACACAGTCTTTGTTACAGCGGCTCTGTGAAATAACAGAGTCTGCTTATATCGCCATATAGTGCTACGGCGTTTACATCTGCGACTCTGCGGGATAACAGAGCTCGCTCTTACTGCCTATTTACGCCAAACCCACCTCTCCTTAATGTCTATTGGGTGCGTTCCGCAGGCCCCTAACATAATACTAGCGCCAGGGTCTGGCTAGTAAAATGACGGATGACCAGCGTCTACCGCAGTACATCCAGCAGCTGGAAGGTAGGTTGATGGCTCTTGAGCGCACAACATAAGCTGTGGATGTTACCGCAGTCGCTGTTCAGGCTGCTAGCGTGGCTGCAGCCAGTTTGTCCTCTGCCACCTCTGCCCCTACATTATCCCACCTCCCGCTTCCTGACAAGTTTGCCGATGACAGCAAGCAATGTCGGGGATTCGTGAGTCAGTGCTCTATACAGCTCGAGCTTCTGGCTGCACGTTTCCCCACGGATCAGGCACAAGTGGGTTTTGTACTGTCTCTACTCTCTGGAAGAGCGTTGGAGTGGGCAACGCCGCTGTGGGAGCGCGACGATCGTGTGGTGCGGAGCGCTCCTCGTTTCCTGGAGGCTCTTAAAAAGGTCTTTTTAGAACCTCAGGTCACTCACGATACGATGCTCCAACTGCTGCCATTGGCACAGGGTTCGTCTTTGGTCAGTCAGTTTTCCATCCAGTTTCGGACTCTGGCCTCAGAGCTAGACTGGTCGGATAAAGTTCTCATTCCAGTCTACTGGCGAGGTCTGGCTGACCATGTTAAAGACGCTTTGGCTACCAGGGAGATTCCCACCACACTGGAGAAGCTTATCTCCATATCTACCCGTATCGACCTCCGTTTTCACGAGCGGAGGTTGGAGCGGGCCCAGTGTAGGCAGAGGATTTGGTTGGCTCCCACCTTTGCCAAACCTCTCGAATCCCCCGATCTGGCATCCGAACTTCAAAAGGCCACAGAGGTTCCTCGTGCAGTCATATGCAGACGTGTTCTCTAAAAAGGCAGCGGAGACTCTGCCGCCCTATCGTCCCTACGACTGTCCTATTGACCTCTTGCCTGGAGCAGAACCTCCTCTGGGAAGGGTCTATCCCCTCTCTCTTCCTGAGACGGAGGCTTTGTCTCAATTTATCCAGGGGAATCTGGCAAGAGGGTTCATTAGGAAGACGGTGTCACCAGCAGGAGTGGGGTTCTTCTTCATGCAGAAGTGTGGAGAATTACGTCCGTGTATAGATTACAGAGGTCTTAACGCCATCACCGTTAAGAATAAGTACCCATTGCCCTGATTTCTGAGCTCTTTGATAGGCTTCGGGGAGCAAGGGTATTTACTAAATTAGATCTGCGTGGTGCTTATAACCTGATTCGCATCCGTGAGGGGGACGAATGGAAGACGGCTTTTAATACTCCCACACTCCAAAGACATAATGATAGGGAATTTAGATTATGTTCCCCATTGGGGACAGTGATGAAAATATATGTAAAGTGCTGCAGAATAAGATAGCGCTATATATGCAATAAATAAATTAATAAATTAATTCAAGCCCAAAATAATGAAAAGATAAAATATGGCCTGCTTTATGTAGCATAGTAGTAACAGAAAAAATTAGATTTGATACTGTGGACGAGCCTTAGATACAGCAGAATCTGAGCACAAAAGAATGACAACCTCAGATGTGGCCAAATTTTTGGAGCACAGTAGTAGCAGAATAAATTTATATTTTATCATATGTAACTCTGTATGGAAAACAATATCCGCAACCAAAAATTTCAAACTGACATCTAGCCTGCTGTATAACATTACTAACAGAAGAAAATATTTTTTAACTGTGTATGAGGCCTGTTTACAATCGAATATATGCTCAAAACTATTTGAAACTCAGATCTAGCCTGCTATTTCACATTTGTAACAGAAATTTTTTTTTTTTAATCAGCATGAGCTCTGCAGACTGCTTAATTTCACTGTCACTAAATGACAAGGTGGCATATGGCATGCTGAATCATGTTAGCAACCAAAAAAAAAGTTTTTTAATCTGCATGAGCTATGCAGACAGTTGAATTTCATCGACACTAAATTACAAGGTTATATATGGCATGCTGAGTCACGTTAGCAAAAGCCCAAAAAATATTTTTTACTGTGGACCAACTCTACGCACAGAACAATTTCACGGCCACAAAATTACAACGTGGGATGTCATGCTGAATCACGTTAGCAACAGCCGAAAAATAATTTTCTTTTACTATGCAACAGCTCGCTCTACACACAGAATAAGTTCACCGCCACAAAATGACATGGTGGAATATGGCGTGCTGAATCATGTTTGTAACTGGAAAAATTTTTTTTTTTAATCTGCATGAGCTATACAGACAGCTTAATTTCACAGCCACAAAATTACAAGTGAGATGGCATGTTGAATCAAGTTAGGAACAGCCAAAAAAATATATATATTTTTTGCAACAGCTCTACACACAGAACAATCTGAACACTTCAAAATTAGAATATGGATATGATGGGCTGTGTCATGTTTATGAACAGAATTTTTTTTAATGTGCAAGAGCTCTGCAGACAACTCAATTTCACCGCCACAAAATTACAACGTGGGTTATGGGGGACTATATCACATTTAGAAACAATTTTTTTTAATCTGCATGAGTTATGCAGACAGGTGAATTTCACCACCACTAAATAACAAGGTGAGATATGGCATGCTGAATCACTTTAGCAACAGCCCAAAAAATTTTTTTCCTTGTGGAACAGCTTTACACACGGAACAATTTCACAGTCACAAAATTACAACGTGAAACATGGCGGGCTGTATCACATTTAGCAACAGATTTTTTTTTTAATGTGCATGAGCTCTGCTTATAGCTTTATTTCACCACCACAAATTTACAATGTGGGATATGGCGGGCTGTATCATAGTTTGCAAAAGAATTTTTGTGTTATGTTAGGGTTCGAGTTCCCGCTGCTGCACAAGGGGAGTCTCAAACCAGTCCCACTGCGGTCCCCCATCCATCTCCGGCCGCAGTGGAGCCTGATCAGCAAAGACGTCGGTCCCAGCATCTCGCCCGGTCTATTACTGTGCAGCGACTTGCTGCTGCCTCTTCAGGTTCTGCTATTGTAGCCACTACTGGTCAGCGCGCGAGCAGACGTCTTTAGGTCTAAGTCCTTTGTTGCTTCATCTGAGCATGCCCAGGGCAAGATCTCCCATTGGAGATCAGGGGTCACATGCTCAGATACAGCTGCCACTCCTATTGGTCCTTCAGGAAGGTCCTCCGGCTGTTGATGTTCTGAACCAGCTTCCCATTGGTCCTTCCTGGAAGGTCTTTTTCTCGTGGCTGCTATAAAAGGCTGTCCTTACCGCACGGCCGTGCGCTAGGATCAATTGCATTATGTGCTTTGTGCCAGTGTGATCTTCCACGCATGTGGTTAGGGCTCGGCTGAAATAAGCCCCTAGAATACCAGCACCACCGGTGAGGAGATTTGAGTGCACGTGGTTAGGGCTTGGCTGAAAAAAGCCCCTAGAATACAGGTTTCTCCGGTGAGGAGATTGCTTGATTGCATTGCTCTCTGCATGATCACGGACTGCTATCCGCACAGCAGTTATCTGTGTATCCCTGTGGTGTTAACAGGACACAGTACCTATCTCTGCGTCTTTACCTCAACAACTCTGTGGTGTAACAGAGTTCGCTTATATCGCTATATAGCGCTGCGACATTCCTGCTAGCGGCTCTGTGGATTAACAGAGTTCGCACTATCTGCCACAGCGCGCTACTGCGTTTATTTTAGTGACTCTGCGGGATAACAGAGCTCGCTACTTACGCCAAATTACTAGCAGCAGGCTCTGCCTGCACGGTGGACCCCGGGCTGCGAACACACCTCTCTACATTATTTATTAGGTGCGTTCCGCAGACCCTAACATGTTATTTGAATACCCTATTTATTGTATTGATGGCTGGAGCACTTCTTACCATTTATCTTTCATGCCTCTCCTATTTACTCAAAGATTTTATGTTTGCGAGCAGGGCCCTCACTTCTTTTTATCTGTTGAATTATGTTTTACTCTTTAATGTCTTTATTGTCAGCAGTTGTCACCTCTAAAATGCAAAGTGATATGGAATATGTTGACACTATGGAAACGAAAAATTGTATTTAATCTTGCAATTGGTGAAAGTCTCTGCTAAAAAGTTAGCAAGAGGTTGGTGTAAGTTTCTGGAGTAATTTCTACCAATAAAGTGGCAGAAATGTTAATGAATTTACCGAGCGGGCACGCTTATGCTTCCACAACTTCTTTAAGAGAGCTGGCCAAGACTGGGGTAATAACACCAAAGTTGCAAAATTTCAAGGTGTTTTTCACTAGAATTTTGGCATAAACTCTTTGATGAATCACACACTTGTGCTCCACTTTGAACTGACAGACTTCCTTTAATATTTTGTCTAGATTTATGACAGTAAAAGAGCATCATGCACATTTCAGGTGTCACTTAGGAGCAACAGACAAGAGAAGACAGAAAGTGATGAAAGAAAACTACAATCATACAAATATAATCACAAAAAAGCAGAGTAGAACACAGGGGAGGGATAGGTAGGAGAAAGCAAATGGGAGAGGATGAGGATAAACATGCAAACCAACTCCACCCATCAATCTCCACAACAACTCCCCAAATTCCCACACAAAACACTCAATAACTCCTCAAATACATAACCAGGAATTAGACCTTTCTTTGGCAACTCCCAAATGCCAGTGGCTATATATACCAGAGAGAAGTGGCCAACACAGAACAGCTGAGGCCATTCAGAATTGAAAACACCAGGAGATCAAATGAGCTCATTAACTTTTGCAATGACAGGGCAAGCTGAACTGTTTAATATGATGGTGAAGCAGTTCTAATCAGTGCAGGATTTCTTGTCAACTGACGCTGTGATCTTCTGACCCCTTTCTGTCTCTGTATGCCCATGACAGTGCCCTCCCCCTCCTAAGAGGGACCTCAGGAACCTCAGAGCCAGGTTTATCTGGATGTGAAATGTAAAAAGACCAGAACAACTTGATCACATGAACGTCAGATGCTGGTACTCACATTCGCTCTTCAGGACCGTAACCCTTCCAATATAATAAATATTGAAAAGACTGGCGTACAATGCAAGAATTGATAATCTTAGCAATCTAGAATTTTAGATTCTCACCAAAAATGACTGGGGAAGGTGGTGGTGGAGATGGTTGAGAGGAAGCAATGTACTTCTTGAGAAGTGAATAGTGAGACACATTTAGAATGTTAAAAGTTAGTGACAAAGTAAGCCGAAGAGCAACTGGATTAACAACAACTATATAATAGAGGCCAATGAACCTGGGTCCCAGTTTTCAAGAAGGAAATTTCAACTTAATGTTCTTCAAGGACAACCATGCCAAATCACCAACACACCGGTCTGGACCCCTTAAGCATCTCTGATCAGTCATGTTCTTATATTTGGATCCCATTTTCCTCAAATTATTAAAAACACCTTGCCAGACTGATGATATATGAAGAAAACCGTTCCTCCTCAGGTACTCCTGAAGAAAGATTCCTTTAGAATGAGCAGATTCATGGCAACGGTTATTCCCAACAAACTCAGCTAATGGTAAATAAGAAACCCATTCCTCCTGATTCCCAGACACAAAGCACATAATATATGTTTCAAGATTTCTGGGTCACTCGTTCAGTTCAACCACTAGACTGTAGATGAAAGGAGGATGAAAGTAAAAGATGACTCCCCAAGCAAGCACAAAATTCTTTAAAAATTTAGAAATAAATTGTACCCCCCAGTCAGAAGCAATATCAGATGCACCAAAGTCTTGGCACCAAGAAAAATAGGCACCAAAGTCTTGGCATTCGATAAACCAGGTAGTGCAATGAAATGAGCCATCTTGCTGAATATATCCACCACCACCAATATTACAGTGTTCCCTGCTGATATGGGTAGATCAGTGATAAAATCTACAGATAAATGAGTCAAAGGTCTACAGGGAATAGCAAAAGGTTGAAGAGCCCCAGACTTATGACTATGTGGGGTCTTAGAACGTGTGCAAGTACTGCAGACAGCTACATACTCCCAAACATCCTGGCGTACACCAGACCACCAAAAACAATGAGTAAGTAGATCTTTGGTGCTTTTACTGCCCGGATGTCCAGCCAAGACCGAATCATGAAGTTCACTCAAAATTTTAAGATGGAGGTTCACAGGAATGAACAGTTTACCAGACGACAAGCAGCAGGCACATCCCCCTAAGCTTCTGTGGCATCCTTCTCCAGATCAGAACATATATAATCAATAACTACCACTTTCTCTAATATAGAAATTGGATCATAATTGCCTCCTCTTGGAAAACAATGAGATAAAGCATCCACATTAATGTTCTTATCCTCGGCCTATAAGTCACAAAAAAGTTGAATTTGGTAAGGAATAATAACCATCTTGCCTGTCTAGGTGTCAGACGTTTTGCAGATTCCAAATACAAAAGATTTTTATGATCAGTGATTACCATGCCCATATGAACTGCCCCCTCTAAAAAATGATGCCATTCCTCAAAACCCTCCTCAAAAGTTCATTTTATTGCCTATTTGTTCCCTATTACCAATGTCATAGTTTCTCTTGGCAGATGACAGTTTCTTGGATAGTATGTACACGGATGCCATTTACTTGCAGATGAACCCTGTGACAATACAGCCTGAACCCCTACTTCTGACACATCAACCTCTACAATGAATGGCTGTGTGATATCTGGCTGTATAAGTATTGGTGCAGAAGCAAAACATCTCTTTAAAGTACCAAATATCTCTCTGACCAGACTTGACCATTTAGAAAAGACTTTTCCTTTCCGGGTGATTTCCATCAGTGATTTAGCCACTACCGAAAAGATCTTGATGAACTTACTGTAGTAATTGTCAAATCTAAAAATCTTTTTAAAGCCTTTAAGTCTTCAGGATGTTCCAAATCCAGTACCGCCAGGACGTTTGCCGAATCCATGCGAAAACTGGTCTATGAAAACAAATAACCCCCAAAAAGGATCTCCTGAACCAAAAACATACATTTTTCTGGTATGACCTATAATTTATTGTCCCTCAGTATTTGTAAGACCTGCCTGACATGCAACGGGTGTGACTATAGGTCTGGCGAATAAGTCAATATGTCATATAGAGAGTAGGGTTGAGCAATACTTTCCGATATCAAGAAGTATCAGATCGGAATGGGTATCGCCGATACCCAAAAAATATCGGCGATACCCGATTCCGATACCGGAAATCCAATGCAAGTCTATGGGACAGAAATATTGTAACTAAAAAAACCCTTTTCTTTCCTTGTAAACACTAAATATACACACATAGAATACATATATATATATATATATATATATATATATATATATATTGTGAGACAGTGAAGGAATATGTGGTGAATGAGGTGTATATTTCACCTAAGTACCTTGCTGACTGGTATGAGCGAAATGTGTGGCTTTGTAAACCTGGTGGTAAAGAAAGGTCACTACACCTGCCATTCAGTACACGCTTGCAGCTCAGACCTGAATCCACTCAGGTGTTGATTAGGAAGCCAGAAGTAGGTGCTTGGGAGCACAGTCAGAGAGCTCATTCAGTCTGGACAAGGGGTCCAGGCACAGAAGGTGTCTCCAAGAGTGTGGGAGCTGTCTTTAGCCCGGACACAGGGAGGTGTCCTGGCACAAGGAAGCAGTCTCTAAGAGTGTGAGCTATCTCAGTCTGGGTGCAGGAAGTACCCCGGACACAGGAGTAGTCGCAGTGAGAATCCGTGCGAATAGCGACTGAATAGGAGGTGACCTCTCTCAAGTCTGGACATTGGAGTTGCCTTCAGACATTAAGAGGAGTGTCTGTGAAACTCCATACTGGTAACATATGTGATATGTGTTGTTTTGGGCACAGACTGGTAGAGTCTGGGTCCCGGATAGAGAGGGCCATCTATCTAAGTGTAATTAGAGGCTAGACAAGCCCAGGTTTTCTGTTTATGATTTGTTTTTATCTGTGTGCTGTGGACTTTAATAAAACTGGTTGCGGCCAGTTTTCACCAAACTGCTGTCTGAATGAACTGTTTCCGTGCCATTCTGTCTACCCAGACAGCGATCCTAGAGCTAAACCCCCCGGAAGACTACAATTGGTGGAGAATGCGGGCAGCGCAGTGCCTGATACAGTTAGTGCTGGAGTGTGTATGCAGCACAGTGGCGAGAGACAGCATTAAAGGTGAAGTCTATTGAAATAGCAGCAGAAAAAAAAAAAAAAAAAAAGTGTGTCAGCAGAAACGTCTGTTTGGAGCAGTCTTGGAGAGACAGTGGCCCTGATAGGGTCTGCAGAGAGAAAATGTATGCACAGCAAAGCTGAACTTGTTGTGAAAATGACTGTGGAATGTGCAGCAGCAAAAGAAAAGTTTGTGGAGCAGTCTTAAAGAGACAGTACCCCTAATAGACTTTGCAAAGGAAAAAAAAAAAAAAAAGTGTTTGCACAGCAAGGCTGAATTTTCTGTGGAAAAAAGCTGTGTAGTGTGTGTGCCTTGACTGAAGTCTGCCGTTGTGAAGACAGAGATATCTGACAGCATGGAGGCGCTGTTTGAACAAATGGCGCAAGTTAATATGCAACATAAGACTGCTGTGATTGAGACAGATGAGTCCGGCAGTATGGAGGAACTCGTTGAGTACCTGGTGCAGGCCCAGCGAAGCATGGAGCAGCAGCGCCTGCAGCACCAGCAGCACATGCAGCAGGCCCAGCAGCAATTCCTGCAGCAGCAGGAGAATAACCGGTTATTTGTTGAGCAGATGACAGCACCAAAAAAGGATTTCGGTGCCGCGTCCCGAAGTAATGTTGTGAAGGCACCGGCGTTGTCCGCTATAAAGAAGGCGGTAAGACGGTCCTTGAGAAAAATGACACCTCGTGATGATGTGGAGGTATATCTTACTAGGTTTGAGAGACTGGCAGAGAAGGAGAATCTGCCACTGTCTGAATGGGCCATGGCGGTCGTACCCTATCTGATTGGGGAACCCCAAAAAGTCTGGGCTGACCTGAGCAAGCAGGACAGCGAAGACTATGCCAAGTTGAAAGCGGCGATTCTTACCCGGCTGGGTGTTACGGTGACAGCCCGTGCCAGGGGAGTTCGTGACTGGAGATATAGTTGGGAGTCTGCAGTCAGCAGGCCTGATTATGGAGTTGAAAAGGTGATAGTGGACCGCTACACCCAAGCACGTCCTCCTGAGGTACAGCCATCTGAGAGGTCGTCACTTCGGAGTTCCCGGACGCTGAACTCTCGCGGTAAGAGCGTTCCAGCTGTTGGGGACATGGGGTATGCTGATAAGCGGGTTCAGGCCCGAGGGGACATGTGGGTGGGAGAGTGTGATGGACAGTGTTGGAGCTGGCGTGAAATTGCAGCCAACTGTCCAATAGAGGGGGAGCCTATGTGTTGTAATGATGGCAGATCCCTCTCTCTCTGCGCAGAACCTGTGTGTGTGTCCACCTCAGCCGAAGAGACTGGACCACAGGGGTCCCCGGTGGTTGTAAGTGACTGCCCAGCACAGGCCCTCTTGGACTCAGAGAGTCCAGTGACTTCCGTATGTGACAGCCTGAGTGATAGGGACTTCATCCCTGATAAGCACCTGAGTGTGGTGTACATCCATGAAGACACCAAAGTCTACCCAGAGACTGCCGTGGACTTGGTCCCCAAACTCGGGGAGGTTTCATATGAAGTAGGGGTAGTGAAGACCCTGGTGCACCCCGTTATATTGGGTAATGACTTTCCCCGGTCTAAGGATCTCTGGGGGAAAAATGTTTCTGATGGACAGTGTGATGAAGCTCCTACTGAGGGTGCGCAGTCCCGAGGGGCGGAACACAATGCTAGTGGGCCGTTAAACTTATGTGATAATGATGATGACCATGATAATAATGATAATGATGATCATGATAATGATGATGACCATGATGAGGATGCTGATATTGATAATGATGATAATGCTAATCATAATAGTGATGATACTGATGATGACCGTGATAAAGATGACATTTCTTTGCAGGTGATGTTGGGAGACGAGGATGGTGGTTCTCGGGAACCGAGTGTCCCTGACCTGCCTGGCTCCTGTGACAATTTTGGGAGTGAGCCGGTGCGAGACCCCACTCTTAAAACGGCACAGGAGAATGTAATTGTTCTGAATGAGGTTCCCCAAGAGCCTGGCTCTGAGGAAAGGTTTCCTCATGCTGCCATGAACAATAACCTATTGTATAGGGACTAGTGTTGAGCATTCCGATACTGCAAATATCGGGTATCGGCCGATATTAGCTGTATCGGAATTCCGATTCCGAGTTCCGATATTTTCGTCTTATCGGATACCGGAATCGGGATGTCACTGTCACTGTCAGTGTCCGTCTGTCGGGTCTGTCAGGAGTCAGCGGCACTTACCTGGCAGAAGATCTCCGGCGGTCACGTCCTGGACTGCTTCATGGCCGCCATCCTCTTCTCCCCGGCGGTCACATGCAGTTTCTCGCGATAACTGCAGTGACTGCTGGGTAATCCCGGCCGTAAAGCAGTCAGTCCGATGACGTCACCGCCGGGGAAGCAGGTAATCAGCTGTGCTGCGTTGCAATGACAGGCTCTGCCTGTCATTGCGATGTAGCAGAGCTGGATCGTCGTGGGACTATCGTTATGGACTGCGTCGGACAGGTGGTATACTGTTGGTTTGTTTTTTTTCTTTTTTTACAGGAGATCGATGGCGTCGCAGGAATGAGAGAGTAATAAAAGAAATGAAAACTGTGTTGTGTTGTTTTATTTCATTAAAATACTTTTTTCTTGCTTTGTCTTTTTTTTACACATTTAATAACTTTGGGATTAATAATGGATCGGTGTCTTATTGACGCCTCTCCATTATTAACCGGGCTTATTGTCACCGTGCAATCAACGGTGACAATAACCCCTTATTACCCCGCTTGCCACCGCTACAGGGCAAGTGGGAAGAGCCGGGTAAAGTGCCACAATTGGCACATCTTTTGATGCGCCAAATGTGGGGCTGCTGTAGCCTGGTATTATCAGGCTGTTGAGGGCCAAAATCCATGGGCCTTGACAGTCTTTTAATACTAGGCCGCAGCAGTCTGCATTTTACTTGGCTGGTTAACAAAAATAGGGGGGATCCCCACGCCGTTTTTTTTTCGAGGGGATCCCCTATTTTTGTTAACCAGCCAAGCTAAGCAGACTGCTGTGGCCTGGTATTATCAGGCTGGCAAGGTCCATGGATATTGGATCCTTAACAGCCTGAAAAACCAGGCCTCAGCGGTCTGCTTCATCTGGCTGGTTAACAAAAATAAGGGGGACCCCACGCTAATTTTTTTCGAGGGGATCCCCTATTTTTGTTAATCAGCCAAGATATGCAGACTGCTGTGGCCTGGTATTATCAGGCTGGCAAGGTCCATGGATCTTGGCTCCTTAACAGCCTGAAAATCCAGGCCT
This sequence comes from Oophaga sylvatica, assembly GCA_033576555.1. NCBI lineage: Eukaryota > Metazoa > Chordata > Amphibia > Anura > Dendrobatidae > Oophaga > Oophaga sylvatica. The sequence goes on from JARQOD010000002.1 coordinate 235,698,114, forward strand.
CAGCGGTCTGCTTCATCTGGCTGGTTAACAAAAATAGGGGGGACCCCACGCCAATTTTTTTCGAGGGGATCCCCTATTTTTGTTAATCAGCCAAGATATGCAGATGCTGTGGCCTGGTATTATCAGGCTGGCAAGGTCCATGGATCTTGGCTCCTTAACAGCCTGAAAATCCAGGCCTCAGCGGTCTGCTTCATCTGGCTGGTTAACAAAAATAGGGGGACCCCACGCCATTTTTTTTTCGAAGGGAACCCCTATTTTTGTTAATCAGTTCCCTCTGACGTCACTGATTGTGTCCCTGGCTGACCTGAAGTGAAAGTGGAAAGCAATCAATTAAGCTTTCCACTTAAGGGCCCGTCTCACATAGCGATATCGCTACCGAGATCGCTGCTGAGTCACTAGTTTTGTGACGCAGCAGCGAGCTCACCAGCGATATCGCTGTGTGTGACATTCAGCGACGATCAGCCCCCCTGCCGGGTATCGCTGATCGTCGCTGAAATGTCAGGACCTTTGATCGCTGGTTTCCCGCCTGTCACACGCAGCGATGCGTGCCTGTCAGAGGGAAACCAGCGATCAAAAAAAGGTCCTGACATTTCTGCGACGATCAGCGATACCCGGCAGGGGGGCTGATCGTCGCTGAATGTCACACACAGCGATATCGCTGGTGAGCTCGCTGCTGCGTCACAAAACTAGTGACTCAGCAGCGATCTCGGTAGCGATATCGCTATGTGAGACGGGCCCTTAAGCGATGTTACCCGCAGTGTCGCTGTCCCAGATCGCTGCCTGAGCTGCCTGTTTGGCAGCTCAGCAGCGATCATGTAGCGATACACCAGCGATCCTGACAAGTGCATATCGTTGTCGGGATCGCTGGTGTATCGTTATGTGACACCCAGCCTTTACTCTCCTGTCAGGCAGGAGAGGAACTCATTCATTTGGGGTTTACTGTGAGGCTGCAGCATTAGCTGCGGTCCCTGCAGTAAACATTAACCCTTTCTGAAGGATTACACCGTGGGACCTGACTGTGCATGGGATAGGTAAGAATAATTTTGCTTTTTTATTTTATTTTTATTACAGGAAATGGTTTTTGCAGTAAAATAAAAGATGGTCAAAAACATGTGTCTTTATTTCATTAAAATGATTTTTAATTAAAGTGTGTGTGTTTTATTTTTATTTCATGCAATAGGATTAATAATTGATAGTTGTCTAATTGACAGCTCTCAATTATTAACCTGGCTTAAGGTCACCTTTCAATAGCAAGGTGGCTTTAACCCCTTATTAACCCATTCGCCACCGCTACAGGGCAATGGGAATAGACGGGCAAAGTGCCAGAAAGGGCGAATCTAATTATAGATTTGTCTTTCCTGGGGTGTCTGGGGGCAGATGTTAGTAGCCGGGGGGGGGCAAAAATAATGGTCCCTCTCTGGGCTATTATTATCTGCCCCCACTCACTGGCTTTGTCTGTCTGGTTGCGAAAATAGGGCGGGAGCCCACGCATTTATTTTCAGCAATTTTACACCTCATATATATATATACATGTCATTGAATTTGTGACACATATATATATATATATTTATATTTGTAGTTCATACACTTCTACATAGTATAATAGCCGCTAATTCAATTGCCGGCTTTTGTGAAAATGCAGAACCCGACATGAAATGACACTTGGTGTACATAGGGTTAACCATGTCTTTTCATGTCGTTTGCTATCTAATTTGCACAAACAATTAAATCAGACTATGTGTGCAAAATTTCACACCTCTAGGGGTTAATTAAAGGTGTAAATTCGTAGCAAAAAAGTCCGGTTTTTTTACAACGAATTTACACCTTTAATTAACCCCTAGAGGTGTGAAATTTTGCACACATAGTCTGATTTAATTGTTTGTGCAAATTAGATAGCAAAGGACATGAAAAGAAATGTTTAACCCTATGTACACCAAGTGTCATTTCATGTCGGGTGACCCGACATGAAATGACACTTGGTGTACATAGGGTTAACCATGTCTTTTCATGTCCTTTGCTATCTAATTTGCACAAACAATTAAATCAGACTATGTGTGCAAAATTTCACACCTCTAGGGGTTAATTAAAGGTGTAAATTCGTAGCAAAAAAGTCCGTTTTTTTTTACAACGAATTTACACCTTTAATTAACCCCTACAGGTGTGAAATTTTGCACACATAGTCTGATTTAATTGTTTGTGCAAATTAGATAGCAAAGGACATGAAAAGAAATGTTTAACCCTATATACACCAAGTGTCATTTCATGTCGGGTGCTTCTGTCTTTTCACTGAAGCCGGCTTTACCCGGCAATTGAATCAAAGGATATTTTACTATGTAGAAGTGTATAAACTATACATATATGTATATATATATGTCACAATGACATGTATATATATATATGTATTCTATGTGTGTAATTTAGTGTTTACAAGGAAAGAATGGGGTTTTTTTAGTTGCGATATTTTGTTCCCATAGACTTACATGGGACTTCCGGTATCGGTATCGGGTATCGCCGATTTTTTAGTGATATCGGCGATACCATTCCGATTCCGATACTTTAGCATATCGGAAAGTATCGCTCAACTCTAATAGGGACACTGAAGTCCAGGGAGAGGTCGTGAGTCAGCTCCTGGTACCTGAGCTATATGGAAGTATAGTGCTGGGGTTATCACATAGTCACATACTTGAGGGACCACCTGAGGGAAACCAGGGACCAGATGGTGAAGTTAATGTTGTGGATGACATGTTAACTAAGGTTCCAGATCAAGATGTGAATGAGAATGAATTGTATAACCCTGACAGTGAGCCGGATGTGAATGAGAATGAATTGTATAACCCTGACAGTGAGCAGGATGTGAATGAGAATAAATTGTATAACCCTGAAAGTGAGCCAGATGTGGCTGAGAAAAGGGGTCAGACAGGGATAGTGGTGGTGATAGTGAGTCATCTGATGACAATAAAGCAACCAGTGCAAGTGAGGAAGGCATGGTAGCAGAGGAGATTGAGAGTCCTGAGAGGAAGGCTGAGGCTGACCTTGCAGTCGGACGGAGGATGGCATCTGAAGATGTTGTACCGTTGGCCGGTTCCCTGGCGAAGACTAAGGTGAAAGACAGGACTCTGAAACTGAACACAGCACAAGTGGATGCTGTTGAAAATGAGAAGTTATCAATGTATGGTGTGGATCTGCATCAGGCCAAGGACTCGGAAGGTGATGCTGCAGAGGTGGAGAAAGCCATGGAAGTGGTGGACACCAGGCCAGGTGCCTCACCAGAGGCTGATGTCTCAAGTGAAGATGTGGGGAATGACTCTGCCCCGGAATATGTTTCTGCTGGAGACAGCGGCGTGGAGGGTGTACTGTCCGGATCCGTGACTGCGACTCGCGAAGCTCGGGCCGGAAGTTCGGCGCCCGCTGCGCCATCGGAGTTCCCGAGCGACCCAAAGGATCTGGATAAATCCCAAGATGAGATTTTGAGACCTCGGGTTGGCCTTGGTGAGCTCAGGCGCATTTTCATGGAGTCTACACTTGAACCACGTCCCAGTGAGTGGGAGGGGCGATGTGTCGCTCCGTTGCCGCTGCAGATACACGGGAGCTCAGATGGGATGCAGAACGTGGTGGAAAAGAAGACTGATGGTAGGGCTTCTGAGCATGTCCTACCAGAAGAGCCTGAAGAAAGGGCCGAAGACGTAAAGGACGTCCAACAACTACAGGAGAAGATGCGTAGCCATGAGGATCTCCTGGAGAAAGAAGTAAGAGCTCTGAGTCTTATGCAAAGTGAGCCTGTACCAGAAGAGGATAAATTATGTGTACCGACCAAGAAAAACGATCAGCTCCCTCTACAGTGCCAATCGTTTGAACAGTGTGGCTCGGAATGGTCAGAGACCATGACAGAGGCGCTTGGGTTCTGTGAGGTAGAATTTATGAATCAACTGATATTTAAGAAAGTAGATGTGCTAAAGAAAGTTCAGGGGGAATTAGAGAAAACCCCTATACCTCCTGTGACAGTTGGTGACACAGGGTCAGTGCCCCAAAAACAGGAGGTACGAAAGTTTCTGAGGAAGAATCAGCAGAGCTGTTCTGACGTGCCTGGTCGTACTTATCTGGTGAGCCACTATACCGAGACTGAGGCTGGCACTAAAGTCAAGATGAAACCGTGCAGGATACCCGAGGCCCGCAGAGAGTATAGGCCTGGGAGGGTACAGGGTAGTGCGGATGCTTCAGATGAAGAGAAAACTGATGTTGGCTATGACAGTGGTGAGGATGAAGCTGATGAGGGCCATGACTGGTCCAGAGTTCACTGTCTCTGTTGGATTGTTGACCAGCCCTCCGGTCTGGATGACCAGCCCTCCGGTCTGGAGAAGAGGGAGGGGATATGTGAGACAGTGAAGGAATATGTGGTGAATGAGGTGTATATTTCACCTAAGTACCTTGCTGACTGGTATGAGCGAAATGTGTGGCTTTGTAAACCTGGTGGTAAAGAAAGGTCACTACACCTGCCATTCAGTACACGCTTGCAGCTCAGACCTGAATCCACTCAGGTGTTGATTAGGAAGCCAGAAGTAGGTGCTTGGGAGCACAGTCAGAGAGCTCATTCAGTCTGGACAAGGGGTCCAGGCACAGAAGGTGTCTCCAAGAGTGTGGGAGCTGTCTTTAGCCCGGACACAGGGAGGTGTCCTGGCACAAGGAAGCAGTCTCTAAGAGTGTGAGCTATCTCAGTCTGGGTGCAGGAAGTACCCCGGACACAGGAGTAGTCGCAGTGAGAATCCGTGCGAATAGCGACTGAATAGGAGGTGACCTCTCTCAAGTCTGGACATTGGAGTTGCCTTCAGACATTAAGAGGAGTGTCTGTGAAACTCCATACTGGTAACATATGTGATATGTGTTGTTTTGGGCACAGACTGGTAGAGTCTGGGTCCCGGATAGAGAGGGCCATCTATCTAAGTGTAATTAGAGGCTAGACAAGCCCAGGTTTTCTGTTTATGATTTGTTTTTATCTGTGTGCTGTGGACTTTAATAAAACTGGTTGCGGCCAGTTTTCACCAAACTGCTGTCTGAATGAACTGTTTCCGTGCCATTCTGTCTACCCAGACAGCGATCCTAGAGCTAAACCCCCCGGAAGACTACAATATATACATGTCATTGTGACATATATATATATATATATATACATATATTTATAGTTTATACACTTCTACATAGTAATATAGCCTCTGATTCAATTGCCGGGTAATGCCGGCTTTTGTGAAAATACAGAAGCACCCGACATGAAATGACTAGTGTTGAGCGATACTGCTCGATATCTAAAAATATCGGATCAGAATGGTATCGCCGATATCACTAAATATCGTCGATATCCGATTCCGATACCGGAAGTCCCATGTAAGTCTATGGGAACAAAATATCGCAACTAAAAAAAAACCATTCTTGCCTTGTTGGTTAATTGTACATGAAGGAAAACAACAAAGACTAATGTAGAATGTATTGGGGAGGTTGAGGAGACAATAAAGGCATACATGTTTAACCCAATGCATTGGAATAGCATTAATATTTTTTTTTTTGGAAATACGTTTGGATTGACTAACAAATTGACAATGTTGTTAACCTTTTTTCTATTTTGTCAAATATGTATGTTTCACAACTTCCATGCTCTTCACCTTTTTAACTTTTGCCAGTGCCACACTTTCTCCTTCATAATCTTCAGCAGCATCATCTTTCTCATCAAATTATTCTTTATCTTCACCTTCTTAATCTTCTTCTTAAACTTCTTGCTATTCATGTTTTTTTTTTACATTACTCATATTGTTATTATTAAACTAATTAATCTTCTTCATATTCAAATTCTTCATCTTCTTCCTCTTCATCTTCTTCATCATATTCTTATTTGTGACAGAGATTCCTGTACTTGTAATCTGTAAAAGTATGAATTGTTCATCCTTCCGTTCTTGCTGTCACAAAAGATTTATATTACAACAGTATTTGTCCGTGTTCAGTTTAGCCTGCAGCAGCAGCAGCAGGCATTTTCCAGGGGCACCACGAGGAGGAACGGACTCACCCCCATACACTACTTAGTCTTCTTCTGCTTAGAATTTAGAGCATATATTTTGCTCTTCATTTTGGTCTTATACTTCATGTTCTTCTGCTTTTTGATCTTTTGCTTATTGTTCTTCTGTCTCTTGTTCTGTATCTTGTAGTTTGTCTTAACCTTCTTTGTCCTGTTGGTGATCTTCTTCTGGGTAATCTTTTATTTTTTCTTGTGATGGTGTTCAGGCTGGTTGGCTTCATGCTCGTCGTCCTTGTTGTCGTCATCTTCTTCTGGGTGGTCTTTAAGGTCGTCTAATTTCCGAGAAACAGCTGACGTTACTGGAACCCTGACGGGTATCAGATGGAGCAAGAGACAATGGAAGTAACGAGGACCAGCTGACTGTGCTGGAACCCGGACGGGTAGCAGAAGGAAAAGAGGCAATGTCACAACCGAGTACCAGCTGACGTTACTGTGACACGGTTACTAAGCAGGAGGTACCTGTGCTCCAAAGCACTACCAAGGACCAGCAGACGTTGCTGGAACTCGGATACGGAGATGGAGGCACCTAGGCCAAAGGCACTGGGGAGAACCACTTGACGGTACTGGACCCCGGACGGGTAGCAGAAGGAAAAGAGGCAATGTCACACAACCGAGTACCAGCTGACGTTACTGTGACACGGTTACTAAGCAGGAGGTACCTGTGCTCCAAAGCACTACCAAGGACCAGCAGACGTTGCTGGAACTCGGATACGGAGATGGAGGCACCTAGGCCAAAGGCACTGGGAGAACCACTTGACGGTACTGGACCCCGGACGGGTAGCAGAAGGAAAAGAGGCAATGTCACAACCGAGTACCAGCTGACGTTACTGTGACACGGTTACTAAGCAGGAGGTACCTGTGCTCCAAAGCACTACCAAGGACCAGCAGACGTTGCTGGAACTCGGATACGGAGATGGAGGCACCTAGGCCAAAGGCACTGGGGAGAACCACTTGACGGTACTGGACCCCGGACGGGTAGCAGAAGGAAAAGAGGCAATGTCACAACCGAGTACCAGCTGACGTTACTGTGACACGGTTACTAAGCAGGAGGTACCTGTGCTCCAAAGCACTACCAAGGACCAGCAGACATTGCTGGAACTCGGATACGGAGATGGAGGCACCTAGGCCAAAGGCACTGGGGAGAACCACTTGACGGTACTGGACCCCGGACGGGTAGCAGAAGGAAAAGAGGCAATGTCACAACCGAGTACCAGCTGACGTTACTGTGACACGGTTACTAAGCAGGAGGTACCTGTGCTCCAAAGCACTACCAAGGACCAGCAGACGTTGCTGGAACTCGGATACGGAGATGGAGGCACCTAGGCCAAAGGCACTGGGGAGAACCACTTGACGGTACTGGACCCCGGACGGGTAGAAGAACGCACCCATGAAAATGTAAGTTGACAGGACGCAAGCCGTCCGCAGTTACCGAATCACACAGTCCTACAGTGGGTGCTTATCCTATTGTCACAATGGAAACCGCCTTTATTTACATATCCCACAGCACACATAGGAATCACCTAAACTGCAGGCACCATAGAGTCGGCTAACCCGAATGCAACACGACAGCACAACTTATTGGAGGATAATTGACGTTCACACTGCCAGGAAACAGCTGTCGTGCTGTAACCAGGCTGGCCAGGAGTCAGTACCCCTGCCAATTACTTACGAGCAACAAATGGCGGTGTTGTAGCCCAGGGAGTAGAATTCAAGTGGTAGAAAGATGAACATAACAGGAGACATGGAAAACGTTGCCAAACAGTTATTTAATCTGAAAACGGACAGGCAAATTCAGGTGAGATCCATGCCTTGTTCATTTTCAGAAAAGTAAGCCGGTCTACATTCTCTGAGGATAGTCGCATGCGACGGTCTGTTACTACACCACCTGCAGCACTAAAGACGCGCTCAGATAATACACTGGCAGCAGGGCAAGCCAGCACCTCCAATGCATGCTGGCTAAGCTCTGGCCATGTATCCAACTTAGAGACCCAAAATTTGAAAGGGGAAGAGGCATCTGGGAGTACACTTAGAGGGAAAGCCAAGTAGTCTGTCACAATCTTACGGAAACGTTTCTTCCTGGTGACTGGAGCCGTCTCGGATGGTGTAGACCTTGCTGGCGCTGTCACAAAACTTTGCCACATTTGTAACATACAGTTCTTGCCCTGTGCAGAGGCGCTGCTTCTGCTCCCTCTTGTTGTAGAGGTGTCTACACTGCCTCGACGCACAGAGCTGCTTTGTAAAGCAGTAGCAGCAGCAGCAGCTCTCTCGGCTGGAATGTACAACAGTATGGATTGCACCAGTGTGTCTTGGTACTCCTGCATTTTACGGTCCCGGTACACCGGTGTGATGAGGGTTTGTAAGTTGTCCCGGTAGCGAGGGTCTAGGAGGGTGTACACCCAATAATCTGACGTGCTGAGAATGTGGGCGATGCGGCGGTCGTTTCTCAGGCACTGAAGCATGAAATCAACCATGTGCTGCAGACTCCCAACTGGCCAACAAAGGCTGTCCTCTGGAAGAGGCGTCATCTCTGCCTCCTCTGCATCACCCCACCCTCGCTCTACATACTGACTAGAGCGTTGTGTACCTCCCTCTGTAGGGATTTCTTCCTCCTCCATTGACTCCTCCTCCTCATCCTCCTCACAAAGTGAGCCCTGCCCAGCCCTTTGTGAGGAACCACGTTGCGCTGACTGTCCTGAAGGTAATTGAATTTGTGACTCCTCATCCTCCACCTCTTCCAAAACCTCTTCCTTTAGTGCTTTCAGTGATTTCTGAAGCAGGCAGATAAGGGGACAGTCATGCTGACTAGTGCATCATCTGCACTCGCCATCCGCCTTGAGACATCAAACGCACGCAAAACGTCGCAGATGTCCTTCATAGAGGCCCACTCAGTAGTGGTGAAGTGTGAACGGCGCAAATTGCGAGTTGATTGCGCCTGTTGCAGCTGATACTCCATTACTGCTGGCTGCTGCTCACACAACCGCTCCAACATATGTAACGTGGAATTCCACCTGGTGGGTACGTCACATATGATGCGATGTTCAGGAAGGCGAAATCTGACTTGCAGAGCTGCAATGCGCGATCTGGCCATGCTGGAACGTCGCAAGTGAGCGCACTCTAGGCGGACCTTGTGCAGCAGTGCATCAAGATCCGGATAGTCCCTCAAAAAACTCTGCACGACCAAGTTGAGCACATGTGCCAGACATGGTATGTGAGTGAAGTTGCCAAGGCCCAGAGCTGCCACCAGATTTTGGCCATTGTCACACACTACCAAGCCTGGCTGGAGATTAGCTGACAAAAACCACACGTCGCTCTCCTGCTTGATGGTATCCAAGAGCTCCTGCGCTGTGTGGCTTCGATTACCCATGGGAATTAATTTCAGGACGGCCTGTTGACGTTTGGCCACGGCTGTGCTCATATCGGTCGCAACAGGTAAGCGTTCACGGGTCCATGTGGAGGTATACCGTGACGGCTCGTGCAGCGATGATTCTGAGGAACTGGAGTAGGAGGAGGAATCAATGTGCACAGACTGGATTCCTGCAATCCTTGGAGTTGGCAGAACACGTACAGCGCCACTGGCAAGATCTGTACCCGGCTCCACAACATTGACCCAATGGGCAGTGAGGGAAAGGTATCGTCCCTGGCCATGGGTACTGGTCCACGCATCGGTGGTCAGGTGGACCCTGCTACTGACGGCGTTTAGTAGCGCATGTTTAATGTTTCCCTCGACATGTTTTTGCAGAGCAGGGACAGCTTGCCTGCAGAAATAAAATCGGCTTGGCACATTATATTGTGGGACTGCCAATGCCATAAAGTTCCTGAAACTGTCAGTCTCCACCAGCCTGAATGACAGCATTTCAAGGGACAGGAGTTTTGCAAGGCCAGCATTCAGAGCCTGTGCTCGTGGATGGTTTGCCGAGTATGGCAGTCTTTTAACCCATGCCTGTGTTACCGATGGCTGTTTTTTGTTCTGGGAGTGTGACGATGACTGTGAACTTGCTGCTGTGGGTGGAATAACAGTTTGTCTATGGACAACAGTGACCGAGGTTCTTCCATGGAGATCCTGTGAGGAAGCCGAACCAGGTGTGTGTGAGCTGGAGGTAGAGGCTCGAACACGACCTAAAGATGTAGGTGCTGCTGTAGGTTGGCCTACATCTCCAGTGTGTCTTTGTAACTCAGCTACGTGCTTTGTCCGTACATGTTTCCACATATTTGTGGTATTCAGGTTACTGATATTTTACCTCTTTTAACTTTTTGCTTACACAGCTTGCATTGAACATAGCAAATATCATGTACAAGTCTGTCAAAAAAGGACCACGCAGTGCAAGTCATGGGAACGCCAATTTTGACAGTTCTAAGAGAACTGCTCCCAACAGGTGCCAAACTGGAGGCTACAGGCAAGCGAGTCTGCAGCCTACCTCTCCCTTCTCTTTGTACCGTTGGGACAATCCCTTCCTCAGAGCTGCTCCCACCACCTTCCTGTTGCTCACGCCATGTTGGGTCTCGGACTTCATCATCTCCACTACCCTCTTCCAACACCTGCTGCTGTTGGATGGTCTGGGCAGCACCATGCTCCACAAAACCTGGCACCTGAGTCTCATCATCATCATAAGATGCGTTCTGCGGTGTGCTGTCCATCGGCACTGGCTCACCCGCCTCTTCAGATTGAGAGAGACACAGCTGTTGCGCATCACTGCATACTCCCTCTTCTTCAAATTGCAGAATGCTGCTTGCCTGTGCCCGTGTTTGCGAGCCAACAGATTCTGAGAACAGAAGCAGAGACTCAGCTGGCTCCTGTACAGAACTCTCTGACTGCCTGGGCAATTTGACAGGCGGTGAACAGACAGATGGTTGCTCAACAGTGTTGTGTTCCTGAGAGGAGGTGGAAGGAATTGAAGTCGATGCATTGGCTGCCATCCAACCAACAACGGCTTCAATTTGTTCTTCCAGCAGCAGGGGGCACGCCGAGCTCCTACCAAAGTGCGCATAAAGGAACGCTCACGGGGAAAACTGGTGGATGCTGTGTCACTGAGGGCGGCAGCAGACACAGAATTCCCACGTCCTCTCCCTGCTGAAACTCCACGGCCACGACCACGTGCCTTACTCACTGACTTCTTCATCTTGGTAGATTGATAAAGAAAGTCAGAAAAGTTATAAAGGCCTAAGTGTGGTTTTTACGCAGAGACTGAAGTGAACACTGTAACACAACTGTTCACAATCTGTGAAAGGCTACTCCTTTGTCTACTTCTATAGTGTTTGCAACCAATGTATTGTATACGGATGGAAGCGCGTCACACTAATAGATTATATTTTAAATGGAATGGAGCAAAACCAATTGGAGATAAATGAAAAGGATGAGGCACTGAGACACGCTCAGCAGAGTATAATCAGCAGTGCTTGAACAAGTAACTGGAGCGTGATGTGCACTCAAAAAATAAAAAACACAGACTGAAGTGAACACTGAAACACAACTGTTCACAATCTGTGAAAGGCTACTCCTTTGTCTACTTCTATAGTGTTTGCAACCAATGTATTGGATACGGATGGAAGCGCGTCACACTAATAGTTAAATTGCATGGACCTGCAAGAATTACACTGAAGGGAAAAAAAAAGAGTCTGTGAGTGACATGTGCAGATGCCTACAGACAGCGTTGCATGCAGAGCAAACTGCAGCGTCACCTGCACTCTCACACACACACACCTTGCAGAGCTGTTAAAACAACACTGCAGCAAAAGGAAGCTTTACACAGCGGTTGGTGCTAGCCTGCCTACAGCACAGTACACTAAATCGCAATCTCTAACTGTCCCTCAGAGTCAGCACAGCAGCGTTCTGTCCCTTACTGAATTCACAGCACAGTGACGCTAAAATGGCAGCGGCGCCTTTTATAGTGCATTCTGACATCATTTCAGCATCCAATCACAGCCATGCCATTAGTTAACATGACCGCAGCAGTACAGGATGTGCCCACACTTCTTAGGATTCCTCATTGGCTGACTGAAATCACATTGCCTCGCAAACAATTATGGGAACTTCCGATTCCGTTATTCGATAAGACGAAAATATCGAAACGAAGTATCGAAAGACCGATAGAGCTAATATCGGCCGATACCCGATATTTGCAGTATCGTATCGCTCAACACTAGAAATGACACATGGTTTACATAGAGTTAACCATGTATTTTCATGTAGTTTGATATCTGATTTTCACAAACAATTACATGAGTGTATGTGTGCAAAATTTCACACCTGTAGGGTTAATTAAAGGTGTAAATTCGTTGTAAAAAAACCGGACTTTTTTGCTACGAATTTACACCTTTATTTAACCCCTACAGGTGTGAAATTTTGCACACATACACTCATGTAATTGTTAGTGAAAACAATATATCAAACAACTTGAAATGACATGGTTAACTCTATGTAAACCATATGTCATTTCATGTCGGGTTGTGCATTTTCACAAAAGCCGGCAATTGAATTAGCGGCTATTATACTATGTAGAAGTGTATGAACTATAAATATAAATATATATAATATATGTGTCACAAATTCAATGACATGTATATATATATGAGGTGTAAAATTGTTGAAAAAAAATGCGTGGGCTCCCGCCCTATTTTCTCAACCAGACAGACAAAGCCAGCGAGTGGGGGCAGATAATAATAGCCCAGAGAGGGACCATTATTTTTGGCCCCCCCCTGGCTACTAACATCTGCCCCCAGACACCCCAGAAAAGACAAATCTATAATTAGATTCGCCCTTTCTGGCACTTTGCCCGTCTATTCCCATTGCCCTGTAGCGGTGGCGAATGGGTTAATAAGGGGTTAAAGCCACCTTGCTATTGAAAGGTGACCTTAAGCCAGGTTAATAATTGAGAGCTGTCAATTAGACAACTATCAATTATTAATCCTATTGCATGAAATAAAAATAAAACACACACACTTTAATTAAAAATCATTTTAATGAAATAAAGACACATGTTTTTGACCATCTTTTATTTCACTGCAAAAACCATTTCCTGTAATAAAAATAAAATAAAAAGCAAAATTATTCTTTCCTATCCCATGCACAGTCAAGTCCCACGGTGTAATCCATCAGAAAGGGTTAATGTTTACTGCAGGGACCGCAGCTAATGCTGCAGCCTCACAGTAAACCCCCGAATGAATGAGCTCCTCTCCTGGCTGACAGGAGAGGAAGTGGAAAGCTTAATTGATTGCTTTCCACTTTCACTTCAGTCAGCCAGGGACACCATCAGTGACATCAGAGGGAACTGATTAACAAAAATAGGGGATCCCCTCGAAAAAAAAATGGCGTGGGGTCCCCCCTATTTTTGTTAACCAGCCTGATGAAGCAGACTGCAGAGGCCTGGATTTTCAGGCTGTTAAGGAGCCAAGATCCATGGACCTTGCCAGCCTGATAATACCAGGCCACAGCAGTCTGCTTATCTTGGCTGGTTAACAAAAATAGGGGATCCCCTCAAAAAAAATAGCGTGGGGTCCCCCCTATTTTTGTTAACCAGCCAGATGAAGCAGACTGCTGAGGCCTGGTTTTTCAGGCTGGTAAGGATCCAATATCCATGTACCTTGCAGGCCTGATAATACCAGGCCACAGCAGTCTGCTTAGCTTGGCTGGTTAACAAAAATAGGGGATCCCCTCGAAAAAAAAATGGCGTGAGGATCCCCCCTATTTTTGTTAACCAGCCAAGTAAAATGCAGACTGCTGCGGCCTGGTATTAAAAGACTGTCAAGGACCATGGATTTTGGCCCTCAACAGCCTAAAAATACCAGGCATCAGCAGCCCCACATTTGGCGCATCAAAAGATGTGCCAATGTGGCACTTTACCCGGCTCTTCCCACTTGCCCTGTAGCGGTGGCAAGCGGGGTAATAAGGGGTTAATGTCACCGTTGATTGCACGGTGACAATAAGCCCGGTTAATAATGGAGAGGTGTCAATAAGACACCGATCCATTATTAATCCCAAAGTTTTTTAAATGTTTAAAAAAAAGACAATGCAAGAAAAAAGTCTTTTAATGAAATAAAAGAGACAACACAGTTTTCATTAATTTTATTACACTCTCATTCCTGCGACGCCATTGATCTCCTGTAAAAAAAGAAAAAAAACAAACCAACAGTATACCACCTGTCCGACGCAGTCCATAGTAACGAGTGTCCCACGACGATCCAGCTCTGCTACATCGGAATGTCAGGCAGAGCCTGACATCCCGACGCAGCACAGCTGCTTACCGGCTTCCCCGGCGGTGACGTCATCGGACTGCTTTAACGGCCGCGATTACCCGGCAGCACGTGCAGTTATCGCGAGAAACTGCACGTGACCGCCAGGGAGAAGATGATGGCGGCTATCAAGCAGTCCAGGACGTGACCGCCGGAGATCTTCTGCCAGGTAAGTGCCGCTGACTCCTGACAGACCCGACCGACGGACACTGACCGTGACAGGAACATTCCGATTCTGGTATCCGATATGACGAAAATATTGGAACTCGGAATCGGAATTCCGATACAGCAAATATCGGCCGATACCCGATATTTGCAGTATCTGAATGCTCAACACTTATAGAGAGACTACCTGAAATATGCCTTCCAGATGACATCAGGGTTATTTAGTTATGTTATCTGCTTTAGCTCTAAAGTGCAGTAATAAAAGAAACCAAGTGTCCAGTGACTCCATTTTTCACTGCAGTTGGAATTGCAATTTGTTCCACAGATGTTCTTTCAGTGGATGTATTACTTTTACTAGATGTCAACCTTATTTTGTAGTTGTGAAAGCAATTTGACTGCATGCTTAGAAAAAATAGCTCATTATGCTTATTAAATTTGTAGTAAGTGGTCAGGAAGCATGAGGTGAAGTTTCTGGAGATTATCACAACAAATTAATAGGTTGAATGGAAAAAGTCTGAAATTACCTGTAATGAAGGATTCTTTTATAAAAGGAATATTTGAAGATCTTTTATTTTTTTTATTTCAAAAAATAATTTTCATTTCATTTTTTTCATTTCAACCAGTAATAATTATTTTTTGCCTTTTCATTGTCTTGCTTATAATACTTTAGTTGTGATGAATATTAGAATATTACGTCAACTCAAACAATATTACAAAAAAGAAAGAAATAGAAAGAAATTCAGCTCTGCCATCACTAAACTTTGTTCACTTGTTTGTTAATTAATTTCCATTACTAGATGATTGTAAAGGATAGCAAATATTTCAGCACAAGATAAAAGGATCTAAATAATTTTAAGAGAAAAAAAATCAATGTTTCCAATTATACCTGCTTTTACTTGAGACACAAGAATATGTTTTGCTTTATTTTTCTGAACTAATAGCAAGATATGACAAAGTATTATGTGAAAATGTTAATGATCGGGCCAATTTTTACAAATCTGACTACTGTCTCTTTATGAGGTTGTAACTCTGGAACACTTCAATGGATCTTCACGATTCTGAGAATGTTTTCTCGTGACATATTGTACTTCACGTTAGTGGTAAAATTTCTTCGATATAACTTGCGTTTATTTTTGAAAAAAATGAAAATATGGCGAAAATTTTGAAAATTTTGCAATTTTCAAACTTTGAATTTTTATTCCCTTAAAACAGAGAAATATTTCACACAAAATAGTTAAGAAATAACATTTCCCACATGTCTACTTTACATTAGCACAATTTTGGAACCAAAATTTTTTTTTGTTAGGAATTTATAAGGGTTAAAAGTTGACCAGCGATTTCTCATTTTTACAACAAAATTTACAAAGCCATTTTTTTTAGGGACCACCTCATATTTGAAGTCACTTTGACGGTCTATATAGCAGAAAATACCCAAAAGTGACACCATTCTAAAAACTGCACCTCTCAAGGTACTCAAAACCACATTCAAGAATTGTATTAACCCTTCAGGTGCTTCACAGGAGCTGAAGCAACGTGGAAGGAAAAAATTAATATTTAACTTTTCAGCCACAAAAATGATCTTTTACAAACTTTTTTTTATTTTCACAAGGGTAAAAGGAGAAAATGAACAGATAAAGTTGTTGTACAATTTCTCCTGAGTACGCCAATACCCCATATGTTGGGGAAAACCACTGTTTGGGCACACTGCAGAGCTCGTAAGGGAAGGAACGCCGTTTGACTTTTTCAAATTAAAATTGGCTGGAATTGAGATTGGACGCCATGTCGAGTTTGGAGATCCCCTGATGCGCCTAAACAGTGGAAACCCCCCACAAGTGACACCATTTTGGAAACTAGACCCCCTAAGGAACTTATCTAGATCTGTTGTGAGCACTTTGAACCCCCAAGTGTTTCACGAAAGTTTATAATGCCTGGGTGTGAAAAAAAAAAACAATTTTCCACAAAAATGATTTTTTAGTCCCAAATTTTTGATTTTTCCCAAGGAAATTGGACACCAAAAGTTGTTGTCCAATTTGTCCTGAGAACGCTGATACCCCATATGTGGGGGGGAAACTGTTTGGGCGCATGGCAGGGCTTGGAAAGGAAGTAGTAACGTTTTGGAATGCAGACGTTGATGGGGGTCATGTTCCGTTTTCAGTGCCCCAGATGAGCCTAAACAGTGGAAACCCCCCACAAGTGACCCTATTTTGGAAACTAGACCCCCTAAGAAACTTATCTAGATTTTTGGTGAGCACTTTGAACCTCCAAGTGCTTCACACAACTTTATAATGCCCGGGCATGAAAAATAAAAAATCCTATTTTTTTCCCACAAAAATTATCTTTTAGTCACTAATTTTTTATTTTCCCATGGGTAACAGGAGAAATTGGCCCACAAAAGTTTTTGTCCAATTTGTCCTGAGTACGCTGATACCCCATATGTGGGAGGAACCACTGTTTGGGCGCACGGCAGAGCTCGGAATGGAAGGAGCACCATTTGACTTTTTCCAACCAAAATTGGCTGGAATTGAGATTGGACGCCATGTTGCATTTGAAGAGCCCCTGATGTGCCTAAACAGTGGAAACCCCCCACAAGTGACCCCAATTGGGAAACTAGACCCCCTAAGGAACTTATCTAGATCTTTGGTGAGCAATTTAAACCCCCGAGTGCTCCACACAAGTTTATAACGTAGAGCCGTAAAATTAAAAAATCATATTTTTTCCACAAAAATGATCTTTTCACCCCAATTTTTATTTTCCCAAGGGTAACAAGACTCCAAAAGGTATTGTGCAATTTGTCCTGAGTATGCTGATATCCCATATGTGGGGGGAACCACTGTTTGGGTGAATGGTAGAGTTTGAAAGGGAAGGAGCGCCGTTTGACTTTTTCAACGCAGAATTGGCTTGATGCCATGTCGTGTTTGGAGAGCTCATGATCCGTGGAAACCGTGGAAACCCCCAACAAATGACACCATTTTGGAAACTAGACCCCTCAAGGAACATATCTAGATGTGTGGTGAGCACTTTGAACCCCGAAGTGCTTCACAGACGTTTATAACGTACAGCCGTAAAATAAAAAATCCTTTTTTTTTTACAAAAATGATTTTTTTTCGCCCCCAATATTTTATTTTCACAAGGGTAACAGGAGAAATTAGACCCCAAAAGTTGTTGCCCAATTTGTCCTGAGTACGCTCATACCCAATATTTGGGAGAAAACTACTGTATGGGCACACGTTGGGACTCGGAAGGGAAGTAGTGACGTTTTGGATTGCAAACTTTGATGGAATGGTCTGGGGGCGTCATGTCGCATTTGGAGAGCCCTTGATGCGCCCAAACAGTGGAAACCCCCCACAAGTGACCCCATTTTGGAAAATAGACCCTACAAGGAACGTATCTAGATGTGTGGTGAGCACTTTGAACCCCGAAGTGCTTCACAGAAGTTTTTAACGTACAGCCGTAAAAATAAAAAATACTTTTTTTTTTTTACAAAAATGATTTTTTCGCCCCCAATATTTTATTTTCACAAGGGTAACAGGAGAAATTGGACCCCAAAAGTTGTTGTCCAATTTGTCCTGAGTACGCTGATACCCAATATGTGGGAGAAAACTACTGTATGGGCACATGTCAGGGCTCGGAAGTGAAGTAGTGACGTTTTGGATTGCAGACTTTGATGGAATGGTCTGGGGGCGTCATGTCGCATTTGGAGAGCCCCTGATGCGCCTAAACAGTGGAAACCCCCCACAAGTGACCCTATTTTGGAAAATAGACCCCACAAGGAACTTATCTAGATGTGTGGTGAGCACTATGAAGCCCCAAGTGCTTCACAGAAGTTTATAACGTACAGCCGTAAAAACAAAAAAAATCATTTTTTTTTTTACAAAAATGATATTTTCGCCCCCAGTTTTTTATTTCCCAAGGGTAACAGAAGAAATAGAACAAATTGCACAATCACTCTTGGGGTCCAGAGTATGCTGATACCCCATAAGTGGGGTAAACTACTGTTTGGGAGCATGGCAGAGCTCAGAAGTGAAGGAGCACCGTTTGACTTTTTCAACGCAGAATTGGCTGGAATTGAGATCAGACGCCATGTCACATTTGGAGAGCCCCTGATGTGCCTAAACAGTGGAAACCCCCCAATTCTAACTCCAACCCTAACCTGTTATGATTTGGTAGCTGAGGAGAGCAGGCAAAAAAGGAAATACACCAGAGAGGTTGGAATCTATTGGATTGCAGTACCCTGACTAACCACCACAACTAAAGGCAGCCGTGGAGCGTACCTACGTTGGTCCTAGACGCCTCGTCACAGCCTGAGAAGCTAACTACACCTAAAGACAGAAAGAGGAAAACTATCTGCCCCGGAGCAGATCCCCAAAGAACATAGAAAGCCCCCAAACATGTAATGGCGGTTAGACAAGAGGAAATACAGACACAGACAGAAAATAGTATGAACAAACGTTGGGGCCCAAACTTCCTAGATAGAAAAGGATAGGAAGGACACTTACTGCAATCCCAAAAAACCCTAAAAAGTACCAACTCTACTAATTACAAAAACACCTGAGATCACATGACCTCTACCACCTAAATTAGTTCTCTGGTGTAACAAAACTAAACAGCAGCCACTGAAAAAACTGGAAAAGGCAAATGAACAAACAACAGTGGCTGAACTAAACTGAGAGGAGCACAAGCCCCCGGAGGGGACCCGGCAGACCCCCACAGAAGTGCAGGACAAAATGCAAAAAGCAAGCACCAAAAAACTAAAAGAAGAAAATGTCTTATCTGTTAGCAGAAGATGCAGGCACGAAACAGCAAGCTTCAAAGTGAACAGGAATCAAAGAAGAGACCAGAACAATTGATCACCGGCAACCCTGATGGGAGGGAACCTCCCTTATATAAGACCAGTCAGTAACACCTGATCGCCAATCTTCACAATCTTCATTGAATAGTTCAGTACTGTTTGTAACCACCAGAGGGAGCTTCTGCTCAGAATTCATTTCTAGCACATTCACAACAGTACCCCCCCTTGAGGAGGGGTCACCGAACCCTCATTTGAGCAACCAGGTCGGTCAGGATGAGCTCTGTGATACGCACGGATGACTCTCCTAGCATGGATGTCCGAAGCAAACACCCAAGAATTGTCCTCCTGACCATAACCTCTCCACTTAACCAAATACTGGAGTTTCCGTCTAGAAAAACGAGAATCCAAAATTTTCTCAACCACATACTCCAGATTGCCCTCAACCAAAACAGGGTCAGGAGGCACAGCCATAGGAACCACTGGCTCGACAATTCTCTTCAATAAGGACTTGTGGAACACATTATGGATCTTAAATGTCCCTGGAAGAAGTAAACGAATGGAAACAGGATTAAGAATCTCCATGATCTTATAAGGTCCAATGAACCTAGGCTTAAACTTAGGAGATGCAACTCTCATAGGGATATTTCTTGAGGACAACCAGACCAAGTCCCCCACTTTAAACCGAGGACCATCAGTCCTATGCCGGTTGGCAAACCGCTGGGCCCTCTCCTGAGAGAGGGACAACCTCTCCACTACCTGGTCCCAAATCTGCTGCATACGCTCCACAACAGAGTCAACACCTGGACAGACAGAAGCCTCCGTCTGTCCTGAAGAAAATCGAGGGTGAAACCCAAAATTGCAGAAAAATGGAGACATCAAAGTGGCAGAGCTAGCCCTATTATTAAGAGCAAACTCAGCCAAAGGCAAAAAAGAGACCCAGTCATCCTGATCAGCAGACACAAAGCATCTCAGATAAGTCTCCAATGTCTGGTTTGTTCTCTCAGTTTGTCCATTGGTCTGAGGATGAAAAGCCGAGGAGAAAGACAATTGAACACCAAGTTTAGAACAAAAAGTCCTCCAAAATCTGGAAACAAACTGGACTCCTCTGTCAGACACAATGTTCTCAGGAATGCCGTGTAACCGAACCACGTGCTGAAGGAACAAAGGCACCAATTCAGAGGAGGAAGGCAACTTAGGTAATGGCACAAGATGTATCATTTTGGAAAATCTATCACAAATTACCCAGATAACGGTCATTCTCTGAGAAACAGGGAGGTCGGAAATGAAATCCATAGAGATATGGGTCCATGGTCTCTTGGGCACAGGTAATGGCATCAACAAACCACTAGAGCGAGAGCAAGGCTTGGAGCGAGAGCAAGTCCCGCAGGACTGCACAAATTCCCTGACGTCACGAGACAAAGTAGGCCACCAAAAGGACCGACTAACCAAGTCTCTGGTACCAAAAATTCCGGGATGACCGGCCAACGCGGAACAATGAATCTCAGACATCACAGGCTTTTTCCACCGGTCTGGGACAAACAATTTCCCAATAGGGCAGCGCTCGGTTTTATCCTCCTGACACCCTTCCAGAGCCAGTCTCAAATTGGGCGAGATGGCGGAAAGAACTACACCCTCTTTCAAAATAACAGCAGGATCAGATAACTCAGGAGAGTCCGCAAGGAAACTCCTCGAGAGGGCATCCGCCTTAACATTCTTAGTGCCAGGAAGAAAGGAAACCACAAAATTAAAATGTGGAAAAACAAGGCCCACCTGGCCTGTCTAGGATTAAGTCGCTTGGCTGATTCCAGATAAACCAGATTCTTATGGTCCGTGAGGACCACCACCTGATGTTTGGCTCCCTCCAGCCAATGTCTCCACTCTTCAAAAGCCCACTTCATGGCCAATAACTCCCGATTACCCACGTCATAATTACGTTCAGTTGGAGAAAATTTTCGAGAGAAAAAGGCACAAGGGTTACTTTTAGAGGTCTCTGGATCTCTTTGGGACAAAACGGCACCTGCCCCAATTTCAGAGGCATCAACCTCCACCTGAAATGGAAGATAAACATCAGGCTGCCGTAGAACAGGAGCAGAAGTGAATCTCTGCTTAAGTTCCTGAAACGCAGAGACTGCCTCAGGAGGCCAATTCACCACATCAGAACCCTTTTTGGTCAAATCAGTCAATGGTTTAACAATAACAGAGAAATTACCAATAAATTTACGATAAAAATTGGCAAAACCCAAGAATCTTTGAAGAGCCTTTAATGAAGTAGGTTGGACCCAATCACATATGGCCTGAACCTTGACCGGGTCCATTTCAATAACAGATGGGGACAAAATGAATCCCAGAAATGAGATCCTCTGTACGCCAAAAAGACACTTTGATCCCTTCACATACAGAGCATTCTCTCTCTCAAAATCTGGAACACAGTCCGAACATGTTTCACATGGGAGTCCCAGTCATTGGAAAAAATCAAGATATCATCCAAATAAACAATCAGAAATTTATCCACAAAATCCCTGAAAATGTCATTCATGAAGGACTGGAAGACAGAAGGAGCATTAGTGAGCCCAAAGGGCATCACTAGGTACTCAAAATGCCCCTCTGGGGTATTAAATGCCGTCTTCCATTCATCCCCGTGCTTAATGCGAATAAGGTTATATGCCCCCCTGAGGTCAAGCTTGGTAAACCAAGTAGCACTTTTCACCCTGGAAAACAGGTCAGAAATCAAGGGTAACGGATATTGATATTTCACAGTGATATTGTTCAAGAGACAATAATCAATACATGGCCTTAATGAACCATCCTTTTTGGCCACAAAAAAAAAAACGGCACCCAAGTCTGATATGACCATTCTCCAATGACTCCTTGATATAAGACCGCATAGCGTCATGTTCAGGTACAGACAAGTTAAAAAGGCGACCTTTAGGGAATTTACTACCAGGCACTAATTCAATAGCGCAGTCATAGCTCCTATGGGGGGCAAGGATGCAGATTTACTTTCGCTAAACACATCAGAAAAATCAGTCAAAAAGTCAGGAACATCCTGAGCCTGAGGGGAGGCAGAAAAAACAGGAGTGTTGACATTAACACATTGGCAGCCCCAACTGGTTACAGACACAGATTTCCAATCCAAAACAGGATTATGACACTGTAACCAAGGGAAACCCAGTACGATAATGTCATGCAGATTATACAGCACCAAAAATTTGCAACTCTCCTGATGATCAGGTTCAACCCTCATTATCATCTGAGTAGAGAACTGAGGTTTATTCTCAGCCAAAGGGGTAGAATCGATCCCCAGTAGGGGAATAGACTTCCGTAGGGGTATCAAGGGAAACCCACAACGTTTAGCAAAATCAAAATCCATCAGGTTAATAGCTGCTCCCGAATCAACAAAAGCCTGAGCAGAAAATGTGGACAGGGAGCAAATCAGGGTAACAGTCAACAAAAATTTAGTCTGAACACTACCCAAGACAACTGAGCGTGCAAAACGTCTTCCCCGCTTAGGGCAGACTGAAATAGCATGAGAGGCATCACCACAGTAGAAACAACCCATTGCGTTTTCGAAACTCATGACGCTGTGCCCCAGAAGCCACTCTATCACACTGCATGGGTACAGAAGCTGGTTCACAAGGCAACACTATTCCACGCATACCTCTACGCTCACGCAAACGTCTGTCAATTTGAATCGCTAATGACATAGAATCATTGAGACCAGAGGGGACAGGGAATCCCACCATAACATCCTTTACATTCTCTGACAGACCCTTCCGAAAAAGGGCTGCCAAAGCATCGTCATTCCATTTGGTCAGGACTGCCCACCTTCGGAATCTCTGACAGTATAACTCAGCGTCCTCAAGCCCCTGATTTAATGCCAACAAGGCTTTTTCAGCTTGATCAGTGACATTAGGCTCATTGTACAATAACCCCAGAGCCTGAAAAAATGCATCAACATTACTCAAAACAGGATCCCCAGGTGTCAGGGAAAAAGCCCAATGCTGAGGATCGCCGCGCAGGAGAGAGATGGCAATTTGAACCTGCTGTGCTGCGTTCCCTGAGGACTTAGATTTTAAGGCAAAAAACAACTTACAGTTATTTTTGAAATTCAGAAATTTAGCTCGATCCCCTAAAAACAAATCTGGCATGGGAATCCTAGGTTCCACAACAGGCAACCCTGCAAGATAGGTAGCAATACTCCGAACTTCAGTGGCAAGCTGATCCACACGGCCAGACAACTGTGCAAACTCCATTGAGAGAAAAAAAAATCCTCCTCAGCACCCAGAGATACAGAGGGAAAAAAATAAAAAAAATCTCTGACAACTCTGACAATCTTTTTTCTTTAACACTATTTTTCCCTTCTGTGAGTACCATATAAATATCAGTTTTTGGGCCGGTGATATTGTTATGATTTGGTAGCTGAGGAGAGCAGGCAAAAAAGGAAATACACCAGAGAGGTTGGAATCTATTGGATTGCAGTACCCTGACTAACCACCACAATTAAAGGCAGCCGTGGAGCGTACCTACGTTGGTCCTAGACGCCTCGTCACAGCCTGAGAAGCTAACTACACCTAAAGACAGAAAGAGGAAAACTATCTGCCCCGGAGCAGATCCCCAAAGAACATAGAAAGCCCCCAAACATGTAATGGCGGTTAGACAAGAGGAAATACAGACACAGACAGAAAATAGTATGAGCAAACGTTGGGGCCCAAACTTCCTAGATAGAAAAGGATAGGAAGGACACTTACTGCAATCCCAAAAAACCCTAAAAAGTACCAACTCTACTAATTACAAAAACATCTGAGATCACATGACCTCTACCACCTAAATTAGTTCTCTGGTGTAACAAAACTAAACAGCAGCCACTGAAAAAACTGGAAAAGGCAAATGAACAAACAACAGTGGCTGAACTAAACTGAGAGGAGCACAAGGCCCCGGAGGGGACCCGGCAGACCCCCACAGAAGTGCAGGACAAAATGCAAAAAGCAAGCACCAAAAAACTAAAAGAAGAAAATGTCTTATCTGTTAGCAGAAGATGCAGGCACGAAACAGCAAGCTTCAAAGTGAACAGGAATCAAAGAAGAGACCAGAACAATTGATCACCGGCAACCCTGATGGGAGGGAACCTCCCTTATATAAGACCAGTCAGTAACACCTGATCGCCAATCTTCACAATCTTCATTGAATAGTTCAGTACTGTTTTTAACCACCAGAGGGAGCTTCTGCTCAGAATTAATTTCTAGCACATTCACAACACTAACCCCACCACACCCCTAATCCTAGTCCCAACCCTAACCAAAAACCTAACCCTAACACACCTTTAACCCTAATCCCAACCCTAACCCTAATCCTAACTTAAGCGCCAACCCTAACCCTAACTTTAGCCGCAACCCTAACCCTAACCCTAATGAAAAAATGGAAATACATTTTTTAATTTTATTATTTTCCCTAACTAAGGGGGTGATAAAGGGGGATTTGATTTACTATTTATAGCGGGTTTTTATGATTGGCAGCTGTCACGCTAAAATACGCTCTTTATTGCAAAAATAATTTTTGCATCACCACATTTTGAGAGCTATAATTTTTGCATATTTTTTCCCACAGAGTCATGTGAGGTCTTATTTTTTGCGGTACAAGTTGACGTTTTATTGATACCATTTTGAGAACGTGACCTTTTTTTATCGCTTTTTATTTCGATTTTTGGGAGGTTAGAGCGAACAAAAATCAGCAATTCATGAATTTCTTTTGGTGGAGGCGTTTATACCGTTCCGCGTGTGGTAAAATTGATAAAGCAGTTTTATTCTTTGGGTCAGTATGATTACGGCGATACCTCATTTATATCATTTTTTAATGTTTTGTTGCTTTTATAGAATAAAAACAATTTTAGATAAAAAATAATTATTTTTGCATCGCTTTATTCTGCGAGCTATAACTTTTTTATTTTTTCACTGATGATACTGTATCGCAGCTCGTTTTTTGCGTGACAAGATGACGTTTTCAGCGGTGCCATGTTTATTTATATCGGTCTTTTTGATCGCGTGTTATTCCACCTTTTGTTCGGCAGTATGATGATAAAGCATTGATTTTTTGCTTTTTTTTAAGGGGTTCACTAAAGGGGTTAACTAGTGGGACAGTTTTATAGGGGGGGTTGTTACGGATGCGGCAATACCAAATATGTGTACTTTTATTGTTTTGGTTTTTTTATTTACAGGAAAAAATGAATTTTTTGGGGAATATTTTTTTTTTTATTTATTTTGGAATTTTTTTAAAAACATGTTTATTTTAATTTTTTTCACTTTTTTGCTTTGTCCCAGTGTGGGAAATCACTGTAAAATGTCAGATCGCTGGTGTGACAGTGTGCACAGCACTCTGTCACACCAGCGATCGCTCTGGCACTGCTGCAGGCTTCTCAGTGCCTGCTCTCAGCAGGAACTGAGGAAGCCGCCTCCCTGCAGGACCCGGCGGCCATCTTGGATCCGGGTCCTTGGAGGGAGGAAGGCCTCAGAACAGCGCGATCACATCGCGCTGTTCTGAGGGTCTCAGGGGAGCGTGCAGGGAGCCCCCTCCCTGCGCAATGCTCCCCTGTGCCCCTGGTACACCGCGATCATGTTTGATCGCGGTGTGCCAGGGGTTAATGTGCCGGGAGCGGTCCGTGACCGCTCCTGACACACAGTCCCGGGTGTCAGCTGTGATAATCAGCTGACACCCAGCGGCGATTAGCTGCGCTCCCCCGGGAGCTCAGCTGATCGCCCTGGACGTACTATTCCGTCCATGGGAATGAGGTCCAGGGTCACATGGACGGAATATTACGTCCAATGGAATAAAGGGGTTAAGTCGGCACTAAAGTGGCAGAGCATCACTAATCAGTCTTTACACCTCAACATGCAACGGCACGATGAGGCTACCTCATTATGCTGCTGTGTCACAAAAATTACTTTGAAGCTAAGTGATCTATGGACCATAGATTAAATAAACTTTTAATGTAGGCAAGTGAAGGGGTGGCTCAGGGCACAGTATAAAAAGAGGCCATGTGTGAGGGACAGTGTTAGGGAGTCCTGGGTTCGATTCCCACCAAGGACAACATCTGCAAGGAGTTTGTATGTTCTCCCCGTGTTTGCGTGGGTTTCCTCCGGGTACTCCGGTTTCCTCCCACACTCCAAAAAAAAAGCATACAGATAGGGAATCTAGATTGTGAGCCCCTTCGGGGACAGCGACGACAATGTGTGCAAACTATAAAGCGCTGCGGAATATGTTAGCGCTATATAAAAATAAAGATTATTATCTTAGGGTTCAAGTTTCCACTCCTGCACAGGGGGAATCTCGAGCTGTTCCCGCTGCGGTCCCCCATCCGTTTCCGGCTGCAGTGGTTCCTGCTCAGCAGAGATGTTGGTCCCAGCGTCTTGCCCGGCCCAGTACTGTGCAGAGACTTGCTGCTGCAACCAGTGTTGGAGCAGGCAGTTTTGGGTCTAAGTCCTTTGTTGCTTCATCTGAGCATGCCCAGGGCAAGATCTCCCATTGGAGATCAGGAGTCACATGCTCAGATACAGCTGCCAATCCTTTTGGTCTTTCAGGAAGGTCCTGTGGCTGTTGATGTTCTGAAGCAGCTTCCCATTGGTCCTTTCTGGAAGGTCTTTTTCTCGTGGCTGCTATAAAAGGCTGTCCTTACTGCACGGTCATGCGCTAGTATCAAATCTGTTACGTGCTTGCACCAGTGTGGTCATGTATGCATGTGGTTAGGTCTGGCTGAAATAAATCCCTAGAATACCGGCACCTTCGGTGAGGAGATTGTATGCACGTGTTCAGGGCTCGGCTAAAAACGCCATTAGAATACCGGCTACTCCGGTGAGGAGATTATTTCTTGGGTTCTGATTGCTTGATCACAGACTGCAATCCGCTTAGCAGTCATCTGTGTTCTCTGTGAGTCCAACAGGACACAGTCTTTGTTTCAGCGGCTCTGTGAATTAACAGAGTCCGCTTATATCGCCATATAGTGCTACGGCATTTACATCTGCGACTCTGCGGGATAACAGAGTTCGCTCATACTGCCTATTTATGCCATCTGACTAGCAGCAGGCTCTGCCTGCACGGTGGACCCCGGGCTACGAAAGCACCTCTCCTTAATATCTATTAGGTGCGTTCCGCAGGCCCCTAACATATTATTATTTATTATTATTATTATTAGGGCACAAAATAGGTAGTGGTTTTATTATAGAGAGAGACAGTGTGAAAGGGCTATTATGAGGGCACTTTATAGGGAATGGTCATAGTTAGTGATGAGCGAATACATTCGGCACTAATCGTTACTCGGCGAGTATATTCGAGTGACCCGCCCAGCATGTTTGACGCTTTATTTGCAGCCAATGATCATGATGGGCTGGCTTGCCAATCACATTAATGATGGCAACATCTTTGGTGTGGCATTACTGTGATTGGCTAGCCTTCCAGCGTCATAAAGGATAATTAAAGACTCCCGGCGCACATTGCTGACGGAAACAGCATAGGGAGAGCATAGTTTCAGTGTAGGGAGAGTGACAGGAGCTTATAATGAGCATCATTCATACCAAAAAGCTCTTTTAAGAGCAGAAGGTTTTGAAGATTAGTTGTGGAGATAGCATAGAGAGAGATTTAATAGGAGGAGAGTGAAAGGCAGGCACCTGGGTGCTTTATAATCATTGCAAGTACATGCTGCAGATCTCTGCTATTTTCCATTGTGTTGTATAGTTAGTATTAGGAACAGACTGTGAGATTATAGTATAATAGGGGGGGTTCATCCACTACCAAAATATACCAATCAGCTGTTTTTACAGGCAAATAATATTGGGTAGTACCAGCATATACAAAACCATTTTTTTAGCTTCATAATCTTGCTGTGTAGCAGCCTATACATTTTTCCCGCAAAATAATGTTCCTCAGTGCCAGCATGTAATAACATCCATTTCAAAAGCTAATTGATAAATAATATTACTATTTACGCCTATTGCTTAAATACCTAATATTTCTCTAGCAGTTGTACGACTGGTGCAAAACCTGTTGAGCTACGGAAGCGTCACTATTTACCATTAATTTCCCTGAATTTGCTGTTGGCCTGTCTCATAAAGACGATGTAAAAAAATCCCCAAAAAATTCTATTTGTTAAAAAAGAGTGTATCTTTAGCAGTTGTGCGACTACTGCAATCCATGCAGAGATAATCAAATGTCACAATTTAGTAGTGGAAATAATTTTCATTAGTCTGCTATTAGAGTGTGTCAGCAAGGTATTCTAAAAAAAATCATAATTTTCCATTGGTTTAATAAATAGCGAATCTTTATCTAGCAGTTGTGCGACTGGAGCAATCCGGGTAGAGATAATCAAACATGACAATTTAGTAGTGTCAATAATTTTCAGACCTCTGCTGTTGGAGTGTGTCAGCAAGGCAATCTAAAAAAAATCATAATTTACTATTGGTTTAATAAATAGTACATCTTTACATAGCAGTTGTGCGACTGGCGCAATCTGGGTAGAGAGAATCAAACAAAATGGCATTGTAAAGGGATGGGGAATATGTATTATACTATCTTGCTAACTATTTGGCATGAGGGAGGGACTTCTCAAATATACGAGTGAGAGCTCTCCCAAAAGTATGATACAGGGCCACCTGAGGGGTCCTTACCAAACTCAGGTTTCACAGCACCTGCTGGTACTCTGCAAATTGTAAGCGAGGGCTGCATAATGACATGGCGGTGGACATGGTGGTGGTGTCGCATGATGCCCAAAATTCAAATGGACATGTTTGAAATGGAATTGTAAAGGGATGGGGAATATGTATTCCACTATCTTGTTAACTATTTGGAATGAGGGAGGGACCTTTTAAATGTAGGAGTGAGAGCCCTCACAAATGTTAAAGGACAAACTAAAGCAAAAACGCTCCTTGTGAACATATGCTTAAGGGAGGTATAATTTTTATAATTTTTTAATTTTTATTTTGCATTATACACATGTAATTATGAAGGATAAGATTTTTTTTAGTATTTTTCCCTTTAAAAAAAAAATTGGTTTTGTTTGGTAGGTCTTTTTAAAAATCTGTAAATCTGGCGCAATAGTCTGACAACATTATTCCCAGATTCCATATGTGAGACATAAAGGTATGCAGCCATCTTCTCCATGCTGTTTCCATTTAGATTTCGCTCTTTCCCATCCACTTGTTTTCCCATGCCCCCAGAGCTGTTTGTTGGGTCCAGAGGAAAAATATTCAGCTATCCAATTGACTTGCATTGGATTCGTTATTCGGTATGAATACACTGACATTTGAAATTATTTGGGAAGATAGAGCAATACTGGATATGGCCTCATGGGGCAGAGTGGAGAGGTTGTATGGAAATAGGATAGTGTGGGTGAAGTAGTGGAGAGGGGACAGCATGAACTGGTAACAGTGTAATTGTGTATAGCTCATGAGGACAAACCCTGTGTTGTTTGCAGATCAGAAAGGAAACATTGTGGAGGCTAATGCTGTTAAAAAGGACAGTGTGGAGGATATAGTTTATATGGAGGATGATATTGAGAGTAAAGCACATAAAGAAACATGGTATAGAGGTTATAGTGAATATTCAAAGACACTGATGAGGTTATAGTTCATAATGGCAGACAGCATGGCAAATAAACGACATAAGGAGGACAGCGTGATAGTTTTTGCTCACAAAAGTGGAAAAAGGCATTATTTTATAGTAAAGTACAGTATGGTGGTTATATTTCATAGGGTATGACAGAGTGTAGGCAAAATTTTATAGGAAATGTACAATATGATGAATAGTGTGAGGGACAAAATTGTGCACAGAGCACAGAGAGGGTCATTTTATGCCAGACTAATCTAATTTCCTTCAATGATGGAATCACTGACTAGGTGAATCAGGGAAATGCAGTAGATATAGTATATCTTGACTTCAGCAGAGCATTTGATAAAGTATCTCATATTGTTATTATTGAAAAAATGACCAAGCATGGGATTGACAAGACTTCAGTTAAAAGGATTCATAACTGGCTCAGTGATCAGACTCAAAGAGGTGTAATAAATGGTTGCACATTCAATTGGAAGAGTGTTTCAAGTGGGGCACTACAAGGCTCTGTCCTGGTCCCAGTGTTGCTCAACATTTTTATAAATGATCTAGATAAGGGAACTGAAGGTAAACTAATCAAATTTGCAGACAATGCAAAGCTAAGCGGGATAGCTAGTACTATAAATGACAAAGGATTCAGAAGGTTCTAGATAAGTTTGAACAATGGGCAGCGACTAATAGAATGGTATTTAACAGAGAGAAATGATGATTCTACATCTGGGCAAGAAAAACGAAAATTACATCTGTAGAATGGAAGTAGTAGAGATAAGCAACAGCACGTATAAAAAATGACAATGGTATACTAATAGATCTCAGACTGCACATGAGTCAACAGTGTGATGCAGAAGCAAAAAAGCAAACACAGTTCTAAAGGCACTGTCACATTTAGCGATCGCACTAGCGATCACGACAACACACGACCTGGCGAGATCGCTAGTGCGATCGCTATGTGGTCGCTAGTTAACTTCCAAACACATCTCATCAGCGATCTCTATAACGACCTCTGAGGTTGTTGGGAAAACCTAGTCCCACCTGCGACGCTGGTAAAGTTGTTCATAAAGAGTGTAACACTCAGCGATTCAGGCGCACCAGCAGGACACCAACGACCAAAAAACGGCTCAGAAAGTTCATAAGCGATCAACGACATCTCAGCAAGGGCCACATCGCTGTCACACACAGCTAAGTCGCTAACGAGATCGCTACTGCATCATAAAATCGGTGACGCAGTAGCGATCTCGTTAGCGATCTCGCTTAGTGTGACAGTACCTTAAGATGTATTAAGAGAAGCATAGAGTCTAGATTATGTGAAGTAATTATCCCTCCTACTCTTCTTTGGTCAGGCCTCATCAGGAATACTGTGTCCAGTTCAGGGCACTGCATTTTAAAAAAGACATTGAAAAACTGGAGCAAGTACGGAGAAGAGCTGCCAGGATGGTAAGCGGACTGCAAAGTATATCCTACAAGGAACGGTTAAAGCATCTGGGAATGTTTAGCTTGCAAAAATGAAGGCTAAGAGGAGACTTAATAGCTGTATAAATATCTGAAGGGATGTCACAGTGTAGAGGGATCATCATTATTCTCACTTGCACATGGAAACATGAGAAGCAATGGAATGAAATAGAAAGGAAGAAGATACAGATTATATATTGGAAAAACATTTTTTACAGTGAGGGTGATCAATGACTGGAACAGGCTGCCATGAGAGGTGTTGAGTTCTCCTTCAATGGAAGTGTTCAAAGAGATGCTGGACAGGCATCTGTTGGAGATGTTTAATGAATCCTATATTACCAGGGGATTGGACATGATGATGAGGTCCCTATGAACGCTAACATTCTATGATTCTATGATTCTATTGTGTGATCCATTGATAATTAAGTTATTTGTGATAAATTTTCATGATATACTGTATAACATGGCAAAAAAGTGTTGACCTTTTTTCTGGATTAAATTACTCATCCATAGAGTATTCTATGTTCTGAGGTACATTTTTTGCGCTATCTAACACTAAAAAAGTAAAAAAAAATTACTTGGTTAAATTTCTCAAACATATGGTATTCCATGGTATGGGGTACATTACTGTCACATCTATCACTCCATAAAAAAATTCAAAAATTTTGCTAGGATAAATTACTCAGCCATACAATAATCTATGGTCAGGGATACATTTTTGTGACATGCAAAACTCCAAAAAAGTGGAAAATGTACTGGGTTAAATTTCTCAGCTATACAGTATTCAGTTGTATGGGATACATATCAATGATGTTGTCATGTGTGCATCGCCACGAAGATCGTCGCGGTTGCACATTCTGACTTCTCACAGCTGAGTTGCTGTTTCTTTGTGTTTGGCAGTTAGGGAGTTAATTCTGTCTGTGCTCAGTTCTGGGACTGGGTTCAGTTTCTCCCGGCTGCAATTAATTATTTGTTGATTGGTTTCCTTTAAATCTCTGGTGGTCTGTTTTGGGAGTTGCCAGTGAAATTCTTCATGCAGACCACAGATAGGATTGTATCTGTATAGACTTAAGTTAAAGAGCTCCTTAGTTGTTTTAAGCTCACCTTGCTTAGAGTTTAATATCCCAGATCATTTATGTTCCTTCTGTGTTTGAGTGTGTATGCAAGTCTGTGTTTTCTCCAGTCTGTCTTATATTGCTAATCTGTGTATTTAGCAGAGATCAGCCCATATCCCTTTGGTGGTAATCAGAATCCTTCTTAGGACTGATTACAGGGTTCAGGGACTGATAGGAGACAGGGTTAGGCTGGAGACTTGGACCTCTGAACCATTGTCAGTACCTCCAAGGTGAGGGATTAGTTAGGACCCCAGTTTAGGGTCAGGTTAGACCCCCGGTCCTCTTCTTTCCTGTGACAGTGTATCAAGTCCTCAAGATTAACCCTGAGTTCAACGGATATCGTGTCAGGTAAATCTATTCTATATTTACATGCTGATGTTGCTAATCTATATGTTGTATAGAGTGTTGTTCTTTTAAGAATAGTTTACTGACATCGTACACATATCATAAGACCGTGTGACATTTTCACTGGCCCATAAAATTATTCCCAGTTGCCATGGATCCAGTAGCCCAGCTGGCTCTGCAGTTGCAGGGATTATCCATGGAGCTGACAGACATTAAGTCCAAAGTTTTGTCTCCCTCGGAGCAAACCAGATTTGAACCTAAAGTAGCTCTCCCGGACAGGTTCACTGGTGGGCGAGACAAATTTTTTACCTTCAGGGAAGCATGTAAATTGTATTTTCGGCTTCGGCCTCGATCATCAGGGAGTGAAGAGCAGAGAGTAGGAATTGTTATCTCGCTCCTACAAGGGGACCCTCAATCCTGGGCATTTTCCCTTCCTCCGGGATCCCCGGCTCTACAGTCAGTAGATCGATTTTTTACTGCCCTGGGTTTGGTATATGATGACCCAGATCGGGTCTCTCTTGCTGAGACAAAATTACGTAAGATACAGCAGGGGATCGTCCGGCGGAGGAATTTGCTTCTGAGTTCCGTAGATGGGCCACAGATACTCAGTGGAATGACCCAGCTCTTAGGAGCCAGTTTTGTCATGGGCTTTCTGACAAATTAAAGGACGTTTTGGCTCAGTATGATTCTCCTCCATCACTGGAGGCTGCTATGGCCCTGGCTATCCGTACTGATAGACGGCTCCGGGAGAGGTGCGAGGTAACTCCGCCCCCTGTTGTTACTCCACCTACTACTAAAGTACCTTATGTTGAGGTTCCCCTTGTCTGTTCGGAGGAGCCTATGCAGTTGGGAGGGACATCATTTCGTAGGAGGGGATTGGCGGTACGCCGCAGGACTAGAAGGTGTTTCTTCTGCGGGAAAGAGGGACATTTTGTTGGGGGATGTCCGTCCCGTGCCTTGTGGAGCAAGAAGTCGCCGGAAAACTGTTAATCCCAGGTTGTGTGGTGGACGACAACCTGGGAGTATGTATTTCGTCCGCTAGTTCTTCTCAGTTCCTTGTACCAGTGGAGGTGGTGGTTGGTACGAGAGTGGAGAGATTTTCTGTTCTTCTTGATAGTGGGTCCGGGGCTAATCTGGTTGACGCTCAGTTTGCTCAGGCTCAAGGTATGCATCTGAGTGTATTGGTCAAACCGATCCCTATATTTCTCCATTGACGCCAGGCCTCTCGGCCAAGGTAGCTTTGTTCATGAGGTTCATAACATTGACCTTCGGGTAGGGGCAATACATAGGGAACTATTATCTTGTTTTGTGTTGGAGGGTCTACCTACTCCTATTGTGTTGGGACTTCCTTGGTTGGTTAAACATAACCCTGTGATTAATTGGCAGTCCAGAGAGATAAGCCAATGGGGTGAGTTTTGCAAAAGTAACTGCATGAACACAGTCATCAGTGCTGTCGTGCCTAGTACTTTGCCTCCTTTTTTGGAGGACTTTGGGGATGTGTTCTCTGAGGAGGGGTGTCAGGAGTTGCCTCCTCATCGCGTGTATGACTGCTCTATTAATTTACTTCCTGATGCTAAGTTACCTAAAGCTAGGTTATATAACCTTTCTGGTCCTGAGAGGCAGGCTATGAAAGATTATATTTCGGAAAGTCTGGCCAAAGGGCATATTAGACCTTCATCTTCCCCAGTGGCCGCGGGGTTCTTCTTTGTGAAGAAAAAAGATGGAGGCCTACGCCCTTGCTTGGATTTCCGCGAACTTAATCGGATTACTGTTCGAGATCCGTATCCACTCCCTCTGATTCCTGATCTCTTCAATCAAATTGTTGGCGCCAAATGGTTCTCTAAATTGGATCTCAGGGGGGCGTATAATCTGATTAGGATAAAAGAGGGGGATGAGTGGAAAACGGCGTTTAACACGCCGGAGGGACATTATGAGAACCTTGTCATGCCTTTTGGTCTGACTACTGCACCAGCAGTATTCCAACATTTTGTTAATGACATTTTTCGTCATCTGGTGGGGCTGTTTGTGGTCGTATATTTGGATGACATTTTAATTTACTCGCCAGATCTTGTGTCTCACCAGGAGCATGTGAGACAGGTGTTGCAGATCTTGCGAGACAATAAACTATACGCCAAACTGGAAAAGTGTGTATTCGCCGTACAGGAACTTCAGTTTTTGGGTTTCTTGGTGTCAGCCTCCGGTTTCCGTATGGACCCTGAAAAGGTGAGAGCAGTGCTTGAATGGGATCAGCCAGAGGATCTTAAGGCTCTGCAGCGTTTTCTGGGGTTTGCTAACTACTACCGGAAATTTATTTGTAATTTCTCATCTGTTGTCAAACCTCTCACTGACATGACAAGAAAAGGGACGGATTTTTCTAAATGGTCGGACAAAGCTTGCCAAGCTTTTTCCTCTTTGAAAAAATGTTTTGCTTCGGCACCCGTTCTCATCCAACCAGATGCATCACAGCCGTTCGTTGTGGAGGTGGACGCGTCTGACGTAGGGGTGGGTGCAATATTGTCCCAGGGTCCGTCCCCTGGTAAATGGCATCCGTGCGCTTTCCTTTCTAAGAAATTGTCGTCCGCCGAAAGGAATTATGATATCGGCAATAGGGAACTTTTGGCCATTAAGTTGGCTTTTGAAGAATGGCGTCACTTTTTGGAGGGGGCAGTCCACCCGGTCACCGTCATTACTGATCACAAGAACCTGCTGTATTTGGAATCTGCTAAGCGTCTGAATTCCAGACAAGCTCGATGGTCGTTGTTTTTTACCAGGTTTAATTTTGTTGTCACTTATCGCCCTGGATCTAAGAATGTTAAGGCGGATGCCTTGTCTCGCAGTTTCCCAGGGGCCGGGAAAATGGATGACCCGATTCCTATCCTTCAGGAGGGGGTGGTAGTGTCGGCTGTATGTTCTGAGCTTGAGGAGGAGGTATTAGAGGCTCAGGGGGACGCCCCTGCAGGACCTCCAGGGAGACTGTTTGTCCCAAATCAGTTGAGACAAAAGGTTATTGAGGCACATCGTAATTCTGCTTTAGCAGGACATCCAGGGAGTAAGGCTACTTTAGATCTCCTTTCTCGCCGGTTTTGGTGGCCTAACGTTAATAAAGATGTTTTAACTTTTGTCGCGTCCTGTGGGGTTTGTGCTCGCTCTAAGACCCCTCATACCCGTCCATCTGGGACCCTCTTACCCTTGAAACTTCCGGAGCGTCCATGGACTCATTTGTCTATGGACTTCATCACGGACCTTCCTCAGTCGTCAGGGAAGACTGTCATACTGGTGGTTGTTGACAGGTTCAGTAAGATGGCACATTTCATTGCTCTTCCTGCCCTCCCTAATGCTAAAACTCTGGCGCAGGTGTTCATTGGGGAGATTGTGAGACTTCATGGGTTGCCTTCTGATGTGGTGTCAGATAGGGGGTCTCAGTTTGTGTCCAAGTTTTGGAGGGCATTTTGTTTACGTCGGGGGATGCAATTGTCATTTTCCTCGGCTTTTCATCCGCAGACCAATGGTCAGACAGAGCGTCTGAATCAAAGCCTAGAGACTTATCTTCGGTGTTTTGTCTCAGAGAACCAGGAGGACTGGTCTTCTTTCTTGCCTCTGGCAGAGTTCGCTCTTAACAACAGGCGGAGCGAGTCCACTGGTAAATCCCCGTTTTTTGGGGCATATGGTTTTCATCCCCAGTTTTGTACTTTCAATGGGGGGGGCCCTTCTGGGGTTCCTGAGGAGGAGCGTTTCTCGTCGTCACTTGCTTCAGTGTGGAGAGGTGTATTGAATAATCTGAGTGCTATGGGGAACCGTTATAAACGTATGGCTGATAGGAGGAGAGTTTCTGGTCCAGATCTTAATGTGAACGATCTGGTATGGTTGTCTACCAGGAATATAAAACTTAAAGTTCCCTCCTGGAAGCTGGGCCCCAGATTCATCGGGCCGTACAGGATCAGTTCCATAATTAATCCTGTGGCATTTCGTCTGGACCTCCCTCCTACGTTTAAAATTCATAATGTGTTCCACAAGTCATTACTTAAGAGGTACGTGGCACCAGTCATACCATCACCTCTACCTCCTCCTCCAGTGGTGGTCAATGGTAATTTGGAGTTTCAAGTGTCAAAGATTATTGACTCACGTCTGAATCGCCGGTCCCTTCAGTACTTGGTGCATTGGAAGGGGTATGGTCCAGAGGAGAGGACGTGGGTTCCTGCGTCTGACATTAACGCAGATCGTTTGGTGCGGACCTTCCACAGAACTCACCCGGGCAAACCTGGCCCTGAGGGTCCGGAGGCCCTCGTAGAAGGGGGGGTACTGTCATGTGTGCATCGCTACGAAGATCGTCGCGGTTGCACATTCTGACTTCTCACAGCTGAGTTGCTGTTTCTTTGTGTTTGGCAGTTAGGGAGTTAATTCTGTCTGTGCTCAGTTCTGGGACTGGGTTCAGTTTCTCCCGGCTGCAATTAATTATTTGTTGATTGGTTTCCTTTAAATCTCTGGTGGTCTGTTTTGGGAGTTGCCAGTGAAATTCTTCATGCAGACCACAGATAGGATTGTATCTGTATAGACTTAAGTTAAAGAGCTCCTTAGTTGTTTTAAGCTCACCTTGCTTAGAGTTTAATATCCCAGATCATTTATGTTCCTTCTGTGTTTGAGTGTGTATGCAAGTCTGTGTTTTCTCCAGTCTGTCTTATATTGCTAATCTGTGTATTTAGCAGAGATCAGCCCATATCCCTTTGGTGGTAATCAGAATCCTTCTTAGGACTGATTACAGGGTTCAGGGACTGATAGGAGACAGGGTTAGGCTGGAGACTTGGACCTCTGAACCATTGTCAGTACCTCCAAGGTGAGGGATTAGTTAGGACCCCAGTTTAGGGTCAGGTTAGACCCCCGGTCCTCTTCTTTCCTGTGACAGTGTATCAAGTCCTCAAGATTAACCCTGAGTTCAACGGATATCGTGTCAGGTAAATCTATTCTATATTTACATGCTGATGTTGCTAATCTCAATGTTGTATAGAGTGTTGTTCTTTTAAGAATAGTTTACTGACATCGTACACATATCATAAGACCGCGTGACAGATGTATAACATTTCCAAAAAGCAGTTTGATTTTTTTTTTCTGGGTTAAATTACTCCCCACACAGTATTCCGTTGTCTCTGGTACATTACTGTGATATGTATCACTCAAAAAAGTGGTCACTAGTGTTGAGCGATACGATAATGCAAATATCGGCTATCGGCCGATATTAGCTCTATCGGCCTTTCGATAATTCGTTTCGATATTTTCGTCTTATCGAATACCGGAATCGGATTTGTCACTGTCACTGTGAGTGTCCGTCGGTCGGGTCTGTCAGGAGTCAGCGGCACTTACCTGGCAGAAGATCTCCGGCGGTCACGTCCTGGACTGCTTGATGGCCGCCATTATCTTCTCCCTGGCGGTCACATGCAGTTTTTTCGCGATAACTGCAGTGACTGCAGGGTAATCCCGGCCGTAAAGCAGTCAGTCCGATGACGTCACCGCCGGGGAAGCAGGTAATCAGCTGTGCTGCGCCGGGATGACAGGCTCTGCCTGTCATTCTGATGTAGCAGAGCTGGATCGTCGTGGGACACTCGTTACTATGGACTGCGTCGGTCAGGTAGTATACTTTTTTTTTTTTTTTCATTTTTTTACAGGAGATCGATGGCGTCGCAGCAGGATGAGACAGTAATAAAAGAAATGAAAACTGTGTTTTTTTTTTTTTATTAAATTAAAAAAAATTTTTTGGAACATCCACCCGTCCGGGTACATAAACAATTTAACTATTTATTTACATACAGGGACCCTGTCCGGGTTATTTAGACTTCTTTGGCAGGGGTGTTCCAGGTACCACCTGGTACTCTTCTGGTGCTTGCCAAACATCCGAGACACCAAGGACCACCAGGACCTGATGACGTCGTGTGGCCTGTACAGTCAAGTCGTGACCCGCTATCTGGGTCTGTGTGGCCACCTCTTTCATCTCTCTCCGGGTCTGGAGCCCTATGTCACGGACTGTACGAACCCCAGGGGGCCTAACAGGCGCCGGGTACGGGCCAGCTATACTTATCATGTCCATAGCTGGGGCTGCTGAGGAGACCACTGAGGGAGGCTGGGGAGATTTACGGCGTGGGGTGGGCACTTTTGCAGAGGCCTGGATGTGGGAGGCTGAAGGCTTCGAGGGTCTCACAGGTTCCTGACACACTGGGGAGTAGGGGTCGCACCTGGTAACATTTAGGGCGTACCACCCATTGTAACCCCAGTGTCGGGTGTAAGTCACCAAGTCTTCTGGCAACAGGTCCCTCCCCGGGTGTCCTTCTGGGAGGTGAGCCTCCACGTCCCGCCGGGTCACAAAGACTTCTAAATAAAGTCCAGGCTCCTGGATGAAGCCCCACCCACCTTTCAATTTAAAGCTCCGTACTGCACCCTTACGCCGCGGCTCACTCAGGGTTCCTTTATCCTTTCTCATCCGGTCCTTATCTGCCCGGTCCTTCTCCAGGTGACGTTGGCGAAGTTTTAGGGTTTCTCGCTGCTCCCTTTGTCGCTCTGCTTCCCGCTCCAAACGTCTCCACTCTTCCTCCTGACGCCGGTTGTAATTCTCCTCCACCAGTTGCTCCATGTCTCCACCACTCCACTGCAGCTTACAGTGTCCGGTTTGCGGCAGCTCTCCTGTCGCCCCCCAGTCCTGGCGGCGCTCCCCTGCGGAGGAAGCAGACGGCTCTAAATCAGATGACAGTCGGGGCTCCGGTACAGGCAGGTAGTGCTCTGGTGCCTGCGCGGCCTCCTCCATGAGGACGGGTGTCGCTTCTTCTGTCTCAGCGACGGGGGCAGACAGCGGGTTCTGGGGTGCTGACGGTGCTGTGGTTTTTGCAGGAACGGGTGCCTCCACTGCGACAACGTCAACCGGATCACATTGCAAGGGCTCCTCTACTATAACGGGTGTCTCACCTTCCGGTACAGACACTTCAGGTAAGAGGGATTGGCGCCGCTCCAAGTTTAGTTTTAGGGCACGCCAGCTGGCTTCCATCCTGGCGACCTCCCCCCGGTGCCGGGCCAGGCCTCTCAGGGTATCCTCCGCTTCTTGCAGCGTAGGAGGGTTTACAGGCCGGGTGCCCAATGGTGATTCCGTGGCGATCGGGTCGCTTCCGTGGGGGGAGAGCTCTGACTGCTCCATCCCTTCCCACTTCTGCTCGTCGTGTCCATTAGCCATCTCTGCCAAGTCACATGTGTCATATCTGGAGAGGGCCCCTCTTTTGTAGGGAGGCGGGACCTTCGTGTTAGTTTCCGCACACTGAGGAGGATGAGGAGGCGGAACTCCAGAGCTGTGGGGCACGATGTTACATTGCAGTACCATTTACAGTGGGCGGCCATCGTTTTCACGCCACTGAGTGAGTGACACCCACGAAGAGCACGCCCTTCTTCTTCACCAGTGCCTCGTCGTGACGCAGATATGGCGGAAAAATGGCAAATACATTCTCTGATGATTTTAGCAATTCTCAAGCACAAAACCAGTGCAATTCAGGCACACAGGACTCGCTTATAGCGAGCTACAGAATCCTGTTCGTGACGCCCAAGTTGAGTCGCACAGAGCCAGAGGTTTTCGGGGTACTCGGCACCGAGCCCGTCGACTTCTATGGGGTATGTCACGTCTTTACCCGGCAATTGAATTAGAGTCGATTTTACTATGTAGAAGTGTATAAACTATAAATATATGTATATATATGTCACAATGACATGTATATATATATATATATATATATGTATTCTATGTGTGTATATTTTGTGTTTACAACGAAAGAAAGGGTTTTTTTTTGTTGCGATATTTTGTTCCAATAGACTTACATGGGACTTCCGGTATCGAAATCGGATATCGACGATATTTAGTGCTATCGGCGATACAATTTCGATACGATATTTTTAGATATCGAGCAATATCGCTCAACACTAGTGGTCACAAATTTTGTTGGGTTAAATTTTTCAGCCATAGAGTATTTTGTGGCTGGGGTACATTTTTGTGATATATAACACTCAAAAAAGTAAAAAAAAAATTTGTGGTTTAAATTTCTTAGCCATACAGTATTCTGTGGTCTGGGATACATTACTGTGATATCTATTATTCAAAAAAAGCGTTGAAAAATTTTGCTGGGTTAAATTTCTCAGCCATACAGCATTCCATGGCGTGGGATACATTTATGTGGTATCTAACACTACAAAAAAGCATTTAAAATTGTTTCTTGTTTCTGGGTTAAATTTCTTAGCCATACAGTATTCTGTGGTCTGGGATACATTACTGTGATATTTATCACTAAAAAAGTGTTCAAACATTTTTCTGTGTTAAACTGCTCACCCATACAGTATTCCTTGTTCTGGGGTATAGTACTGTGATATCTATCAGTCCAAAAAAGCATTAAAAAATTTAGCTGGGTTCAATTTCTCACCCATAAACTATCCAATGTTCTAGGGTACATTGCTATAGTATATAACACTCCAAAACAGTGTTAACAATTTTTTCTCTATTCAATTAGTCATCTATACAGTGTAACATGCTTATTGGGTGACAATGATGGCAGAACTGTTTGAGACTCCCGTGGCAGTGACCAAAGGAATATTGAAGCCAGAGGAAGCTGGCACAACAGCAGAGGTGGCAGGAGCCTATTGTCTGGGTCTGGTCGATTTCCCCGAACCACCAGGGCCCAAACCCAGTACACATCCTTTACTGCTGGTGTTCTTGAGAACTGTGGACAGGAGACCCAGGATCCAGGAACTGGTGTGCAGACAGTGGGGCCTAGGCTGGTCAAAAGAGACAAGGAGGAGATCCAGGACCAATTATGGAGAAAGGTATTTAGAGTTGCAGGTGGTCATTCCTTATGACTGTCAGTGGAGAAGGGAGTCCATTGAAGAGTTTGGGACCTGACATTGTATCTCGTCCAACCATCTGGTAATAGAGTTGGAATACTTGCCTTGAAGACTGCAAGAACTAAAAGCTGGAAACAGGGTCACATTCCTTAACCCCTTACTGCCATCGGACGTACTATCCCATCCATGGTACCTGGGCCCGTATGACCATGGACGGGATAGTACGTCTCGTGCGATCGGACGCGCTCCCATGACTGTGTGTCAGGAGCGGTCACGGACCGTTCCCGGCACATTAACCCCTTGCACACCGCGATCAAACATGATAGCGGTGTACTGGGGGCACAGGGGAGGATCGCGCAGGGTGGGGGCTCCCTGTGCGCCCCCCTGAGACCCTCAGAGCAGCGCGATGTGATTGCGCTGTTCTGAGGGCTTCCTCCCTCCCAGGACCCGGATCCAAGTTGGCGCCGGGGTCCTGGAGGGAGGCGGCTTCCTCAGTGCCTGCTGAGAGCAGGCACTGAGAAGCCTGCTGCACTGCCTGAGTGATCGCTGGTATGACAGAGTGCTGTGCACACTGTCACACCAGCGATCTGACAAAATACAGTGATGTACCACCCTGGGACAAAGTAAAAAAGTTAAAAAAATAAAAATAAACATGTTTAAAAAAAAAATCCAAAAAAAAAAAAATAAATAAAAATATTCCCCAATAAATTCACTTCTTCCTGTAAATAAAAAAAACAAAGCAATAAAAGTACACATATTTGGTATCGCCGCGTCCGTAACGACCCCCCCTATAAAATTGTCCCACTAGTTAACCCCTTTAGTGAACCCCTTAAAAAAAAAAAAAAAACGAAGCAAAAAATCAATGCTTTATCATCATACCGCTGAACGAAAAGTGGAATAACACGCGATCAAAAAGACCGATATAAAAAAACATGGTACCGCTGAAAACGTCATCTTGTCCTGCAAAAAACGAGCCATATACAGCATCATCAGCAAAAAATAAAAAAGTTATAGCTCGCAGAATAAAGCGATGCAAAAATAATTATTTTTTATATAAAATTGTTTTTATTCTATAAAAGCGCCAAAACATGAAAAAATGATATAAATGAGGTATCGCCATAATCGTACTGACCCGAAGAATAAAACTGCTTTATCAATTTTACCACACGCGGAACGGCCTCCCCCAAAAGAAATTCATGAATTGCTGATTTTTGTTCATTCTAACCTCCCAAAAATCGAAATAAAAAGCGATCAAAAAACGTCACCTGCTCAAAAATGGTACCAATAAAAACGTCAACTCGTCCCGCAAAAAATAAGACCTCACATGACTCTGTGGGCCAAAATATGCAAAAATTATAGCTCTCAAAATGTGATGATGCAAAAACTATTTTTGCAATAAAAAGCGTCTTTTAGCGTGACAGCTGCCAATCATAAAAACCCGCTATAAATAGTAAATCAAACCCACCTTTATCACCCCCTTAGTAAGGGAAAAATAATAAAATTAAAAAAAGTATTTATTTCCATTTTCCCATTAGGGTTAGGGTTAGGGTTGCGGCTAAAGTTAGGGTTAGGGTTGGCGCTAAAGTTAGGATTAGGGTTAGGGTTGGGATTAGGGGTGTGTTAGGGTTAGGTTGTGGTTAGGGTTGGGACTAGGGTTAGGGGTGTGTTGGGGTTAGGGTTGGAGTTAGAATTGGGGGGTTTCCGCTGTTTAGGCAC
Source organism: Oophaga sylvatica (assembly GCA_033576555.1). Classification (NCBI taxonomy): domain Eukaryota; kingdom Metazoa; phylum Chordata; class Amphibia; order Anura; family Dendrobatidae; genus Oophaga; species Oophaga sylvatica. Next base: position 235,741,420 of record JARQOD010000002.1, read on the forward strand.
ATGGGGGCTCTCCAAATGTGACATGGCGTCTGATCTCAATTCCAGCCAATTCTGCGTTGAAAAAGTCAAACGGTGCTCCTTCACTTCTCAGCTCTGCCATGCGTCCAAACAGTAGTTTATCCCCACATATGGGGTATCAGCGTACTCTGGACCCCAAGAGTTATTGTGCAATTTGTCCTATTTCTTCTGTTACCCTTGGGAAAATAAAAAACTGGGGGCGAAAATATCATTTTTGTACAAAAAAAAATATTTTTTTGTTTTTACGGCTGTACATTATAAACTTCTGTGAAGCACTTGGGGCTTCATAGCGCTCACCACACATCTAGATAAGTTCCTTGTGGGGTCTATTTTCCAAAATGGGGTCACTTGTTGGGGATTTCCACTGTTTAGGCGCATCAGGGGCTCTCCAAATGCGACATGACGCCCCCAGACCATTCCATCAAAGTCTGCAATCCAAAACGTCACTACTTCCCTTCCGAGCCCCAACGTGTACCCATACAGTAGTTTTCTCCCACATATTGGATATCAACGTACTCAGGACAAATTGGACAACAACTTTTGGGGTCCAATTTCTCCTGTTACCCTTGTAAAAATAAAATATTGGGGCAAAAAAATCATTTTTGCAAAAAAAAAAAAGATTTTTTATTTTATGGCTGTGCGTTATAAACTTCTGTGAAGCACTTCGGGGTTCAAAGTGCTCACCACACATCTAGACAAGTTCCTTGTGGGGTCTATTTTCCAAAATGGGGTCACTTGTGGGGGGTTTCCACTGTTTAGGCGCATCAGGGGCTCTCCAAATGCGACATGACGCCCCCAGACCATTCCATCAAAGTCTGCAATCCAAAACGTCACTACTTCCCTTCCGAGCCCTGACGTGCGCCCATACAGTAGTTTTCTCCCACATATTGGGTATCAGCGTACTCAGGACAAATTGGACAACAACTTTTGGGGTCAAATTTCTCCTGTTACCCTTGTGAAAATAAAATATTGGGGGCGAAAAAATCATTTTTGTAAAAAAAAAAAGGATTTTTTATTTTTACGGCTGTACGTTATAAACTTCTGTGAAGCACTTCGGGGTTCAAAGTGCTCACCACACATCTAGATAAGTTCCTTGTGGGGTCTATTTGCCAAAATGGGGTCACTTGTGGGGGGTTTCCACTGTATAGGTGCATCAGGGGCTCTCCAAATGTGACATGACGCCCCCAGACCATTCCATCAAAGTCTGCAATCCAAAACGTCACTACTTCCCTTCCGAGCCCTGACGTGCGCCCATACAGTAGTTTTCTCCCACATATTGGATATCACGTACTCAGGACAAATTGGACAACAACTTTTGGGTTCCAATTTCTTCTGTTACCCTTGTGAAAATAAAATATTAGGGGCGAAAAAAATCATTTTTGTAAAAAAAAAAAAGGATTTTTTATTTTACGGCTGTACGTTATAAACTTTAGTGAAACACCTGGGGGTTAAAAGTTCTCACCACACATCTAGATAAGTTCCTTGAGGGGTCTAGTTTCCAAAATGGTGTCATTTATGGGGGTTTCCACTGTTTAGGCAGATCAGGAGCTCTCCAAACACGACATGGCATCCAGCCAATTCTGCGTTGAAAAAGTCAGACGGCGCTCCTTCCCTTCCAAACTCTGCCATGCACCCAAACAGTGGTTTACCCCCACATATGGGGTATCAGCGCACTCAGGACAAATTGCACAATAACTTTTGGAGTCTTGTTACCCTTGGAAAAATAAAAATTGGGGTGAAAAGATCATTTTTGTGGAAAAAATATGATTTTTAAATTTTACGGCTCTACATTATAAACTTGTGTGAAGCACTTGGGGGTTCAAATTGCTCACCAAAGATCTAGAAAAGTTCCTTAGGGGGTCTAGTTTCCCAAATGGGGTCATTTGTGGGGGGTTTCCACTGTTTAGGCACATCAGGGGCTCTCCAAATGCAACATGGCATCCAATCTCAATTACAGCCAATTTTGGTTGGAAAAAGTCAAATGGTGCTCCTTCCATTCCGAGCTCTGCCGTGAGCCCAAACAGTGGTTCCCCCCACATATGGGGTATCAGCGTACTCAGGACAAATTGGACAACAACTTACGTGGTCCAATTTCTCCTGTTACCCTTGGGAAAATAAAAAATTAGTGACTAAAAGATAATTTTTGTGGGAAAAAAATAGGATTTTTTATTTTCATGCCCGGGCATTATAAACTTGTGTGAAGCACTTGGGGGTTCAAAGTGCTCGCCAAAGATCTAGATAAGTTCCTTATGGGGTCTAGTTTCCAAAATGGGGTCACTTGTGGGGGGTTTCCACTGTTTAGGCTCATCTGGGGCACTGCAAACGGAACATGACCCCCATCAACGTCTGCATTCCAAAACGTTACTACTTCCTTTCCAAGCCCTGCCGTGCACCCAAACAGTTTCCCCCCCCCACATATGGGGTATCAGCGTACTCAGGACAAATTGGACAACAACTTTTGGGGTCCAATTTCCTTGGGAAAATTCAAAAATTTGGGACTAAAAAATCATTTTTGTGGAAAATTGTTTTTTTTTTTTTTCACACTCAGGCATTATAAGCTTTTGTGAAACACTTGGGGTTTAAAGTGCTCACAACAGATCTAGATAAGTACCTTAGGGGGTCTAGTTTCCAAAATGGTGTCACTTGTGGGGGTTTCCACTGTTTAGGCGCATCAGGGGCTCTCCAAACACGACATGGCGTCCAATCTCAATTCCAGCCAATTTTAGTTTGAAAAAGTCAAACGGCGCTCCTTCCCTTACGAGCTCTGCCGTGTGCCCAAACAGTGGTTTTCCACCACATATTGGGTATTGGCGTACTCAGGAGAAATTGCATAACAACCTTATCTGTCCATTTTCTCCTTTTACCCTTGTGAAAATAAAAAAAAAGTTTGTAAAAGATCATTTTTGTGGCTAAAAAGTTAAATATTCATTTTTCCTTCCACGTTGCTTTAGTTCCTGTGAAGTACCTGAAGGGTTAATAATCTTCTTGAATGTGGTTTTGAGTACCTTGAGGGGTGCAGTTTTTAGAATGGTGTCACTTTTGGGTATTTTCTGCCATATAGACCCCTCAAAGTGACTTCAAATGAGAGGTGGTCCCTAAAAAAAATGGCTTTGTAAATTTTGTTGTAAAAATGAGAAATCGCTGGTCAACTTTTAACCCTTATAACTTCCTAACAAAAAAAATTTTGGTTCCAAAATTGTGCTGATGTAAAGTAGACATGTGGGAAATGTTATTTCTTAACTATTTTATGTGACATATTTCTCTGTTTTAAGGGAATAAAAATTCAAAATTTGAAAATTGCAAAATTTTAAAAATTTTCGCCATATTTGCGTTTTTTTCAAAAATAAACGCAAGTTATATCGAAGAAATTTTACTTCTAACGTGAAGTACAATATGTCACGAGAAAACAATCTCAGAATCGTGAAGATCCGTTGAAGCGTTCCAGAGTAATAACCTCATAAAGAGACAGTGGTCAGAATTGTAAAAATTGGCCTGGTCATTAACTTTGCAAACCACCCTTGGGGGTGAAGGGGTTAAAATAGGGGCAACATCACTGGTATGCTGTGGGTGTGATGCCAGGAGGGGGAGCAGGATGAATCCTTCATGAGGAATGAAAATGCCTTGGAGAGGCTCCTTGAGGTGGCACAAGACAGGGTTACTACGAGCCCCAAGAGATTGGACTGTTCTTGGGGTTCCCCACTTTCTATGTGGGAGAAGCCAAGGTTTTGTCCTGAGGAAGAGGTCCGGAATGACTTCGAAATGCATTGACTATTAATGTATTTGAAATAAAGCTTTGAAGAATATCGTCCGCCATCCATCTTTATCAGCAGCACAGATTTGGACACATACAGTCATGGCCAAAAGTTTTGAGAATGACACAAATATTAATTTTTACAAAGTCTACTGCTTCACTTTTTCTAATGGTAATTTGCATATACTCCAGAATGTTATAAAGAGTGATCAGCTTAACAGCAATTACTTGCAAAGTCAATATTTGGCTAGAATATTAACTTTATCCCCAAAACACATTTCAACATCATTGCAGCACTGCCTTAAAAGGACCAGCTAACCTCTTTTCAGTGATTGCTCCATTAACACAGGTGTGGGTGTTGATGAGGACATGGCTGGAGATCAATCTGTCATGATTAAGTAAGAATGACACCACTGGACACTTTAAAAGGAGGCTGGTGCTTGGCATCATTGTTTCTCTTCTGTTAACCATGGTTATCTCTAAAGAAACATGTGCAGTCATCATTGCAATGTATAAAAATGGCCTAACAGGGAAGAGTATCGCAGCTAGAAAGATTGCACCTCAGTCAACAATTTATCGCATCATCAAGAACTTCAAGGAGAGAGGTTCCATTGTTGCCAAAAAGGCTCCAGGGTGCCGAAGAAAGACCAGCAAGTGCCAGGACCATCTCTTAAAAGTGTTTCAGCTGCGGGATCGGGCTACCAGCAGTGCAGAGCTTGCTCAGGAATTGCAGCAGGCAGGTGTGAGTGCATCTGCACGCACTGTGAGGCGGAGACTCTTGGAGCAAGGCCTGGTCTCAAGGAGGGCAGCAAAGAAGCCACTTCTCTCCAGAAAAAACATCATGGACAGACTGATATTCTGCAAAAGGTACAGGCAGTGAACTGCTGAGGACTGGGGTCAAGTTATTTTCTCTGATGAATCACCTTTTCGATTGTTTGGGACATCAGGAAAACGCCTCATTCGGAGAAGACAAGGTGAGCGCTACCACCAGTCTTGTCTCATGCCAACTGTTAAGCATCCTGAAACCATTCATGTGTGGGGTTGCTTCTCAGCCAAGAGAATCGGCTCTCTCACAGTCTTGCCTAAAAACACAGCCATGAATAAAGAATGGTACCAGAATGTCCTCCAAGAGCAACTTCTCCCAACCCTCCAAGAGCAGTTTGGCGATCAACAATGCCTTTTCCAGCATGATGGAGCACCTTGCCATAAAGCAAAGGTGATAACTAAATGGCTCAGGGAACAAAACATAGAGATTTTGGGTCCATGGCCTGGAAACTCCCCAGATCTTAATCCCATTGAGAACTTGTGGTCAATCATCAAGAGACGGGTGGACAAACAAAAACCTAAAAATTCTGACAAAATGAAAGCATTGATTGTGCAAGAATGGACTGCTATCAGTCAGGATTTGGTCCAGAAGTTGATTGAGAGCATGCCAAGGAGAATTCAGAGGTCCTGAAGAAGAAGGGTCAACACTGCAAATATTGACTTGCTGCATTAACTCATTCTAACTGTCAATATAAGCTTTTGTTACTCATATGTTTGCAATTATATTTCTGTCTGTGATAAAAACATCTGTCAAACACACACATAAAAAACCAGAGGGCAGCAGATCATGTGAAAATATAATATTTGTGTCATTCTCAAAACTTTTGGCCATGACTGTACACCTGGCTTCACCATTATCCTCGGTCTTTGAACCTGTGTCCTGCAGCAGCTGATCCATGCTTTTTACATTTTACTTTGTTGCAACAAAACAAGATGAGCGTATCTCTGCTCGGAGCACCCTATGTTTTTAACCAGTTAAGACCCTATTTGCCCTTTTTAGCTTTCCAGATTTTCTACTTCTAACTTGAAGTTCAAACATGTTAAAAAATTTAGAGGCAGACACCAGTAAAATGGTTTCAATTCACACACTGTAGAAAGTTTATAATGACACAGCAGCAGTCAGGCATGGGCCATGTGTGAGACAGGGTCTGTGCCAGCATTTACAGCTTTGAATTTAAGTTCAAATTAAATTAAGAGGCGATGAGGGACTGGTTTAATCATGCTGTGCTGGGAGTTCTGATACCTCATGCAACAGCTCAAACTACTTTTCTGCTCAACCACTCTCAGGTGGCACAAACATAATTTCCATAGACTACTATTGGTAGAAAAATTTAAGGATAGTAACACAGGTAGTTGACTGAAAGTAAGTGCAGGTCTGGGAACCCTACTGCTACAGGCAATACACATGAAGGAGACTGAACTTGGAGTCCAAATATTTCCAAAAATTAGGGACAGATGCCACTAAAGTGGCATTAAATTCCCCAGAGAAGAAATAGTATAATGGGGCTCTTACACCCCTTCCACTACAGACAACCCTCAAGATGGACACCCAAACTTGAAGTCTCCACAATTCAAAAAATTGTTGCCACACACCACTAAAGAAGCATCAATTTCCCCAGAGTTGAAATAGTGTAATTAAGCAGCAATTTGACAATTTATGTTACGGCATGGGCTACTCGACGCCCTTTCTTTGACAGCTACACGGTGGAATTATTATTATCATTATTTATTGTTATAGCACCATTTATTCCATGATGCTTTACACTTGAAAAGGGTTATACATAATAAAAACAATAATCTTAAACAATTCAAGTCACTGACTGGTACAGGAGGTGAGAGCACCATGTTCATGAGGACTCATAAACAACAAGGGATGGGTGAGGATACAGTAAGTGAGGGTAGAGCTGATCGTGCAGTGGTATGGTGGAATGATGGTTACTGTAGGTTGTAGACTTGTCAGAAGATGTGGTTCTTCAGGTTCATTGAAGAATTCCATGGTAAGCGAGAGTCTGACATGTTGAGGTAGAGAGTTCCTTAGTAGAGGGGATGCACGGGAGAAATCTTGCATGCGATTGTGGCAAGAGGAGATAATACAGATGTAGAGAAGGAGATCTTGTAAGGATCGGATGTTGCGTGCACGTAAAATCCAGGAGGTTAGGTCATAGATTTATGGAGGAGACTTGTGGATTGATGGATTTGTATGCCTTGGTTATGATTTTGAACTGTAGTCTCTGGGTAATGGGGATTCAGTGAAGCATTTGACGGTGGAAATGCCAGTGAATAATGGGGGGATAAGTGGATTAGTCAGGCAGCAGAGTTTAGGATAGATTGGAAGGATGCAAGACTGTTAGACAGGAGACAACAGAGAAGGAGGTTGCAGTAGTTGAGGCGGGAGATGATGAGTGCATGGACTAGGGTTTTTGCAGATTCTTGATTAATGGATGTACAGATCTAGGAAATATTTTTGAGTTGTAGCCAGCAGAAAGTGAAAGGGAATGGTTATGTGTTTTAAAGAGAGATCAGACACCAGTGTTACCCCAAAGGAAGCAAGATTGTGGGATGCCCTCATCTACGCCTTGTAGATGAGTGCCAGAAAGAGAATGTGTTCCAGTAGATGGCAAGCACTGCATCAAGTGGCCTCCTATCCTCTTCCTCCACATTAACATCACATACAGTACAGTCTTCAGAGGTGGCACCCCTATTGCCCTTGTTACCACCCCATTCACAACTTTCCAACTGCCCGACTAATTGTAGGGACCCACAGATGGGTGAGTCTGCAGAGCTGTTCACACATTATATTCCACTAGAGGTCTGCTCCAAAGACTCATAGACTCAAGAGGATGAAAGCAACTGCACTGATGCCCACATTTTTTTTCCAGTAGGATCCAGGGATGGACGAAGTAGAGTCTGAGAAGAATCCAGACTTGGTGTGAACTCAGAGGAGTACCTCAGCAAAGGAGGTGGAGGAGGAGGAAAATGAGTAGGTTACGTTCGCGGGTCTCCAGTTCACATTGGTGGCAAGGGTTGCCTAGCGTGGGCCTGAAAAGGATCATCCAACTCACGTAATCTGCCAAATTTGTAAAAAAAAAAGGCTCAGTAGATGCAAAAAGTCCAATAATTTGACTACTACATTCAGGAACCGGCACATGTGCGGTCAACATGTGTTAGTCACAATTCTTTATACAGCTATGTCAAGCAAAACATTTTAAAAAAGTTGTGGCTATTGGAATTGGGGGAGGAAAGAAATAAAAAAACAAAATCAAAAAGTTGGATATGCCATGAAGGGGGTTAAACAGAAAATTCAGCCCAGTATTGATATTCTTCTCTGCCAAATTCTAGCATTCAGGTACACCTTTTAACCCAGCATGTGTTGAGTTTAAAGAACATATATTTAGCATCCTATTACATGAATATTTATGCCCAAGTTTCTATTACTCAGGACTAATTTTTTTTTGCTTTCATTCTTCATGTCTTATTCATATACAACACTATGAATCACAAATATGAAATTTAAAGGTTACAAACAAACAGGATGAAACTCTAATTATATAAGAATTAGAATTATGTTTTTGTTACCTAATTAGTCCAGCTCTTGCTGTTTTATTACATAACAAAAAAGATTTTTACATGGTTCACTAAAATTTTGTAGTATATATTAGAAAAGAACGTTTTTCAAAGAAGTGGTTACAATGGAAAGGACACAATTTCATTACATAATTACAGGAACAGGTTAACCTTAATGGGGATTAAAGGTAATTAGGCAAATTGTCTCTTCACAGAGGAAGAGAGCTAGAACTCTAGTGCCACCTATTGGAAGGTAGCAATCCTGCAAGTCAATGTTGACCCTTTAATGAGCCTTGTCACATGACCTAGGATAATAGCCAATCCTAGGTCCTGCGACAAGAGACAATTTGCATGATTAGCATATTTCCCAGAGGAGCATTGTGGCTTTAAGTCTCCTCATCTCGGCATGCTTAGCATGTCGATCTCCGCAAGGAGAGACGATACTTCTTGGGGATTAAAGGGTATTTCAACCATAGTAAGATATTGCTGGGAGATGTCTTATTTTTTTAACCAATGAATCTTCAAATTTTGAAGTCACTACCAATCCAGAAATGAAGGGGCCACTGAACAGTTTACAATCATTGTGGCCCTTTTTTCCATGCATTGATTAAGGTCTCTGTGCCCTTTTCTAAGCACAGCACTATTTCTAACCTGGTACTTTGAAGAAACTGGACTTCCCTTAAATAGAACAATAATAACCTTCTCCGTTTGGGAACATGACTGTGCTGAAAAAAGGTGAAAATGTTGCAATTACTTTGCTCTATAAATCAGTGCATGGTGCAATAGATTAATCCACATGATTAGTGTTATGTATAATTTGCACTGTGAACTCAACAGAACCAAATACATAAATCTTTGTGATCTATCCGGATTAATTTAAATGCTATTCATTTGAATAGAGGTAGTATCTCACATATTAAGAAAACTTTGACACAGTGTGATATGAGCCTTAACAGAGGACAAGTATATTTCTTTTTTAAATACAGTAAATCTGTATTGGAAGGGGATAATAAGTTATTCTTCTGTGGTGATTGGTAAAATAATTATAACTGGAATGATGACTATATTCCCATGACGGATATACCTATTTGATCTTGAAAAATGCAGTATATGTGAATCCAGAATCAAAATGATTTTTCTGTTTGATTCAGTACAAAAAATTAATTTAATTTTAATCAGCATGTCACAATTATCATAATAGAAACCTAATTTATAGATTCCACTAAACTTGTTTCTACATTATTTTATTGAGCATTCCATTGAGCTTTATTTCAATAATATTATTTTGTAATTATTGCAAATTATGAAAATACAAAAAATATACATTATTAAAAAGATGTCACTTATTTTTAATTAGAGATTTTATTGTCTGCCATTATTCTAAATAAGTTATATATAGTATATGTCATCAGTAGCTGTGAGTCATAAAGCTTTAGCTGAAGTACATGGACTGAACCTGTGTATGTTATTCCAATTATGACTTTTACTCAGCTCCCTATGGATGTGCAGTAGTGTCATTGATTTCATATCAGCAGCAGGTTACACTGAAAATATGTTGCACTACATACATTTTACTTGTTATTTTTTAATATATCAAACATAGATATGTTTTATTTATGACAATTTTTTAAATCATTATAGTTTGCAATAATATAATGAACAGGATAAGAGTATATTGCCAGATTGGTGACAGTTTATGAATAGAACCTGTTGTTCTAATTAAATGAAGAGGTCAGGAATATTTGAAACATATTCAACTCATCGCCATGCTAATTAAAAGATGCATGTTATGGCAAGTTAATTTAGGCACACTTATGTTTTTCTTGAGTACTCATCTATTAGAAAAGAGAGAAGATAATTTAATTTCAATTATAAGGGAAATTTCCAAATAATACAAAAATAAGACTAAGGCAAAATTCAAAAGCATTAAAAAGTATGAATTCACTTGAGACACTGCTGTTTTCTCATTTTTGTTTTTTCTTCTTGCATTCCTAGAGCCATAACTTTTTTATAGTTCTATAGGCATAGATATATAAGGGATTGTTTATTTTCAGGACAAGTTTTGCTTATAGAAGACTTAATAATATTAAACTGAAATACTGAAAAAAATTCAAATAGAGTATAATTAAAGGGAATCTGTCACTAGGCTTTTGCTACCTCATCTGAGAGCAGCATAATGTAGGAGAAGTGATGCTGATTCCAACAATGTATCACTTAGATTACTGGGTGCAGCAGTTCAGAACTTTTAGATGTATCATATAACAAAGCTCAGAAAGCTAACCCTGACCACACCAGGCTCCCTATACAATGGTTTGTAAAAGTATTTACCCCCTTGGATTTTTACCTATTTTGTTACACTACAACATGTGTTTAAATATTTTTGTAATACAGTTTGTGTTTGATACATCAGCACTAAATAGTCTAAGTTGGTGAAGTGACAAAAATATAGACATAAATAAAATTTATGGGATCAAATAACTAAAAATTGTCATTTGCATATGCATTCACCCTTTTGCTAAGAAACATTTCTAGGGCAAGCAATTACTTTTAAAAGTCATATGCTTAATAAAAGGAAGCCCACCCGTGTGCAATCTGAGTGTCACATCTTCTATCAGTATATGCACACCTTTAGTGAAAGGCCACAGAGGCTTCAACACCATTAAGCAAGAGGATCCCTTAAGCAAACAACATCATGAAGACCAAGGAGATCTCCAAACAAGTAAAGGGTATGCCACACTAAACAATATCGCTAACGGGATCGCTAAAAAACGTCACTATTTAGCGATCCCGTTAGCGATATTGTTCAGTGCGGCAGCTTCCAGCGACGAGCTTCCTGCTGTGATCTCGCTCGTCGCTGGAATCGCTCCGGACCCTATTTTCTCGTCGGCGCTCCCGCTGGGTAAGTATTTAATCCCTGTGTGGCACCTTTTCTTAGCGATTTAGCGGTACTTTTGTACCGCTAAAGTCGTTAAGAAGATCGCTAACGGCGATAGCGTCGTTAACTATATCGCTAAATGTGGCAGCATTTAGCGATATAGAAACAATCCCGCTAGCGATCGCATTAGTATGCGTCGTTATCGCGATCGCTAGCGGGATTGTTTAGTGTGGCAGTACCTTTAGGGACAAAGTTGTTGAAAAATTCAGTCAGGGTTGAGATATAAATAAATAACCCATACTCTGATGATCCCCCAAAGCACCATCAAATACATTATCAGTAAATGAAAAGAACATGCTACCACAACAAATCTGATAAGAGAGGGCTGCCCACCAAAGCAATTAACCCGGACAAGGAGGGCATTAATCAGAGAGACAGCACAGAGACCAAATGTAACCCTCAAGGGCCTGCAGAGTTCCCAATCAGAGACTGGAGTATCTGTGCATATAACCACAATAAGTCGTATACTCCATAGATGTGGCCTTCATGGAAGAGTGGGTGAAAAAAAAAGCATTTAATTGCATAGAAAAATTGTAAGTCTTGTTTTTAATTTGCCAATAGACATGTGAGCGACTCCCCAAATATATGCTGGAGTATACTGTGTTCAGATAAGACCAAAATTCAACTTTTTGCCTACAAAGGTAAATACTATGTCTTGTGCCAAACCAACATAGCTCATCTCCCAAAGAACATCAACCCCACTATAAAAAAAATGTGGTAGCACTATGGGATGTTATTTGGCAACAGGATTAGGGAAAATGGTCTGATTTAAGAGGAAGAAGGATGGTGCTGTTTCAGACTGTCTGTGATTTGAGACTGGGATGGAGGTTCACATACCAGCAAGACAATGACACAAAACATATTGCTAAAGCAACACTCGAGTGGTTTAAGAGGAAACATGTAAATGTTCTGGAGTGGCCTAGTTAAAGCCCAGGCCTTTATCCAATTGAGAATCTGTGGTCAGACTTGAAGACTGCTATTCACCAGAGAAAACCATCTAACTTGATGGAGCTGGAGCAGTTTTGCCTTGAGGAATGGACAAAAATCCCAGTGGCAACATGAGGAAACCTCATAGAGAGTTGTCCAAAGTGACTTGCCGTTCTAATTTCTGCAAAAGGAGGCTATTTAAAGTACTGAATTTAGAAATACAAATAGGTATTGCACACTGACGTTTTCAGTTATTTTGTCCAATTTGTGTTTGCTTTATAATTAAAAAGAAAAACAAATGTTCACAGTTATAGACATGTTCTTCATATGAACTGATGCAAACACTAAAAAAAATTAAAGACTGTGAGGTGGTAAAGCATGAAAATTGCAAAGGGGGTAAATAGTTTTGCAAGCCACTGTACACGTTGTCTATTGACAATGAGCTGCTAATCAGAGATGACGGAGTGGATGGACAAGTGCTCACATGAACCATTCCTGTTAGTGATATTGTCCTCATGATTAAACCTTCATCGTAAGTAAACAACAGCACGCAGCTCAATAAGTGACATACTGTATTGTTGAAATCTGTGTTTTAGCCGCTATCTCCTGCAATCTTCAGATTACATAGGAAAACCTACTGACATATTCCCTTTAAAAATAGTATTGTTTCGCAATATGTAATGAAATTTATTATTATTGCATTCATTAAATTGAAAAAATGTTGTGTGATCTTTGTTATACAGGTCATTGAAGTGATAATGAAAGTTTTGGTACCCCTTTTCAAAATTACTGTTATTGTGCACAGTTAAGCAAGTGGAAGATACAATGATCTATAAAAGGGATAAAGTTAAGGATTACACATTTCCTTTGTATTTTAGGCAAAAAATATATATATTTTTTACATTTTAAAAATTGCAAAAAGGATAATAGTCTGATAAAAAAAAGCTTGGGCACCCTTGGAGATTTGAGTGCTCACATAACTTTGAGCAAGGTTTTAGACCTTAATTAGCCTGTTAGCGTTATGGCTTGTTCAATGTCATCGTCAAGAAAGGCCATGTGATGTATATTTCCCAGCTTAATTAAAACCCAGCCCCCTCTAACCTTGTGCCAAAAAACAGCAGCCATAGGTTATTCTAAGCAGCTGGCTAGTACTCTGAAAATGGTGGTGGAGGCTCACAAAGCAGGAGAAGGCTATAAGAGCAAAGGATTTTCAAGTTGCACTTTCCTCAGTTTGAAATGTAATTAAGAAATGGCAGTTAACAGGAATAGTGGAGGTCAAGGTAAGACCAAGCTAAATTTCAGTGACAGCTGCTTATAGGATTGATAGAGAAGCAAATCAAAATTCCCGCTTGACTGCGAAAGACCTTCAGAAAGATTTATCAGACTCTAGAGTTGTGGTACATTGTTCTACTGTTCAGAGACACCTGCACAAATATGTCCTTCATGGGAGAGTCATCAGAAGAAAATATCTCCTGCATCCTCACCATAAAATTCAGCGTCAGAAGTGTGCAAAAGATTATCTAAACAAGCCTGGTGCATTTTGGAAACAAGTCCTTTGAGGTTTAAATGATCAAAGGTATGTGTGAAGAAAAAGAATTTCAGGATGGATGGATCAATCATGCTTTGGGGTTGTGTTGCAGCCATTGGCACAGGGAACATTTCATGGGTAGAGGAAAGAATGGATTTAATGAAATTACAACAAATTCTTGATGCAAACTTAACACCATTTGCAAAAAAGCAGTAGCCTTTGTCTGTTGCCTTACCTACCCTGCTGTGTGTTTCCTTCTGTTCACTCTTGCGGTACTTCCTTTTGCTCCACTCTCCTGTGGTTCTGCCTTTTGCTTGGCACTCCTGCGATTCTGCCTTTTGCTCCGCACTCCAGTGGTCCTGCCTTTTGCTCCTCACTCCTGCGGTTCTGCCTTTGCTCCACACTCCTACAGTACTGCCTTTGCTCCGCACTCCTGCAGTTCTGCCATTGCTCTGCACTCTGTGGTTCCTTCTTATGCTCATTCCACGCTCTTCCGTTTCTGTCTTGCTCTTGCTCCATGCTTTGCGGTATCCGTCCTGCTCTCGCTCTGTGCTCTCCGGTTCCATCCTGCTCTCGCTCCGCGCTCTGCGGTTCCATACTGCTCTCACTCTGCACTCTGCGGTTCCGTCCTGCTCTCGCTCTATGCTCTGAGGTTTCGTCCTGCTCTCGCTCCGCTCCTTGCGATTCTGCCTTGCTCCGCTCCTTGTGGTTCTGACTTGCTCCGCACCTCACGGTTCTGCACTTAGCTCTGCAACCTGTGGCTCTGTTCTGCTCATTGCTCCGCATCCAGCTGTCCTGTTCTATACTCCACTCCACAATCCTGAGGCTCTGCTCTCTGCTCCTCTCCTGTTCCGCACCCTGTGGGACCTCGCTTCTCTAGTCTGAACAGGTTCCTACCTGTTCCCATAAACCACTCATTCCAGTCCATGTCCCTGTCCTTCCCTAGTCAGTCCCAGCTCCATCCCTTTCTGTATCCTACTCATACCTGTCTATGTTCCTGTCCTACCCGTACCGGTTACAGTTCCGCCAACCGTGCCCGCCTGCCCTGCCAGGGTGCCAGATGTGCCTGCCTGTCCTGCCAGAGTGCCAGCCGTGCCCGCCTGTCCTGCCAAAGTGCCAGCTAGGCCTGCCTGTCCGGCCAGAGTGCCAGCTATGCCCACCTGTCCTGCCAAAATGCCAGCCATGCCCACCTGTCCTGCCAGAGTGCCAGCCGTACTCGTTTGTCCTGCCATATTGCAAGCTGTGCCCGTCTACTCACCAGAATACCAGATGTGCCCGCCTGCCTGTTGTGAATGTCTTCACTCACCCACACCTGTCCGAGTGTTCCGTTCCCCAGTGGGATCAGCAGCCACAGCTAGACATCACCCTGGAGTGATACCTGGCAGCTACCTGCCGCACAAGCCTGAACTCACCATCAGAGGCTCCAGTGAACACCAAGTTAGCTGCTTATTCATGCCCTTTCTATGGTAGTCTGGTTTGCGGCACAGTGGGTCCACAACCCCCACATTCTCACCAACCAACCTGAGCGCGAGCGTTATATCCACTACATCACAAAAGACCCTCATCAGATGTTGAGATCTCTTAGAGGATAGTAAGGAGTTACAGACATATTTCACACGTTAAACTATTCTTTTCCCCGATGAAGACACTGAAAGAACATGGACTCTTTAATTTCTGCAATCAGAATCTTTTTCTCTGGATGTCAAAAAACAAAACCCATCCAGGTGGCAAGTGAGATCAGATTGTCCAGGATGTCTGTTCTGACTAACTTAACTTTTATTGGAATTGATAACTAGAGATGAACAAATATGTTCGGAAAATGCTCACCAAACATAAATTCAGCACGAATATGATACATTTGGATTCGTGATCAGTAACACGAGCATTTTTCTTAAAATCGGAAAAAGACGGTAAGATTCGGTAAAAGAGAATAAAAGTCTGCAATTCATGTGCCACATTCAGTAAAATCACAGCGTGACAGGTAAGAATAGAATAGATAAATACACTTAGAATAAAGTGGGGAAAAAAAGTATTTAGACAGCCACCAATTGTGCAACTTCTCCCACTTAAAAAGATGAGAGGCCTATAATTGACATCATAGGTAGACCACAACTATGAGAGTCAAAGTGAGAAAACAAATCCAGAAAATCGCCTAGTCTGATTTTTTAAGATTTGTTTTGCAAATTATAGTGGAAAATATGTATTTGGTCTTTAACAAAAGTTCATCTCAATATTTTG
This sequence comes from Oophaga sylvatica, assembly GCA_033576555.1. NCBI lineage: Eukaryota > Metazoa > Chordata > Amphibia > Anura > Dendrobatidae > Oophaga > Oophaga sylvatica. Next base: position 235,757,206 of record JARQOD010000002.1, read on the forward strand.
TTATACAGTATATCCTTTGTTGGCTGGTCAAACGTTTTGTGTTTTCTCACCGTGATAGCGGGGATCTCACCGAGGTCATCGCAGTTCAGCCCGACTGGGAACGGAGCCTCAGTGACTGGATGTGTGGCACCCCAGGAGTTTGGTTGCCACAATGACCTTGCCTTCCTCCAGGGGAGGGTGATGTCATGCATGAAAGCACAGAAGGATCCCTTAGCAGGTAACACAGCATACAACACCTTTCTGACTCCAGACCAGAAGGGAGAGCTCAAACACCTGATTTGAGGGGAGCTTCCCTGGAAGATTCTGGCTGAGGGAGGAGTAAGTCAGTGTAGCTGGAGGGACGAGAGAGGGGAGACGTGGAGAGACAAGCTGGGGGACTGGAGCCATAGCAGGGCTCACCCCCAGGTCTGAGCGCCAGAAACCGGACCCCTGGAGTCCGAGGCTGAGAGGGTGAAGTAAAATCCCAGCAGCAGAATCTGGAGGGAAGAGGACGGCAGGTTCTCTGTCCCAATTAAGACTCTTCTTCAAAGCAGCAGCACATGTGAGCCGGAGACTCCAGAAGTGAGTGATTCCTGAAACAGGTTACAACTGCATGTTATGAGAGTGAAGTTCAACTTAAATAAGAGACAGAGAGCAAGAGGGACTTGGACGGAGCTTATAGCAGCCAATACCTCAAAGAGCAGCACTAGGAAGGAGACCTCACATCCCACCTGTAATAAGGGGATCCTAAACTGCTTTCAGGCTGACCTACTCCAGTATGACCTGTATTCAATGCCCTGGAAGCTTTGCCTGCAAAACTAAGTAAAGCTTTGTAAACTGCAACTCACTGACTGTTTCTCAGTTCCTTCCTGCGTCACCCATTGTTCTCAGCTACATCTCCCGGCACCATTACCACCTTTCACTACAACTACCTGAACTGGGATCTCATAGTCTCACCTGTGGGAGACTGTACCAACTCTACTGCATCTCACCATCTATCCCAGAGGATCTGCACCGCAGCGCTGGTCACCATTTACCAGATACCACAGGTGGCATCACGAATACCTACACTACAAGCTCTAACATCCCCTGTAAATAATCCCCCTTTTATTGGACGCCCAGGGCCACGAACTGAGTCACTGCCGCTGTGACACATCCCTTCGATACACCGGCCCGGCATCGAGTATCCCTTCCCTGGCGGGCGATCCAGATGCAACCTCTATGATATCACCACTGGTCTCTGAAGCTGCAGTTCATAGAAAATTGAAGGCAGCTGACAGCACAACAGGAGTGTTTCGGATGCACGCTTCCAGTTCAAGGACCCAGTTGAACCAAAAAAGTAATATAAATAAATGAATGAAGCAGCATCCAATCCAGATGAAAAAGTAAAAAAAACTTCTTTATTCCGCCATCACAAACATCAGAAGTTTTTTTACTTTTTCACCTGGATTGGATGCTGCTTCATTCATTTATTTATATGAAGCTGCAGTTCAGTCACCACCAGTGGTTCTCTGCCTGGACGGATGCATCTTGGCACCATTCAGGTTGAAAACTGTTTATCCCCCAGACATGGATTATGGCATGGAACAGAATGACGGACAGGTATGGTATATTGCTGTTTTTTTTATTTTACTTTTATTACAGTAGAACGAGGGCTTTGCTGGAATTAGGCATTTAAATAAAAATGGAAAACTGTGCTTAGTCTTATTTCAAATAAAGGACTTTATTCTGGCTGTGTCTTTATTTATAACTATAGGATTAGTAATGGATAGGTGTCTTATAGATGCCTCTCCATTATTAATCCATGGGCTTGATGTCACCTGACAATACAAAGGTGACATCAACTCCACAAATATGAACCACACTTGCCACCACTAAAGGGCAAGTGGGAAGAGCTGGGCAAAGCACCCAAATTGGCACATCTAATAGATGTACCTTTTATTGGCATCTGTGGGCAGCTATTTTAGGCGGGGGGGGAAATATCCATGGCCCTTTACCAGCCTGAGAATACCAGCTCCCAGCTGTAAGCTTTATCAAGGCTGGTTGTCAAAAATGGGGGACCTCATGACATTTTTTGAATTATTTAAATAATTAAAATATACGGCGTGGGGACCTCACTATTCTTGATAACAAGCCTTGCAGTAGCTGACAGCTGCGGGTTGCAGCCCCTAGCTGTGAATTTTGCCTGGCTGGTTATCAAAAATACAGGGGAACACAAGCAGGCTTTTTTTAAATTATTTTACAGTGCAGGAGCGGCTGATGAATACTCCCATCTGCCGCTCCTGCTCTCACTGTTATTAGCGGCAGCAAGTGTCAGCTGATGGGAGCTGTAGTCCCATAAGCTGACACAGTGATCGTAGGTAAACTTTATACCTCTGATCACAGCTTAGCTCTCACGCTGTCTTTTGACAGTGTGGGAACCACAGCTCTCTGACCTGCGGGGATGATTTCACAGCCGATCAGAAGCGCTACGACAGTGTTTCCCGTGCTGTCACACACAGTATGTACAGCTATATTCGACAATTAAATCGACAATTAAATCTGCGAATATTGCATGTTGTCAAAGTTCAAAGTTATGTTTTTTCACACACCATAACCCATCTTAACCTGCCTGAAAAAGTGCTAAAAGTAGGCAAAAAAGAATGAGCATACAGTATACATTGCAATGTAAAAATGAATTTCGGTGGATATGTTCAGTCTTAATTAACAGTTTTAGGGTTTCCAAAATCGCAAAGCTGTTAAAAGAAGTGACTCGCCCATTCTTCTGGCATCTTTCTCTGGGAAGTCTCTCATTATTATTACATATATTTAAATAAAAATGCCAGAAGCAAAACAGCAGTAAATGGCATATAAGAGATGTAAAAAATGGCACATTAGGAAAATTACTGCCGGAGGCAGCTCAAAATTTTATACATACAAGTAAAAGAAAAAAAAAAGAAAGAAAACGCTGGCTATCTGTACTTTATGGTGTGCTATGCCTCATTTGATAGTCTTTTATTCAGCGCAACATGTTGTCTGGGTTCTTACGGTTCCTCATGCTTTCCAGGCTGCTGTGCCTATGCATCAGGTCTGTGTGTCCACTACGATCATTACTAATGTCTTTCCCTGTTGTAACATTGTGCTATCAGACGCCAAAATGCTCTAAACCAACAAGCTGCCAAAATGACTGCTTTTGTAAAGGTGGGAATAATTGCTGATGAACAATTAATCAAGATCATTTAATGAGCAGGATTAAGCTATTACTTACCCTCCTATGGAAGCAAAAAGGGTGTAGTTAATTTTTCACTTACTGCATCTGTATTTTCACATAGTTCTTGAAACAAAACTGACATGTTGCAATTTTGTCATGTTTTATTGTTCACCTGAAGTTGTATTTACATCACTGTAAGACCTTCTCAGAACCAGATTTTTTAAATTATTTCCTGATATATAAAATTATAGAAATGAAATAAGGTGTATCTTCTCTCTAGCAGAGATAATTGAACAGTTTGAAAATTTGATAATTTTGATTTAAATTTGATTTAATTTTTCCAAAAAGTTTGGTTTATGGAAAATAAAATAGTATATAATTAATCCATCCTCAAAGGACAAAGTTACACATGTATGTGCACCACCAATAGATTTAGAGTAAAATATAGAAAATGAAAAAAGGTTATGTGTAACTAAAATTGAACTTTTATTCCAAATATATTAAAATATTGTGTATAAAATGAATGTACATACATCCGGTTCGGATGTATATTGGGTCACAGATAATTTTTAGGGTGACCCACTCATTCCTATGGGTAGAAGGATGTGGGAAAAATAAAGATAATGAAAAGAATTATGACTGCTGTCCTCATAAATTAACAGTCAAATAAATCCACTAATAATCATCAGCATCATATAACTTTTAGTGCTGACAATCGATTTCTGCAAGCACTAAAATAGTCATATCACATAGTTTGCAAGTGATATAACCTCATTTAAACCAATGCAGCGCTCATATTTGGAGCCTGCAGTAACGCAGCTACTAATTATTGAACCGCCCTGGGCTGGTATGTGAAAAATGATGGAAATCACTGTTGTCCCATTCAGGATTTTTAAGGATTATATCAATTACATAGAGCACCACCAAGAGGGTGTGATAGCTGCCTGAGAGCCACCGTCAGTATTAATGTCCTAGGGCAGCGGTAATGAATATACACCACTCACAATTTCAGGCACGATCACTCCCTGTACATATCATAGCACATGGAGTGCTGACAGCAGGATTAGATACATGCTTAATGCTGTGTGAAATCTCCACTGTAGCCAGGTACAGTTCCGTACTGAGTGAGCGAAAATATCGCTCAGGTGCTGTAATCTGCCTTATATATTATTATTAAAGATCCTGACTGCCTCATATCATGCTAAGCTATAGGAAATGTGTCCCGACGCGTGTTTCACCGGTATACCGTCTTTTCCTAAAGGCAGGGTCGGCCGTACAGACCTGATATTTATACAACCCGTCAACCTGTCAATACCACATGGTATTTCATACAAAGGATTTAATAGGAATTGAATCATAGATGTCTACAGTATACTACTCAGTGTTGGACTAAAGCCAAAATACAGACTTAGCCATAAGCTTTTAAACAGATCTGTCATATTGGTAATATGTATCCAAATTTGTATTATTATTTTATGTGCATATGAAAGAAAATTGAATACACAAGTTGTAAACATATTAATATTGCAAAACCAATTTCTATCATATTACCTTTGGCTCCATATTAGCTATTATTAGGGGTTATTACTATTTAGTGATATTATTTATCCGATGAACCATATCTAACAGCAATGCACACAATTAATTTATATCAGAGTGCTTTCAATTTTGGTGTTCCACAGCGAAAATAAATTAGCCACAACTCTCAATTTGGCAAAGACTCAAATTGTCCTTAAAATAGTTTTACAATACAATACAATTTACTCCTAGGACTGTTTTAAATCCCATTTGAGATCTTCAATGCAAACACCACCTCAATGAGTCTAAAAATTATCCTTTTATTTACAGAACAAAAAAGGTATGTGTAGCAGTTCTAGCAATTCTGAAAATTAACAAAAATCCTTCTCAACTGTTAGTCAAAAAATGTAACGCATTTTTGAGATATCCAACAGGTTTGCCATTTTCAAAACCAGTAAATAATTACAAAAGTTTTTAATCAAATTTTATCAAGTCTCCCAATAATTAGGTTAGCTGTTTTCAAAGTGAACAAGCAATTGCTTGTTGTCAACAATCCTTTTAAAAAATAAACCCTATTATTTGAGCTATTTGATGCTTGTTAACTCTCCAGATAATGTTTCCCATCAGAAGTACAGCCATACATTATAAACACACTGTGCAGTCAGGAGTTATTTCACCTTTGAGGTTGTTCAGTGGCAACTGCATAATCTGCATGGTAAACTGTTAGGAAAGATAGAAAATGTGATGTTTTGCAGTGTTGGGCTAGCAACATTAGCCTCGACAGCAGCAGTATGGTAGTATAGATGACATGATCAACAAGTAGTAGATGACTGGCTGAGAATGAGCCATCGGCCCAGACAGCAGTAGAAATAATGTAGAAGACAAAAAATAAAGAGTCAGGCAGGAAAGCAGTGTGACTGATTTAACAATTGGCATCAGGTATAGGTGATTGAAAGTTTGCACTGATTCATGTTGACTAATTTAAGGATTTCCATGTTGGTCCCTTAAGAGTGACAAGGCCACTGGCCTTACTGAATACTCTCTCTGGTACTACATTTGAAGCTGGACATGACAGGAAGCCCATATTAAACTGGGCAAGTTTTTGCCACTAATCCAATTTGCTGACAAAGAAGTTCATGGGATCAAGGCTTAGGTTATCTGCTTGGTATTACTAGGCATGACTAAATCTGGATGTTAATCCAGTGCCTCTGGACAGTGATTCTGGTAGTTGCAATGGGAGCAAAAATATCTTGTCAATCATCTCCTCCGGCACCTGCTCTTGCAACATCTGCACCTGTCACCAAGCAGCAAAATATTCATTTTACTATAGTTGATGGTGGAACCAGAATATCTGGGCAGCGCAGTCTCTCGAGAACTTTAGTACTGTGCTGTCTGGCAATATGGGTGTGTGCTGTCAGCTAGCATAATCAGTTGCCTACCTTGGCAAATTGGACAGCACCACACCCTGTTGAAGCTTCCAATTTTCTGCTGGAATCTGTCAGATATAGCTCCGCTTGTCTGGTTTTCAGACCCTGATGCTCTGCTCCTACTTTCTATTTGAATTTCCTGTTTATGACCTTGACTTGTATGTTTACCACATTTTTGTACATTGACTGCCCTACTCATTTTGACTACTTGAGCCTTCCTGCTAGCCTACACCGCAAAATAAGAGCCGATCCCATGGTCCCAGACCAGTGACCTCTGAATAAGACTAGATCTCTGTATTTAAGCCTCAACTTTACGCTGCCACCTGAATATCTATCTCTCCTGAGGAACCCATTTGTGAAGGGGGAAATACGTCGAGAGCTATGGAGTTTGACCCTGAGAACATGCCATGATGGCATCTCTGTGTCATGGGTGCATCGCCACGAAGATCGTCGCGATTGCACATTCTGACTTCTCACAGCTGAGCTGCTGTTTCTTTGTGTTTGGTAATGAGAGAGTTAATTTTACCTAGCTCTTTGCTAAGACTAGGTCCAGCCTCGCCCGGCTGCTTTTGATTATGTTCTAATTAGTTTCCTTTATATTCCTGCCAGTCTGAGTGTTAGACGCCGGTGAAAGCATTCATGTAGTCTAGCAGACTGAAGCGGTTCTGAGAATACTTAAGCTAAGAGCTCCTTAGTTGTTTTTACTCTTATAGCTTATAATTTATCTCTGAGACCTTAGGTGTTCCTACTGTGTGTGAGTGTTGTATGTAAGACTTTATTTACTTTATTTCTTGTCTTTCTTGTATGTCTTTCTGTTCATTAACCGTTACCTGTTCATTCCCTTTGGTGGTATTCAGGGTCCTTCTTAGGACTAGAATACAGTTGGCAGGGATTGATAGGAGACAGGGTTTATGCTGGTGGCCTGGACCTCTGTACCTTTAACAGTACCTCCAGGTTGAGGGATTAGTTAGGACCCCAGTTTAGGGTCAGCTTAGACCCGGTCACCCTCTAGCCGGAGACAGCGTATAACGGATTCCGTTTTGACCCACTGGACATTCTGTCAGGTAAATCTATGTTATCATATATCTATGCGCATGTTATATAGTATGTTGCCCTTTTGATATAGATTACTGACATCACATATATATATCTGCTATACAGCGTGACATTTTCACCGGCCTAAACTAAAGATTCTCCCCAGCTGTCATGGATCCAGTAGCCCAGCTGGCCCGGCAGTTGCAGGGGTTGTCCATGGAATTTGCAGACATTAAGTCCAAGGTTTTGTCCCCCCGGAGCAAACCAGATCTGAACCTAAGGTTGCTCTCCCGGATAGGTTCACTGGTGGGCGGGACAAATTTTTTACTTTCCGGGAGGCATGTAAATTGTACTTTCGGCTGCGGCCTCGGTCATCTGGGAGTGAAGAGCAGAGGGTGGGAATTGTTATATCGCTCTTACAAGGGGACCCTCAATCTTGGGCGTTCTCTATTCCTCCAGGCTCCCCAGATCTCCAGTCAGTGGATCGATTTTTTACTGCCCTGGGTCTGGTATATGATGATCCGGATCGAGTCTCCCTTGCTGAAACAAGGTTACGTAAAATACGGCAAGGAAATCGTCCAGCGGAGGAATATTCTTCTGAGTTCCGTAGATGGGCAACAGATACTCAGTGGAATGACCCAGCTCTTAAGAGCCAGTTTTGTCAAGGGTTGTCTGACAAATTAAAAGATGTGTTGGCTCAGTATGATTCTCCTCCATCACTGGAGGCTGCTATGGCCCTCGCTATTCGCATTGATAGACGACTTCGGGGAAGACGCGAGGTAACTCCGCCCCCCGTGATGACTCCACCTACTACTAAAGTCCCTTTTACTGAGGTTCCCCTGGTCTGTTCTGAGGAACCCATGCAGTTGGGAGGGACATCATTTTGTAGGAGGGAATCGGCGGTGCGCCGCAAGACTAGAAGGTGTTTCTTTTGCGGGAGAGAGGGACATTTTGTTGGGGGGTGTCCATCCCGGACCTCTTTGAGCCAAGGAGTTAACCTGGGTGTGTGTATTTCGTCCCCAAATCCCTCTCAGTTTCTCGTGCCTGCGGAGGTGGTGATTGGTACTAGAACTGAGAGGATTTCTGTTTTTCTTGATAGTGGGTCCGGGGCTAATCTGGTGGACGCTCGGTTTGCCCAGGTGCATGGTATGCAACTGAGTGTATTGGCCAAACCGGTCCCTATACTCTCTATTGATTCTAGACCTCTTGGTCAAGGTAGCTTGGTACAAGCTGTTCATAACATAGATCTTCGAGTAGGGGCAATACATAAAGAGCAATTGTCTTGTTATGTGTTGGAGGGTCTACCTACTCCTATTGTGTTGGGACTTCCTTGGTTGGCTAAACATAACCCAGTGATTGATTGGCAATCCAGAAAGATAAGCCAGTGGGGTGAATTTTGCAAGAATAACTGCATGAGCACGGTCATCGGTGCGGTTGTGCCTAGGACTTTGCCTCCTTTTCTGAAGGACTTTGGGGAGATGTTCTCAGAGGAGGGGTGTAAAGAGTTACCTCCTCATCGCGCATATGACTGCTCAATAAAGTTGCTTCCTGATGCCTTATCTCGTACTTTCCCAGGGACCGGGAGGATGGATGATCCGGTTCCTATTCCTCAGGAGGGAGTTGTAGTGTCAGCTGTATGCTCTGAGCTTGAGGGGGAGGTATTGGGGGCTCAGGGGGACGCTCCTGTGGGACTTCCAGGGAGACTGATAGTTCCAGATCGGTTAAGACTGAAGGTTACGGAGAACCATTACAAACGGATGGCTGATAGGGGGAGAGTTTCTGGTCGAGATCTGAAGGTGAACGATCTGGTGTGGTTGTCTACCAGGAATATAAAACTTAAAGTTCCCTCCTGGAGGTTGGGTCCCAGATTCATTGGGCCGTACAGGATCAGTTCCATAATTAATCCTGTGGCATTTCGTCTGGACCTCCCTCCTACGTTTAAAAATCATAATGTGTTTCACAAGTCATTACTTAAAAAGTATGTGGCACCAGTCATACCGTCACCTCTACCTCCTCCTTCAGTGGTAGTCAATGATAACGTGGAATTTCATGGGTCGAAAATCATTGACTCACGTCTCAGTCGCCGATCCCCTCAATACTTAGTTCTTTGGAGGGGGTATGGTCCTGAGGAGAGGACGTGGGTCCCTGCGTCTGATGCTAACGCAGATCGATTGGTTCGGACCTTTCACACAACTTACCCGGACAGACCTGGTCATGAGGGTCCGGAGGCCCCTCGTAGAAGGGGGGGTACTGTCATGGGTGCATCGCCACGAAGATCGTCGCGATTGCACATTCTGACTTCTCACAGCTGAGCTGCTGTTTCTTTGTGTTTGGTAATGAGAGAGTTAATTTTACCTAGCTCTTTGCTAAGACTAGGTCCAGCCTCGCCCGGCTGCTTTTGATTATGTTCTAATTAGTTTCCTTTATATTCCTGCCAGTCTGAGTGTTAGACGCCGGTGAAAGCATTCATGTAGTCTAGCAGACTGAAGCGGTTCTGAGAATACTTAAGCTAAGAGCTCCTTAGTTGTTTTTACTCTTATAGCTTATAATTTATCTCTGAGACCTTAGGTGTTCCTACTGTGTGTGAGTGTTGTATGTAAGACTTTATTTACTTTATTTCTTGTCTTTCTTGTATGTCTTTCTGTTCATTAACCGTTACCTGTTCATTCCCTTTGGTGGTATTCAGGGTCCTTCTTAGGACTAGAATACAGTTGGCAGGGATTGATAGGAGACAGGGTTTATGCTGGTGGCCTGGACCTCTGTACCTTTAACAGTACCTCCAGGTTGAGGGATTAGTTAGGACCCCAATTTAGGGTCAGCTTAGACCCCGGTCACCCTCTAGCCGGAGACAGCGTATAACGGATTCCGTTTTGACCCACTGGACATTCTGTCAGGTAAATCTATGTTATCATATATCTATGCGCATGTTATATAGTATGTTGCCCTTTTGATATAGATTACTGACATCACATATATATATCTGCTATACAGCGTGACATTCTGTTATATGTGCGCAGCAACTTTTCAGATAAGTACCGCAGATATTGCTATATAATTCGACAAGTATCAATCTGACGGACTATTTGATTGTACATCCTTTCAAATAAGTGTGGCGCACTAATGTTTAATAATATTGTGGTGGTTCAATTATTGAATATTTATGGAACATCTTTGTGTATCAGTGCCGGTTTTGATATGATTACGGCACTTTCATCTGAGTCATTATTGTGCGTGTGATTGGGATGTGGTGTCCCCAAACTCAGTATATGTATATCTGTGGGGGGATTATTTAGGTTGACTGGACTTCTTTTTCTCTTTAGATCTTCAAATATTTTGTTAGATCTATATATTGCCATCCATGAAGAACCAATTTAATCATACAAATAGATACAGACCATCTGGTCCTCTGTTTCTAACTATGGCATCTTATAGGGCGCAATAGGAGAGAAGGGACAGCCATCGTACGAGCGGGGGCACCATTCTTGTTATATCTTAGGGTGCCAACCTCCGCATCTAGGTAGGAGTCCAGTTCGCGATTTTTGATATTAGGGTCAGCTCACTTTCTGCACCAATGGCTGAGTGAGGGTGTGATTAGTGTGCACTTTTGTCTTGTCACTTTACGTTTATAAGTGTTTATTTTGATGAGGCGTCAGAATGATGCACTTAGCATTATAGTCAGTACTTCAGAATGTGGATATAGTTGAGCCAGTTTTTGATATACTGGCCATTGCAAACTGACTGGAGATTTTTTCATGAATAACGATCTTATCCCAGCATTTCTCTGAGCCCATTTCAGTCAGGCATTTTCAGGGGATATTTGCATTTTTAAGACTTTATTGAATAAAAGTTATCTTTTAAGCTAGGGTATTTTTCAGTAAGTTAGATCTCTGTATTTGATTAAAAATGAAAGACCAGTGTAGCCCCTGGGATCCAGTAAATAGAATGGCTAGTGCAAAGCCTATTTGTGGTAGTCAATTTTTATAGTTGCTGGGTGACTGCAAACAGTGCCCCCATTAAACATGTTAAAGATGCTGAGGCAGTGAACATGGGGTCTACATGGATCACAGAGGGCTCTGCTGGTCATTCGTGCTGTTAGAAGCTTCGTAGAGTAGGTTTAATATGTAAATTGGTGACTCTGATGAGCAGTAATGTTACTGATGTTACTAAAGATGGGTCTTGCACAGAGCAGCATGACCCGGAAGTGGCTGTTTGCAAAGACTATGGTGTATTAGAACAAGGTTCCATAGACTTTGTACAGAGGATTTGATGGACTTCGCTTGGACTACATCGGATTCTTTTGGATTATGTCTGACCTACGTGGGAAGTTATTTTTTTAATAAAGCGGTGAACAAGGGAAAGTCTCTTTGTTTTATTTCTCTGTGTTTTCTGTGTGTGTTCTTTTAAGGTTTCCATTCGCTGGACTACGTCGGATTCATTGGACAACGTCGAACCTGATGGGCATTTTCTTTTTTTTTAAATAATGTGGTGAACCAAGGAAAGTGTCGGGGAGTAATCATTTAAATAAAGAAGGAAAGGTATCCAGCAACAGATCCATTGGTGAATAATTGTTTAAAAACAAACATCTTTAATGTATAACATGGATAAAATTATGGTATAAAACCATTAGTTTAGAAAAAAAGGCAAGTAACCCAGGAAACTCATGGCCTTACGTATTTGATACCGACTGTTTGATAATCATAGTTCAGAGGTAGCCCGCCAAGGTAAAGCAGACAGCTGGGGGATGATATTATCAGTCTGGGGTCTGGGAAGGTGTTATGGTTATTTGGCCCTTCCCAGTTAAAAATAACAGTCCATAGCCGCCCCAGAATTGGCACATCACAATAGATGCGCCAATTCTGGTGCTTTGCCCAGTTCTTCCCAATTGACCTGGAGTAGCTGGCATTAAGACCAGGGGTCAGTAATGGAGAGTTTTCTACCATTAATTACCCAGTAATCCAAATAAAAACACGCACAGAAAAAAAAAACTTTACTTGAATAAAAACTCCCCCACAATATCCCATGTGCCTCAATTTATTATCAAAAATGTTAGTTAGAAGACCATTCTGATATTTTTTTGCATTTTGCAAATGAAATCCTAGTGGGAATGGGTATTCGATTGAAATGAAACAAATGCCACCACTAGCGCATGACTTAATCGTAGCTGGAAGGCAGGAAAGAGCAACCAAGATAATGTTTTTAAATAGCATTTTTAATGTACATAAAAGCCTTACTTTGTCACATTTTGCAGTTTAGCCATGTGTATTCGAAGATAAATTTGCTGCATTTAATTTTTAGCAGATACTGAAATTCAGTGTTTTGCAATTTCATCATAAATGTAAGGAGGACAAAAATAAATTCAGGTCACAAGACAGTATTTTCTCTCATATGAAAGAATTGGACCGATTATGCTAATCAGGCTCTAATAAAAATGTGATCCGATTTTCTCAGATGAGGAGACGATGGGAAAAAAATCTCTCCATCTTCTCCATTCTGTCAGTCCTTGAAAATTGGACTGCACCCAGATGTCATCTGACTCCGAGTGCAGTCAAATGTTTTCCATGGACTCACTGACTTGCATGACCGAGTGCGATCCGAATATCAGATGCAAATTGAGCATGCAAAACAGACAGATTAAGAATAAGACATGTAAATGGCTCAGTAGAGTAACAATGGTACAAATGCAGTCTGATTTTTAGTTAAAATACGGTTGACTGCAAGAGCCCTGGAGGTATGTGCACAAGGTGTCTCAAAAGACGCTTCAGAAAAAATGTCAACAGTGTTTTACCTGAAGTGTCTTTTCTTATGTCTTTTCTGACACCTTTTGTGGCAGTTTTGCCACTGCCATTTTTTTATGCATGTAATAATACTAAGCAGCTTCCATGTATTTTTTATGTGTTTTAATCTCGTTTTTGACAATGTGGTTTATGTCTCTTGTTGGTCATGTCATGTTTTATACAAAGCTGATTTGTTTTTTATTATGAATGAGCGAGCACTAAAATGCTCAGATGCTCGTTACTTGAACCTAGCAATTCCTAATACTCGGATGCTCATTTCGAGTATCAAGTATAATGGTAGTCAATAGGAGATCGGAGGATTTTTCCGTCAGACCCTACAATGAGATCTGTATGATAGTGAAAATGTTGAAATGGATGGAAAAAGTGCAAAATGGAAGGAGAACAACATGGGGAAGACCCCTGGAAACACCTCTGACTCCCATATAGCTGCTGAGAACAATGGTGTTACATTTTTATTCCACTTTAAGGACTGACAATAAAACATTCAAAATCAAAGAGAAATTGGAGTTTACAGGGAAAAAAAGTTAAGAAACATTCTTTACTGTGTAATGACTTGTATGTAAGGCAAAATTTAAAAAGGATTAAAAAATAGTAATTTAAGTAAACCTAAATTAAAAATTTCATTAAAAAATTGGAAATTTCAGTGTAATTTATGAAGGAAGCAAGAACTGCCAAAAATGTGATGGAAGAGGGATTCTCATACACCCTGTATTTCAGATACACCTTGTATTATTATTAGGAGGGCCTCATACTCATTCTGTTCAAATTGTCATGAAGTGGAACTACTAGACTCATAAAGGCTATGCTCTAAGTGCAAGGCCTGCCAAAAAGTAGAGGCAGGGTCATCCATACACCCTTGAAGGCACCAACTGTTGTGCCTCATTCAAATATTACAAAGTGTAGTTGTGGTACTCCTACACTGATAAAAGCTTTGCACAAAGTGCAAAGCCAGGATAAAATTATAAGTAGGGTCATCCATAGACCCTCGAAGGCAACCACTGGCCGGCCTCATTCAAATATAGAGCATAGCAAAAAACTTTATGCGCTGCTATCATCTGGTGATGTGAAAAAGTCAGGTCTAAGCTAGGCTTTGTTATCAGAGTGAGCCTGTCAGCATTTTCTGTTGACAGTCGAAAGCACCTGTCTGATATGACCCTCCCGGCGACACTAAAAACCTGATCATGCAAGATACTAGCGGCAGGGTGGCACAAAACCTTCAAGGCATAAAGGGACAGCTCACGCCAGGTGTCCAGCTTTCAGACCCAATAGTTGAAAGTCACAAAGGAATTAGGGAGTACTCTGATTTTGTCTGCCAGGTATTGCCTGACCATCTTTAAAAACTTTTCCCTCCTCATCAGGGCCTGGATGCTGGGAGGGTATCATGAAATTGGTCCATGCCTTTGGCAGTGTACAAGTGCCTCTGCTGTACCTGGTGTGTGACTCCCTCACTTCTCCTCCTAGGTTAGGCTTGGAAGTTTGCCCCTGCCCTAGCATTGTCTCATAGGATTTGTTTCTGCATATTTTTCACAATACAGTATAGCACCATTTTAACAGACCTCTCCGCTTCAGGAAGGAGAGATGCATGGGGGTGCAGAAACTGATGTAGGAGATGGAGGAAACACTGATAGAAGTAGGGCTAGCAATCTTTGGCATTGGTAGCACATGTGCAGTGGCAGTTGGGGCTTGGCACCAACCTCCACAATGTTCCCCCAAGTACTGTCAGGGCAATGTAGGCATCCCTGGCCACAAGCACTAGTCCATGTGTCAGTCTTTAAATGGGCAATCCCAGTAAGTGCGTTGATAAGGGCACGGATGATGCTCCTGGACACATGCTGGCACAAGGTGGGTGCCCCTAACCAGGAGAAAAAGTGCGGGTGAGGACCTAGTACCAAGGGATGACTTTAGCCTTGAGTTGGCAGAAATTTGCTGTGTCTACAAGCATAAACAGCAACATTTTCATGGCAATCAACCTGAAAATGTGCCTGTTTAGCATTTGGGCCTGTTTTTGGGATTTTTATTTTTAGTTCCAAGGCCTGAGGTAGTGACAGCTGGGGCAACGATATGGAAGTGCCTGATGATGGTGCCTCGGAATGGGCATGAGGCATCTGTGTCAGTGTTATGGACAGGGGATTTGCAAGCACCAAGCACAGGGGAAGTGGCAGTGGTATCACCCTCTTTGCATTGATCATTTCCTGTATGATCAGGTAGCAGCTGAAAGAAAAAATGGAAACCTATTTTTCTCTTGCTTTCATGATTATAATGCTAAAGTATTTGATAATGTACAGAGTATTGAGAATAATCATTGGAATAACCAAAATATTGCAATTTTTGGAATTAAAAGTTGAATACCATATATACTCAAGTAAAAGTCGAGATTTTCAACCCATTTTTTAGGGCTGAAAGTGCCCCTCTCGGCTTATACTCGAGTCATATACCAGGGGGTCGGCAGGGGAGGGGGAGCGCGGCTGTCACATATACTCACCCCCTCCTGGCATGGTCTCTGCAGCCCCCTGCTTCTCCCATGGTCTCTGGCGCCTATGTTCAGCAGTCACGTGGTACCGCTCATTAAAGTCATGAATATGCCCATATTCATGACCATAGTGAGCAGCACCACGTGACCGCTGAAACCTGGAGGAGCTGCGGTGCCTGAGACAATGGGAGAAGCAGGGGCTGCAGAGATGTGCCAGGAGGGGGTGAGTATGACGGGGAGGACGGGGGAACCATGCTATATTCACCTGTCCTCATTCCACCGTTGCGCACCGCTCTGTCCTCTCATCCTCTGGCTGTAACGTTCAGGTCAAAGGGCGCGATGACGTGGTTAGTGCGTGCCCTCTGCCTGAACATTTACAGCTAGAGAACCTGGAAGACACAGCGGCGCGCGGCGGTGGAACGGGGACAGGTGAATATCGTAGATGCCGGGGACCTGAGTCAGCTGTGACACCGGCACGTGTCCCAATAGCGCACCTGTGTTCCCGCCTGCTCAGGTCACCTGCACCTGGCCCCAGCGACGAAAGGTGAGTATGTCTTCTTTTTTTTATTCGCAGCAGCAGCAGCTGCATATGGGGCCTATACTATGGGGCATTTTATGGGTCCATAACTATTATAGAGCAGCATATGTGGCCTATTCTATGGGGCATCTTATGGGGCAATAATCTTTATGGAGCAGCATATGGGGCCCATTCTATGAGACATCTTATGGGGCCTTAACCTTTATGGAGCAGCATATGGGGCACATTCTATGGGGCATCTTACGGGCCATAACCTTTTATGGGCATTTGCATATGGGGCCCATTCAATTTGGCATCTTTATGGGGCCATAACCTTTATGGAGCAGCATATGGGGCCCATTCATGGCATCTTATGGGGCCATAACCTTTATGGAGCACATATGGGGCCATTCTATGGGCATCATTATGGTGGGCCATTATTAACCTTTATGCAGCATTATATGGGGCGTATTTTGTATGGAGCATCTTATTGTACCATCATGAATTGTATGGAGCATTATATGGGGCTCCTGATTAAATATGGATATTCAAAAACATATAACCTACTGATTAATTTTGCTTTTATTGGTATCTATTTTGATTTTTGTAATTTACCAGTAGCTGCTGCATTTTCCACCCTAGGCTTATACTCGAGTCAATAAGTTTTCCCAATTTTTTGTGGCAAAATTGGGGGGTCGGCTTATACTCGAGTCAGCTTATACTCAAGTATATACAGTAATTAAAAACTTATATAGTCATAGAGTCAAATATTAATATGTCCTATAATAAAATAATCTGATACATACAGATAATGTAAAAATAATACCTTGTTGGCTTGGTTCACGTTGCATCTGTACACCAAGCCTACAGTCACGTCAGGAAAAGCTCCCAATGTATTCTGTTAGATCCTCATATCTGATGATTCACCAGACAGAGGCCTAAAATGTGTTCTTCTGGCCTCTCTCTGGCAGGGATGTGCCTGCATACCGTTTTTATAAGGCCACGTGCACATGTTGAGTGTTTGGTGAAGTTTTTACACCAGTAATTTAAGCCAAAACCAGGAGTGGGTGAAAATTACAGAAGTGATGACGTGTTTCTATTATACTTTTCCTCTGATTGTTCCACTCCTGATTTTGGATTACACATACTGATGTGAAATACTAACCCAATACTGAATATGTAAACGAGGCCTTATACAGAAAGCTACTGAAAATAAATGTATACTATGCAGCATGAGTTTCTTTACAGTGGGCCCTTATGGTGGATTGATGGCCAGGCTGTGCATAATGGCACAAGCATACCTCCTGAGGATATGACTGAGGGAGCAGAAGCAGTGTGAAATAAGTCTTACATTTTCGATGAAATAAATAATAAAAATTAAAGCCCTTTATGTAAGTAATAGTTTAACCAACTTTTTTTTCATTTCTAGGAATACCAAATAGACATATTTTTTGCTCAAACATGGACTGACAATCGTCTCAGGTTCAATAGTACCATGAAGATTTTAACACTAAACAGCAATATGGTTGGATTAATTTGGATCCCAGACACTATTTTTCGTAACTCAAAAACCGCAGAAGCTCATTGGATTACAACTCCAAATCAACTTCTACGAATATGGAATGATGGTAAAATTTTGTATACATTAAGGTATGTTTTTATTGACACTTATTATACTGTTAGCTGGTTATCTAATTCATGCCTCTTTTTTTTATTTACATACAGTGGGTACAGAAAGTATTCAGTTCCCTTTAAATTTTTCACTCTTTGTTTTATGGCAGCCATTTGGTAAATTCAAAAAAGTTCATTTTTTTTCTCATTAATGTACACTCTGCACCCCATCTTGACTGAAAAAAACAGAGATGTAAAAATTTTTGCAAATTTATTAAAAAAGAAAAACTGAAATATCACATGGTCATAAGTATTCAGACCCTTTACTCAGTATTGACTAGAAGCACCCTTTTGAGCTAGTACAGGCATGAGTCTTCTTGGGAATGATGCAACAAGTTTTTCGCACCTGGATTTGAGGATCCTCTGCCATTCTTCCTTGTATATCCTCTCCAGTTCCATCAGGTTGGATGGTGAACGTTGGTAAACAGCCATTTTCATGTATCTGAAAATTAGCGGTATGGCTATTTCAAGATGCACAATAAGGGGCACGTGAAGAAAAATGAGCTGCATTCTCGAGTCGCCAGAAGAAAGCCATTACTGCGCCAATACCACAAAGTATCTTGCTTACAATATGCAAAGCAGCACAGATACAAGCCTCAAAACTTCTGGAACAAGGTAATTTGGAGGGATGAGACCAAAATTTAACATTTTGGCCACAACCATAAATGTTATATTTGGAGAAGGTCAACCAGGCCTATGATGAAAGGAACACCGTTGTTACTGTAAAGCATGGAGGTAGATTGCTGACGTTTTGGGGATGTATGAGCTACAAAGGCACAGGAAACTTGGTCAAAGTTGAAGGAAAGCACGTTATCAGCAAATAATGGAGGCAAATTTGCAATCATCAGCCCGGAAGCTGAGCATGGGTCATACTTGGACATTCTAACATGACAACGATCCAAAACCGAAGGCCAAGTCAACCTGTCATTGGCTACAGCAGAACAAAGTGAAGGCTCTGGAGTGGCCATCTCAGTCTCCTGGCCTCAATATCATTGAGCCACTCTAAGGAGATCTCAAGTGCACAGTTCATGCTAGACAGCACAGAAATTTACAGGAACTGGAGGCTTTTTGCCATGAAGAGTGGGCAGCTTTACCATCTGAGACAATAAAAAACCTTATCCACAACTACCACAAAAGACTTCAAGCTGTCATTGATGTTAGAGGGGGCAATACACGGTATTAAGAAATGGGGTAAATAAACTTTTGGTCAGGATCATTTGGATGTTTGGGTTGTCATTATGATTTAAAAAGAGAAAACACAGTAGTTTGGCAATAAATGGCTTCACCCAACCACTATCCATGAGTGGAGAAAAAGTTTTGGTTTTTCATTCATATTCTCTAAAAAAAGGCAAAGAAAGCAAAAATTGTGGATCATTTAATCTTGAACTTGCTTAACTGTTCACAATAACAGTCATTTTGACCAGGAATCCTAAAGTTTTACTTGCCACTGTAGATATATAGACTCAACAGATCTACACACATTCATACACAAATACACATTTTCTAGTTCTATTTTATTCTATCCATTTTGCTAACCAAAGCATAAATTTCTATCATAATATGTAGCTAATAAGAGGAAAATGAATTATACGAGGATCACTAAACCTTTTTGAAATTGTATGTTTGTCTCCAGATAAATGCAAAGGGCAAAGTCTTACTATTTCAAGCAAACAACTTTTGAACTTTTAAGTATCTAGGAAGCTAGTATATATCACTTTAGACTTGAACAGGAAGGCTATTGCTTTCAATGCACTGTTAACCCCTTACTGCCATCGGACGTACTATCCCGTCCATGGTACCTGGGCCCGTATGACCATGGACGGGATAGTACGTCTCGTGCGATCGGACGCGCTCCCGGGGGGAGCGCAGCCGATCGCGGCCGGTGTCAGCTGATTATCACAGCTGACACCCATGACTGTGTGTCAGGAGCGGTCACGGACCACTCCCGGCACATTAACCCCTTGCACACCGCGATCAAACATGATCGCGGTGTACTGGGGGCACAGGGGAGGATCGCGCAGGGTGGGGGCTCCCTGCGCGCCCCACTGAGACCCTCAGTGCAGCGCGATGTGATCGCGCTGTTCTGAGGGCTTCCTCCCTCCCAGGACCCGGATCCAAGATGGCGCCGGGGTCCTGGAGGGAGGCGGCTACCTCAGTGCCTGCCGAGAGCAGGCACTGAGAAGCCTGCTGCACTGCCTGAGCGATCGCTGGTGTGACAGAGTCCTGTGCACACTGTCACACCAGCGATCTGATAAAATACAGTGATGTCCTACCCTGGGACAAAGTAAAAAAGTTAAAAAAATAAACATGTTTTAAAAAAAAATCCAAAATAAATAAAAAAAAATATATATATTCCCCAATAAATTCACTTCTTCCTGTAAATAAAAAAAACAAAGCAATAAAAGTACACATATTTGGTATTGCCGCGTCCGTAACGACCCCCCCTATAAAATTGTCCCACTAGTTAACCCCTTTAGTGAACCCCTTAAAAAAAAAAAAAACGAAGCAAAAAATCAATGCTTTATCATCATACCGCCGAACAAAAAGTGGAATAACACGCGATCAAAAAGACCGATATAAAAAAACATGGTACTGCTGAAAACGACATCTTGTCCCGCAAAAAACGAGCCATCATCCAGCATCATCAGCGAAAAAATAAAAAAGTTATAGCTCGCAGAATAAAGCGATGCAAAAATAATTATTTTTTATATAAAATTGTTTTTATTCTATAAAAGCGCCAAAACATGAAAAAATGATATAAATGAGGTATCGCCATAATCGTACTGACCCGAAGAATAAAATTGCTTTATCAATTTTACCACACGCGGAACGGTATAAATTCCTCCCCCAAAAGAAATTCATGTATTGCTGATTTTTGTTCATTCTAACCTCCCAAAAATCGAAATAAAAAGCGATCAAAAAACGTCACGTGCTCAAATATGGTACCAATAAAAACGTCAACTCGTCCCGCAAAAAATAAGACCTCACATGACTCTGTGGGCCAAAATATGCAAAAATTATAGCTCTCAAAATGTGATGATGCAAAAACTATTTTTGCAATAAAAAGCGTCTTTTAGCGTGACAGCTGCCAATCATAAAAACCCGCTATAAATAGTAAATCAAACCCAACTTTATCACCCCCTTAGTAAGGGAAAAATAATAAAATTTAAAAAAAGTATTTATTTCCATTTTCCCATTAGGGTTAGGGTTAGGGTTGCGGCTAAAGTTAGGTTAGGGTTGGCGCTAAAGTTAGGATTAGGGTTAGGGTTGGGATTAGGGGTGTGTTAGGGTTAGGTTTGTGGTTAGGGTTGGGACTAGGGTTAGGGGTGTGTTGGGGTTAGGGTTGGAGTTAGAATTGGGGGATTTCTGCTGTTTAGGCACATCAGGGGCTCTCCAAATGTGACATGGCGTCTGATCTCAATTCCAGCCAATTCTGCGTTGAAAAAGTCAAACGGTGCTCCTTCACTTCTCAGCTCTGCATGCGTCCAAACAGTAGTTTATCCCCACATATGGGGTATCAGCGTACTCTGGACCCCAAGAGTTATTGTGCAATTTGTCCTATCCTATCCTCTTCTGTTACCCTTGGGAAATAAAAAACTGGGGGCGAAAATATCATTTTTGTACAAAAAAATTATTTTTTTGTTTTTACGGCTGTACATTATAAACTTCTGTGAAGCACTTGGGGCTTCATAGCGCTCACCACACATCTAGATAAGTTCCTTGTGGGGTCTATTTTCCAAAATGGGGTCACTTGTTGGGGATTTCCACTGTTTAGGCGCATCAGGGGCTCTCCAAATGCGACATGACGCCCCAGACCATTCCATCAAAGTCTGCAATCCAAAACGTCACTACTTCCCTTCCGAGCCCTGACGTGCGCCCATACAGTAGTTTTCTCCCACATATTGGGTATCGGTGTACTCAGGACAAATTGGACAACAACTTTTGGGGTCCAATTTCCTGTTACCCTTGTGAAAATAAAATCTTGGGGGCGAAAAAATCATTTTTGTAAAAAAAAAAAGATTTTTTATTTTTACGGCTGTAGTTATAAACTTCTGTGAAGCACTTCGGGGTTCAAAGTGCTCACCACACATCTAGATAAGTTCCTTGTGGGGTCTATTTGCCAAAATGGGGTCACTTGTGGGGGGTTTCCACTGTATAGGTGCATCAGGGGCTCTCCAAATGTGACATGACGCCCCCAGACCATTCCATCAAAGTCTGCAATCCAAAACGTCACTACTTCCCTTCCGAGCCCTGACGTGCGCCCATACAGTAGTTTTCTCCCACATATTGGGTATCAGCGTACTCAGGACAAATTGGACAACAACTTTTGGGTTCCAATTTCTTCTGTTACCCTGTGAAAATAAAATATTGGGGCGAAAAAATCATTTTTGTAAAAAAAAAAAGATTTTTTATTTTACGGCTGTACGTTATAAACTTTAGTGAAACACCTGGTCGTTAAAAGTTCTCACCACACATCTAGATAAGTTCCTTGAGGGGTCTAGTTTCCAAAATGGTGTCATTTATGGGGGTTTCCACTGTTTAGGCAGATCAGGAGCTCTCCAAACACGACATGGCATCCAGCCAATTCTGCGTTGAAAAAGTAAGACGGCGCTCCTTCCCCTCCAAACTCTGCCATGCACCCAAACAGTGGTTTACCCCCACATATGGGGTATCAGCGCACTCAGGACAAATTGCACAATAACTTTTGGAGTCTTGTTACCCTTGGAAAAATAAAAATTGGGGTGAAAAGATCATTTTTGTGGAAAAAATATGATTTTTAAATTTTAAGCTCTACGTTATAAACTTGTGTGAAGCACTTGGGGGTTCAAATTGCTCACCAAAGATCTAGAAAAGTTCCTTAGGGGGTCTAGTTTCCCAAATGGGGTCATTTGTGGGGGTTTCCACTGTTTAGGCACATCAGGGGCTCTCCAAATGCAACATGGCATCCAATCTCAATTCCAGCCAATTTTGGTTGGAAAAAGTCAAATGGTGCTCCTTCCATTCCGAGCTCTGCCGTGCGCCCAAACAGTGGTTCCCCCCCACATATGGGGTATCAGCGTACTCAGGACAAATTGGACAACAACTTATGTGGTCCAATTTTTACCTGTTACCCTTGGGAAAATAAAAATTAGTGACTAAAAGATAATTTTTGTGGGAAAAAAATAGGATTTTTTATTTTCATGCCCGGGCATTATAAACTTGTGTGAAGCACTTGGGGGTTCAAAGTGCTCACCAAAGAACTAGATAAGTTCCTTAGGGGTCTAGTTTCCAAAATGGGGTCACTTGTGGGGGTTTCCACTGTTTAGGCTCATCTGGGGCACTGCAAACAGAACATGACCCCCATCAACGTCTGCATTTCAAAACGTTACTACTTCCTTTCCAAGCCCTGCCGTGCACCCAAACAGTTTTCCCCCCCCCACATATGGGGTATCAGCGTACTCAGGACAAATTGAACAACAACTTTTGGGGTCCAATTTCCTTGGGAAAATTCAACAATTTGGGACTAAAAAATCATTTTTGTGGAAAATTTTTTTTTTTTTTTTCACACCCAGGCATTATAAGCTTTTGTGAAACACTTGGGGGTTCAAAGTGCTCACAACAGATCTAGATAAGTACCTTAGGGGGTCTAGTTTCCAAAATGGTGTCACTTGTGGGGGTTTCCACTGTTTAGGCGCATCAGGGGCTCTCCAAACACGATATGGCGTCCAATCTCAATTCCAGCCAATTTTAGTTTGAAAAAGTCAAACGGCGCTCCTTCCCTTACGAGCTCTGCCGTGTGCCCAAACAGTGGTTTTCCCCCACATATTGGGTATTGACGTACTCAGGAGAAATTGCATAACAACCTTATCTGTCCATTTTCTCCTTTTACCCTTGTGAAAATAAAAAAAAAGTTTGTAAAAGATCATTTTTGTGGCTAAAAAGTTAAATATTCATTTTTTCCTTCCACGTTGCTTTAGTTCCTGTGAAGCACCTGAAGGTTTAATAATCTTCTTGAATGTTGTTTTGAGTACCTTAAGGGGTGCAGTTTTTAGAATGGTGTCACTTTTGGGTATTTTCTGCCATATAGACCCCTCAAAGTGACTTCAAATGAGAGGTGGTCCCTAAAAAAATGGCTTTGTAAATTTTGTTGTAAAAATGAGAAATCGCTGGTCAACTTTTAACCCTTATAACTTCCTAACAAAAAAAAATTTTGGTTCCAAAATTGTGCTGATGTAAAGTAGACATGTGGGAAATGTTATTTCTTAACTATTTTGTGTGATATATTTCTCTGTTTTAAGGGAATAAAAATTCAAAGTTTGAAAATTGCAAAATTTTAAAAATTTTCGCCATATTTGCGTTTTTTTCAAAAATAAACGCAAGTTATATCGAAGAAATTTTACCACTAACGTGAAGTACAATATGTCTCGAGAAAAAAATCTCAGAATCGCGAAGATCCGTTGAAGGGTTCCAGAGTTATAACCTCATAAAGAGACAGTGGTCAGAATTGTAAAAATTGGCCGGTCATTAACGTGCAAACCACCCTTGGGGGTGAAGGGGTTAAAAATATATTTTTTTTAATAAATGAAAACTGTGAAAAGTAATGTTCAAACCATAAAGACAGGTGACAGTGCATAAAACAATTCAAAACATATTGGGTTGGATTAATTACTACTGTTCTAAATTTAGACAGTGTAGAATTTCACTAGATATGCCTAACGTATCCCAGTAGCTCATACTGGATGATAATTTGGCACATCTTTAGACATTTTTGTCTAATGTCATGCGTTTTATTGATTGGCTTACATTAAACTAGATTCCTACACCAAAATGTTTGCAGATTTCAGCACATTGAAAAATGTCCCCTTTCATTCAAAAAAGCTATATTCCCCAGAAAAAAAAAAAATATAATTAAAGAGGCCATTTCACCAGTTTTAGCAACTTGAAATTTCCACATCATAGAAGAGTGGCTGCAGAGCTGCATAAAATCTTGATTTTATTTTTTAATTTCTAATTTCCGTTGCAGACCTATTGAGTTTTTTAGATTCTATTTTATACAAAGTCCAAGGGGCTTTAACAGAGATTCTTCACTTGGGGCATATGAGTCTTCTGTATTTTTTATCCTTGGCTTACCCAAATAGCACAATTCCTTGTTTCTGTTGTTTGGTATATTAGCTAGTCAGTACTGTAATTATGACATACTACCTTTAGTTTTAGTGACAAATATTGTGAGAAATTTACTAGATAAGACAATATAATTAAGTGGAATCAAATTCAACTCAATTACTTTAAAAAATTGCAGTTGCCAAAATTTGGTTATATGGATCATCAAAAAGTTAAAAAATTAAAAAATTTTTGTACTTGTCTTACCGCTCACATCACCGTCCACTCCACTCATCCCAATCTGGTCCTCTACACATATTATTATCACAACCCCCAGGCGCTGAATCCCCGGGCCTACTAAAACTAGGCTTATACCTTCAGCTTTGATGAGGCCCTCGGACACTTCTGTGCAAGTGCTCACAATGTCACAGTACACGTCATGACAACATGATGTCATGATCTTATGCCATTTTGCACAGAACTGTCCCAAGCCTTATCATAGCCGGGGATTCAGTGCTCTTGGCGTTGATAAGAAGATGTGGCGAGGACCATATGGGTGACGGTTAGCAACAGAGATGACGGACATGTGAGTGATAAATTGAGTATAAGGATTTTTTTTTTACACCTTACATTTATTATGCTTTGGATAATAAGCATAATAAGAGACATTAAATTCACAGAAAATAACTTATCTGCTAACTTAATTTTCTGGGAAAATCAGCACAAACAAGCAATTTAAAGTTAGTATGATCTGCTCATCCCTAATATCTACATTAGGTGAGATATTGACCTTAGATTACTCTCCTATAATGAGCTTTAGGTGAGTTTTTGATGCTGCAGAATTTCTCACCATTTCTTCACCTATTATATAAATAGGGCTTACTAGCGTTTTCTATTATGCGTTTTTGTGTACTGTTTTCTTACATGTGTTTTTATCTTGTGTTTAACGCTGCAGTTTTTCTTTCTTGTTGGTATGTCATGCTTTAAATACAGCATTTTTTAATAATTCCAGCTATATGGCTTTGACAAAATTTAATTGATATAGTTATGTACGGATTACACACATTCTTGATGCGCTCACCGCAGGTCAGTTTATGCTGAGCAAAAAAAATGCAAAGTGTTTATGACATTTCTGTAAATCCCATTCACTTTGCTGAAGCTGTAAGTTGCTGCGATTTTTATGCAGTGAAAATATGCAGTGTCAAAAACTCACTATAAACTGACCATGGGTATACAGCATCAGGTGTCAGGAATTGGCTTAAATCTATTAGAGCTGTAGAGTAGAATGAGGATAGCCAATGTTTCATGGTTGGTTTAACCACTTAGTGAACAAGCCAATTTTGACCTTAATGACTAATTTATTTGTAAATCAAAAGGAAATTTGGTGAAAATTTTGAAAGTGGCACACTTTTCCAATTTTTAGTTCCTATGCCCTTAAATCAGAGTGTTAAGTCACACAAAATAGTTAATAAATAGTTAATACTATTTACCATGTCTACTTTAAATCAGCACAATTTTTGAATCATCATTTAGCGTTAAAAGTTGACCAACGATTTCTGATTTTTCCTACAAAATTTACAAAACCTTTTTTTTAGGGACCACATCACATTTGAAGTGACTTTAAGGAGGGTCTATATGATAAAAAATGCCCCAAAGTGACACCATTCTAAAAACTAGAGCACTCATGGTGCTCAAAACCACATTCAAGAAGTTTATTAACCCTTTAGGTGCTTCAGAGGAACTGAAGCAATGTGGAAGGAAAAAAATGAACATTTAATTTTTTCACAAAATATTTACTTTAGACTCAATTTTTTTACTTTCACTATGGTAACAGTAAAAAATTTCTCCTGAATACACCAATGCCTTTTTTGTTGGAGAAATCTACTGTTTGGGGGCACAGCAGGGATCAGACAAGATGGCGTGCCATTTCACTTTTTCAATGTAAAATTTGCTGGAATAATTAGCAGACGCCATGTTGTTTTTAGTGAGCCCCTGATGTGCCTAAACAGTGGAAACCCCCACAAGTGACCCTATTTTGGAATCCACACCCCTCAAGGATTAAATCCAGGAGTTTAGTGAGCATTTTAAACTCACAAGTACAACACATAATTTGATAACGTTTTCATATTGTATACGTTGTCATTAGTATTTAGCGCAAGTCTCGAGTTTGCATTGGGTGTTTGGGTATGTAAATGTTTTGCGGCCGACACCCCCAAAAAATGCAGGGATCGGCGATACTCTGTGCAAACTTGAGAAGCTCAACACTTGTCGTCTTATCGTCATTTTTTTAACTTTTGAAAAAAAACAATTCTATCCCCAACCCTAACCCCAATGCTAGCCCAGCCCTAACCCCAACCATAACCCCAACCCTAACTGTAAACGTAACCCCAATCCTACCACTAACCCCAACTGCAAAGAATGGAAAAACTAAAAAAATAGATTTTTTTTTTATCTAACTAAGGGGATGACAAAGGGGGACTTGATTTACTCTTTTTTTTATTTTGGTCACTGTGATATGGTCTAGTGTTGCCGGGTAGCAGCCGACAGATCTCGGAGGCCGCAATGCACATGTGCCCACCTTTTTTTTTCCAGGAAGTTGATGCCAGACTGGGGAAGGGATCAGGAGGGTCCGTGGATGGCAGAGTTACCCGGGTGATCTCGGAGGTCATCATTTATCTCTCCTCTGACATGTATATCATGTCAGAGGAGAGAGAAATCATTGAAACAGTGTGCACACATTTTTTTGTGATCGCCGTTATTCACTGAGTAACGACGATCACGATATTGGGCATCAGAAAATCCGGCCCTGATCATATTTTCCGGTGTCTCGGCTACACCCAGAGATTTTCCTACTCTTGGGGTGCTAGAGCCTTATTCCATTTTTAAAACGGCGATGAGGGAATAAGCATCCTTAGCGGCCGCCAGTTTAATGCGTATCAGCGGACGCTAAGGGGTTCATTTAGTATTTATTTATTACTTATGTACATATGTTACAATAGTTTTTCCTAAGGTTATAGTAAGTATTTTGATAATTTGTTATTAAACTAGCCGTTATACAAGTATACAGTCATATAGTTACTTTTCTTGAGTTGACTATACAACATTCCTGAAATTAAATTTGTATTATATAATATACTGTATTTGCATTCAATATTTTGGCTATGACAAATCCCAGCTATATTGGGACTTGTTAGTGTTGTTGGATGATTGCCATAGAGGCCATTAGCAATATAGTATTTTCAACAGAAATAGAAACCTTATTTTATTATGTTTCTATCCTATTAAATAAAGTAGTAAACAAGTCCTACTTTTGAGAGACAAGCCAGTGAAATTCTCACTGGACAGCAAAAGTATGGTCCGTGGTTAAGACTTATGACCAACTTATCCAATGTAATAAATATCTGAATATAATTTCATGATTTCTGAATCATAAGTGCAATGGCATAAATTCAATTTATCAAAGTGCTAAACAAGATGTATGCTATTATATGATACTATGATATTAGTGCTCATTCCCAGAGAAGATTTTGTTTAATTTATATAAATCGATGGCAAGAAAGCTTTGTATCATTTATTATAAATTAGAAGAGTGATACATAATCTCTTTCTAGACTCACCATCAACGCTGAATGTCAACTACAACTGCACAACTTTCCTATGGACGAACATTCGTGCCCACTTATATTCTCAAGCTGTAAGTATCCAATCTGATTACGTAAATTTTCTGCGAGAAAGAATGTTAATTTCACATAACAATCATGGATTTTGACCTGTTACATTTGAAAAATATCAAGCCTACATCATTGCTTACTTACTGTACATATTACAGCATGTATCATATAGCATCGGCTGGATTAATTATTTACTCTCTGCTTAATAAGCAAAGTTCTTAATTGTTGCAACTGCTATATTTTTTATTTAAAGCCAAACTTATTTAATTGTTTTTTAAATAATTATTGAATTAGATTTAATTAGGTTAGAATTGAGGTTTTATGTGAACATATATTTCCTCATGTTCACATGCAAGTCTAATTTGTTTCCTTGATATATCCTATT
Source organism: Oophaga sylvatica (assembly GCA_033576555.1). Lineage (NCBI taxonomy): Eukaryota > Metazoa > Chordata > Amphibia > Anura > Dendrobatidae > Oophaga > Oophaga sylvatica. Next base: position 235,785,944 of record JARQOD010000002.1, read on the forward strand.
TTGAGAGAAAAAAAATAGAATTGAGGTTTTATTCTTCTTGAATCTGTGATACTTTTTTGCATGGGCTGTGTGCGTTATTGCATTCCAGCTGCTCTCACGTGAATAAAACTCAGACTCAATGCAAAGACAAGAAAGCAGCTATTTTTTATCTTAAATATTACACAGTTTATTTTTTTTAATTGTCATGTTCATACACCCTCTATTAGTTGTGATGTGATAAATAATTTAATTGAAAAGACTTAGGTAAAGAAAACACAAATAAAAATTGCCTACATTTGCTACTGGATTCTTTGAAAATGTTACATTCTTACTTGTATATTATACTATATTAGAAATACTCAATCTTTTGTACTTTGTGAGCGACATCTACAGGATTGTAATATTAAACTGAAAAAAACTTGCAGTCACATGACCACCATTCCGAGCGCTAACAAGGGAGAATCCTTACAGTGCGTGTGCTGTGAGGATTCACGAGACAGCAATCACGTAGAGTGACTACAGATTTGTCGTTTTAGACCAAACAATGCCTTTAAATTGAATATGTCAATGATAATAAATATATTACACAAATTGTGATGTTTAGTTATTAGGGATATGTCTTTAAGTATAAAAGTGATATGGTTACCAAGTTTATAACTCAGGGTTCCTATCATCTGTGTGCTACAAGACAAATGTGACTTCTTTGCCTCTGGTTGGGTACCAGTGCTATAAATGAACAGTTCTGAATTAAATTCAGGAGAAATACTGAAGATGAAAGGCTATATCAATCGTGTGACTCCATTCAAGTGGATTTAGTAAATAATAATTTATATTTTATTATGAGCAGTTTAGTGAAGGAAATGGAAAGTGAAGCTGGAACAGATATCAGTAGTGTCATAAGAAATATAATACAAATCTAATTCATTTAGCAAACTGTAAAATCAAAACAATAGCTTTAGTAAAACATTACTTTCACTGAGAATTACCTACCTGAGGCAGCAATAAGCTGAGCTTAGTCAATGTGACAACTATTGAAAATTGTTGCTATTGCTTCTAGTTATTTGCTTTATGTGTATGTGTTTTAGCCTCCTAAGAGGACGGAAAAACATTTTACGTTCAATGACTGTCATTCATTTAAAAGCAATAGAAAGAAGTATAATGCTTAGTTTGCACAAAGCCAAAAAAACAGCCTGCAGAGTTTCCATGTATTGATTATGTCATTGTAATTTGAAAATGTTTTCACAAACCGCATTACGTCAATGATTATAGCATATTTCTTAAAATATAAAATTTTCTTAGCTACAAAAAGACTGTTTGTATAAAGATAATCTGCTGTAGTGGATTTTGTGATAGCAGTCACTTAAAATAACTTCTTGGTGTATAATAAATGCCGTTGTCCCAGTTTAATGTGAAATTTTATAGCACTGCTTGTTTTGTAATAATCCATTCAGTTGATGCTATATAATTAACGCTTTGTTCTGCTGCTTTGTTTCATTACTGTGGATTTTGAGAGCAAGAATAGCGTGGACTACTGCATTATTCATGACATAAAACCTGATGAAAACTTGATGGACCCCATTATAGATTAATAATACTTATTCGGATTAGTTGGTTTGCATTTAAATGAATCCATCATACATGTCATGACTCCAATGGAAACCATTGTAAAGTGAACATAGTAACTTTGTAATGACTTGTGTATTTATGAGGTTTTCATTTACAAATATTATTTCTTGCAACATCAAGGTAAAGGAGACTTCCCCAAACACCGGAACTATATCTGTACAACCTTGTGGTATTTACTTTGAACCCTTAACACTATGATTTAGGGATTCTGGCTGTATTGCACAGTGACACCATGTTCTTACATTCACAATCAATCAGTAGAAATCTAGTTCTACATTTAACTCTTAGATGCCTTGCTCAATAATATTCAGATTCTAGTAGTTAGACATAAAAAGGATCCCTCTGTCACCCCAGTACTCTTTATGCTAAGATACAAGCGTTTGTGGTACGCATGGCTTTCGTGAATAAAAGCTGTTGAGACCTGCAAGTCAGACTTTTACACTACAGATAAGGAATACTTGCTTTCAGATATTTTCAAGTATTATCTAATTAAAAAATGTTATGCTAAACAAATCCATCTACAGTTCTGTAATTTAAAAATTCTTAATTTGGTTTAAATCATTTTGTAAGCATTTTATTGCGGAAGGGAAAACTGAAAATCAAAGACTCCAGAAATCACTATATAAGAAAAGACAGAAAAGCCAATGTTAGAAGGGCTGTCTAATCACCTTTTCTCACAAATTTTTTGTTAAATTTAACTATAAAAAACATGTATCTGATCTCTTTTCTAGAAAGTAGTCACTATAGTGTTAGAATGAGTTAATCGCAAAGCATTGACTATAATTAACACATCAGTGATTTTTTTAATTCATACTAGTAAGACCGGCGTTACCCGGACTAGTACTAACTTGGTTGGCTATACAATTATATGATTATATGCACATAAAAACATTTCCATCTATATTCCATATACAGAGTTGCAAACAAATTACTAAACGATTACCAAGTATTGATTATTTTATTTTCAAGTTTCAAGAGCTTAGATAAACACATTTTGGTTTTTCTTTCGGTGCAAAGATGAACACTTTTGCAGTTCCAACTCTAGAACAGGCCACGTAAAGTTGACATGAGAAAGCATGGAGATTGAAATCGATCCTATACTTTCAAGGACTCACTAGCCTGTAATGACATTGCAAAGCGGTCAAAGTGGAAACTGGAGCGTTAAAACATAAAGCAAATCAGATGGAACAATGAATCTTGAATGTAAAGACCTCTCTTTATTCACTCCTGTGCTGAGTGTGTCTAATCTGATGTGTGATACGACTGCCCAGCGTGATCAATCCTACTGGTGATACATCTGTCTGAGTTGTATCTAACTGTCCTATGATACTGTCTCTGATTGTAATTAACTATCCGTGGGATGCTCCTGAGCCGTGACTACCCTATGCTGTGTATAGTCCTGTCCTATCTAATCTATCCTGATGATACTGCTGCTGAGCTGTGTATCTAATCAACCAACTGACGCAGTGTGCTACTTGTGGTGGCGTTGTGAGCGGTATTATCCTCTGGTATACAGTCATGCTGACCGTATCTATCTCTCCTGTGTGATACTGTGACTGAGCGGTATCTAATCCTCCTGTTATACAGTCTGTGACTTGTATTTAAATCCTACTGTGATACGTCCTGCTGAGCTGGTAGTAATCATCTGTGTGAACTGTGCGCACCGTGATCACCTATCCTTGAGTGAACGTGGGAGGCTGTGTATTAAGTACACTGGAGGATAGCTTTCTGAGCATGTCAATCCTGTCCTGTGTGAACTGATTGCTGGCTGTATCTAATCTTTCCTGTGGTCTCTGCTGAGCATGTATCTAATCCTCTCCTGTGGTACGTCGTGAGCCATGTATCGAATCACCGTGTGTACTGTGTGCTGGCTGTGTATCTATCCTACCGTGAGTATGTCTGCTGAGCCATGTATCTATCCTACTGTGTGATACGGGCTCTCCTGGCACCGCCCTGCGCTTTGTCAGAGGTGCCTGTGTGCCGGTTAAATTGTGATTCCAGCTTTACGAGGACATAACCCATAGATGATAGAATATAGGCCTCCAGTACACACTTCTCAAGAAACTGTTCTTATAGCACAATCACACTCACCTTCTTTAAACACCAGGTGCATGAAAGATGCTTAGTGATTGGTGAGGGCTATGTGAGCGGCTGTGATATACACACACATACAACACACACAGTGCATACTGTCAATAGTGCAACACGCAGCTGCTAATGGGACCGGAAGTGAGGGCCATGGGTGAGAGGCCCGCGAACGTCACTGTGTTGGCAGCGTGCTGAGTGTTGACACAGTATATCTCCTTTATTGACTGTAAGCGCCGGCGATGGCCGCTGTATACCCTGAACTCCTTACCTGTTCTGGTCAGCAGTGCTGAGTCTCTGTGGATAGGGACACACACACACACAGTGCGAGCGTGGGAAGGTGTGTGGGGCGCGGCAGCAGCGCAATTCTCATGTGGAGAAGAGGACTAATCCTAAGTCTTTGCTGCACTTTCTCTGTCAGTCCCCAGCCCGTTAGCTAGGAGCAGCTGCACTGTTTCACACCGACAATAGAGTGACAGGAGAGGTGTGAGAGGAGCAGAGGCGAGTTCTGAGCAGCCTGCTGTGATTTTCGCTTCCTCAGCTCTGCCTGCTGTTATTACAAGGAGCTGTGTGGAGCTAGAGCCATGGGCTAGAGGAGCAGCCAGGCCTGCCCGAGCATGGACTGTGCCAGTCCTCCGAGTACTGCGGGACATGGACACCCTGACACTGCCTGACCACTTGGGCGCATAGCTGCCTCCGACAGCCACCCTTCTGTACTCCGGTATCCGGTATTCTAGGGGCTTATTTCAGCCGAGCCCTAAACACTTGCATACAATCTCCTCACCGGAAGTGCCGGTATTCTAGGGGCTTATTTCAGCCGAGCCCTAACAAATGCATGCAAGATCACACTGGCGCAAAGCACATAATGTAGTTGATACTAGCGCATGGCGGCACGACCATGCCACCCTTTTATAGTAGCAACTACAGGGCCTGCCAGATAAGGACCAATAGGAAACTGTTCCAGAACACAGGAAGTTTCAGGACCTTCCTGGTGGACCAATAGGATCTGCTGCAGCACCTGAGCATGTGACCCCTGATCTCCAATGAGAGATCCCACCCTGGGCATGCTCAGAAGGGGAAAGCAAGGACTTTGTCCTAAAGATGTCTGCTAATCAGTACTGGCTACAATAGAAGAGCCTGGAGAGGCAGCAGCAATCCTCTGCACAATGTTAGACTGGGCGAGACGCTGGGACCGACGCATATGCTGAGCAGAGTCCACTGCGGCCGGAGACAGAGGGGAGACGCAGCAGGGATAGCTCGAGATTCCCCTTGTGCAGAATTGGGAACTCGACCTCTAACACACCTTACCTCTGATAAAATGTGTCTTGTAGTTTGTACACTTTTTGGAACTTTGCATAGTTTACATATTCCAATAATTTCATATACAAAGATATGACATCCGTCTACTTGTCTGATATGATGCCATGAATGATGGGCATTGCTTGTACCTGCTGTCAGATTAGGCACCACACTTCTTACATCGGAGCACACTATGCAGCATGTTCCCTGTCAGTCTAGGTTCACATTTATACGCCTGCAGACTTAATGCGTTGGACGTAAACATTAAAACGTATGCCATGCATCAACCTACAAATTTAAACAAGTACATTTGATACATATCGTACTTCATCTTTATCGCTATATGTTTTTTTAACTTAAAAAGAATCATTTTTTTTCTATCTAGTTTTACTGGTGTCAACAGTCCAAACCCACTTCATTTTGGCATCAGTTCTGTGAGGAGGTGTCCAGAGGAATAAACTTTTTTTCACCCCACTTTAAAACGCGTACCTTTGGTCAATTATGTTTTTTTCCCACAATACAATGTGATCAGGGCAAAACATAGTCAGTAGAACATTTTTTTTACACTACGTGTTGCCCATTATGGTTTATGTGTACGCCTCCATATACGTCTGAATACCATTTTTTTTTGCAATTCAGACATATTTGTCCAGCAGACTGCACTGTATAAATGTGAGCCAAGCCTAAAGAAGTCCTTTTTGTCCAAGGAGGATAAAGCACATCATAAACACAAGTCCATACTGTGTGTTGCTGCTTTGCAGTGTGTATTTTTGCCATGCTGTTTTTACAGGTTGAAAGGTATTTACTTTGAGCCTTTTTTTGGTTGTAATGGTGAATGCTTCCGGATTATCAACGACCAAAGAGGCGGCAATTTTTCAACCGCCCCGGGAGCCACAAACAGTTGCTATGCCACTGCACACACAAGACGGTGAGCCCGACTGGGGGTGGATTTTTTTTGTTAAATGTGTCCCCTCACTGTGCTGGCACTTTACATTTACAATGGCTCTGGCTGCACTTTGCACCTTAGGGAGGGGGGCCCGGCTGCACGCACTGTGGAGGGTGGAGGGGGCCCTGCATGCACTGCAGGTGTGTGTGGAGTTAAGAGCACGAGTTTTTTTTTTTTTTTTTTTGGGGGGCCCCATTCAGACTTTTGCTATGGGGCCCCATGATTTCTATGTACGCCCCTGCACACACATACTCATTTTTATATATAGACTAGTATGGTGCCATTAATATGTTTCCCTACCCTAGTGGTACTCACCAGCCACGGTCTTCAGCCTTCCTAGTGCCACTAAGGTCCCACGATGCCATCTTGTGACTGCAACTTCTGTCTGACATCCCAGTGCGGTTCTTTTAACCATGGCTATATCAGTAGAAGTTACACAATGCATTACTTGGACCAGAAAATGTTGTCTTCAAAGATGCAATTTCTCCTTCAAAAGTTCTTCCATGCCTATGTGGGTGGAAAAATAAATTCATTATGACTTTTGAAATACAGTGATGTTTAATAAAAGTAAAGAAAAATTATATGCAGCATCTTTAACAACTTGAAATTGGACTGATTATTTTTCTATCTACCGTATATACTCATGTATAAGCCGACCCATGTATAAGCCGACCCCCCTAATTTTGCCACAAAAAACTGGGAAAACTTATTGACTCGCGTATAAGCCTAGGGTGAAAAATGATTATGCCCCCATATGCTCCATAGATTAGGCCCCCATAAACTGCACAGATTATGCCCCCGTATGATCCACAGATTATGCCCCCATATGCTGCACAGATTATGCCCAATATGCTTCACAGATCAGGCCCCCATATGCTTCACAGATTAGGCCCCCATATGTTCCACAGATTGGGCCCCCATATGCTCCTCAGATTATGCCCCATATGTTCCACAGATTAGGCCCCCATATGCTCCACAGAATATGCCCCCATATGTTCCACAGATTAAGCCCCCATATGCTCCTCAGATTATGCCCCCATATGTTCCACAGTTTAGGACCCCATATGTTCACAGATTAGGCCCCCATATGCTCCTCAGATTATGCCCCATATTCTCCTCAGGTTATGCCCAATAAGCTCCACAGATCAGGCCCCCATATGCTCCTCAGATTAAGCCCCCATATGTTCCACAGATTAGGCCCCCATATGTTCCACAGATTATGCCCCCATATGCTGCACAGATTAGGCCCCCATATGCTGCACAGATTATGCCCAATATGCTCCACAGATTAGGCCCCCATATACTCCTCAGATTATGCCCCCATATGTTCCACAGATTAGGCCCCATATGCTCCTCAGATTATGCCCCCATATGTTCCACAGATTAGGCCCCCATATGTTCCACAGATTAGGCCCCCATATGCTCCTCAGATTATGCCCCCATATGCTGCACAGATTTTGCCCAATATGCTCCACAGACGGGCCCCCATATCCTCCGCAGATTAAGCCCCCATATGTTCACAGATTAGGCCCCCATATGTGCCACAGATTATGCCCATATGCTCACTAATTAGGCCCCCATATTCTTCACAGATTATGCCCCATTATGTCCACTAATTAGGCCCCCATATTCTCTCAGATTATGCCCCATATGTTCCACAGATTAGGCCCCCATATGTTCCCAGATTAGGCCCCCATATGTTCCACAGATTAGGCCCCCATATGCTCCTCAGATTATGCCCCCATATGTTCCACAGATTAGGCCACCATATGCTCCACAGACTATGCCCCCATATGCTCCTCAGATTATGCCCCCATATGCTCCACAGATTATGCCCCCATATGTTCAACAGATTAGGCCCCCATATGCTCCTCAGATTATGCCCCCATATGTTCCACAGATTATGCCCCTATATGTTCCACAGATTATGCCCCATAGTATGTCCCTTATGCTGCTGCTGCAAAAAAAAAATGACATACTCACCACTCGTCGCTGGGGGCCAGGTGCCGGTGTCTTGAACAGGTGGTGACACCGGCATGCTATGGGGGACAGGTGCCGGTGTCACCGCTGGCTCAAGACCTTGGCACCTGAGATATTTACCTGTCACCGGACCGCTCCACCGCTGCACTGCTCCCGCTTCCGGGTCCTCGGCAATGAATGATCAGGCTGGGGGCGCGGCGCGCACTAACGATGTAATCGCGCCCTCTGCCTGAACATTCAGAGTCGGACGAGGGAGCAGCGCACAGCGGTGGACCGAGGGACAGGTAAATATCGCTATACTCACCCCTCCGCCGGCGCGTCACTCTCTGCAGCCTCTCCTCTTCTCCCGGCAGTCTCCGCAGTTCTTCCTTCCTACAGCGGTCACAGCGCTCATTAAAGTCATGAATATGTGCATATTCATGACTTTAATGAGCAGTACCATGTGACCACTGCAGGAAGGAGCCGGAGATCGTGGGAGAAGCAGGGGGGCTGCAGAGACCGCGCCGGCGGAGGGGTGAGTATGATCCGACACCCCCGCTCCCCTTCCCCCGCCGACCCCCGTATATGACCCACGTATAAGCCGAGAGGGGGACTTTCAGCCCTAAAAAATGGGCTGAAAATCTCGGCTTATACACGAGTATATACGGTAATTATGTTTTCCTTATAATTCTTGTCTGACTTGTGGAAACTAATCTTCCAGTTTCACACATTTACTTCACAGATTGCATATTTAGTGAAGATTTTTCCATAGAAAATCTTCAGCTTATATGCAGCAAGATCTGCATGTAGTACATGAAGTTTTTGTTGCGTTGTACATTTTGTTTGAAAATTTGGTGCAGATTTCATCCTCTCTTTTGAAAGGGTGAAATACTTGCAGAATTCGCACATAGAGCTTATTTACACATTAAGCATTTGCAACATTTTTTCAGCACATTTTTGCTTTTGAAAACACAGTATTTTACACTACCAGCAAAGCGAATGGATTTCGGAAATCTTATACACAGGCTGCATATTTTTTACTTACAGATTTGAACCTTCAAATTGATTCCGCAAATCTGCTGAATATCACTTTTTTCCAACATTTATGCAGCATTTTACCCAAAAATACCCAAGTTAAAATACAGCAAAATTTGAATATTTTTCACAGCATTTTTACTACAGTGGATTGTACAGCAGAAAAATCTTAATAGTAAATTTGTGCACATAGCCATAGAAATTACATTTCTTGAATTTGAAAAGCTGCACCACAATCCAGTTCATGTGCAGGAGATATTTACATTGTATTGATGAGATTTATTGCATTCTCATATTCTTAGTTAAAAAACATATCTGGGTGAAGTGTCTCTAATTGCACTGCTGAAAATTAAATTCAACAGATACTTTCATTAAGAATGTTATTTAAACAGGTTTAACAAAGTCAACGTGTTTCGAGGTCAATGCAGGACCTCTTCATCAGGACAAAAACCTAATGGATCCTTGTAGGAGATGATCTTATTTATATATATGTGGTCCTACTTTGGGAAAAAACACCAAACAAGCACATGATGATGTCAAAGTTCATCACATTAAAAAATTGAAACGATAACTAAAACCATCTTACATAGTTTTAGATGGTTTTATTTATTGGTTCAATCTTTTAATGTGATGAACTTTGACATTATCATGTGCCTTTTTGGCGTTTTTTTCTAAAGAAGCACCACATCTACAGCTCTGGCCAAAATTAAGAGACAACTGCAAAATTTTCAGTTTGTCTGATTTTTCTCTTTATAGGTATATTTTTGAGTAAAATGTAAATTGCTCCTTTATGCTATAATCTACTAACATTATGTCTCCAAATTTCCAAGCAATAAATTTTGTATTTATTTTCAGAAAATGAGAAATATTCAAAATAAAAAAATGCAGTGCTTGCAGACCTCAAATAATACTGAAAAACAAGTTCATAATCATTTAGAAACAACAATACTAATGTTTTAACTCAGGAAGAGTTCAGAAATCAATATTTTGTAGAATAACCTTGATTTTTAATCACAGCTTTCATGCATCTTGACATGCTTTCCAGCAGTCTTTCACACTGCTTTTGGGTGACCTTATGCCACTCCTAGTGCAAAAATTTAAGCAGTTCTTCTTTGTTTGATGGCTTGTGCCTATGCATCTTCCTCTTGATTACATTCCAGAGTTTTTCAATGGGGTTAAGGTCTGAAGATTGGGCTGGCCATGACAGGGATTTCATTTGGTGGTCCTTCATCCACACATTGATTGACCTAGCTGTGTGGCATGGTGCATTGTCCTGCTGGAAAAACAAGTCCTCAGAGTTGGGGAACATTGCCTGAGCAGAAGGAATCAACTGTTTTTCCAGGATAACCTTGTATGCAGCTTGATTCATACATCCTTCGCAAAGATTAACCTGCCCAATTCCAGCCTTGCTGAAGCATACCTAGATCATCACCAATCTTCCACCAAATTTCACAGTGGGTGCAAGACACTGTGGCCTGTACACCTCTCCAGGTCTCCGTCTAACCATTAGATGACTAGGTGGTGGGCAAAGCTGAAAATTAGACTCATCAGAGAAAATTACCTTAATCCAGTTCTCTATGGTCCAATCCTTATGGCCTTTGGCAAACTTCAGCAAGGCTCTCCTTTGCTTCTAATTGATGAAAGGCTTTTGTCTAGCTTTACATGACTTGAGCCCTGCCTCTAGGAGTCTGTTACGAACAGTTCTTGCCATACAGTTCACCCCAGCAGCCATTTGCCATTCCTTTTGTAGGTGATTTGATGTCATCCTATGGTTGCTGAGTGACATTCGAAGAATATAACGGTCTTCCCGGTCAAAGGACAGACGTTTTCGCCCTCTGCTGGTCTGTAGCTTTTTTGTCCCCAATGTCTGCTGCTTGACCTTGTTGTAATAGACTGCCGTCTTAGAAATTTTAAGGATGGAGGCAACATGATGCTCATTGTATCCCTCTGCTAGCAAAGCCAGAATTGAGCTCTTCTTTTCCTACTCAAGACTTGTCTTTTCAACTCCATTGGCATGGTTAAGTTTTTTCATTCCTATTACTTTTGGGATATTTCTAGCATTTGTTTTGCATCAAGGGGACGTAACTCCACAGGCACAGCTCTCCGGCGCCCCCTTTGTCTCTCAGGTCAGTAAGGGAACTGCACCTAGAGCAAATGGCTGCCGGGGAGGGTGTCCTGTTACCCACTGGGTATTCTAAGATTCGTGATCAGAGTAAAAGCATCAGCCCGAGATTCATTTTATGGTTTAATTGCCTTAGGGGCACACTAGATAATTACAGAAATATACAGTAAGCTATACAACGGAATTACAATGGATTTGCAGTCAGAGTAAAATACAACAATAATGATACAAGGCTTAGAGGTATTAGCTAGAGGTCAATATTACCAGGTTGTATGGACATGTGGAGGCAGGGAGCTCTGCTATCCCCAGGTGAAAGTCTTAGTTGCTGGACAGTCCCCAAAAACGTATACCACTGCTCCCTTGGCAGGTCTGTCCCTTGTGCTTCTTGCAGCTGTGAGAAAATGTATCTGGTCTGCCCTTAGCTCACAGTTCTTAAACCTGCTAGGTCCCTCCCCTCGGTGTGTTTCTGTGTCCGCTGGCAGGTTTAATCTAATTGAAGCCTTTACTTTGAAGCACGCATAGTAATCGACATGGCTATTCATATTGAGCAGGAAATTCTGTCGTGGGCAGGAATTACTTAGCTTACTAATGACCTTCTTATTCAAACAGGGGCCTGAATTGCTTAGCATACTAAAGCCCTTTTGCTTCACAGTGGACATCAAACCCTGTCGTATTGAATATGCTAACAGGCCATGTGCAGTTAGCAGCCTGTGGTTCTCCAACAGACAACATGGAGGCTGGTATAGGCCCTAGCCAAGATGGTGGCATCCCTACCTCACACCTCCCTGCTTTTGAGGGCGCTAGGGGGTATCACATTCCTGTGTTCCCCCATGCGCCCTACCGCACCCTCTCCTTTTCGGGACAACCCATCAGCGTTACCATGGTACCTGCCTCTTTTGTGGTGAATGGTGAAGTGGTACTGTTGGAGAGCGAGGCTCCAGCGTAGCAACCTCCCATTCGTCCTAGAGACCGTATGTAACCAGCTAAGGGGGTTGTGGTCTGTTTCCACGGTGAATTGGCGTCCGTACAAGTATGGCTGCAGACGCTGAGGGGCCCACACAATTGCCAGACATTCCTTCTCCATCGTGGAATAGGCCACTTCCCTCGGCAGGAGCTTCCGGCTCAGGTACAAAACGGGGTGTTCATGGCCCGTAGTGTTAACCTGGCTGAGCACAGCACCGAGGCCGAAGTCGCTGGCGTCGGTCTGCACTAAGAACGGCCGCGTGAAGTCGGCTGCCTGTAGTACAGGAGAACTAGAAAGGGCGGTCTTGAGCACCTGGAAAGCTGTCTCATAGGCGACTGTCCAGTCGACTGCGACGGGCAGCCTTTTCTTGGTGAGGTCCATCAGGGGCTTGGCCAGGGCACTATAGTGTGGAATAAACCTCCTATAGTACCCAGCAGTACCCAAGAAGGATATCAACTGCTTCTTGGTCCTGGGGGTGGGCCAAGATGCGATGGCATCCACCTTCCCGGGCTCTGGCTTCAGAGCTCCCCCACCTACCCGGTGTCACAGGTAGTGGACCTCACTCATACCCAGCTGGCATTTTTCCGACTTAATGGTCAAGCCTGCTCGCTGGATCCGCCCGAGCACCTGCGCCAGGTGCTCTAGGTGATCCTCCCAGGTGGGACTGAAGATGGCAATGTCATCCAGGTACGCGGTCGCATACCCTTCCAGTCCCTCGAGCAGCGTTTTGACCATCCACTGAAAAGTGGCAGGGGCATTCTTCATGCTGAATAGCATCACGGTGGACTCGTAGAGTCCGAATGGGGTGAAAAAGGCAGAGCGTTCCCATGCCCTAGGGGTCAGGGGAATCTGCCAATACCCTCTGCTCAGATCCATGATGGTCAGGTACTTGGCCCCGGCCAGCTGGTCGAGCAGGTCAATGATGCATGGCATTGGGTATGCATTGGTGAACGTCACAGCGTTGAGCCCCCTGTAGTCCACACAGAACCGGGTAGTTCGGTCCTTTTTAGAGACGAGGACTACAGGCGAAGCCCACGCGCTGTTGGACGCTTGGATTACCCCCAGCTTCAGCATCTCGTCTATCTCTTGGCGCATTTGCTGCTGCACCTCAAGAGAGACCCGATATGCTGAACGCCAGATTGGGGGGTGATTGCCGTGTCCACGTCATGGACTGCTGTCTCAGTCCTTCCGGGCAGGCTGCTGAACAGCTCCCAAAAGGGGTGTAGGGTGACCCCCAGCTGGGAACGTTGGTCCTCCGTAAGCTGGTGGCCAACCCCCACATCCTCGATGGATCCACCCGCCTTGGCTTGGGTGAGCAGATCCAGGAGGGTTTCTGCCTCTCCTTCCTCTGGAAGGTTGCACACTGGGTGGGCATAAGCCTCCCGCTCATGATGGGCCTTCATCATGTTCACATGGAAAGCCTTCCTCCTTCCACGGGCGTGGTCCAGGGTGACCAGGTAGGTGACGGCGTTGAGCTGCTCGTGCACGAGGTATGGACCCTACCAGGCCGCCTGAAGCTTGTTTTGAGGTACGTGGACCAGTACCCACACCTTTTGACCCACCTGTTATGTCCGCTCACAAGCATTCTGGTCGTACCATCGCTTCTGGTCAGCCTGGGCTTGGGCCATATTGTCATGCACCAGCCGTGTCAAGGCCATCATTCGGTCCCGGAAGCGCACGACATACTCAATTACCGACACTCCAGGGGTGGCTAAATCCACTTCCCATGCTTCCTTCACCAGAGCAAGGGGCCCCTGTACACGTCGCCCATACAGGAGCTCAAAGGGGGAGAACCCCGTTGAGGCCTGTGGGACCTCCCGGTAGGCAAACAGCAGGTGTGGGAGATACCGCTCTCAGTCTCTCCTGTGGGAGTCGACCAACATCTTCAGCATCTGCTTTAAGGTGCCATTGAACCGCTCACACAGGCCATTGGTCTGTGGGTGATACGGGCTGGCTACCAGATGTTGCACCTGTACCTGCTTACAGAGAGACTCCATCAGCTGCGACATGAACTGGGTCCCTCGGTCGGTGAGCATTTCCTGGGGGAACCCCACTCTGGAGAAAATCTCCAGCAAGGCAGTGGCCACTTTGTCGGCCCGAATGGACGACAAAGCTACCGACTCTGGGTACCGGGTGGCATAGTCCACTACCGTTAGTATGAAGCATTTCCCGGAGTGGCTGGGAGTGGACAGAGGTCCAATGAGATCCACAGCCACCCTCGAGAAAGGCTCTTCGATGATGGGCAGAGTTACCAGTGGGGCTTTGGGGCGCGGCCCCGCCTTCCCCATCCTCTGACAGGTGTCACACGAACGGCAGTAGGCTATCACCTCGGTCCTCACTCCAGGCCAGTAGAAATGCTGAGCTAGCTTGGCCCTGGTTTTAGTGATCCCTAGGTTCCGGCCATTGGAATCTCATGTGCGATCCGCAACAATTCCATCCTGAACGGATGGGGTACCACTAACTGTTGGTCCCTGGGCCACGCCTCCGGTGAACCCTGCTGGACCTTTACCCGATACAGCCATCCCTGGTCCCAGACCACTAGCTCGCGGTCGGACTCCAGGGGAGGTTGTGCCGCCTGCTCCTTGAGAGTCTTCAGGCTAGCGTCAGCTTCCAACGCTGCCTGAAATCCCTGAATTGATGTGGCAAGAATTGATGAAATTCCTGGGATCTGTCTCCTGGACACTGTCTGACTCGGCAGCCACTTGATCGGAGAGGGGAAACCGTCGGACCTCCGCGAGGCCCCTTGGGCTTTGACGCTCTCACTCCTGGTAACAGCGGCCATGACCGCTGAGACCACGGGTAGCGCCTGCTTTCCCTCGTCCCCTGACCAAGTCGCCGGGTCAGGCAGACTTCCCTGACCTCCTGACATCACGGATGTGGGGAACTCCTGCCCTGGAGTCCTACATGGTGGCTCCTCTCCTGGGACGCCCCTCCCCCCATGGCCTGTTCCTCTTCCTGCAGGGGCCCTAGACTCAGCAGGCTGGGTTCACTTAGGGGCCCTACACTGCCCATAGCAGCCCCTCCCTCCACCTCTGAGCTCTCCCCTGCAGCCTACTCACCTGTCCTCACTGTGAGCCCTGTGTGTGTAGTGTCAGTGCATGCCTTACCATCAGGTTTCACTCCCTCCTCCACTGTTGGAGGCAAATTCAATACATTAACATTAGCATTCACAGTAGAGTCATGACTAGTGTTGAGCGATACGATAATGCAAATATCGGCTATCGGCCTATATTAGCTCTATCGGCCTTTCGATAATTCGTTTCGATATTTTCGTCTTATCGAATACCGGAATCGGATTTGTCACTGTCACTGTCTGTGTCCGTCGGTCGGGTCTGTCACTGTCAGTGTCCGTCGGTCGGGTCTGTCAGGAGTCAGCGGCACTTACCTGGCAGAAGATCTCCGGCGGTCACGGGCTGGACTGCTTCATGGCCGCCATCCTCTTCTCCCCGGCGGTCACATGCAGTTTCTCGCGATAACTGCAGTGACTGCTGGGTAATCCCGGCCGTAAAGCAGTCAGTCCGATGACGTCACCGCCGGGGAAGCAGGTAATCAGCTGTGCTGCGTCGCGATGACAGGCTCTGCCTGTCATTGCGATGTAGCAGAGCTGGATCGTCGTGGGACTGTCGTTACTATGGACTGCGTCGGACAGGTGGTATACTGTTGGTTTTTTTTTTTCTTTTTTTACAGGAGATCGATGGCGTCGCAGGAATGAGAGTACAATAAAAGAAATGAAAACTGTGTTGTCTCTTTTATTTCATTAAAATACTTTTTTCTTGCTTTGTCTTTTTTTTATGCATTTAATAACTTTGGGATTAATAATGGATCGGTGTCTTATTGACGCCTCTCCATTATTAATCGGGCTTATTGTCACCGTGCAATCAACGGTGACATTAACCCCTTATTACCCCGCTTGCCACCGCTACAGGGCAAGTGGGAAGAGCCGGG